>JAENHJ010000057.1:2400000-3600000 GCA_025330945.1 Mucuna pruriens | reverse complement strand
ATACAAATGAAAAACACATTTGTACACATTAAAACGCTGCTTCTTGGTACTCATTATTATGGTGTACTTTTAGAGAGAAAATTAGTGGGGGCAATTGTTTGTATAGGAAACTGAAAAATTGGTGATAGAGGGACAATGCCTCATGAGTCACGACTCCCACCTTCCAACTTTTCCATTTGGCTTCAGCAAAGTTCAACAGATTAGACCTTCTTGCACATATCAAAATAAAATTGGTGAGTGAAAATGGATTTCCTCTATCTACCACCACTAGGCTTATGATAGTCAAAGGACCTCACCTTTCAACGGGACTGATGAATATGAAAAAAAATACAAAAGAAAAAGCCCTAAAAACCCAAACGAATTACTTGTTGAAAAAAAAAATTAGCCTCCACGGAATCTGGAATGGAACTATAATTCATTCATAACTTGCGATAAATAAATATAAGATTCTTTTGAAAACACTAGGAAAAGAGAAAGGCCACTTATATTTTCTGCAATTTGTCATTCTTATTTAATTACATTCAACTATTATGAATGAACATTATTCATTATTTTAAGTAATGTTTGAATTACACTTAAATGTTATTAAAAATTTTAAATAAGAACTATTTTGAACATTTAATTTCTTGAAATAAAATAAGTTAATTAATTTTTTAACTTTCCCCCCTTCTTTGAAGTGTCGTGGTTATTTCAATGTAACTTGACTATCTTGTCATTTCGTTTACATATTTCAATTCTACAAACAAAATTAATTATATATACTATAATAATATATCTAAAAGTACGGAGAAATATAATTTCATTTCAAGAAGAATATCCATCGTACTTAATATTAATATCCACCAAATATTCTTTTCAATTTAAATTATAAATATGAAACTAGCATTTTCACTTTATATTACAGTAAAAGAAGACCTAAAATGTAAAATGCAGGAAAAAAAAATTTTAGAAGACATCAAATTCTATTTAATATTTAGAGAGAAAGAAAAACAAATATAAATACGATGAGGGTTATGATATAATAAAAAAGATAAATAAATATTTAAAGAATGTTTGAAACATAAAGGTCTCTATAATTTATATATCACATTCAAAATGTATCAAAAGAAAAAGAAAAAGAAAGTAAACGAAGTTGAATCTTCCACTTATATACAAGAGCAATCTATTTCAAATGAGGTAAAAATTAGATAATTTTCTTTTTTAGATAAAAGAAAATAGATCATTTTCATTTGCTATAAAATCATATATTATCATTGCGCGGTATCGATCTTTAAAAACTTGATCAAACAAGCACATTGACACCATCTTCTCACAGAAAAAAAAACATTGTTGCAACTTGGTGAATTTCGTACTGACATTTTGTCCTTACGCCAATAAAAAAAGTTATTTCCCGATAAGCCAAATAAAAATACTATATCTTAATCAAACATTTGAATTGGTAATTAATAGGATACTTACAAAGGAAAAGAAGTTACTGTTCAAATAGAGGCGCCTTGGTCAGATCGATCATCAATATATCAACATTCTGTCATAACCGTCGGCACGAACTTTGCATCATGTCGGCAAAGATTGACAGCGGAAGGCCTCCAAAAGGTAAATGTCTATCATAGACTGGAGTGTTCCATCTCAATCCATGTTCCAATTTCCACAGCATTTATAAACCTTGTTCTAATTCAAGAAAATCCTTCTAGTTAGTTGTACGCTAGTGGTCAGATGTTATTAAGGGGGGATCGATCACCAGCACAAAAGGAGTGTTTGTCATCCGTTGTTGATCCATCAGTTCTTTTTCTTTTTTCTTTTTTCTTTTTTTGTCAGCAAAGTTCTTTTTCTTATAATTGGTCAAGGTTTTCGTGAACCTGGAATCATTTAGGAGTTGAATCCTACTTATCAAAGTCAGAAATATATATATCTTTATATATATACTATAAGCATATCAGGCTACCGACATGAATGTGATGGATATCTAGAGTACTCAAAATATCTTGTTCACCAACAAACCTGAAAGAGCCCTCGAGATTTCGATTGGTATTTAATGCCAAGAAAATCTCTCTTGATGAGACACTAATGAATGAAAAAGAGGACTAATCATTGATTCTTTCTAATCTGCTAATAGAAAAAGCATCAAAAGAGAGACGTGCTACTTTGGAATTCAATGGTGCCCTCGAAAATGTAAGGGTTTCGATATTGTTACCGAAAAACTTAATATGTTTAAATTCATTCAACTATTAACTAAAAAAACAACTGTACTAAAATTTTTTAATTTTTTTAAGCTACCATGGCAACTCTCATATCATTTCCTATCTGTTTAAATACTGATGCGGCAGATCATATAGTTTGACACGAAGAAAGTTATCAAAAGAAATATTATTTGCACTGTAATTTTTGGCTCCAGATATACATAGCTTAGTTATATATATATATATATATATATATATATAGAAAGATCGAGAAAGTTCTACAAATTGATAGCACAATCTGAGCAACAATCAAACTTCCAGAAATAGTATTTATTCATTCAATACAAATCTGCCGCAAATTAAAGTAGCCCAAGAGGGCAACAAACCCCACACATAGAATCGTCTATATATGTATTACTAGCTAGGGAGAAAGAAAGACCCATGATCAAAAGTAGAATCCTTCTGGTTAGGTTCCCCAACTGTTTAGACCGTACGAAACTACGGAACTACGGATCTAACACAACGGATCACATAAACCATTCCCTAAAACACAGCGACGATGAAAGTGACCTTATCTCATCACTTGAACACTCCAATGTTCCAACCTTCCCAGCAGCCACCAAAAGGGAAATCAGCTTCAACCAACAAAGAGGGCAAACCAAACTCAAAGCACAAACACTAAAAATTAATGCAACTGCGTAGTAAGACTAAAACTTGAGAGCGTTTGGTAAGGTGGAACAACCCTGATCGAGGTGGAGGGTGACAGAAAGTCAAAGAAAGAAAAAACAAATGAGCTTACTGGCAGAAACAAGAAATGAGTGTTCAATAAGTGTAACTCCAAAGGTTATCTCCGTCAGAATTCCCAGGCGAATCATCTGAAGAAAAGGAACTGATCCTAGGGGGACTAACCTGCATTCCCCTGGCCATATCATCGAGCAAATTGGGCATGTTCAACAACTCATCCTCATCAATGTACTCCTCACGCCTCTCCAACCCTTGTCCACTATCAGGGTTTTCCATTCTTCCACTCTCCTGCGCCGCGCTCACGATCCTACCTTGCGCCGCGGCCGCAGCCGCCGCACGAATATCGGTGGCGGACAATGACGCCGGAATCGGGTACGAAAGTATCGAATTGGGGAAGTTAAGCGGCGTGTCGGGTCCCTTGAGCGCGAGAGCCGCGACGTCATAAGCAGCGGCTGCCATTTCTGCTGTGGGGTAAGTCCCGAGCCAAATGCGCTTCGTTTTACGTGGCTCTCTTATCTCCGACACCCATTTTCCGCTCCGGCAGCGCGTTCCACGATACCGGACACCGGCGGAGGGTGTTGGAGACGGAGACGAGGTGGTTGGGGTTGGCGAGGAGGAGGAAGAGTGAACAAAGTCAGGGACTTGTATTGGAGGGGGTGGCATGTTTCCAAAAGGGTTAACGTTGCCATCCATGTAAGCACATAGAAGGGGGGTTGTTGTTGTTGTTGTTATTAAGAAAATTGATGAAAATGGTTGTGGTGGCTGGTAATAATTAAGGGTTAGATAGAAGAAAGAGAGTGAAAGCTGAAAGCAAAGGTTCTTTTCTTTTGTTTTGTTTTCTGGATTGGGGGTTAATAATAAAAGGGAACTCAAACTGAAGCAGTGGTATAAAGCGTGGGAAACTCGCGGAAGGGACTTTAATTAATGTCTTTGCTTCACATTTTTTTTGTATACGGATTTTGGTATACGTCAAGTTGAGGTGAGGCCACACTAGGAACACGTATTAGGCACACAATTCTCAGCAACAAATAGCTGTTTACTTGCTGGTCATCGGGAGGATCATGAAATTCACTCATTTTGTACACATGGGTATGGGGTCTCTCTTTTATGAGTAATAAATAATAATGACCACATTTATGTGTACTGCTTCAAGGGCCGTCACTACTACATTTTCTTACCCATTTTTCTTTCATTATCCATCATCCTCTTATTCAATCAATCTACAAACTCATCCACTACGTTAAACCCCACTCCAAAACAAATACATATATTTATTCAATTAACTTTTTAATATTATGTATATTACTATTTTTAAGATGCTCAATACCCATTAGCTATGTTAAGCATAAGAATGTGACCGAAGCCTATTTAAAATATATTTTAGGTCAAGAATCAGCATCTTTTTTAGAATTATTTAATTCAACATGTATGTGTCAACTGTTGAAATGCCTATTTTAACTATAGGTTCTAGGCACACATTTCTTTTATATATAACAAGTATATTAAGTTACAATTTTTTTTTTTTGTAAAATACACCCAAATATATAACTTAATTATTAATACATTCTTTATGAAATAAATGATAGTATATTAACCCTCATAATTGTTAAAGTAAATAGTATAGGTTGGAATACTCTCGTTTGATTCGTATGGTAATTTTTTTTAACTTTAACTATAATCACTTTTAAAATTATATTTAGAATGATTTCTAATTAATTAATAATATAAAACATTTTATGCATAAAAATTAAAATTTAATTAACATATACCCACCTATGTTTTAGAAGAAATATATTCACATGTTATATTTGATTTTCATAAAATATACTAAATGTGTAACCTATAAAAACAAGCAAGTGTACATTAATATATATAGAGACTATTGTATACTTATAATTTTATTATGCCATATATATACTTGCATATTTTTACTTATAATTTTAGAAGTAGGTTAGTAAATTATAACTTTAATTATCTTAAGATATATTTAAAGTATAATTTGTTAACATATTTATTCTAAAATGATCAAATTGTGGTAGAGTTTGTTAATGTATACTTATTCTTTTAGAAAGAGAATTCTATCAAACTATAATTTTATTTTATAAAAATGCACTTAAGCTGTAACAATTCTAAAATACTCATAAAAATTGAATTAGTGAATGTACGTTATCAAATCTCTGTAGTGTATATGTTAGAAAGTTTTACAAAAATTTGCTAGTATACACTCGTTTTTTTTTATAACTAATAATTTAGAAAGTTACAATTTGAATATATTTTAAGATAATCAAAGTTATAAATATTTCTTTTAAAATATACGTATATAGTTGCAAATTTCATACATAAAGCGACTATTCTAAGAACAATTGAATTGTAATAAGTAACAACTTTAAATGTGGATCATACAAATGTTATTAATGATCAAGATTATAAATTAGTTAGTAATTATATGACTTTTAAATAATATATCTTTTTAATCTTTAATTGTTTATATTTATAATTTTCATTTCCCTTTCGCGGGAGTTATAATGTATATATATTTATATGAAGTATTCTGCATGGTAATAACTTAAAATGTAATAAAAAATATATAGGAGAATTGATGAGTTTTCAAAATAAAAATATTACATTTATGTAATTATTGATTCTCTTATTATAAGTATTCATCTCGATACATATTTATTTAAAAAATTTAGATTTCACTTTGGAGGTAACGTATAATAAGAAATAATTCCTTATATAATAAATTAAAATAATAAATTTACATTTTTAATGAGAAAATTTTAATCAGAAAAATTAAAATTGAAAAAAAAACTTATTGTCTTTATATATACTCACAAATGATTATATATTAAATATTAAATTATTTATAAATGCTTCTTTTGTGAACTGAATATTAAAGATAACTTTATTAATAAATACACAAACAAAGGATAAGTTCTATTTAATAACTCAAAATTAATAATTAAAGTATAATAAATAAATAAGCCTTTTTATATGTACAATATAACAACAATAACTTAATATCTCTTGCAATTAATTTATCTAAACACTTCTGCACTGTGTCAATCCTATTGGGTCAATAAGGAATATGTATTTATATTAATGTATAGATTTTGCCAAAATATACACTGTTAACTTATACGTAACTTACACCACCTTCATTATTATAAGACAATAAATACTTGTGAGGAAAAAAAAATAAGTAAAATAAAATAATAAAGTAAAATTATCTTAAATATAAGTTAATTTGTATAAATTTTTATATTTAATTAAAAAAATTAATTTTAAATTATACAAAAGTTAAGTTCATCTTTTTTTTTTTACTTTTATGAGTCCTTATTGAAAAATTTATCTAAATATAATTTTTTTATAACAAATATATTTGTAAAGGAGTATCACAATTAGTCATAAAAAATTTTAATTTCTTCCAAAAAAAAAATTTGTTATACATATTTATGAGCAATAACTCCCAATAATTTTTTTTCATATGTATTAATTAAAATTTGAACCTCTAATCACAAACTTAAGAAGTCCGAGCTTAGTACTATATTGATCAACTATTTGTTCCTTAGATCATGTTTTTTGGAAATCAAATATAATCTAAATAACAATGAATACGAGCTTAGTACTATATTGATCAACTATTTGTTCCTTAGATCATGTTTTTTGGAAATCAAACATAATCTAAGTAACAATAAATACATTTTCACCTATAGTAATTTATACACAAATTCCTAGATTATATTATTAGAGATCCTACATTAGGAATTTATATTATTAGAGATCCTACATTAACTAATGATATAGTCAAAATCTTTAATTAATTTTTGAATTTGAGTTAAATTTTATGTCAAATTTTAATGTAAAATTAAAGTCTATTATACTATTTTTTGAACATATTGAACTATCGAACTATTATCATGTATTCATCAAACTACTTTCAAGTATCCACCTATATAAGAGATAGTTGAGATATATAAGGAAATAAAGTTTTTTTTTTTACTATTTTATTTTTTACTTCTATAACTATTTCACAAACCATTTAATGTTATTTAATTTTTTTATATTTATTTTATTTTAATTTAATTTAAAAAATAAAAAACACACAAAATATATCTATTTATTTAATATATATAATTAAATAACAATTATCACCCCTTAAATTAACATTCAAAATTAATTTAGATTTTAACTCAAATTTTAAGACATCAAATTAATATGATTGTACTCATGGTCTATCTCAAAAGAATCAAGACATCAAATCCCGATGAAAAATAAAATAATAAAGAAAATGAATAGAAATATATAAATATATAAATTATTGACGTAATAACACATAAACCTATCGTGACCAATAATTATGTCAAGCAAGCTTTTTAACGGAACTTCTTTTAAAGTTAGGAGATAGGATCATGTATGTCTTTGTTCTAATTAAGATTAACTTTATTTCCAAATTCAAGATTTTTTTTTTCATTATTTACCTCAAAGAAGAAAAGCAAGAAAAATTTTCAAAGAAAATTTTAAAAACTCAATATTAATATAATGAGGAATAGAGCCCAAACAGCATTAATTTTATGAATATGGAATGTAATTAAGTTCAGTCTAATTCATTGATGCATCACCACAATTAATATCTCGATAAAAATATATAGAAAATTAATTTTTGAAATAATATATTCAATTATCATTTAATCCTTAAGTTATTATATAATTATTCGTCTATGAAATAGCACTCTTCCCTCCACTATTTAATTATCATAGAATATGAGTAAATAGATTATTTACTACCATTCAATAAAAAATCATATTATATATGTACCATAAATTTATTAATTTTATTATAATTATTTTAAAACTCATATTAACAATAATTTATGATTAATTGATAGTATAATTTTTTACATTGATAATATATAAAAATTAAATTTATATTATATTTAAAACTCCTTTTCGAAGCGTGATATTTGCTCGAAAAATCTTATATACTATATAGTCAGGGTTACAAGATGGAACAAAATGATATTAAGATTCATACTTAACAACGATAGCTTCTCGTAGGCAACTAAATTAATTCAACCGATATTGGTATTCTCATCATTGATTGATGGAAAAGGAAAAGATGATTCATTAGAAGTTCAATTGAGAGTTCGAAGAAGAAATTGCCTTTGAACTCTGGAGCCCGTTAGAAAGCAAAGAAATCAAAAAGGAGAAATCTCTTTATTCGAATTCCGACAATGAACAACACTTGCTGATGCTTTCCATGCCAAAGATGAAACCCAATGCGTAGTTGAAGGAAAAGAGAAAAAGTAAAATAAAAAATATAACCAAACAAGATTATAATAATTTTTCATCCCCTGAATTTTGAATTCAAGACTATAAAACCCTTAATATATTTTTCCTTTCATTTTCTTATTTGATGAATACCTCTTATTCATTTTCTTTTTTCTTTATCGTATAAGAGCTTCAACTAGAATTGTCGAGCCTATTCTAAAAATATTAAAAAAAAACACAGAATATGGAGAGAACCTTACCATACCTGAAACCAAACTAGAGGCGACTATTGGAATTTAATTTTTTTTCAATGATATTTAGAGAAAAAAAGAGAGTCTTAGTTGTTAATTAAAAATTAATAACTGAAACTGTGACTTCTTTTTGTAACATATCTTGTAAGTTTTATTATTAAATTAAATAATTTTTTTTATTAATTATATTCAATTAAATGAAATCCATATTTTTATTTTTAATTAATATTTTTTACCCACATTAAATACAATAAGATACTTTAAAATGATTATTAAAATAATATTATGTTAATTAATATAATTTTAAATAATTTTAAAATTAAAAATCCAAATGCTTATATCTTTAAATTTTAATTTACATTTTTTTATGAAGCAAATAATTATATATTAATTAAATTAATATTTTCTTAATTCATTCAGTCCTTTGTTTCACTGGTGTCAAATATCACACAACAACGATGACTACCTAGATTCATTCCAACACTCAAGTAAGTGGAATCCCATGGAATAATAGCATATTAAGGAGAAATTATGTACATGAAAGAGGGAGGACCCTCTAGTATTTATGGGCATGGAATGGAGTGAAGCAAGTGCGTTGGGTTAGCAGGATTTGCTTTCCACACTTCGCCATAAATGCATTCAGATAACACACAAGATAATGCTTTTGAATGAAAAAAACATGGGCTTTTAGATAGTGTTTCTTTAGGAGCTTGCCATCCTAGCTAGTTTAAACACAACACATTATCCAGAGAAAGCACTATGCCTGAATTATTATCTTTTTAAAATAATTACATAAATATCGATACGTGTTTCTTTAGGATAATACAAATGTAAAATAATTACAAAAAAAAAAAGACAAAAAAGACACTAGATAGTATTTGTTTAGGAAAATGTTATTTGAATGCAATTAAGTGTTGTCTAATTTAGTAATTCAGATAGTGCTTCACTGAGAAAACGTTACATACAGCTTTCTCAATCACTGTCTATTTCATGCTTTTTTAAGACAGCTCAAATAGTTCTCAAGCACTGTCTATTTCAGATAACACCTAATTAGATAATGCTTAAATCGTTATCTTATTGAGATAAAAAAACGCTAGCTGAATGCATTTATAATGTAGTGTCTGTTGTTAAAAAGAGAATTTGATGTTAATAAGTGATCAACCTGCATGTTACCCGTGGTCGAGTTGAGTTATATATATATATATACCAAACGGAAAGTATTATTATTTATAATACTTCTAATCGGTTCGAGTAATATTGTTTTTAATAAAAAGAAATACAAGTAATTTATAAAAAAGTAATATATAAATAATAATTTACCTCATTAATTTGTAATTAACAGTTACAACTTTATATTTTCTATAATATGCATCTCTTATTTAAAATAAATGAAAATTTAAAAACTTCTTACGCAGCATCCAGTGGAAAGAGTGGTGATCGACATATTCTCATAGTCAATAAGCTCGTCTTTTAATCGTTAATGAAGTCACCTATTAACTATAAACAGACAGAGGGACAAAGAAAAGACCATTAAGGAATCCTAAACAAGTTGATCCATCCTAAATTATTTAAAGGCTAATCAATCATATCATTATTATAACGTTGTTCGCAAAAGCAAAATATCTTTGGGAATATAATTTTTTTCTCTCTTTTGCGTGTGCGGTGAAATCATAAGAAATCTGCCCTGTACATTTTGCGATCATTTTCAGCTTATGTAATTGGTTACTGAGTTTTGCCTCCCTGGTCCACACATTATGCTCCTACACTCCTATTCCCATTTGGAATATCCATTGTCGCTAACACCCTAGACTATTTTTATTTACACATGACTTGTAACTAAAATCTAATTTTAAAATTTTATATTCAACTTTTGTAAATCAAAAATATAATTAAAAATATATATTTCACTAAAAATAATCAACCAAAATTTTCAATAAAAATTAGATTATTAATTATTAATCCACAAAAGTAAATAAATACTTTATATCAATATTATAGTGATTCAAAATATATATATATAAACTTGATCGGAGTGTTCCAAAAAATATAGATTATAAAAAATATAATCATTTTATTAGAACAAGATAATTAATTTAAAAAATATCTTATTTATTTATTTTTATATGAGACTATATGTATCATTCAAAAAATAACTTTATTTAAATTAGAAAAGACTATTATATATAACAAAATTCATCAATTCAAAATATTTAATACAATCATATATTTAAAAGATTAAAATAATTAATTAAAGTAAAACAATTTCCTACTTGTTAATTTAACTTTTTTTTATGGTACAACTAATTGATTTACACGGTGAATGGTACAACAAATCTCTTATTGCTCCATACCTAGGGTCCCCTTGCCCACATCCTAACCACGTGGGAGATACACGTATGTTCATTTGACACCAATTATTTCAGGTTAAGATGGAGGGCCACCCCTCAAAATCAAGTGAAAGAAAACAATGTCTAGGTCAAGCAAAATCAAGAAACCTGCGACCCCCCACAGTTTTAATATATCTAGAAAAATCAAGTGAATCATACCTGCAAGAGTTTACCTTTCGATATATTATTTTTATAATTCATTTAGTTTTATGTTATTAAATTATTAAGATTAAAATAGCCGTGAGAGATTTGGATAATTTATATAAAATTATATATTCAACCTCATTATTATTATTATACTATAAAGTTATATTAAAATGGTCTAATTATAACAATTGTTAAAATATCCAATTTTTTTTTTTATAATTGTAACAATCTATTTATGAACAGATAATGGGAAAATAACAAAAAATATTTAAAGAAAAGTTATATCCTGAATTGAATGGTTGAAAATATGAAGAACCAAAAGGCAACTTACTTAGCACTATTGCGCTCCAACCAATCAGCACTGATACTGTTTTGTCCGTATGCGTGTGCACCAATTGCCATTTGCCAGTTTGTTCAGTTTTTTTTTGTCTGACTTGATGTTTTGCTTTTAGAAAGAACATTGAGAGTATAAAATAGTAAAATAGATTTGGAGAGTGGAGTAAATCTTATTTATGTAGAGAACCGATCCAATCATTTCTGTTAATAGTGTGTGGCACTGAGTGATTGAGCCAAGTGGATGCCAAATTGATTTCGCCAGTAACTATTGGCCCCACCCGGGTAGAGATCTACATTTTACTTTTTTCTATTATAACAAATATATTCTTGTACTGTATATATATATATATGATTAAATTATTATCTTAATTTATTCAACTAATTAATAGTAAGAGAGCTTTTTTATTTGAATACTGTGAATGGAGAAAATAAATAGGGAGAGATCACTGTCTTGTTGAACCAATCAACACAGTTCAATTCAGTTGGATACTGTTGGAAAAAGTAACAAAGAAATTGTTAAATTATTAATTTGAAATAAAAAGACATACTTTTTTAACACACCAGCGCTCAAACGAGTAAGGACACACAAAAAAGATAAAAGATATTGGTATCTGGCATGTAAAAGTGCCAAACTGATCAATTGGTAAAGCCACATTTACCTGACTTCTGTGGCCTTTGACCAGCGCTTCTTCTGTGCCGTTGGACAATACTTAAAAAGAAAGTGACATTTTGACCTTGACCTAATTAACTTTACTCAAAAAAGCAAAACAGTAACTACAATAACGTATGCTCTAGATTAAATGGGAGAATGTAAATTTTTTAACGCATGGTATGCTTGTAATAGCCTATATAATTATGGAAACTTTTCGTACCTGCGTCTGTACCGAGCATTACTCACTCCCACTTCGTACAAGTAGAATTTTATTGAGTCATTTATTTACTTTTTTAATGCATGTTTTTTTATTTAAATGATTAACTTATTTAATGTAATCAGATTTTCTATTTATAGTATGCATGTATGTATTGATTTAATAAAATAAAGGGTCTTTCTAATCATTTCACATTGCTTAAGAAATCGATCAATAAAAAATTGATTGACACTCACGATAAGATGCACTAGAAATTACTATCAACACTTTTTTTTTATAAAAAAACTTTCCACTTTTATTCTTCAACTACTATATTAAAAATATTTATTAACATTATTCTAAAATAAAATAAGATTTTAAGTATTTTAAATGCATTTATGTTGAGAAAACAATTCTTGCATGTAGGTAAGTGTATTATCATATCAATTAACATTAAATAATTAATATCATATATATATATATATATATATATATATATATATATATATATAAGATAATATAAAATAATATTATAATATCATATAATCATAAATTATGTTAGTATAATTTTTAAGATAGTTGATAAAAAGTCAAGAAATTTATTATATATAATTTGTAATTGAATGATAATATAAAATTATTTTATATTATCAATCATACATTATTTTTTTATTATCTTTATAACTTTATTTTTTATTTTTTTCATATGTATGAAAAATTTTGTCCCAAAATAAAAAAAGATAACTAAAGTTGTTCTACCTGAGTTGTACAAAAAAATATTTTCGTCATGCATAATTAAGTAGTAATTTGAAATGAAAGAAGAAAAAAATAATTAATGAGGAAAAATATTTTTTTAAATAAAGAGAAAACATAAGATAAAGACAAAATTAAGTAAAATTAATGTAAAAGAAATTTTCCTCTTAGAGAAAAAAACAGGTGAACTAGGGTTAGTATAGTAGGAGGATGTTTGAGTAATACGTATCGAAATTTTTAATTTTAACTTTGTTACTATGATTATATTTTTTTAACTTTAATCAAATAAAAAAAAAGAAACAGGATGAGGAAAAAGCCAAATGACAAATTAGTATATTATTATCGCCATTTATTATAAAGATTTGAAGATTATTTAATATAATTATATTTTTTTTTCTCATTCAAATCTTCTTATTTTATCCCTGGATCCAAAGAAATTATAATGGAAGTAAAGAGAGAAGAAAAACAAGTCATACACTAGAAAAGCATGAAATTATATTTAGGAGTCTTCAAATTCAAACATGACAGTACATTATATCTTGAAGACTTCAACCCTCAAATGATGCTTCCTTTGGCACAACCAATAAGGAAAGAATCGTCCTCCTCAAGTCTTGAACATCATCCTTTTCTTGGTGCATTTCTTTCTTTTTTTGGGTCATGTCATGGTGCTTTTCAAAATGATTATAACTAGGATTCTCTTTGGAGCACAAAGTTTTGTCTCTATGTAAGACTATAACCGTCAGCATCTTTCAAAGCTTGATTTTCAATGAAAACATAAGGAAAATACTCTAAAATATTGCTGCATTTCTCACTTTCTGATTCTGAGTTCTGATGTACTTAGGAACTTCTCCAAAGCTAAGTATTTATCTGAGGTTCTTCTGGTCTCTGAGCATTGCTTTGTCGTATGTATATCATCAACCGGTTAAAGTTAATTGACACAAGTAATAGTTGAATGTGTTTTTTAATTTTAATTAAAATATTAGAATTTTAAATCTTAATTTTAAATATGAAAAATAATAAAAAATATTCACCAGCTCATAGTTCTAGAAGAATATTAGTCCTTATTTTTAAGTGTTAATACTTGTACTTATTATATATATATATATATATATATATATATTCATTCATTCATTCGCATGTGATGCTAAAAGTAACCACAGATAGACGTTATTGGTGGAAAGTCACATTATTACGTCTGATATGATAATACGTGTATGTTGCTGGAAAAGTGTGATGCTAAGTAGAATTTTTTTTAATATTTAAATTATGTGAATAGGTTTTTTCTATTTATTTGTGAATAGGTAGAAATAGAATTGGCTGTTCAATGTAAAAGACCCGCCAGAACTTAATATTTTTGTCGTTTTTGTTCCAAATCTCAAGTCTGCCTGTCACAAATTTGTGTCTGTCCTGAGAAATATGTGCAAAGGCACCAAATATGGAAAATTTTCTATGGACATGTAAGTGCTAATTCACATCAAGAATGCTGCATGATATGATATAAAAATAAAGTTACGATATGACGTATCGTTATTCACCAAGATTGTACGATCAATTTTATTTTCAGATGTGAATTGAAGGGTATTTACATCGAGAAGTGTGTGTATACATGTAGTGAAAGAATGTGAGGTAGGCAAAGCAGTGATTCCCGGGAATGGGCCTCGTTAATAGGATTAAGGGCCTAAAAGACCCGTTATACAGTACATTTATATAATGCAGAAAATTAATGGGTATTCCCAGCAGAGGATATTCCATAATGTATATTTCTTCAACAAATCAGTGATACACAAAGATTCTGTGTGTGTTGGAGGATGAGGGTAAGAGATCGAGGCATGCGTTTTAGGGCAAGAGAGGCTTGCGTTTTCAATGACAACAGCAACAATTTTACATGTAAATGGTGTGCAATACTAAATCCTTCATTTGAAGGATCCATGATATTTTAAATTGAAAATATAAATACCTATATATGGTTCTGACTTTTTGATGCAGAAACATATTGCAGTTTCGTTGAGTTGATACAGAAGGAAATTACAAATAAATGTAGTTATAATTGTGATCGCTGACTCTCCAAAAATCTTCACAGGTCAAAATTATAATGGGAGTTTATTTTTAAAACCTTGATTATGTGTGCTCAACGTACTGGAGTACACTGCCACTGTTCTTTTTTCTTCTCTCTTGTTGCAAGGAAGGGAAAAAAAAATCCCTTAAATAATTACATTTAAATTTATTTTTTGGTTCATTATTGTAAATTTGTACTAGTAATGGAAATTAAAAATTGTCACTGTTGGAAGAATACAATGAGTTTCAGCATAAACAAATATTTTTCTGTTAATTAGAAGATAAGTCGGAAGCTATATATAATTAGTTACGTTTAGTTCCAGCATAAAAATTCTCTCTCGCTTCCCTTACTTTGTCGTTGACTGCTATTAGATCAGATACTAGGTTTGCACTTCATGGATCCACAAGTTGTAGAGCAATGCAAAGAGGATTATGGTGACTGGGCTTTGTTTCTTCAAGTTATAAAATCTGAAATGAAGTATTTTCAAGGCTAGCTAGATAGGAAAATATTTGGTGTTTAGTAAGTACTTGTAAATTTCATTTTGGATTATCCTAATTTTTTAAAATTCATTTCAGTCAGAACCATGTTCGAAGAAAGAAAACCTGATTTTGAAGAAAACAAATTATATTTGGTTGTTTCAAATCAAAAATTATTTTTTCTGTTTGTCAAAAATAACTGATGAATTATTTGAAAAGTAAAAACAAAAATTTGTTAAAACTTGAAAAACTATATGAAAACTGTTAAAATAACTTTTTTCTAGATTAGGTTAATGTTTTTTTAATGATAATCTAATAAGTATTTCATGTCTTGTACCATTATTGTAAATACAAGTGACCCATATGAAAAAGATTATACATATAAAAAATATTTAAATGAAATTGTTCTATTAGCATAAAAATACATTAACATTCAAAAATACAATATATTGATAGCTAGAATAGTTTCACGTCATTTCTCACAATGTGTACCATCACATAGAGAGACCCTCCGAGATTCACAATGCAACACTCTACTATCATGTCAAAATCTAGTTCAAGTGTCTTTCATCCTTTTTTATAACTGTTTACTATGTATATTATGATGATCATGTTGAATTATTCCTTAAATATATTCTTTTTATAGGCATGGTTTGAGGATTTTTGAGATATTGCAATTTATGATTGATATTAGGATGATCACAAACATGACTAACTGTCGCTTGGAAAATTATGTTGGAGACATTGAATATTTCGCAAACTGACATTGAGAAGAGTTGGTAGGAAGAAAACATGTAACTGACTTGTATTTATTATTGCAATATTTGTATTTTATTTCAATATTTGATTTGCATGTCTACACTTTGTATTTGAAACTATTGGACTTTTTTTAATTGTGTAATATTTGAATCTCCTATTTTATTAATTTTAATAATGTAATCATTTATTTAATGATAATCTCATCTCAAATAATAAATATTTATCGAATAAAAATAATTCCCGGAAATTGAATCTCAGAACTATAAAAATTTTACATGCTTTCGTAATTTAATTCTGAAAACATTGATAGGATTCAACATTACAGAAATTATCTCATAAAAAAACATTACAGAAATTAACTTTGAAGTATGAAAAATTTTCATACTTCAAAATTTAATTTCCAAAAAATATGACAAGTTTATACACTTTTGTAATTTAATTTTCAAAAGGATGAATTCAACCACTAGTATAGAAATATTTTTTGAAAGAATTAAAAAAAAAACACAGAAAGTGTAGTTAATAAATGGGGACTACAAAAAAAGAAATGCTTATTCATAAAAGGCAGAACATAAAACATTGAAGCCCATTTAGTTTTTAAGGTTTTACAGCGCCCAAACTTCAAGAGGATGTAATCTCAAATGAAAGGGGCTTTTAATTGGTGAGAATAAACAAGCATAAAGCCCATAAGACTGTGTTTCAATTTTTTTTCTTCTTTTTTATAGTTTTTTTTCCTTTTAAAAAGAAAATTGTATAGCACACATTATTTGAATTTTTTTAAAAAAAATTAAGCAATTTAATTTTTTAAAAAATGAAGATATCAAATAAAATTGTGTTAAATGTAAAAAAATGTGTGTAATTTTTTTATCTTTTAATAACTTATGTGTTTCCAAAAATAGGTAATGAGATTACGATTTTTTAATACTGCTTGAAAGAACTTTTTTTAATCATTTTCAATATTTTTAGTGAATTTATTAAAATATATTATCATTTAATAATCATGGAATTTTTATTTATTTTTTCTTTAAGAGAAGTTAGGTCAGATATATTTAAGGATTTAAAAAAATGAATAAAAGAGATTATTGGAGAAAATTAATTTAAAAGAGTTAACTAAAACGACTCTTAAAAATAAATCATATAGCCCAGTCTCTCTTCCCCTCGTTATAAACTAATATACGTAAAACAAAGAAAAGGAAAATATAATTTTAAATAAACTTTTAAGATAAGAATACAAAACAACTTCTATTTTATTTTTAAAATTAGTATATTAACCATTACATTACATAGAATAAATATTTATTTTTATATAATTAAAATTTATAATAAATAAATATTTAATATATGAATTATTTTATAATTAAAAATCATATAAATAAATATCATTAAATATATAAATTTTACATTTATAATAAATAATTTAAACTTAGATATAAAGTTATTTTCTACTATTGATAAAAAAATTTAAATATTAAAATTCAATTTAGAGATGAAGATAAAAGATGATAGATTATGAGATAAATCTAGTAGTGGATGTCTTAACAAACATATATTTTTAAATAATATAATAAATTATATTTTTTATTTTTTACTTATTTTTTTATTATTTTTGGTAATGGTTCATTGAGATCGTATAATTTTCTTTAAAGGTTGAAAACTTGTACTCTTTTTTCTAAAAAATATAAATTGAAATAGATAAATTATTAAGAATATTAACTATACAAATAAAGATAAAAGAAGGATAGTTTGAGATGGTTAAAAGAAAAAAAAAAGTTAATTATAAAAATGTTATGTAAAATATGCGTCCAAATAAAAAAAAAAAAATTTTTTTTTATATAAATTAAAATAACTATGATAAACCGTAAGAGCATTTTTAAGAGTTATTATATGCTTTTAAGAATTTTTTTTATAACTTTTTATCTCTTTGTCATTTTTATCTTTATTTTAAAATAAAAATAAGGTTTTCTATATGGAGTTTGGATCTCTTAACAATTGTATAAAATATCCAACTCAATCAATTTGATTAGATATGTTTACGTTTATTAAAAAAAAAAAAAAAAAAGAAGTGTGTGGCAATTCTTTATTGGGAAAACAAAAAGTTTGGATAAGAAGAGAAAGACGATTGGTTTTTGTGTATGAAAGTGGATCCTGATTGAGCGCCACAAATTGTAATTGTAATTGTTATTGTTATCATGGTAACGTCACTTGTTCTGAGTCGGTTCCCTTGCATGGATTCCGTGACTGTGATTAAATCAAGCTTCCCAATTTTGAGGAGCAATAATGTCTCTGCAAGACCTCTTAGAGCCTTAAAGGTTTCCGTGAAACCCCCGCCTCCGGATTTCGATTACAGGCGAGAGATCTTAGAGGAGTCGAGAGCGTCCATTGCTGAATCTCACCCTCACTTGCTTGACTTGGCTGATAATGGCACCTTGGTTTTGGTCCAAAAGAAGAGGTTCGGTCCTGTCCCTTCTTGGAGGACCCACTTCGTCGAGCCTGAATCCATTTGGTTGATAGGAACTACCCATCTTTCCATGGATTCTCCTACCCATGTTCAACGCGTGCTCCTCGCTCTCAGGCCTGATACTGTTGTTGTTGAGCTTTGCAGAAGCAGGTCACCACAACCACCACTCTTTCTATTTTTATCTCTAACACTATTTTTAACTACACACTTTATTTTATTTCTCCACTTCAAAATATTCTTATTAATTAATTAAGATAGGATTGCTATTTTCTTGTCTTATTTCAGTTTTATCAGCAATTTTATCATTGTTGATTAGTTTACTCGTTATTTACTAATGTTAGTGATTGAAATATTGTTATTTGATCATTTTATGAACAAATTTTGATATTTTTATAATTTCAGCTATTAAATTGGTTTGTGTTAGTAATTTAGAAAATTAATTTAGCGTATTGGTTTATACTCGTTTCTATAAAGCGAGAATTTTTTTAGTGCCACTATTGAATTAACGACAAGAAGTTAAATGTTAATGCATGGCGGAGGGAAGTATCAACCGTTAAGAATAATTAACACACGAATTGAGAAATGTTCTTTGGTCGAGCTGAAATATCATGAAAATAGAAAAGAGGGCGAAGAAATAGAGTGTATCGATAAAACTCCTCTGGTTTGATAACAATAAAATAGTAAGAAAAAATAAATTAAGTTTTGGGTAGAGGGCACAAAAATACGAGTGCATTAGAGAACAAGATTAATTTGGCTTAGTTCAAACATAGTATAATTAGTAAAATAAAAGCCTAAAATATCATTATGCTTTTTGACTTGATATTTTTTCTATAAAATACATAAAAACATGTAAAAGGAGGACATATTTGCTCCGATAGATTGAATTAGTAACAACATATTCTATGAATATTGAGTCGGTCTGGACCAATTCATTTTTACCCTTAGCCTCCTGGGTTAAATGAGTCATCTTGATGATTCTAGTTTTGGTTATCATGCATAAAATATATTTTTTTAGTGAAGTGAGAGAAAATGACTTCGAAATAGAGAAAGGTGATCGAGGTGAGAAAATATAAATCGATAACAATGATGAAATGGTTTGTAATTTTAGCTTGTGGCTCTGGTAATTATATAGCTCTGTATAGTTAGAAATGAAATTTCATTATTTTTGCAAAATAAGCAATATAGAAAAGTTGTTGTGGTATGTGAAAAACTCTAATTGTATCCTCGTACAATCTTGTACTATTTTAATTTGTGATTAATATAAATGTGTGTAGATCTGCAGAGAATATAAAAAACTAGCAATTCATGTTTTTCTTTTCTTCCTTTGTTTATATATCTTGTTTTATTTTCCAATTAAAAGTGTAAATCGCTATATAACTGTCAAAATTGATTATTATCAATCCACACCTTAACTTCAATTGTTACAGATTTAATTTCCAGAGCTGGGATCATGTATGCTGGTGCTAATGATGATGAGCTTGGCAAACAGTTGCGTTCTAATATGTTTTCCTTAAGCGGCACTGGATTTTTTGGAGCTATTGGACGTAGCATAAACCTAGGTAGCTCACAGTTTTTGACATGTACATTACATTAATATCTATAAAAGAAACTTATTTACTATTTATCTAAATATCAGGTGGTCAAACTGCTTTAGCATTACGATTACTTTTGGCTGCTTTTTCATCAAAGATCTCTTCAGATATTAACCGCCCTTTTGGTGATGAGGTATTTTCAAAGTATAATAGATTTTTAGTACTTGGAAGTAGAACCTATTTTGACAAAAAGCAATATCTATAATGCAGTTTCGTGCTGCTCGAAAAGCTTCTGAGGAAGTTGGTGCACAAATAGTTTTAGGAGATCGTCCAATTGAAATAACGGTATGTACATGTTATATCATGCAACGCATATGAATGTAATTCTTTTAAGGAAATAAATTAGCTTAACAATTGTTTGAGATTTTGAACTGCCACACCTTACATTAATTACATGAAGGCACAGTTACAGTTAGTACTCTAATTGATTTTAGTTAAATTTGCTAACTAGTTATTGTTAGCTCATGTGGTTTACAGTTAGCGTCATTATTTGTCATGCAATAATTGCATGTTGGTTATGAGGTGCATTCCTATACAACAAATTGTATTCTTCAATGATGTACCTACCTGTTACTGCATATAATATTCTTGTATCATATTCATGCATGAGAGTCATTTTTTTGTTCTCTTGCATTGTTCCCTTGATTTCTTTGTTAATCACTGTGTACAAGATTTGACATCATTAGAGATGATTGGTTTAGCTAGACAAGACAATAGACTTCATCACTCAGTGGTTGTACTGAATGGGTGTCTACTTGTGAGCTTATTTCCTTCATGTGAATACTTTACTTTCTCATTTCCCCTCACCCCAAGCCTTGTGTTATTTTTGTTTAAAACACCCTTCATTTGATAAATTATTAATGTTATGTCAACAATATTAATATGTCTCTATTAAAAAATTGGTATTGGCGACATTTGTTTATTAACAAAACAGAAATACCTATCTTATATTGTTACTCGCAATTGTGCTTCATAAAATTTTGAATTACTGTGTCTTAATACAGGAAGTCATTTTTTAGTCATCAATTCATGGTTACAAGTACTTCCGTGTGATTTTAGCATATATCTATGAATAGTATTGTTAAAGGCTAAGTCTAATGTTTAAAACTAAATAGAAATTTTCATTTTCATGATCGAAACTCAATTTGATACCAAAAATAAAAAGATTAGTTGACACTAGCTCTTATTTTCTCCTTAGTTTTATTCCCACAAGGGGATGCTCCATCATACTAGTCTAAAACCCCCCTTAACATAATGGTTGCGTGGAGTGTATGTATTAACATATTTTTAACATTAGTAAAGCCTTGATTTGTAGTCCAACTTACACAGGTCCTTTTGGTGCTACATTATGTCTACCATGGAACTTACCTCATTAATAAAATGCCCCCCCCACTTCTGTTTTTTATACTGATCCCAATTCAACTTCTATTTGGCCACCCACTAAATCTTAACGGTGTAAGTTTTCAAGTCTCTATGATATACATGCCTCTACATTACTTGCTCAAAATTTAATCCTTGAACTTGTGTGTTACTCCCAAGTTTATGCAAGTAAAAAAAGAGATTCATTGTTTTCGATATTTTCTCATACAAAACTTTGATCTCACAAAATCTTATCTTACATGAACAAGTACTTTCTTGTCCTTCTTCCTATATATACATGCTTAATTTTTGTCTTGCTCTAACTAATATTGATTAGATTAGTTAATTAGCTGTAAATCATTTAGTTCATATGAATAACAATTAGTGTCATTATCTATTATGTCACTGCATGTTAGTTACGAGACCACTCTTATATACAAAAATGCATTAATTATTTGATGATGCAATTGCATTTTATCATATATTTGTACATTCTCTTGTAATCATTTTTTCTTTTCCTTAGTTAGAGTTTCTAGAATCTGATGTATTAATTTCAAACCGTACAAAAAAACTAAATAAATCTATATAGTGAAGTTTATGGTTAAAAAATCACTCTTTCCTTGTTTGTAATATGTTTTGCAGCTTCAAAGAGCATGGAAGGCTATGAAATGGAGTGAGAAACTAAGTTTAGTGTTATCAATTATTCGTGGGATAGCATCTTCATCTAACATTTCTATAAATAAGCTCAAGGTTGGTTATTTAATCAAAATATTACAATTTTAATTTCTATTATTTTTTCCATGATAAATCTCTTGCTTTTTATATACTTGATTATTGAGGAATGGAGAAAGGCCTTTGACATTGTCCTTTGCAGATAATTAACTACTTGAAACAATATATGGCATAATAACAGTTATTTTAAGAATGTTTATTTGATCTACATCAGCCGTCTACATTTGCCCTCTATTTTAGTTTTGTAGTTTGTCAAGCGACTTACATAAATGTGGTGAATTGTGTATATATTCTTCATTTCTTCTATCAAATGAAAATTGAGTAATCACTCAACTTAGATCAGATTGATAAGCTTGCTATGATGGTGATGGTGTTTTGAGGAAGACACTTTTAAGTAGTGAAAAACATATGCAATTCAAACTAGTATTTTGATAACACACACGAGTAGCCCACATCATCTTTGTTTAGTTCATCTCAATTTGTATCTATTTAAATTTGCGTGTTATTATTTTATGTGTATTTTTTATTACTTCCCTCTTACTGTATAAATACTGTTAATTAGTTGCAGGAATCAAGTTCAAAAGATGATACATTTCAGCTTTATGAGCAACTGAGTTTTTCATATCCTTCTTTATTGTCACCTCTCATTCATGAACGAGACACTGTAAGTCTTTCTTTTTTCTATTTCACTTGCAGTTTTTCCAAAGGGGAGAACATAAATATGTAAAATTATAATAATTTAAAATTGTTTTTAAAAATGTCTCATCTTAAAAATTGGTTTAGGCCTAGATAAATGTTGGGCCAACTCATTGGAAGAAGCTATTGCATAAATAAATATCCTAAATTCAAATTGTCAAGGAATCAAGTCTCATGTGTGATTGATGAACCTTTACTAAAATATTAGGTTAATTGTTACACTTATAATATCCTTTTTCATGAGATCGGTCCTACAAATACAAGTGAACAATGATGGTTTTTGCAGTATCTTGCATGGTCACTGAAGCGGAGCAAAGCTGTGAATAACAGTAAAAGGGTGGTGGGTGTCATTGGAAAGGGCCATATGAATGGTGTAATATATGCATTGTTATCCGATACAGGAAATTTGAGGTTTCGAGACCTTGTAGGGAAAAATTCATATGATGGAGGCTCTCGTGGTTGGATTGATGGCCTAATCAACAGTTTAGTGAGAGACACAATCATTGGCATCTTCTTATGGGCCTTATATGAATTAATAAATGGAAGTACATAAAATAAGCCCATTTAACTTTTCATCTTCGGTTAGAATTTCAAGATTCAAAAGAAAAAGATTTTGGAGCTTTCAAAAAGGAGCAATAGATATAAACTGAGATTTTAGTTGTACATCGCACCTCACATTAAGTAGGTGTAGTCGTTTATTTTTATAAAGAAAAAAAAAAAGAGAGAAAAAAGAGCAAAGAAAGTAATTGTGTTAGATTAATTTATGTTTTGCTGTTTTACAAACAAATATTATGTACAAGTAAAACATTCCATTGATTAAATATAAAGTATGAAATTTTTATTATTTATATTAATTATATAATACTTTTTATAATATTATTTTTTATTTTTATTTACTTTATCACATTATTTTATCACATTATTTTATCTCACGTTTCTTTCATATTTTATATAAAAAAAAAACTGTACAAAATACAGTCTCTCACATTTTACCAATTTGTACTTTGACCAGTAAAACTGATTCAAGCATCACTCGTACTAAAGTTTGTCAAATTTTGTCCACGATCAAACTTGAAGTGCTAGAATGAAAGCTTTGGTACTATAACTTTTTTTCGGCTTCAAAGTTATTTTTAAATTAAAACTAAAATAAAAGCTTAAAAAAATAAGTAGAAGTTGTCTGTAAATTTTTATTTTATTCAGCTTCAAAGCTCTTTTTAAGTTAAAAGGTGTTTGATAAAAAATTTAAAGCGTTAATTTCATTTAAAATATTTATTTCTTTTCATATAAAGGTATACTTAAAAAATTAAAAAATTATAGAAAATTAATTTAATTTACATAAATAATTTTAATAATAAAAATATTAAATTAAAAATATTTAAAATTTTTAATTTAATTAATAAAATTTTATTTTAATGATGCTTTACAAATAATATATAATATAAATTAAAAATATTTAAATATTAATTACAAATAAAAAATATTTAATTTATTATATATTTTTAATAATATAAATAAATTTATTTATTTATATATAATTCAATTATATCATATTACATTTAAAATATTTAATAAATAATTCATAACTAATATATATATATATATATATATTATGTAATATTACACTTACGTGACGGTCATGTATATTGTTAAAAAGTTTTGATAAAAAGAAGTTAAAAAATAAAGAAACAAAAATCAAACCATAACTTCCAAAAATAAACTCCGCTCAAGTTGATGAGAGACTACTTTAAGGAACTTTTTTATAAACTCATTTTTTTTAATATTTACCCTTTGAGAAATAAAATGTTTAAAATTTTAAGAGCTTCTATAAAAGAGTGTTTACTCCAACTACTTCTTTTAAGCTAGACAAAAAAAATTAGAAATAAGTTCAACCAAACACTACTTATAACAATTATTTTGAAAATAATATTTATGAGGTATGGTGAGATCAAACTCAAAAAAATTGGCTTGAAATGAATTGGATCCATTTGGCCTAATATTTCTTTTAAAATATTTTTTTTTTTTAAATTTAAATTTTTTTTTCTTAAAAAAAATTGAACTCAAATTGACGAAACCGAGTCAATAAAATCCCAACTCATGTGAAAATCAACCTCCTTAACCTACTAGGCTATCCCATAAGGATACGATAGAAATTGTATTGTGGTAATTGTCCTCATAAATTCATTTTATAAAATATTTGTTATCAACTCATTTTCGATTGTCCAGTAACTTTTAATACATGTAATCTTAAGTTGTTGGATACCTATGTACTTTTGTTTGTATTTGTTTCTTATACTTTAACTAATTAGGAAAGATTAATGAAAAAGATATTGATTAAAAATATAATTAAAATTTTATTTAATATATCTTTTATAAAACATTATAAACATTAATTTTTGTAATGACAAATTTATAAACTTACAAATACGATGCACCAATAATCCACTTTGAATATAAACCATCTATAGAGTTTCTTACAATAATGTTATCATAACTTAGTAACTCATGTTTCATGTAGTGACATAGAGAGTTGGAGCTTGAGTGTGATAGAAAATAAGTAAAATAAATATCTATTAAGTTTTCATAAGTGTGTATGAAGTAATAAGATATTTGATTCCTGTATTTTTTTTTTCATCAAATTTTGTGGATAAATATTCATATTCTTACTCTACCCATTAAAAAATACTCTATTTATCAGGGATAAATTTTGTATATATCCATAAAGTATATTACTCATTACTATTCCTAATTTAGGATGACTTTCATCAATTTTTAATCAAAATTTAATGGTTTGAAGTTTTTGAAAGATTATAATAATTGCTAATATTTTCAACACAAATGTTAAAGTATTAACTATATTTTTCAGTAATAAACCTTTTTATTATTAATTAGTTAAAATAATCAATTTATATAATATTCAAATGTAACTCTCCCAAAAATTTGTTGCGAAAAAAAGGTGCATAGGTTTATACCAATAGATGAATATTTTGTTTGATTTTTTTTTTTTTGTTAAATATGGAATCCCCACCCCACCCCTTTGAAGTAAATAAAAAAAAGTATTTTTATCTCAAACTTTAATTTGAATTTCAGTTTCATCTTTCAATTTTTTTTTATTCAATTTGATCTTTTAATTTTTTATTTTGTGATTATTTTTCTGTAAACTTTTGTTATAATAATGTTAGATTTTTTGCCTCCAAGATATGAGTTATTTTACTAAAACTTCCTACGTTTGAAAACTTGGTTCCTTGTGCATAAGTAAGATTAACCTAATGTGATGACATTTGAATTTAGGGCCTTGAAAATGTTCCATGTAGTTTTTCAAGTAATCATGAGCATTGAATATTGTGATTGAATATAATCACACAATGTTCGTTCGTCTTAATGTCTTGTGCAATCAAGAGGTTTTACTTGAAATGATGAGTTCATGATAGCATTGTAAACTAGTTTTTTACCAAGGTCACTAAAGGTGTTAAATGTTTTTTTTTTTTAAAAAATACAATGTTCCTACAATAGTCATATCAATAAATCCAAAAGACTATTTGTTTGGTTTGCATATAGATGTGTGGAGTCACTCTGCAATGTTTTGCTTAATGGAATAACTACGTGCTTGATGAAGCTCTCTTTATCGTCTTCCTTGTTCTGGGTTTTTAAATATACTTTTCATAAAAAGTATAATTGTTGATCGTCTACGAGGACATGCTATAAGTTTCATCCAATATATTGTCACTCTGATAGTTTGTTATAGAATTTGAAGAGAGTTTAAAGAAATTAAATTGATTGGTTATTTAGTTTCCACATGTATATATTTATATTATTTACTGTATTAATTAGAAGAGGGAAAATGTCATAAATTAAAGCTAATCAGCATTAGCTAATATTTCTCATGATACAATGATAATTTATATAAAAAGAATAAGAAAAAAAAATATAATATTGTTAAAAAAAATCACCAAAAACTCATTTATAAACACAAAGTTTTGATAATATAATTAAAGAAAAAATCAACATTAGTATAAGTGGTAACTATCTACGTCATGAGTTTAAATTTGACTTTACATCTATCTTATAAATTAATTTAATTTAATTATTTTATTATTAAAATGTTTAATTTGATTCTTCAATTTTTAAAATTGATGTTACGATGTAATTTCTGTCCAATAAACAGTAATGTTATATTAATATTATAAATACTGACGATTTTAATTTAAAAACAGTTATGGCTTTTTAGTAACCATTGTAATATTTTTATTTTTTAAATTAAAAAATATTAATTTATAACCTAATAAAAATTATAATTTTAACATAGTAGTGATTTTTTTAGTTGTAATTATAATAATTTTATTTTTAAAAATTAAAACTAGAGGTCCTATTATAATAATTTTAGTTTTTAAATTCTATGAAATAATAATAAGTTATAATTTAATAAAATAATATAATTTTAACACACTGGCCATTTTTAGTTGTAATTATTATAATTTTATTTTAAAAAACTAAAAACTAGAGTAAATATTATAATTTAATTAAAATACTTAATTTTAATAATATAATAATATAATAATTTATACTTATATAATAACTTTATTTATTATATTTAAAAATTATAGTAGTGGAATTGTAAATAAATTTTATTTTACTGAAATTTATTAAATTAGAATAATTTAATAATTTTTACATATAGAATATTTATCTTGTCATTTATATTAATATTTTAAATTTTATTAAAATTATTATATTATGTTATAACTATTATTTAAAAATAATTATTCTGTTCTAATTTTTTTCAATTTTAAATATAACGAATATAAAATACCAAATATAACATATTAGAACAATATAATTTTAAAATATTAATATTAATAATACAATAAATATAATAAAATAAATTTTTATAAAATATTTTACTATATTTAATAATATAATATAAAAACATAGAATTGAATATTTATAATATAATATAATTTAATTTATGTTATATTTTTAATTTTAAAAATAAAAGGATAATAAAAAAGTTAATTTTATATTATTATATTATATTAATAAATAGAGTGAAATGTTTTATAAAAATTATTTTTCCCATATTTATTGCATTTTCAATGTTAATATTTTAAATTCTATATTGTAACAAAATATAATAAAGGGGCTAAATTGAACCAAATAAATAAATAAATAAAAAGAAAATAAAATTTAAACCTATAACAAAATTCAAATGTATATATTTTTCTAGTGGTAAAAAATTACCTGCACTATCTTATTATTTTGTGGTAGTTAAAAATTGTTAATATATGTTAAAGCTTAAAATTGCTAATTTTAGATCTTTTAACTAGCAGTAATTATTTACTATTTTCAAGAAAGAAATACCCATGATTACTTTTTAAAAAATGGTTAATATCTGTAATACTAACCGATTGTTGGAATCTAATTCCTTCAAGATTTCTTAAGTAGATATTATCTCCTCAACAATAATGTCTTTTTTTATAAATGGTCAAGAATTAATTTCTTAAAATAATGGCTATTTTAAATTTGTCAGAACTTTTTTTAGCAAATGTAGAATTAGTATTTTTTTTTATTTGACAAGAAATATATTGCAGCAATATTTAGTAGAAAAAAACTGTATATTTCATTATCTATATTACAATTTTTTTAAGGCATAATCCTTCATCATGTTTTTTCAACTCAAGTTAGAATACAATGATAATGTCATCTATAACACCCACACTATACTCTAAAATTATCGTTAGACTTAGTGGAAGAGTTAGTATCTCACAATGTGATGAATCAATCTTTGAATTCTCGTTAAGAGAAATGTTTACATTTAGCGTCTAATTGTATTTTAAACAAGATTATCTCCAATGGAATATACTAAAAGTATTTTACCTTGTAAGGTGGACCTTACTAATTTATGAGATTCCATGTGCCCATGCTACTTAGGTAAGAACAAGGCTAATTATATGATACTGTTTTTCGCTATCTAGTTTCAACCCTGTACTATGATATTGGACTCTCACGGTGTATGATATAACACTCTATTGTTTTACCTAACAACATGATACTTGTATTGCGAAAATTGTTTTTCCTTTTCTTTTTACCCTCCAACTACTAGAATGTTCTAATTCACCATATTACATGAGAAATTAATAGAAAAAAGGAGGGAAAAAATGATAAATTTTTGAAATAGAAGAAAAGAATGAGAATTTTTCTACAATTTAATTAAAATATATTCATAAGGTAAAAAAAACTTACACAATCATCTAATTGTATACGATGATGTATGATGAATTTATTTATTTTCATAATAATTATATTAAAAATTTGTCTTTTTTTCATTACTTGATAGTGTAAAAAAAATTAAATTAAGTACGTGACAATGTTTTCTTATACATCCTAAAAAATCCTCCCTAGGTAATTTCCTAAATATGGTCACGATCGAATTCTCTTGGCACAAAGATACCATCCTTTGAATTTTATTTTGTTAGAACATTAACACTCTTTTTTATTTAATTTCGTGAAAGCACGTATGATGGAGTTACTAGAGCACCTTTTTTTTTTCAAAAAAGGTATATTTGTAGTGTAATCAGAACACTAAAGATGTGAAAGAATTCTACATAAAACACATGGTTTCATTGTTTGATGACTAAGTTGTCTTGACTTCTTCCAATTTTTTTTCCTTCACTTAATTTGTGATGATATCTTGAAGTCCTTTAAGTTTTTAAAGTGTCATTTAACTTCAGCTCCTTTGTTTATCTTTACCAAGCTTTAGACATGATTCTTGTTCATATAAAGACAAATGTCTCCACTGTTTTACTAGGTATTATGTGAAATCCATAAGATGCCTAAATATGTCGGTATTCTTCTGTAATTGTTTTGGGTATGAAATTCTTGTTCTCATAGTGTGTCTAACCATATCTAGCGGCTCCATCGAGGGTGAGTTCCGACTCTAAAATCAAATTTAGCTAATCTCAAGAACAAGAATAAGTGTAAGTATATATTCGTCGAAGTATTTCCCTGAATAAAAAACATGCTTAAGGAAACATTTATAAAATTAAGCACGGAATCATATCTCAATTTCTGCAAATGAATGGTCAACTTATCATGGGCTAAAGGAAATGACGAAAGACTATGTCATATGCATAAATAAATTATAAAACTAAATTTCTTCCCAAGCAAGAAGCTAAAAAAGTGAGAATTTTGATAAACCATGGTTTGCTCCCTAAATATGTTTTAATTACACGTAATCTTAAAATGGACCTAAACCCTTGATTCATGGTCAATTGGTGTCCTTCTTGGAGAAACTTTCCTTTTGGAGAGTAATATTAGCAATTTGAAAATCTGAGCTAGCCGTTACAAATATGCTCATGGTATCTCAATACAAATACTTCAATACATTCTGCAAGATTTCCTCCATCTTTATCGAAAGCAAAAGGATCGGGGGAAAATCTTTGTGGATGCCAGATATTCATTCACTTTAGATTTCTTTACATTTTTTGGTTGATTAGTAGATATCATGATATCAGGTCGGTGTGCAGCTTGCAGGAATCAAAGAAGAAAATGCCCTTCAGATTGCATTTTCTCTCCTTATTTCCCTTCTAATGATCCTCAAAGATATGCTAGCGTTCGCAGAATATATGGTGGCAGCAACGTTGGAAAAATGCTTAAGGTAATCTATTAATAAGAATAATTGTTATTATCCCATAAATATATTTAATTTTATTATAAATAAAAATACTTGTATGCACTAGACTTTATATTCGAATTTTACTGTGGTTATTGTATTTTCTTAACAAGATTGGACGGATTACAACTTTGAATCAGAACTTTAGAGAAGGCAACTCAAGACTTACGGTAGTTAGATATTTGATCTAAATGTTAAGTAAATTCTTTTAACCCAAGTGGGTATATTCAATTTATTAGAAAATGATTGAAATCACCTGTTACGTTTTCTAATTCTTTCTTTGCTCCTCTAATTAGAAATTAATATTATTTCTGTTAGTTAGTTTTGTTTTTTTTTTTTTTTTTGTTAAAGTATCATTTGTTTTAATTGAAGAGATGGGAAATTAATCGGAAAAGTTATTTCAATATTTTAAAAAATGTGCAGTAAAGAACCTCAAATGGTTCAATAAACTGATATATATGCATTTAGAATATGACATAAAAGAAAAATAAACAATTGTTTTGCAAGACGTGGATCCTACATGTTCTGTTTTGAAGGTAGGTAGGTCTATGCATAGAAAATTAGTGTATTTTCTCCATCATAACATGGTGGATGATTGGATGTCATTTTTATGGATAATAAAAACAACTTTATATTCAGAGATGCGTATCCTAGAATATTTAACGAAATTTTAACTATGCAGCAAATTCCACCCTATGTCCGAGCACATGCTGCAGATAGTTTATATTATGAAGCACAATGTCGTATTCAAGATCCTATTTATGGTTGTTATGGAATTATCTCTCGACTTGTTCAACAAATTCATAATACAGAAACTGAGTTGGTAAAAATTCAAGCTCAAAATAGCATTCTCAAGCTCCAAAACCCACAAGTTGAATATGTAACAAATATGGATGACTTGTTTGCACAGCGTAACATGGGGCAGTTTCAGTTTGGCGACCATTCAAGCCAAACTCATTGGTTCAAATGAAACTCCTTTCAAAATTTTAATGGATGCAAGGTTGTCTAGGGATTTTTAACTTCTGCTTTATATAATAAAATGCATTCTTTATGTTAAGATTGAATTAAATAAAAAAAATCAACTGCCTTGAAGATTTATTATTTTCATTTTTCTAAGCAAACTTTGAATAATAGAAGGAAAGAGCGATTGTCAATCGTTACCCGAAAATAATTGCAGATTGTAATTGATAATCTATAATCTATTGGTAATTTGGCAATGGCTAAACACATCCTCTATTTTACTTTTGCAATTCTCTTTTTACTATTTTTATTTTTTCCTTAAAAATACCTTTTTTTCCCTACTTAATTTTGAGATGGTATTTGTCTGGTGAGAAAATTTTGAGAACGTATTTACACCATATTTTTTTTTTTGAAAATTGATTCTAAAGTATTTAAAATAGATTTAACCCTCGCTCTCTTTTTTTTCTCAATTTTGATTTAACAAAGTTATTTTTTAAAATCCCATTCTTATTAACCATCTGGAGGGAATTCCAATTTAATTCAATTTCAAAACAATCTTACATTTATTTTTAAAACTCAAAAATAGAATTTGTGAATTTACTTTTAATTTTAAAAATTACTCTCTCACTACCGTTATCATTGTCATTATTATTATCACCATTGTTATTATAATCATCACTCTTATTCTCACTATTATTATTACCATCACTGTTATTACCACTACTATCGTGATCATTATCATCAATGCTATTATTATAATATTATTACTATCTTCACTATTATTATTATTAATATCATTATCACCGTTACTATCATCATCCTTCCTACTAACATGCAAATATATTTTAAAAATAAAAAATAATTTTTGAAATTAAAAAATTAAAATTAAAAACTAATTTTTGTTTTAAAAATTTTTTAAATTACAACTAAAAACCCACTGAAATAGATCCTTAGATTGTTTGATTCATGTGTTAATAATCACTGAAGCACACCATGGAGGTTCTACAGGATTCTTGCGGAGTCTGCAAGCTCCATTGCAGCATGCTTGGGCATGTTGTGCCAGTTATGGTCCTGTAAGGTGGTGCGTTGGTTGTGGATCCCCAAACAGATGCTCACATGACATTGTCCCTTTGAAGCTAGTGTCTGAGGAGCAGTAATCTTAATGCTTGGCTACAATGTTATTAGCATAGTCAGGTGCTTAAAGGGTTCATTCATGGTTCTGCGTTTCTGGAACCATAAGAGGGTGTATTTTGTTTTAGGAGATATTTTGGAAAAAATAAACAAAAGAATGAAAAAGGAGGTATATAAGCAAAAATGGAATTGTGGATTCAACAATTGTCTTGATAATTTGTACTTAATTACTAAAAAGACAGACAATTTTGCAGGCCATTCATTTAGAAATGTTTGAAAAATTAAAGGCTAAATATATTTTTATTTTTTATTTTATTATATATATATTTTTTGCTTATATATATTTTAGCAAATTTATTTTAATCATCTAACTTTCTAACTTAGAATGTTTTGTATTTTGTGGTGGTTATATACAACAAAGTATCTCTTTGTTTATGTCTTCAACATTATATTTTTTAAGATTTCTTCAGCTTTTCAATTGTCTGTGAGATCATTTTTTTACATGAATTTTTATCATATTTATATATATATTTTTTAATATTATTAGTTAAACTCTTTAATTTTTATGTAAATGAATATGTTGAAACCTATTTTATGTCTTGAATAAATAAATAAAAATAAATTCAAAATTATGTTCTAAAATTAGAAAAATATCACTATTTTAAAAAATTAGATTATTGAACCTGCCTAATTCTAGGTATAAATCTCCATGAATTTTGCCCAGTTTTATATGATTCTTAATTCTAAACTTATATATGATGATCAGATATTAAAATTGTTCAATTTTCGAGACATAAAATACATAAAAATGATAACTAAATGATCAAAACAAAATACAAAAATTTGTTGCCGAAGTTTGCGGATTTCAAACTTCGACTTAGAATTCTTCAAAGGATTGGTCTAATGACATAAATTTAAATTTAATTATCTATACATCAACTATCAATTAAAATTAACAAACACATAAAATATGTCAAAATTATGGAAAAATTTGTAAATTGTTATTTTTTATTCTATTTTTATGTTTTATATTTTATATTTTATATTTTATTTATTATTTTATAATTGATTTTAGTCATCTAAATCATCTCCTTGAATTTTACAACCTTATTTCATAATTTATTCAATTTCTGCAAAATTTTCTTTCACTGGTAACATGCTTTTGGTATTTAATTAAATGAATCTAAGTTAGTTTTTAACCTCTAAGACATTGTGTTAGATGTTTTATAAAACCTAACGCTCAAATAATTGGTCTTATGATTCCTATAAAACAATTCCTATTTGATACCTGAAATCAACTCCATTTTGTAATGATTTTGCTTATTTTTATTAATTAAATCATATATTAATAAATCTGTCGTACATTTATAATTCTCCACACTTTTTAATATTATTTTCATGTTAACTAGAAAATTCTTAATATTAAAAAAATTCTTAATTTAAGTATAAAAGATACATTAAAAAAAATATTATGGGATGTTTGATATTGTGATTGTGAATTTATGTCAAGTGATGATGATTGTTTGCAAAATATGTATGGATACATTCATGCCATATTATTGTAATAAAGAATTAAACTACACTTTACTAAGATGGTGGTAAATAGTGAGAATGAGAATGTTTAAATGATTTTATTTACTTTAGAGATAAATGAGCTTTAAGGTGCATAAGTGACCAGGTAGGTTGCTTCCCTGTGTCTTGTTATCTATGAACATATTTATTTATTCTGTTTAGTAATTATACACCTCGTGATTTAGTTATTGAGACACTTGGGTACAACTATTTTTATATACGGGGAATCATTATTGGGTACATTTATCATTATTAATATTGATATATTTTTAAATTACTAGCTATATCAAATATAATTCTCCCAGTATTCCTTCAAAATAAAGATATTGATGTCTAGAATATTATTTGACCCAGTACAATTTTTCATTTAGAAATTACATGTTTTTGAGATATTATTTTACCATCCATCATAAATTGTATATACGTGATTATATATTTGTTTTATTTGTTATATATGAAGTTGGTCATTATTCTTTTTCTCAATTTTTGTGAATTTTATTGCATGTTAGATGGATAAAAAGAACTCTTTTTGTTATCTATGATGGATTTTAAACTTATCTTAAGAAAAATAAAAATACCATGTACAGTTATTTCTTAAATGACAAACATGTGAAAATATTTTTATAAAATAACTGAGATTATTTATTGATATTTTTATAATTAATTGATATATTTTTTACTTAACTTATATGTTTTCACCCAATTATAAATAATAAAATGAGTCATCCAATCTAACACTAAAAGGAGAAAAGCGATCAGAAAAATGAGATGAGTCTATCCAAATTTTATGAATTAGTTTTTTCTGACATAATATGTTGGGTCAATTTATACCTTACTTTTATTTATAAATTTTCAAAAATTAAAAAATAATACAAAAAAATAAGTTTAGTTATTTTTTATTCTATCCATTAACTTGTGAGGTTAAGTAAAATTAATTCAATTTTATTTAGACTATTTTTTGAGTGCAAACTATTTTTTGAGTGCAAACTATTTTTCCACCCTACACCTAATTAACATGTTAATTTTTTCTATCTAAACATTTGAATTTTATTTTACTTAATTGGCTTTAGTATGATTATTTTAGAACTCAAGTTTATTCTTTAATTGAATGAGTCCAAGACTAATTTTTTTATGTCTATAATTTCAATTTATAAATATTTAAACCTTTTCACTTGTTTTTTAAATAGAATAAACAACTTATCATTATTTCAAATATTTAAAGAATAAAATTAATGTCAAATAAATGTTTAAAAATTTTAGAAATAATAGTTTAATATTTTTAAAGAATTTGTAATATTTATTTTTAATAAGTATATAATTGTTTAAATGATATCAATCTAATTAATATTAATTGATAACTCTAAATATTTAATGTTATAAAACAAATAAATATACACTTGTGCATTGTTGAGGTTTAAATTCTAGTATTTTTTTTAAAAATAATGTTATATTATCTGAACAAAATTGTCAAATAATCTTTTGATATAATATAATATTGATATTTATAAATAATTTTATTGTACAATTTAGTTATTTATTAAACATGATATAATCTACTATTTACTATTCTCGGAATATCTTTTAATGTACAAGTGTCAACTATTGAGTAAATTAAAGGATGATCAGATTTCCACATTTTTTGAAGAAAAAATATTCATCTTCATTAAAAAGAAAAAACATATGAATTAAAAAAGAAAATTAAAATTTACAAAAAATAATTTTTACCTAAATAAAATAGATTATAAAAATATATTAAAATAATAAGTATTTGAATTTTAAGTTGGATAATCATTTATTTTTTTTATAGTAAACTAGAGTTTCAGGTGAAACAATGAGAAGTGGCTTTTGCACTAAAAATATATATATAATTTGAGTTCTAATTCTAAGCTATTAATTTATCATGCAAATAATTATTAATTTTATTGTAAAAGTATTTCAAACTCAACTATTGGTTTTAAATTATTAATGTATATATAAATATCAATAATTAATTACAATACAAAAGACTATTTGATAACATATTGTATATGTACATTTTGCTAATTAATTTATATTCTTCTTTCGTACTTCATATGGTTTTTTCTAAATTAATATATTAAATATTATATTTTTCTCTAAACATTTGAATTTTCTCTTACTTAATTGACCTAGTATATCATTTTTTTAGAATTCAAATCTCTTATTCATTTAATCCAAAACTAATTTTTTAGTTTATATTTATATTTAAAATTTTTAAATATTTCATAATAAAATAAATAACTTCATCGAAGGATAGTTTATTTAATATTTCAAATCTTTAAACAATAAAATCAATATCAAATAAATATTTAAAATTTTAAATAAATATTTAAAATTTTAAATAAATAATTTAAAATTTTAAAATAATTTGTAATGTTAGTATTAATAAATATATAGTTATTTAAATAATATCAATCTAATTAATATTAATTGATTATAAATAAGTATATAATTAGTTGTAAATAAGTATGTAATTATTTGAATAATATCAATCTAATTAATATTAATTGATTATATAGAAAATCATCACAGTCAAAGTCAAACTTGAATTCTCATTCCTAATTATTATGTGAATATTTTACTTATTATTTTTATTATAAAAAGTTATTGCAAACCTAACAATTTGGTTTGAAATTATTAAAGTATATATAAATCTCAATATAATTAATTACACACAATAAATGAAACTTATGAGCTAACTGAAAATTTATAACTTATAAATTATGAACTGAAAAGTCATAAGCTTATAAATTAATTTATTGAATTAGAAGTATTTTGTGAAATTAGTTAATAAGTTAGCTAATAAATATAAAATAAAATATATAATAAAAATAATTTTAAATAAAATTAGTAAAAATAAAAATAAAAATAAAATAAAACTAAAACTAATAATTTATAAAAATGAATTAAAAATTATTAAAATAAACAAATGTACCTAACAAGTTTTAAATGACTTTTAAATAATAAATTAATTGGTATATCTCTTTCTTATTTTATATTTTTTTTATTCAAATTAATATATTGAACATTATTCTTTAGGTAAACATTTGAATTTTGCTTAGCTTTTTTTCCAAATTAATATATTGAATATTTCTTTTACTTTATATATTTTTTTCAAATCAATTTATTGAATATTAATTGTTTGTGATTGTGCAAGTCAACCTTGATGTCTCATTCTTGACTACTAATTTATTATGACTATGTATTATGTAAATATTTTATTATTTTTTTACAAATATTTAATCATTTAATTTTAAATACTAAACATATATATCTTATTTCTTTTAGAATTCATAGAATAAGTGTGAACAATAGTTAATATCTATTGATTATTGTAAGTTTGTATTTTTTTTCTAACCTGATATAAAATATATATTTGTATTAATATAATTAACTATAATATAAAATTATTTATATATAAAATTGTATATGAATATTAAAATATATTTTGATAATTGCTCACATAAAATCAATTTTAATTATAAATTTTTAGACAAATTTTTTTTTTTGCTAAAATTAGTTTTCAAACATCTTTTATCCAAACAAAAATTAATTTTGTAAACTTCTATTTACTCAAAATTAATTTATATTAATTTAAAATTAATTTCACAAGCACATATTTAAGATTTAAGAATTTTTTAGTAGATACATATTTTTAAAGATTAACAAAAAGTATAAGAATTTTATTTTAATTTTTAAATAAATTAATTTAAATACTCAAAAAATTATATCAGTGAATTTCCTATATGTCACTACATGATTGATGTAATAAAATAAGGGAGTAATTTGCAAAATTAAAAAGGCAAAGAGCATTTCGGCAGAAAACAAAAGAATGATATTATATATGTGTATGCTTATGCAATTTGTGAGATCCGCATCTTTGTCTTGGTCAACACCAAAAATATCTGTGACTCTCTCTGCTCTGCTTAGGGTTTCAACTTCCAACCCAACACTTATCTTTCTCATGCAAGGTGATTCGGATTCATTCAATTCTCATCTACGATTTTCATTTTTCATCTCCCTTTCTCATTCAAAATTGTTCCTTTCGCTTCTCTTCAAATTGTAGGAAAAACCAAGATCTGAGATCTGGAACCCAAATTCAAGATTTTGATTTGTTCCGTCAGATTCTCGCTATTCAATCGATTTTGAATCTCTTTCTGATCTACAAAGCAAGTTTCTTTTCCTCTTTTTTGCATGCTCATTTTTTTTCTCCATTAATTAGATTTAATCCCCTTTTATTTTTTCAATGGATTTTGGATGTGATAATAGCTTTTATTTCAATTTGCGATACGGTTAATTTGTTGTGTGTTTGATTACGCAGTCTTTTTTTTTTTTTTTTTTATTGAGACGTGGGTTGGGTGATATAGAGACTGCTACAATGGGAGAAATCTAATTTTTGTTGGTAATTTGTTTACTGTTGATTTTTCTTTTGCAGCACCAAAATTTGATGCTTAATTTTTTCATAAATGATATGTGATAGTGGTTTGGTTATAACATTTGCAGAAGCTTCAATATGTGTTTGTATTCTCGAGTTTACTCAAATGAATTTTCTGTGTTTGATAATTTTGCAGTTATGCCTATCCATGCTTGCACAGGGTGACTTTAAGTGTTGACTGTTTCTTAACCTGTGTTCAGGGAAAATGAGGCCAATTTTCTGCGGAAATTTTGAATATGATGCCCGGCAGTCAGAGCTGGAGCGGCTTTTTAGACGATATGGGAAGGTTGATAGGGTGGATATGAAGTCCGGTAAGTTTTTTTCTTTTTCCTTTTTTAATTCTCATTTGTATATTTTAAGGTGGATGACTTAGTAGTCTTCAATCTTTTTGTTTATATTGTTGTTGGGGTTGGGGGGATTATAATGAGTGAATATTTGAGGTTGAACTTGGACTTTTAGGTGATTACTCTTAAATGGTTTATGGATGGATTATCGAGCTCATGAGAGGTTGCATTTTGAAATCTTAAAAGATCTGTTAGACTGTTATTCTTAAATTTGAGCAGATTCTATCATTTTTTACCGGCAAGTTTATGTGTGGGTAGTAGCTATTTTGTTTTTTTTGGTTAGTTTTAGACCAGATTGCGGCTTTGTGTAGTTCAATCCACTTGTAGAAGGGAAACTGAGGTTATTGTTACTTGGAACTGTGGACTGAATTAATAACTATGTTATTGAATTCAAATATCATATTATATTATATATATTATATTATATTCTATTATCATATTATATCTGCTCCAGAGAAATTCAGGACGAGTTACTGGGTCTAGGCTGAGAATTGTCCTATTAACAAGATGTGGCTGTTTAAAATAACAAATTGGTCGATTTATAATTAAAACTTTAAACTTGCAAACTGGAAAAGTACCTCTATGATTTGTCATCCTGAACATTAAGTTCTAGATGGGAGTAAGAAATAAACATTCACAAGTTGCACATTCGCAATTAGACCTTTAAGACCTCCAACAGCATGGGAGCAGCACCAGAGAATTTATGCGATGTTTGACTTGACAACCTGTGGTTCAGCAGCTACATAGTATCTTCCTAGATTGGCGATTCAGTTTCAGGAGTTGGACCTTGGTGTACGGCTTCTTGTTGAGCATTTGTGGGGGATCAAGATATCTTTTAAGTAAAATCATCTTTTTTGAAGCATCGACCCCCATACTCAACGTTTTCTTTGACGCAGGATTGTCTTGGCATATCCATTTACTCCCAAGCTAATGGATGGGCTTTCAGAAATCCATTTCCTGCCTGTGATGCACATCTTCTTCTTTTAATGAAGAATCATTCAATTTGATCTGCAATGGCACACCTGTTCCACGTATTCATCGGTCACATTTGCCTTTCAATTTTCGTGCCTTTTGCCCAGCCCACTTTTGGACATGTTTTGAGGTTGAAACATTGCCAACCTCACAGCAGAGGCAGCAGAATGGATGGAGAAGGCACTCACTTTCCATTGACCCTCCATGAGACCTACACTTTTGGGTTCTTGTTCTTGACACCAATTTGTTTACTAATCAAGGTCTGTTACTAATTCTATTGGTCAAATTAGTTTATAGAAATAAGGAGGTTTACCAAAATTTTAATTTCCGAGTAGTAAGTGTTGAGATTTTTGTGCATGGCAGAAGGGTCAGTTGCCGAATCAGACGTCAAGTGTTTGTTGATTGGACTAATTGACTGAATTGTCTCTTTTCGGTCTATGATAAATTTAATTTAATACCAAAATGAGAAAACTTTGTGTGGTCTGCAGGATTTGCTTTTATCTATATGGAAGACGACAGAGATGCTGAGGCTGCAATCCGTGCTCTTGATCGGGTAGAATTTGGGCGGAAGGGACGCAGACTCCGCGTGGAATGGACAAAGGTAACCCATCATTAGTCATTTTCTATTAGAATATTGTATTGATTCATTATGTTTTCATCATCATTGCACATACTGTGTTGTAGCATGAACGTGGCGTTAGAAAGCCTGCTGGTTCAAGAAGATCTTCAGCTAATGGGAGGCCGTCAAAGACCTTGTTTGTAATTAATTTTGATACATACCATACTAGAACAAGGGACTTGGAGAGGCACTTTGAACCATATGGTAAGATAGTCAGTGTGAGGATCAGAAGGAATTTTGCTTTTGTTCAGTATGAATCAGAGGATGATGCTAGCAGAGCACTGGAAGCTACAAATATGAGGTAATTTTATGTAATCGTATATTTGTTTCAGACAGGTACAAGCATTTGTGTTTACCTTCCCAGTATATTTTATAATTGACTTACCACGGTTATGATAACATGGATTTTTTTTCAAATGCTGATTTGCAGCAAGTTACTGGATCGTGTTATTTCAGTTGAATTTGCTGTTAAAGATGATGATGATAGGCGGAATGGATATAGTCCTGAGAGAGGCTGTGATCGTCAACGTGATAGAAGCCGTGATGGAAGACGATCACCCAGTCCTTATCGTAGAGAAAGGGGCAGTCCTGATTATGGCCGTGGGTCCAGTCCATATCAGAGAAAGCGGGGCAGCCCTGACTATGGTCGCCGCGACCGTAGCCGTAGCAGAAGCCCCCAGCAGAGAGACCGAGCTAGCCCTGCTTATGGGCGTAGAAGCCTTAGTCCATATAGAAGAGAGAGGGAGGGTTCTGACCCTATGCATGACTCCAGCCACAGTCCTTATCACAAAGAGCGAGGCAGAACTGACCATAACATTTCCCCTTCCCATAGTCCCGAAGGAAGAGGGAGGAGAAGTCCTCCCCCTTCCCATAGTCCCGAAGGAAGAGGGAGGAGAAGCCCTCAAAATGGACGCGGTTCTAGCCGCAGTCCTCGTGATAATACTGGGAAGGCTAGCCCTGAAAACGGACATGGCTCCGGTAGTCCTGATGAAAAAGGGAATGCTAGCCCTTACAATGGTTATGGAGGGAGCCCAAATGCTGTGCCTGATCCCAGGGACAGTCCCAACTATGGTGGTCCTGAAAGTCCCATGCATGAAAGATACCGCAGGTTTGCAACTATGGTGGTCCTAGATTTTTTCTTATTCCTATTTATTTTCTTCATTGTTTTAATTCTGTTCATTTCTGATAATGCAGCCAGTCACCCCCTGCAGAAGAATGATTTCAGTCTTTGATGAAAAAGCAGGAAGGTCCAACTGATTGTAGTACTGTTCATGGAGGAACTAAATTTAATTTCAGCAAATTATTTTAGTGCAGTAGTGATAAAGCTCTGAAACTCGTTTTGTTGTGACAACTTCCTAGTCCTTTATTCATTTAGATAGCTTGGTGTTTCTTTGTCGGCTTAATATTGTAGAATCTTTGTTTACAGTAAAAAAATGGTACTATATCTTTGATCAATATCGGCTAAATCCTTGTGTGCCCTTGAAAGCACTCCTTACATCATTGACTTCCATTTCATTGTATGATGGTTGCTGGTTCAATATTTGGATTTGGATGCCGTCCCAGTGGTGAAATGTTTCAAGGCATTAGATTTCTCATTCCTTGTATGATTCTAGAATTGGGTCCGCCTCAGGATGATAACGGTTCAAATTTAATGCTGTAAACAGCATAACAGTGAATTTTGCAAGCTTTCTGCATCTAAAAGTCCAGCTCAGGAAAGGAGGTCCACATCTTGCAGTGACACCACCTTTTAATACTAGTTGAATCTGCTGAATATTAATGGCAGAAATCAAGACTAAATTTTCACCCCAAAACCAGTTACTCGTGGAACTGGTTTAGAAATAAGTAGAATCGCTAATGGGGAGGGATTCTATGATTGAATCTACATTAGGTATAAGTTAGGCTGAATTTTTTTATTAAGTTAAATCAAGTTTTTTTTTATTAATTATTTATTAAAACAGACTAAGAGGTCATCAAAGAAGTCTTTAGATTTAGTAAATTGGTTTACTTACTTATGCACTACTTATTGGGTTTTAGCTGACGAGAAGTAGTGCATCAAACTTTTTAGTGTTTTGGGGTCTTACATCGCAGCAGTTTACATCCCAACATACCAAACAATAAGTAGATAAGATATGCATGTACATTTAACGAAATTGAGGTAGGTTTTGTTTTTTGTTTTTTGGGTGACGGAGAGGTGATTTAAAGTTAGATGAATAAGTTTTAATATTTCAAAAATCAAAGTGAGTTGGCAGATTAGCCCATGAACTGGTTATGGTTATGTCTTTAGTTTCATTATTTTTCGATTGATAAATCTTTAGTTCTATCAAATTTTAATATTAAAAAGTCAAACTAAAATTCTTGAACATTGAAAAATTTTGCCTGTAAAATTAAACAAATGTAATTGAAATTAAAATATAAAATTATTAATCTTATGAATGGGTCATAGAACTTTTAAATTACTTATAAATTTCCATAATAAATTGAGCTGTTAAAATTATTTTTTTCCATCTCTCATAATAATTATATACAAGTAACTACAATTCTAACAATGTAATTTTTTTTGTTAATGGAGAAATTATAATAACTGAAAGCAATAATTTTCTTATATTCTTTATCATTATATTAGCTCCAAGGGTGTTTGAGAGTGTAGACTATTGGTGGTTCTTGGTCAGATGGTGGGGTCTAACATTGTCCTTGGTGGATGATGTAGGTATTTCAATTTCAACAAGAAACGCTTCGATGCCCAAATTAAAATTTGATAGAATAATGACAGAGAAAAGCATCATACTTGCATGGGGTTTGCCTATGCTATTTATAACTATTTAATAGTGATGGAGACTAGTGGAGGCCAAGGTCAGAGTAAAATGGATCTTGGATCCCAAGTGAGAAAGATTCTAGCATTCTATCTTATCTCCCAGGTTGTAGGAATCTCAGTCTGCCGAATGTTGAAATTGAAGGTTTGGTAACATGATCCAAAGAGTTTGGTCCGTATCATTTCTCTTGTATAGATTTTTTTCGATACCTTACTTATTGAAAAGGTTTTGAAGAATCAATTTTTGAGAATAATTTAATACTTTTTTAACTTTTGCATGGACAATAATCCCTACTATTTTGATTCATTTATCATCATTATTTAATTTTAGTAATTCCTAACATAAATTTGACAAATAGTTCTAAGTAGCATTGCTCTAGTTTTAATATACATGTTACATTTCTTCTTTTTTCCTTCTCCCATCACGTGTTATTATGAGAATAGTAATGTTATTACTTTTAGATTGTCATAACAATTTATATTATTTTAAAATAAATTTTGAAAAATAAAATAATTTAGTTTAAGCTTTATTCATTATATTGTAAAATTATATATATATATAATAGTATTTAATATAAGATAAACATCAAATCCTCATGTCGAATAATTATTTGTTCTTGAAAACTCTACTAGTAGACAGAGAATTTGTTTAGTTATTTTGCAGTATATTATCATTTTGTTTCCTCTTACTAAACAATAAAAAATATGGGTTCGTTTGTCAAGTTTTAATCTTTGTGAAACAGTGAAACATGAACATAGTAATGTCACATGCCGCTTGTCCATGTTTTAAAATCAAACTACAATAAGCTTAAATTATTCTTTAATCTTTATGTTTCCACTCTTAAATTTCTCGAGGCTTCTAATATTATATTAGATCATCAAATATTTCAAAATTATATAAATATCTAAATTCATGATGATGTATTAGAGTGTAACACAATTTTCAGTAATCACGAACAGTAATCTTCACGAATTAAATTATTTAAATTCCTTTAGAAACCTACGTTTCTCTAACAGAAAACATATATTTTGATTTGATGTATTGGAAATCATAATAGTTATTGGTGTGTTAGCTTATATATAGGCTTCCATTATCCCCTAATAGACTAATATGAATATTCAATCATTAAACTCATATCAAATCAGTTCTTTTAAGAAATCTATTTGATTACTTAAATAGGATCACTTAATATTATAATCATCTTAAATAAATAACTAATATAATTATATTTAAAATATAATATTCAAAAGATTAAAAAAAATTACAAATTTGTAACATTTCATATTTCATGCGGCATTTAAACATTATTTCTTGGAGTGTTTGTACCCATATTTTTAATTAGTATAGATCCCTGTTATTATTTTTGTGGTAACTTTGTTAGCATTTTGATGATATGGTGAACAACAATATACGTGTGGTGTGCTTGTGTATATCAATCTAGCGCACATTCATTCACTCAATTCGCTGATCTCCATCCATCTTCAAAACCTTTAAGATAAGGGTGTTGGCCAGTAGCCGTTGAAGGAAGATGTTGATCTCTATCTTGTCCATTCTCCATATGAAAGGTCTATTTACGGGTTCCATTTTGAAAGTTTGAATTTGTTGGAAGCTTCAATCCGCAATTAGATGAGCACAAACATTTGTCTTCAATAGGTAATGAAGGATACGTTCTCCAGGTAAGAAAATAATTCTTTTATTCACAATTTATTTACTAAAATAAATTAAGGGATTATATTTGATCCATTCATTTAATTTTATAGATGATCAGTTATTTATTCACTATTTTTTAAAATTTATGGGATCACATTAAATAAAAAAAACCTAAATTTATTGGATAAAAAATAAAAACAAAAATATAAGATGAGATAAAATAAAAAATGTTCTGGCCAATGTTTTAAACCTCGAATCATCATCAACTAAATTATGATACTGGATCATTGGGTCAATGATAGAGACGGAAAGTTAGTAACTGAACTATATTAATTGGTTTAAATAATTAAAAATTATATATATATATATATATATATATATATATATATATATAAAAAAATAAATAAATAAATATATATATATATATATATATATATAAATAAATAAAAAGAAGGGTTAAGTTACTTCATGAGTAATTCTAATAAATTAATTTATTCATTTTCTTATAATATAATGAATAAAACATATCAATAGTTTACATGTGTCTATTAGATTACATATGTTTGGGTAAGGTAATTAGTCGTCGTAATGCTGTACTTAATTACTCTAAGATACAAGGGCCTAAGATTGATTAATGCCAATGTATTTTTCTATTTTTCTTCATTTCATAGGTTTGTCGAAATGAAATAGCATGAATTGAATAAGTTAGTTTTTAAAACATTAGTTCTAGCTGAACATAAGATGAAGATACCGATTAAGGTTAAGCCAAAAATACTCCTATCAAACTTTAAATTAAAGAAGCTTTGATTGAGGTCAAATTATAAACACATTAGACGAGATCAAATTAAAATTACTCTAGTCAAAGTCAAATTGAAATTGAAATTATTCTAACCAAAGTTGAATTAAAAATAATTTTATAGATATTTAAAAAAAAATTATTTTTAAAATAATTATATATATTTTATTTTTAAAAAGAATTTTATAGATGAATTGAATATACATCCATAAAAATGTTAATAGATAGATTAGATAAATTTTTAAAATGGATAAATTTTTAAAATGGATCATGAATAGGTTGAATATACGTCCATAAAAAAATATTAATCCATAAATTAAAGAATTTTTTAAAATAAATTTATTATTTATCCATAAAACAATGTTAATAAATTACTTTTAACCTATTTATTATAATCCAAATCAAAATTTATCAAATCCATTCATTTATTTATACATGTGGTGGTGTCTGTTACAAGCGGATGTGGAGATAGGATGAGGCTTTATACTTCAAGGATTCCACAAAATTATTAGTGACATGTAAAACTATAGGGCATACACTAAACTACTGCCAAGTTAAATTTTGGGATCGAGTTTCATGTGTTTCGTTATTGATTTAATTTGGATTGTAGAGAAAAGAGTCACAAAGTTGTGGTTTGTTTCTTCCAAATAATGGATGAACCAACCTCTCAACATGTTGAGCATGCCATAGAAGAACAACACAGGCTTATTGCAGATTTAAGAAAAAGTTTTGGGTTTTACAAGTTGTTGTTATGTTGTTTATGAAAATTATTCTCTTTTGTTGCGGTGTGATCGTCCCTAGGTTGGCAAATAAATATTGTCTTCATCCCTATCTCTATCCCCATTTTCTTGTGTACCAGATTCATTGTGTTTTGATACGGTCTCATATTTTCTTTGCCACTCTAACAGAGTTACCACGTAAATAACAATAAAGACCTAAGCTCATTAAACTTGTATTTTCTTCGTCCAAAAATTTTATACTTAAGGTCACTTTTTTTTTTTTTTTTTGGTTTGTAGAAGAAAAGTCACGTCAAGTTAGATCATGGACAATCTTTATGATTTAAACATTATTTAATATTTATGTAGTAAAACACTAATTCAAAAATCTCACCTATTCAATGTACCCTTCATTTTTAGTATCCGATATAATATAAGTAATGAAATGACATGATCGTCGACGCATATGGATGAATTTCAAAGCTGTCACAGAAAAGTAAACACTGACGAGGTTGGTCCCACACCCTTGGATTAGACACAGCCGTCAGATAAGAGTGGTGTGCTATCCACATCACACGCGTCGTCTTCCTGTTGCACCGTCCCTTGTCTCCTAACTACCACTATGCAGCTGCAGTACCACCAGATTCTCCTTTCATGAAATCTTTTTCAAGTTAGTTTAACTCACAATCAGAACAAGTCAATAAATTACTACTCAGATGCATGAATATAAAACGAAATGGTTGTTTCAAACCGTACGCCCTGGAAGGAAAGAAATAGAGACAAGTAAAAAGTATTTATTATATAAAATAAAAAATATTTAACATTTATAAGTATGTATTTAGTTCAGATTTTTAAAAAATAATAGTTAATTTTTATTATTTTTTTAGATTTTTTAATATAAGTGTTTTTAATAGTATTTTTAATTTATTTTATAAAAATAATTTTATATCTTTCTATATTTTGTATTAAGCAATAATTTTATTATCAATTTTTCTACATTGAACAATATGAAGGTACATGTCCTCACTTAATTTTAAAATTTTATAATACTTTTTTATATATTATAATACTTTTTCTTTGGTAGTGTAGACCAGATTTTTTTTATAATGCTAACTTTGCTTTCATTATCCTCTTTTTTTTTCACAATGAAGTAAGAGACATTATTCATACTGTCCAAAATATTTTAGATAGTCTGTCCACTGTACATATATATATATATATACACCAGATACATGGGTTATGACCTAAGAGGGATTAAATACACTAGTTTAATTGCTTTCCCTCCATTTAAATAAGAAATAATTATATAATTTTTAGATTTAACTATGCTTTTAATTTCTTAGAAATTATAATTGCAGAAATTTTTGTCCTCAACTTCTAATTGAGAGTTAATTAGGTTCTCTTAAATATTAAATTGTACGATTTTAATTTTAAAGATTGAATATTTAAAATACTATAATTGTATTATTTTAATTTTCTGTTAGTCTCTAGTTAGATATTCAATATATTTTTACTAATGTTTGCTGGTGGTATAAAATTATCTATCATTTTATATACAAATGTTACATTAGAAAAAATACATTAAATATTTAATGAAAGACTAATTGGGGGACTAAAATCGTCCAATTATGATACTTGAAGGATTTAATTTATACTTAGAACTTGAGAAATAAAAAAAAAATATGAGTAGAATATTTGAGGAATCTAATTAGTTAATTGAACAAAAATTATACAATTACAATAATTGAATGACCAAAAATATAATTAAGACTAATTTTTATTTTTATATAATAATTACTTTTAAATATTTTTATTTCTTTAATCTATATATTTAATATATAAGATAAAAATTAATGTTAGAATAATTAACGAAGACATATATTATAATTAGTTTTATTAGAATTCTTTTTATTAATTAATCTATGTTTGATATGTAGGATTCTCTTTACTAAATGATATACATATCTTTCTCAAATGATTTTTTTCTCAAATGATTTTTTTCTCATAAAAGTAATGTTATATTCGGTTACAGTATTTTTTATTATTTTTTGTAATATTTAATGATAAAAATATTAAATATAAATAACTAATATCTTAAAAATATAAAAAAAAAATTGAAGTTAAAAAAATAAATAAAAAGTTTTTTTTTCATAAATACATAAGTTAATGAATCAATTACATAAGAAAAATTTCTCGCCACTAGATTGTCAATGATGATTTTCCATCTTTAGAGAAGAAAATTTCTATACCCATTAGGTGTGATACATGTAATTAGCAGTTTGGATTATTTAAATATATAATATAGGATTGATTTTTAGTTATATGGATATAGCAACACATGAGTAAACGAGTTGCTCCCTAATTTCCTAATTAACTTATACTTTACTTTTATATTGGATTAGTTCTATCTAACTTTGAGGATACTCTTTGGTAAAGCAAGTAAAACTGATTTAGCTTGATAGAATGACTTGAATACCTCACTGATTAGACCGGATTAGGTCTTTTAAAAAAATAGAATTAAACATTTAATGTCTAATCTATTTAGTTTGACTGATCCATTGGGTCAAGGCAAGACTGATCTAATAAAAAAAATTAAAATTAAAAATGTTTAGTAGGTAATAGTAGATAATAAGTCAATAGCTCAATAAATAAGTAGCTAGATAAATAAGTAGTCTAGTAGGTATTCAATATTCTCACGATATGTTATTTCTCCAAATGGATTAAACTCAAAATTAAAAAATAATAAAATTTAATTGATATTTTTATATAAAAATTATTATTCAAATAATAATTAAATACTTCAATTTCATTAATATAACTTAATTTTTAAAAATAAAAATTTTATTTTTATCTAAAATTTTTGTAGAATTATTTGTTTATTTTTATTTAAGACTAATTGGTCTTATGACCTAGCATAAAGCTAACCCAATCTAAAAAACAACTGTCTAAAGAAAATATAAGTTAGGTCAAGCTAGTTTAATTTTCATGTGTTTGGCCTGCAAGTTAGGTAAGGCCAAATCACCCATTTTATTATCTCTACTCCTCAATTCAATATTAGATATGAAAAATGAATAAATTTCTATAAAAACTTTCAATTATTATTGAGAATATATAATAAAGGTATGATTAAATGAAATTAGGTGTTATCGTAATAAAGTTAAATATTAAGCTGAGCTGTTTCTTGTGAATGATAAATGGGATCTTACCTCATTTTTATTTTATTTTTTTAATGCAACAACATGATCAATTTAAGGGTTGATTTAGCCTGATCTATCTAGACAAATGTTGGACTCAAGTTTTACTTAAAAAAATTTAGTTAAGTAGGCCGGACAGTAGACTTTTAGAAAATTTTAAGTTGGTTTGTTTATAATTTTTTAATAAATATTAATATTTAATATATATAATATTATATTATTGCTTTAACAATTAAAGCATTATTTCCTTACTTGAGTTGGTTTTAATCACTATTAAAAATTATATGTTTTGATAGTTTTATGTTTATTGGCTTGCTATTCTATTAGCCTGTTTCGTAACAAGTGTGTTAGCCTTTACTTTGCAATTACAAAGTAAGTTGGATTAAGTTTAGGAAAAGTTTAGCATAACTTGACTTACTTTCATCCTTACTTCATTCAAAGTGTGACAATAAGCATGACATTATAGAAGAAAGCCAGATTCAAAGTGTGACAAAGGAATTATAAATTTGATGATAATGTTGACTTGGTTTACAGTAGCCAAATCAATCGGTTATTACTAATTTAAAGTTACATAATTTATATCAATACCAAATTAAATATATTTTAGATTTTATAATTTGACCAAATTTGAAATAAGTCGATGCGATCCGATCCAAAATTATTTACAATCAAATCCTTCAATTATATGATAATATTTTGATAATTTTGTATAAAATTCTACATGATTTACCCATAGATATACAATCAAATAATAGTTATTTACTTATCTTTTAAATAGTATATCTACATTAAAATTAATAAAATGCGGTGTAGAATATTATTTTTTAATTATATAAAAAGTTTTATAAATTTAATCTAATTTATAATTTTTAAATTTAATAATTAAATTAATAAAAATTATTTGTGATAAAAAATTATTAAATATTTCATTGACACCTAATGCCATCTAGCTAATCTTGCTTTGGTATAAAATCTCCCAAGTAAAGAAAAAATTATTAATGAATCCTCCAACCTAACACGCTTTTATTGTTAAAGCATTAATCACAATTTTAACAAAATGAACGGAAAAGAGGATTACCTTGGATGACCGTGTGGAACTTAAGATGTTGACTATGATTTCAACAAGACAACAACTGTTCTGTTCTTATGTGAACTAAAAATTGCATACGTAGCTATAAAGTTACTTTCTTTTTTCCTATTCAAATCTGTCACACAAAGTAGATTTAAATCTTAACTTTAAGCCAGATCTATAAATCCCATCAAGACCAAAGTGTTGATATTGAAATAGTGAGAAGTTAGGAACACGTGAAACCGTCTTATTTAATGATAGACTTAACTAATATGTACGATAAATACAAAATTATTTCTAATTGAAGTCGCTGTGTTTTACCTTTAAAATTTTAATTGAAGGTGCTTATGATATACTATATACACTGATACATGTAACTTTTTACACGTAAATTTTTGTTGGTTTTCATCCTTTCCTAGACAAATTGAGCAAAGATCATGAACATCGAACTCCTGAATCAACTGGTCTGGACTTTGAAATTATTCTAGTTTAATTCGGTGATCTTCAATTACATGTAATTTTGACAAAAATAAAATAAAATAAAGCAAAGATTATTTTCTCTTTCAGTTTTCATCTTTTTCTGGCAAAGGGATTGAGATTTGGGTGGGCTCCAAATTCCCGTAATATGCTGGTAGTGATTAACCGTGTCAGCTTTGGCCCACGAACGAAGCTTCCGGTCCATTGTCTTCGGCTTTAGTCATGTTTTTTTTTTACAACTAATTCACAAGAGATACTTATATTATAATGAAAAATCGAATAACGTTTATCATAACCAGGGGAAGGAGAGGTTCTCTTACCTTCTACATTTTTTTTTTAATAAAAGAGGGAAGAGAGACAAAGAAAGTCATATAACAAATGAGAACATGTAGTTAATTCAAGTTAAATGATAAAATAGGTAACTAAAATATAGAAACTAAAACTTCCCTATTGCTTTTATTTTTGTTATAGATTAGAGATGTTTACAAATACATTACATTCTAACTTTTACAAGATCGTTAGATTAATGCAGCACCAACTAACCCATTAACTTACCCTAAAGAGAAAAAACAAACTCATTAACTTAATTATATTAACTAGCTGCACTTCGATAGAATTATAAAGCACGTTTTCCTTTTTGTATTGTATTAATTATTAATTATTAATCTCTTCTAATGATAAAGTTCAAAAATTAGTCTTACGTCACAGTAATATTTTAACACATTTTTGAGAAAAAGAAAAGAATTTTAAATGTAATTAAGCTCGATCGGATCAATAATTAATTTCATAACCAGCCTAAAAAATTAAAATTTGTGGAAATATCTCATAGAACTTAAGACTTTAGTTATGGTAGTTAAAAGAAAAAAAAAAAAAAAGATGACGAAGATTAACAGAAATAAAGACGGAAAGTTCTTATTAATTATTTCTTTACCCTTTAAAAAGTTTGAAATGGTGAATGAAAAGTCGATCAATAAGGTGTAAAAATACTATTGCCTTCATGCATGTCTGAATATGTCATTGATTACTTTCACCTCTTCTAATCTGCAATATCATTATCACTACTTGCGGTCACAAATGATTGTCATTAAATTAAGGTTCTAAAGCACTTATATATGATAAAAATATAGGGAGAAGAAAAAAAAATAAAAATTATTTTATATATAAGTTGATTAGTAAAAAAATCTATTATATTAATTTTTTTAAAATGTAATTTTTAACTTATATATAAATTAATTTTAACTTATATAGATTTTTTTTATAAATATTTATAAAAAAAAATCTAGATATACTCTAATTAAATGAATTTTGAAAGAGCTTTAATATTTTACAATACTTATGCCATAAAAATATGCTATACAAATATTTAATTTGTCTAAAATGTGATTAGATAATAAAAAATGGGATAATAATTGTTAATTACAAAATTAATATTAAAATTTAATAATTTTATAGTTATTATTATATTTATATTCTTGTAGAGTTTAAATTTAAATATAATGTCAATATAAAGATTTTTGTGCATTGAATGAAATAAATCAATCTCTTTTCTGCTTAAGAAATATTTTTGAGTTTCAATTTTAAAATAAAAAAGATAAGATTCTGTTGAGAATTAATTTTCTAGTTGGCCAACACTCGAATCAACGTCATGTTGATATTATAAAATATTTATTATCACATTATATTACAATGAATCTTATCTAATTTAATATAATACAAATATTATTAATTTATATGTATCATATTAATATTTTAGAGAATGTTTCCACGTTTAATTGGTGACAGACGGACTTAAAAAAAATTATATGAAAGTTGCAGTTATTCTTCAAAACATAGTTAAAGTAAAAAAAAGATTTTGTTTATTACAAAAACGTAAAGTGTATTTTAAATGATAAAAATGGAATAATAATGATTTGTTAGAAAAATCAATGATTAAAATTTTAATAATTTTATAATATATATATAATTTAATTTTAATGATATTATTGGTCTAAGTATTTTTACATTATTAATTAATTAAAAATTAGTATAAACTACTAAGATTATCTTATAGTAAGAAGTTTGATTAATACGTGCAAGTTCTTAAATTTTAATTTTATTATGGTTATTATATTTTTTATTTTACTAAAAAATTAAAAATTTAAAATATAACTTTTTAAAAGTAATTATTATAAAAATTTAATAATATTACACATAACAATTTATAATCATACAATAGCATTAAAAGAATTTACGCTGTAAATGCTAATTTAGGATGCTACTTGCAAGAAAATTAATAATGTGCATACCAAATATATATTAATAATTAATAATTTCACTTTACCCAACCCTTTAAATTTTTAGGCAATCCAAATAAAAAGCATTTTTTTTTCAAAACAACCTAAAGTGACATTTTTCAAAAATAATGATTTGTATATATAGATATCCCATTTTGTTCGATATAATGTAAGCCTCTTTGTTAGTTCAATTTGGACAAAAAGACAAGAAGGAACGCTTAAGCCAAAAAAAAGAGGAACAAAAGGAAAAGATGAAGGATGAGCATACCGATTATTCTTGTTGAATAAGGAAAGACAGTGATAACTGAGCAAAAGAGACTGAGGAAATGACCTTCACCTCACTATCCCTCAGGTCTGCACCGATGCGAGTAGCATTGACACCATGGAAATCCCAAGAGTGTCGTTTGGCACATCGAAATGAGATACCTCCTCTCGTTAATCGTGTGGGTCCTTATTCGTTTATTTAGACTCGGGAGAGTATGAAGCAGCGATGAAAAGGAGAAGCAAAATGGAAACAATAGGGAATCACAGACTGATTATCCTTACTAAAAAAGGAAAGTTAATGATAGCGGAAAGGGAGAGTGAAAGGATAACCTCCACATTTCTGCTTCTCCTCTAGGGCTGTGAGGAGTTGACAAATGTTGACGCCTTGATAAACCTCGGCTTGCCACCTCGCAACATGGCAACATGCTCCATTGTCGGGTCAACTCGCGCTTGGGATGAGCGGTCACCACCACATTAAATGCCAATGAGAGAAGTAAACCCCTAAGGACATCATGTCATTTAATGAGTTTAGGGAAGGAGCCGACGCATTAATGTGGTGGATCTCCTTTAAGATTTTGGTAATGATGACCTGAGGGTGGAAGAGCCTATAAAAGGACTAGGAAGTAAAAGAGAATGAGGCGGACCTGGGAGATCAAAAATCGAGAACTGGTTGAAAAGCTCAAAGTGAGAAAGAAATTCGAGAGTGAAGAGAACTTAGAGTCAAAGAGTGGTGAGTTAGGAAGTGAGTAAGTATTACTCTTGCTAACCGAAGTGAGAAGAGGTCCAAGAGAGTGAGATTCTAATAAGGAAATAATCGGAGCTGCTTTACGACTTGCAAATTTTTAAAGAATATTATTCCTGGATACCAAGTTGGTTACCAAACTCTAAACATTAGCATATTTATTCATTCCTTAGCTTGTAAGTGATCATCTACCACCTAATAGTGAGACTTGGTTGATATATAGTCAACATTCGTTTGGGCGAGACGGTCTCTCCTTTCCCTGTACCAATATATAAAGTAACCAACACATAATCGGCAATCTACTCAGGTCGAATCAATCTCGGCCTCCTTTTTCTCATTTAGCCTTTGTCGAGAACTATGTAAACTTTAAATTTTCCATTGATTAGGAGATACGTAGAAGCAAAATGTAACTCTTATCAAATTATTCATCCAAAAATCCCAAGATATTTTCCATCTATTTCTTGTAAATATTATTTAGAAAAACATACACATAACGTAGAAGTCATTTTATCTCATTCATCTAATAAGATAATTATGTCAAGATAGATATACTAAGATTTTAATATTTCTTATGCGTAATCGACTCTTAAATTTGAACTCTGATTTTCAAACCTACGTTATCCAACATATAATTTTCTCACGTCTCCTACAACAAAAATGTGAATGACAACTCTTTTCTTTTGTTTCCTCCGCGAAAGAAATTTAGATTAATAACTTTTATTTTTCGCCCATCTCGGAACGAAAGTTGTGATAGCATGAAAAGAGTGAGTAGAATTGAAAGTGATTTGAATTCAGCAAATGACACTATTGTGGCTGCTTCATCGCATCTTTGGGATGAAACAGTGAAACCCTCCTTTTGCCCTTTGGACTGTCACTTCTACCAAGGAAATAGATGTGCATAATTGGCTTGCAAATTAGGATTCTAATCGACCCAAAATTACCTTTTGCAGATACACCCTCGTACTCATCTTGCTCACTAAATTGTTAAGGATGGTAGCTAGTTCCCCCAAAAAATTGTCACTGAAAATCATTGAGGACTTTGCGTGATTGTCGCTATTTCTTTTTATCAAAAACAAAATGCAATTTAAAAGTATCCATTTCACTATATTTGCGATAAGCCAATATTACATGTCAATTTGTTGTTCACTCTTATACTTTGATCTTTTGTGTACGTGTTAGAACTTATGACATTACGTAAATCTCTTATTACTAGTCCGATTATAGTCACGAGTTATACTTTAATTTTTTTTCAAGATGCATTTCAAAAATTATCAGAATTACAATTTAATCATTTGTTATTCAACAATCAATGTAAAATTCCATAAGAATCTTACATATTTAATAATAATAAATTATTATTATTATTATTATTATTATTATTATTATTATTATTATTATTATTATTATTATTATTATTATTATTATTATTATTATTATTATTATTATTATTAGTTTTCATCTTCTAAGATTAATTTCTGTTTTAGTTTGATCTCTATCTTTTTGTTTCAGTTTAGTTCTATGTAAATTTTTGTGTGCTAACATTTTCCTTTGACTTCGCTTTATTTTCCAATTTTTGCTAATTCAGATAATGTTTGGGGGAGATTGATGGGGATGAGTTCATAACGAAGATGGTTAATGATGGCAAAGATGGAAATTTTCAGATTTGGTCAATTATAGAAATTTTATGATAGTTGTGGATGTCTGAAAATTTAATGGAGAACAATACAAGGACGGGGTGGCTGAATTGGGGGGGTTTGTTGGCAACAATTAGAGACTTTCAACGTGGTTTTAGAGTTTTACATAAGAGTTTAAGTTTAATATAATGTTATTATTATGAAAATTTTATATTGTCAACTTAATTATCTTGTATAACTTTTAATGCAATGAGGAGAAAACTTAATAATTTTTAATTATAAATGATAGTCTAAATTTTATATTATTAGTATATTAGTATATTTTAATTAAATTCTTTATATATGACTTTAAATATAATATATTATCAATAAAGATTTTAGAGATCGATTATAAATAATCATCTTTGTAATTTTAAATTAATTATTATAAAATTAATAATTTTTAATTACATGATGATAATTCATAATTAAATGATAATATAATTAATTTTTACATTCTTCATGTATTCAAATTAAATTCATTACATCAATAAAATCTAATTTAGTTGATTAAATCAAATGCATTAATGTTATAAATTTTTTAATATCATCTTTAATTAAGAAATAAATTACTTTATTATACAATTAGCAAAAGATTTTTTATAGTTTATTAATTATAAATTATTATAATTATAATATAATTTTTAAAATAATTATGAAAAAATAGATAATACATTGAATATAAGATGATTTTACAATGTTATTCAATAATAATATATTGTATCTAGTAAATTTGTTGACAACATGGGTTATATTCAAATTTGGAAACTGATATTTAATAAATTAGAATTAAAATATATTTAAATAATTGATTTTATATAATTAAATTTTTTTATAACAAATATTTATCAATATATTAGTTTTTATGATATGATATATTAAAATTTTGCATTAAAAATAATTAAGGTGTGTGGTAAGAGAATAAATGTTCTACTGTCATGCGGGGTTTCAAAGTAAAACATTAATCAATAATTAATTCAAATTATTTTTTCATATAAAGTTTACCAACCTAATATATATAGCTGCTTAATTACATTTAGATTCAACAACTGGTGTGGAAATTTTGGATAGTATACACGAAATTTTAAATTCTAATTTTATTGTAACTATTATATTTTATTCTTAAAAAATTAAACTTATTACATTATTCTTATTTTTTTATCATCATAATTGGTTAACAAAAATAATAACTATATATATATATATATATATATATATATATATATATATATATATATATGTATGTATATATATATTTACAAACTATATATGTTCTCCAAGAGAGACAATTCTCCTCAAACAAAAGTGATGATTAAGTTAAAGCAATCCTACATAAGTCAATCCGCACTCAGTGGTACAATAATAACAATATTATATGTATTTATAGCCAACTATGTTAAATAATTATATAAAAAAATATTTTAACTTAGCATTTATCACAAATTATGTATTAAATAATAAAAATAATTTTATTTTATTTCATTATTACATATATAACTTTTAGTAATATTTTATTAATTATATTTATAAAAATGTTATCAATATTTCTATCAGTAATATTTTTATATTTATCAAATGTTATTAAAAATAAAAGATTATTATTAATAATATTTTACAACATGATTGAATATAATATAACTTTTTTCTTATATTTTTTTAAGGTTTTTAAATATCGTTAAAAATTATATACGCAGTAATGTCTAATATTTATCCTGATTAAATTATATTAATATTGCTAGGATTATAGTATTGAAAAAAATTAAAAGTTATGTTAGGTGAAAAATGAAATGATTGTGGTATTACCACATGGTAACATGTAGCATTATCTACATTTAAAAAGAACTTCTTTCATATAATACAATAGATATATAAAATTTGATTGCTAGAATTTAAATAGAATATTTAATTTAATATAAAAAATAATTTATAAGATAAATAAATATTTTAAATTTTACAATTTAATTTATTTTAACAATATTAATCTAGGAATGACATTAAAATGGTTGTAAATGTTCCCAAAAGAGATAATAAATTAAAAAGATGACCCTACTTAATTTTTATAATATATGAAAAGTGATATGTTTTTAGATTTAAAAATAATTCAACTAATGGGAAGTCTGTGTGATAAAAAGGACTAATGTATTTAAATTCTGCAATCAGTTTTTGAATAAGAAAAGTGCAAAGATCAAAAACATTAGTTGGGGATTGCAATTAATTTATTAGGGCCTGTATAAAAAAATAAAACAGTTTTTGTAGTGAAACTCCTTTTCTTCTTTTCTGAAACTTTTTTTTTAATTTTTAATTCAATTATCTCAAAAGCTAGAGATATAGAAATGTAAAATGCAAACAAATTTAAAATATAAAATATTTTAAAAAAACAATTAAAAGATAGAAACTTATTTTTAAAAAGAAAATAAAAAGTAAAAAAAGGTTAAACTTAAAAAAGGAATTAAACAATAATAAAATAAATATACCTTTGGAAAAGAAGGGCCGAAAGAAGATAAAGAAAATGAAATTTTAATAAAAATATAAAAAAAATTAAACCTTATTTTTTGTGAAAATCCTTTTTGTTTTTTTTCTATATAACTACTCTTTTAAGTCTTTGGTGTAATGATAATATATATATATATATATATATATATATATATATATATATATATATATATATATATATATATATATATATATATATATATATAATATAAAATAAAATATTGACGAAAGTTAAGAAATAAATTTAAATAAAAAAAATTATCATAGCGAAAGGAGATAAGGAAAAATAAAAGATTGTAAATATCATTTTTTAAAACAAAAAATATAAGTAGAATAAGGACCTAATGCAAATAAACATAAAAGAACTTATATATGGTATGAATGAATTATTTGTATATTTACGTTATAAAATGATTATGCGATTTGATGATGATTAATTTAGATTATATTATGCTATAATTATAACAAAATTATATCTAAATAGATAAAAATTATAAAAATAAGAAATCAATATATATAAACAAAAAATATTATTATAATATCAGAAAATACAATATACAAATAAAATAACAAAAAAACCTAATATGATATTTCTTGTGACCTAACATTCCGAGTTAATTACACGATGTTTTAGAAACGAAATGGGAATGGCTTTTTCTCATAAAAGAAAAGACAAAAAGTGGCATGAAATGGCTTAATAAAGATGACTAAGTCAACAAAGTAATTTTAAGATCTTTCCTCCTGAAAGTTTTTGAACAAACAATAAAAGTTAAAATAGCATAAGATGTAAAACATTATATTAGCAACTCGACTGAACTTTTAAGAAGTGAAATCTTCGATAACATCCCTTGGTCTTCGACCTATGAATTTGTGACATAAGATCCCAACTATTTATTTTATCTCATTGGATCTTTCATTTTCGAAGATTAGAGTGTGAACAACTTTGTAATAATGACCAAATCTTTCGTTAAGCTTATCGTCTTCCTAGGAAACCCTTGATATGTCTTTTCAATTTATCCCTTTTCAACGTTTACCACTAGGGATAAGATTTTATGGCTCAACATGTGGTTGAAAGAAAGAAGAACCTCAATTCTTTTTTGAACTCCCGTCTAATATAATTAACTGCATATTAAAGCTTATCCTTTGGAGTTGAGAAATCAATTAGCTTTTTAAGTGCGATGACATGTCGGCTTAAGCTCTAATTAAGATTATCATACAAAAAGCAGGATTCTTTACATACTAAGTTCCATTTGTGTTTTTTTTTTTAAAAAAACTCGTGATCATAAAGAAGATTAAGCACGGTAAGAAATTGCATCTTTTGAAATCCACGAATTTTGTGGTATTAATTAAGATTATATTAATCAGACATTTGTTGTGAAAACGGACTTGATGCGTTCCTAATTCAATTTAATAATAAAAATAATAATTCATCCAATAAATATGGAATTACCTTGCATTTTGGGGTTTAGTTATTCATCATTATTCTGTATATAAAGAGAGCTTGGGTCCACACTTATCCTGATCTCGCAAACTCTACTGAAGCAGTTAATAAGTCCATCTTAATGTGTTTTCATGGGTTGGAGTTAAAACGTTTACAAGAACCGTTAATTAATTTTATTAGTTAAGATTTATTAAAATTCTAAAATTTTATGAATTTTACGTATTATTTAATTATTTTTATATTTTTATATTTTTTAATAAATGTTTAAGCGTGTTAGAGATGTATTTCTGAGGTTTCTTAGATAAATTACACCAACTCTTGTATATCTGTAAATTTATTAGAATGTATTTTTTATTGATCAAACAATTGAATGATAATTATACATGTCCTTAATTATTTGTATTACATTTTATTAAACTTAAATAACTACAGGTATAAATTCAAAGAATTTAATTTTATCTTTGTATATTTTAAAAATATATTATATTAATTTTGATGTATATTATTAAAGAGTTAAATAATATTAAATGTGGAGTGGAGGGAACTATGCAGATGGATGTCCAAATGATCTCAAAGTCCAGAGGAGGCTCGAACAACAAGTAATTAAATTTGAGTGGAAGGAATTGTTTAGATGGGTATCTAAAGGATCTTAACGTCCAAATGGGGGACTCTACGTTTAGATGGGTATCTACCTAGTTGGACGTCCAAAGGTCCTCAACATTTTCAAAGGCCCCAGGCGTAGTATACGTAAAATGAGACAAACATTAGTCAAGCTTTTACATGCATGAACGTTTAAATCCAAAGAAATAACAGTACCTTCTTCCTCTCTCTCAAGGTCCTTCATCATGTTCTATTTTTCTTATCTTTTTCTTCGTTCCTGCTTTTCCTCTCTTCCACCTCCAAAACCCCCTTTGTGGACTTGGTTCACATCCCATTTATAGACATTCACAAATTGACTTTTAATTTCAACTTGGCTACTTTCCTTTGCAAGTTGGCCTTGCAATAAGCTTTTGAGAAAACAGAGCATGATAGCAAGTTTTCTGATAACTTGGTAGCAAGTATTGCAAAGACTAAAGTAGAGCAGCATAGATATGAAGAGAAGAAAAGGGATGTATCTTCTTTGGACGCTCCACGCAAAGCAGACTGTAACTCAGATCTGCACCCCATTCACTTGCTCTTTTTCTTTGTGATCGGTTGGATTGTTGGTGAGAAGCAAGTGTAAAGTAGAGCAAAGCCACAAAACAAATCCAAGCTAGTTGCTTTAGTAGGAGAGGGAGTTGGATCGGAGAGAACTAGGCTTTTGCTTTGGAAGCATAATAGAGGGAACTGGGCCAAGGAGAACTGGACCTCTTACTTTGGACGCACAACAAGGATAACTGGGTTAAGACATTTTGGTCTTGTTCTTTGAACACACATAAAGGAGAATTGGACCAATGCATTCTCGCATTCTCCTTTGGACGCACAACAAATGGACTTCCTATTATTGTTTATCATTTTCTTCATTTTTGCTTATTTAGTCATTTTTACTTCTTGTGTTGAATTTTTGGAGTAAGAAAGGAATAAGATAAAATTAAGTGTTCACAATTAGTTATGATAAAAATCACATTTAATATAAATATATTAAAAATATAAGAATAATTATAAATCACACTTGTGTAAGTTCATCTCTACTCACACATTGATTGATAACATGTGTCACACCTCTTCACATATATCACTTAATAACTTTATATAAAATTCAAATTAATAAATCTAATTATTGAATAGATAGTTCCTATTAAGTAGAATATTTTTTTTATAGATCAATATTCGAAGTGTATTGATGATGATTTTTCTCTTTGACATGGTTTAGATGCTTTGAATATGAGTGGTCAAGTTAATAATAATTTTACCAAAATGTTGACGTATATTAATTATCACATGTTTATTTAATATTGTTAATGTTGACTATATATTCATAGGAGCTTAGATGAGTTGACTTTTCTAGCATAGGGCTTAAGGCCTTTAAAGCAACAATGTGTCTTTGCTTTTGGTCAAGGTGTGCTTCTATGTTCAGTGCACTATAGTTAGAGTTGTAAATAAGTTGAGTTGAGCTTAATATTTGATGTTTATGTTTGAATGAGTGTAATTAAACGTTTGAGTTCCACTTGCTAAAAAAAAAGCTTGAGTATAATTTGTTTATTTCATTTGTAACTAAAATTATTTTTACTTTTATGATTTTTTCTTAAATTAACTTTTATTCATTAATTTAATATTTAATAAATATTTAGCACAAAATGATAATCTACATATAGAAATGTGTGCTCAACATGTGGTATGTGAAATTCAAAAATTTTTAAGATTATACAATAATATTTTCATATAAATAGTAAGATTTATATAATTTATTTTTTCTATGGTGTGTATATTCATAGAGAAATATGTATAATGAGAGAAGTGAAGTAAATATAGATTATACAACCATACATGAAAAATTAAAATTAAAAGTTATTAAATATTCACATGAATACTTAAAATAATCATATAACTTAGTAAATTAATCAAAACCATTTATAAATAGTTATATGATCCAGATTTACTTCTCTCATATTTTCATATAAATACTCATATTCCTTTATACCTTCTTTTTATATAAGTTAGTATTTAATATTCACCATATAAAACTTAAGTTTTACTTATTTAAATAATTGACTTTAGTTACAAATTAACTTAAATTTTATCTAACTAAATAAACAATATAATAGAATTTAATGAATTAAACTTGAATAATTAATATATAACTCAATTTATTTACATTTTTAATGGTAGTGTTCATGTAACTAGATAGAAGCATCGATTAAAGTGAGCACTTGATCAATTGATAGATGTGCGCAAAAAACAGTTTTTTAAAAAGTTGGACCATTTCTTAAAAAAATCCGTTTCAGTTAGATTATATTTTTATTTATGTGATTAATTTAAAAAAAAACTGAATCAAATCAAACTGCTTAAAAAAACAATTCGATTAACCAAATCATTTAAAAAAAATGGCCCAGTTTTTAGTTTTATTTTTTGAAATTAGATTTTCTATGAACCTTATAATTGGGCTGATTTTATCTTGAGAAATTCTATTCAGTGCGAACCAGTTTTAGTCAAATATGCACGAAGGGTTATTTCCATTGAAACCTATTTTAAAAAAGTTTAATTAATATTTATTTTAAAAATTGTGTTAAGCAAAGGTTCTTATTCGTGGTTTCGTATCTATTATGTTGGTACGAAATAGCATCCCTCTTTTATCTTTTAAGTTGAGGTGCCTTGTTATTGGAACCAGAACAAACACAATAAGATTTATTTTATTTTATTATTAATTTTAACTATCATATAAATTAATAGTTAAATTCTAGTTAATTAATTATTCATTAACTGAAATATTATTTTTCTACCTAAATTTAAATTATACTTATTTATATTTTTTATTACTACAAATTAATTAAAAAAAATTATAAATTTTAAAAATTTACTATAAATTAACTAAGATTATTTTCTTAACTAATTTGCTACTTATTTTATGCTATCACCAATATTATAGTAATTTTGTAGTTAATTATTTTTACTATAAATTAGTTACAAAATAATTATTAACTTTAAAATTAACTACAAAATTATTTTGTAGTAAATTTTAAATTTTCTAGTAATGAAATACAAATGTAAAAGAAATGTTAATCCGACTTGGTAAATATAGATTTTATTTAACCAAAATTGATTTGTTAGTATATTATAATGATAAATTATTATTACTTTCATTTAAAATATAATTTCAATTAACGTTTTATTGTCACTATTAGTATATATGTACGTGTATTATCTAATAGCTCCAAAGAAATAAATAAATAACGCAAGAGGGGTAGAAAAACGGAATGCTTCTTACCTACGATTAACGAATAACATATGATCCATGCATTGGAAGGTAGATGATGCATGCATGCCTTTCTTTCAACTCTAGTATATTTAATTATGTACGATTTTATAAATTATTCCTTTTAATTATTTCTTCTCAAGTCAAACTCTTGTGTTGCGCTCCTCTCAATCTACAGTAACATCTTTTTTTTTTATTAATCACGTCAATTGGCCAAGTGATTTAAATATAACTACGTACATCAAAGTGATTTTGGTCACCAAATTGAAGTTTGCTTTAATTATATCTTGAAACTGGACTTTTTTTTTGTTTTAATATATATATATATAGAGAAGAGGATTAATATGTAAGAGAAATAAAAGAAATGATTCGAACTAAAAATAATAAACTCTCATCACGACAAATCTTATACAATAAAACTTGTACTGAATTTTCTTTTTTATATGTACAGTATGGATATCCTTTAGTAGAATAAGATAGAAATTCCCAAAATGAATATAATTTTTCTTAATTAATGATTTTTTTTCTATATACATGATTAAAAATCAAATTTTAAGTAATATATTTAAGAGAATCAACTACTTAGAATCAACTAATATATTTATGCATGTTTAGATATATGTTTATAAAATTGATTTTGAATCATCGTGAATGTATAGAATTGATTCTACGTAAACGTGAACATGTAGTAACATAATTTTTGTTTAGACACATACAATGTTATTTAAAAATTTGCAATCAAAAATAATTTTTTGTGTATAACTACTCAAATAAGTTTGAATCAAAATTGATTTTACCTAACAACCTTTTAAGTAAGAGTATGTTTGAAATAAAAAATGACTTATGTTAGAGATAATGTAAAAATTACTTTTAATTGTTTATACAAGACTTAAATCTAAATCATAAAATCATGTTTCTAATACACGTTTAAACCTTATAATTGGTGGAAAAAATCATGTTTAACTTATTTTAAATTTAAGTGTAGCCATCCAAATTCAGTTAAAAACATAACCTATAATTACCCACGTAACACGAGAGAGGATCCAAAACAAAAGAAAGGGATGTGATGTGATGTCATGACCTCATAACTGCCGCAAGCGTGCATGAGGACACTTGAAATCACGCCCCCCAACTATTTCAACTAACCTAAATATGGAGGAACTCAGTCATACTTAATCTTGTCAATTATACAGTGAAAAAGTAAATAATTTATTTTAAAATTTCTATAATGTTTTTGTAATTGAACTAAAAATAAAACCAACGAGACTTATATTATAATTTGATTAATTCAACTGATTATATATTTAATTAAATTGTAATTAAATAAACAAAAACATGACTAGTTTATAATCTAACCTTACCTGCTAATTCAATCTGATTTTTTTAAAACATGTTGAAATTTTATACATCTCTCTAATATGTATATTATCTGTTGATCATTAGATAATGTTAGAGGACTAGCTAGTGGCGGAAAAAAGACCTACCTTTTACCTGGGCAAAACCACGATGTTCATTCATTTATTCTAATTTTCATATTAGGTGCATATATACATATAATCTGAGCGACCTTACCTTAGAATCTAATAAATCTTAATATTAAAAAAATGTGCAAGAAGCCTTTATATATATAAATAGTACAAATAGCGTGACAAAAAATAGTTTTTGTGAAGATATTGAGAGCGAACTCCTTCACGAAAAGTGGAATTTTCATTCCATTTTTAATTAGAAATTTCTAGTTACGTGGACCCTCCTACAGATTGGTGGAATCAATTAATTGGACACTTCGACGCCTTGAGCGAATGGTCCCTTTTCCCTCCAATAGTAAAGTTGACGTGTTGAACTTAATGGGACGTTTAGTTTAGAAATGAAAAGTGAAAGAACGAAAATAAGTAGAATTTTTCTAAGTTGTTTTATGATAAAGAAAATAAAATGAAAGAAAGATAATTTTCTCTTTTAGTTTGAATGGGTAGAAAGTTCTGTGTAGATGTTTTTATTCCTTCGTACTTTATGCGCTTCCAAATGTTACGTGGAAGGATTGATAATTACCATGTTTTCTTTTTCTCCTTATTCATACAGCAGTTTTGCACAAAAACAAAGCATAAAAGTCACGAAGATATTCCTTGCGGGAGAAATACAAGAGGTTAAAAGACTCGGGAAATCTATATTAATACTTTATTAGACATATTATACAAGCGAACTTCACATCAACTCACTAGGGATGATGCTAGGAAGTTTGAGTAATGTGTAAAACATTATAAATTTTAACTTTGTTACTACACACAAAAATAAATTTGATATTACAATAAATTCAAAACCATAAAATATTAGCGTACAGGTTGTTCTCATTTATTTGTTGCTCATTCTTATTTAATTTGGAACTTTTTTCTTAGCATTTGTTACTCAACATTCTCTTTTGGATGTTCAGTCTCTTGAAAAAATGACAATTCACCCCAACATAATTGACTTGGTTAGCACATAGATCTTTGTATTATTACTTGGTGAAAATTTAAACATCCTGCTATGAATCAATCGCTTCCATTTTTGGGACAAAGAAGTGGTTATTCATTTCTAAACGAACTAGTGATAGTAATTTATGGTGATCCGAGCGGAACAGGTTGGATTTGACTTCTGATTTAGTACATGACAATAGTCTTTCACTTATTAAGTGGGAGGATATATACTTTTGGTGGAAAAAATAATAATTAAATTAATTTAGTTTGAGTAAAGTGATGATAAAAAAATATATTCATCAAAATCAAAATAGAACTTAGAATAAGATATTTATATCACTCATGTATCTTATTCAATCAACCGAATTCAATTCTACTATTGATTTTTTTTAGACTTAATATTTTTACCAATTAAAAATGAAAGAGTAATTTTGGAGTGTCAAAATTTATTTAAAAGATTATTTTTTTAAAAGTATCACTTTCTGTATACTAAATTGAACATCTAATTGTATATTTGAGAAATATGATTATAGGTTAATCTCATCACATAACTTCAATTATTGATTATTATTTTACAATATGAGAGTTAATGACTAATAATTTGGATAAATAAATTGGTTGGAGAATCTAATTTTTTCAACAAATATAAAAACAAAATGTTATTATCCGATTTAAGAGACAGGGTTATATGTGAATCATATTATAGAATATTTGTTTCGAGTGTAGTGTTTTAAAGTCATATTCCCACCCAAAATCCCTATAAAACCCAGGAAACAACAGTTTGCTCAACCCCTACCCTTCCTTCCCTTGTATAATCTCTCTTTGACGAGTTCTGAAAATCTCTCTCTTGTTGACAGAGACAGAAAAAAGTGAAAGCATGTCCTGGAAGTGCAACTCAATGAAAGCGCAAGAGGCAGAGGAAGGTGAAATGATGAGGAAAGCCTTGATCGGAAAGAGAAAGGGCATAAAAGGAGAAGAAGAAAAAGAGGGAAGAATGCAATTAGAAAGGGATATCTTGAAGGAAGTAATATCAATATCAAAAATAGGTGTGCCGATGATCCTGACGGGGCTCTTACTATATTGCCGTTCAATGATATCCATGGTCTTCCTCGGGCAGCTGGGAGAGATGGCCTTAGCCGGTGGTTCACTCGCAGTTGGGTTCGCAAACATAAGCGGCTACTCAATCCTGTCAGGTCTGGCAGTGGGAATGGAACCAATTTGCGGACAAGCCTTCGGTGCCAAAAAATTCACCCTTTTGGGTCTCTGCCTACAAAGAACAATTCTCTTGCTCCTATTCACTTCTATTCCAATCTCTCTCCTTTGGCTCTACATGAAGCACATCCTTGTGTTTTGCGGGCAGGACCAGGCTATAGCCACCCATGCCCAATCATATCTTCTCTATTCCATCCCCGATCTCTTCACACAATCCTTTTTACATCCCTTAAGAATTTACCTCCGTACCCAATCCATTACTCTGCCTCTCAGCCTCTGCGCCACTCTCTCAATTCTCCTTCACATCCCCATCAACTACCTCCTCGTTTCCCACCTTGGTTGGGGAATCAAAGGCGTTGCTCTCAGCTCTGTCTTCACTAACCTCAACCTCGTAGCTTCCTTGCTTCTCTACATACTCCTCTCCGGCACGCATAAAAAAACATGGGGAGGCTTTTCTTTTGAGTGCTTCACCCAATGGAAATCTCTCCTCAATTTGGCCATCCCAAGCTGCATTTCCGTCTGCCTCGAATGGTGGTGGTATGAGATCATGATTTTGTTATGCGGCTTGTTCATAAATCCCAGAGTAACAGTAGCTTCCATGGGGATTCTAATCCAAACCACTTCCTTGCTCTACATTTTCCCATCCTCAATAAGCTTCAGCGTGTCCACCAGAGTCGGCAACAAACTCGGCGCGCAAAAGCCCGCAAAGGCAAAACTCTCTGCAATAGTGGGCCTCTCTTGCAGCTTCATGTTAGGCGTCCTGGCTTTGGCTTTTTCCATTCTGGTTAGGAACATTTGGGCCACCATGTTCACACGGGACAAGGAGATAATAACTTTGACATCATTGGTGTTGCCGATCATAGGACTCTGCGAACTCGGAAACTGTCCTCAAACAACCGGGTGCGGGGTGCTAAGAGGCACGGCGAGGCCTAAAGTTGGTGCTAACATTAACTTAGCTTCTTTCTACCTCGTGGGAATGCCTGTGGCGGTTTGGCTTGGCTTTTTCGCTGGCTTTGACTTTCAAGGATTGTGGCTTGGGTTACTCGCCGCTCAGGGTTCTTGTGCGCTTACCATGTTGATTGTTCTGAGTCAAACGGATTGGGATGCGGAGGCTCTAAGGGCCAAGAGACTAACCACTACTGTTGTTTATGACAGCCAGGATGTTGATGCAGAGAAGCCACCCAAACCTGAAATCAAGGAAGATTCTTTATCATTAGCCCATTCAGATCAGGATAAACAAGCGTGGGTTTAACTTTTAGTAATCTCTGTTTTTTTGGACAGATAGAGAAATCTATCAGGAATTTGTCTTCAGCTGTACAGTGAAGGAAAAGGTAGTGACAGAGGATGACTTTTTTGTTTTTATATAATTTTATATCACATGGCTGGATCGACAAATTTAATTAACTACAATAATGTTAAATTTATTCACGTAATTATCGTCGTTATTACCGTTTTCCTTCTCTTTTATTCGTCAATTCAGTTAATTAACTTGCACGTTATATACAACTAATATTGCTTCTTTAACTAGTCATGTTTCCTACATGTTTTGTCGTCTTTCCTGCGCCGTTCGGGTGATAGAAGGAACTATACAGCTACAAGCTCATTAGATATACTTGTTGCTTAACCAAACTTGCATACGCTGTTTAGTTCTCTATTTAGCAAACTACAACAATTAAAATAAATAAAAACTATAATTGCTTCGAGTAAGAAAACCCATATTTAAAGCATAATGTGCCTTTCGCTCCAGACATTTATTAATGTCCTAAAATTGACTTAGGAGTTTCCCTTTTTTAATTAATTTGATACGAGCAAGCTCAATTAATGCTTACTGTTTATGTTTGGTAGAGACATAAGTATATTAATTATATCCATGCAAGTTAAGGTATTGTGCAAACGAATTTCTCTATTTATTCATGCACTAGCAGTCACTTATTTTGGGCATGAATTACTCATTATTGTAACTCTGCACGTCAGTGGATATGAAATAATCATTATCTTACCGATGTAAAAAGTACAGGTTTTCGTTTCACTGTTCTCCGTTTCTCACCCATTTAACTTGTGATTTAATTCTGCTATAAACTAAAGGGAAAATGAGCCTTTCACACTCTTTCTCCTTTTCAATCCATGTTCATTCAATAAATGACTTGTGTTTTAATTTTTAAAGCTATGATGTGATACGTGATTGAAATTTCAAAGAGAAGAGCGAGATAACAAAAAAAAAAAAGTATAAAGGGAGAGTAAAATAAGTGTGAAAAAATTAGAACTCAAACTAAAATCGTTGGTCTTATCATCACAATGCCATTAAACTTTAAGCTGCAACCAATTAGTGCATTATTACGTGTAACAGACTATTGAGAAAACTTTGCACGTATACACATGATCGATGACAGAAACACAGAAAGCACACCAAAAAAGCAATGATAGACATAGAATTCACATGATTCGGTACCTCATGTTTACTATCATAGAAATGCTACAACAATAAAGATTTATTACTTCAAATAAGATTACGAATTTGTGAAATCTTGAAAAAACCTCTCCCAAGTATGCAACACTCACAAACTCAAGGGTCCTTAGTCAAGATTCAAGAGTTACAATGAATAAATGATGAACACTCACTTCCCACTCCACAACAAACTCTTCAATACTCAAGGGATCTTTCTTCATTCCTCGTAGATTCCTAATTTTCTATTTATTGTGTTTAATGCTTCTTTACCAGCTCCTTCTATACAATGGTAGTATGATTTCTTTCAAGAGTGAAATTAATTATTCTTCGCATTTCTAAGACACATGCACTTGAAATTTGAGAACTCTTCTTTCAAGAACCAAAAATATTATTTCTAAGAACATAACAGTTACCAATGTATGAGAAGAACAACACAACGATTCTCCTCCTTCGTGCTTATTATTAGGAAATATTAGTTGTTTTTAACCCAACATAGAAAATAAATTATTATGAAATATGAATTATTTCTGATTTTGGCATTGCACCCACAAATATCTAATCTGCCGAATCTTGTTGCTAAAAAAAAGAATCACTGACAATTTAGACTAATGGGATGGAGAGTTTGACTAATTGATGTAAGAAATTTCTATTTGTTCAAGGCTCACATTCCGGGCGAGGATATGAAAATGAAGTACAATAAATGAAAATCTGTATTTCAATGCTGAAGGGGAAAATTTTTGTCGCCAAGTTAGCAAGTCCAAGTAGTCTCCATGAGTCATTTGAGAGAGATAAGATTGTTTTTGGAGTATAAAATGTTTAGAACTTCAAATTCATATCTACCTCAAGGGTAGGTCAGAAACCAGCAGAGTATTCAAAGCACAGAATTGGTTGCCTCTGCCGGACGCCGGCTGGTAAAGTGACCTCTCTGATGACTTGCTTTTCCTATCCTCCTTCTATGGGTAATGTGCCTTATGGGTGTCATCTGGGTTTATTATTAATAGGATGGACATCATTTGCTGTTTTATTATTAATTCATTGAATTAGATACATTATAAACACTTTTTTTTATTATTAAAAACTTTTAAAGAGTTTGGTCTACCAGAATTATTTATATTTAGGTCAGAATACACTTTAAATGCAAAAAATATTTGTAAAAATACTTATTTATTATTTACTAATATATTGATAGCAAAATTTAAATTTACATTTTTGTAAGAGTGCAGGCTGCCGATCAAGTTGCAATTTGATTTAATAGGTCAAACAGATTATCATAAAAGATTAAGCTGAATTAATCAGCTGTAACACTTATCCAGAAAACAATATTTTCTCCCCCAATTCTTAGCTTTGCTGCTTTCATTATTAATTGACAGTAATAACTAATAAGGAAGACACTTTCGGTTTTTTTTTTTTTTTTTGGTTGGAGATTTACATATACATTATACAGTCTTGGAATATGGGAATAAAAGTTTAGCTTTCTTTCATGTTACTTTCTCAAAAAGATAACTAAAAAAAAATTGTCTTCATTATCTTTTTGAAGACGATTTGAAATATTGGATGAGCAATTATGCTAATTCCTTTTCTACGGAGCTAATGCGAAAGGACAAGTATATGCTTTCAATATACATTGACATGTTACAGATCGTGATCATTTAGTTAGGTATTTTCGGTTTCTTGTCGCCTGTTGAAACTCTTTTGTGAACTTTTTGTGCGCCAAGTATATGCAAAGCATCTCAACTATAAATAGAAAAATTTTAGGCAAGAAAATTGACAATAATATAATAGAAAAGAGTATTTAATCCCCTAAATTTTATCTTTTTTACAAATACACATGTTAACCTTTAGTAAGATGATGCTTAAACTTGACTATCTTTGTAGATAAATAAACTTTATTTTTGTCTCAATTGATACTTAAATTTTATCTCTTTTTTTTTACATAAAAAGCTTAATTTTAGTTTCATCTCAATTAATTTAAAATTTTTTCCTTTCTATAAATAGTTTCTTATATTAAGTAGGAGTTAAAGAAGAAATCTCAACCATTTATTTATTTTAAATCCAAAGCATCTATTAGTTTTATTTTTATAAATTATTTTTTCAAACGTTAAAATATAATAAAATTTAGAACTAAAAATAAAATAAAGACTTTATTTTTTATTATTTTCTTTGTTTTCTAAATTCATTTTTTATTATATTTAATATATGAAAAAATGAATTGTAATAAAAGAAAAAAAAACTAGTGAATGATTATCATTTAAGATAAACAATTTAACTTTAATTAACTTCATAAAAAAAATTAAGGATCAATTAAGAAAAAATAAATTTTAACATGTCTATTTGTAAAAAAATAATTATGGTGTCTATTTACAAACAAGATATAATTTAAGCATCAATTGAGATAAAAAAAAAAATTTAATGTCTACTTATAAAAGGAAACTTTTTTATGGAGAGTGGGTACTCTTTTTCCACAATATTATACGGAATTGGCTGAGATTAAGATTAGCCATTGTTAGTGGTTACTGGACCATGTTCGATAAAAGCAGTTATTATTTATGTTTCACCCAATTCATTTTCATATTATATGGACTTGGTCCGGCATCAAACGACACCACTAGCCTGTTAATCAGAAGTTTATGAGTAACATAAGGTAGCAACGTTGACATTTTAGGATACCAAACTTCATAACTTCAAAGCAAAGTAAGAAACACGTAGCCAATAAAAATCCTACACACAGTTGGTAAATAGTTAAAATTTTTAAATAAATCGTAAGAAATTCAATTTTTAACTATATATATAGAAGATTTTGTTGAAAAAAACAGATTTTATCTTAGTTAATAAAATTCAACTAATAATAAAAAAATGTGTTAATAGATTTCTCATTGCAAAGATTATGGAACACGTAGAAATATTTTATGCATTGACTTCTTCTGGTGCCAAGTTAATATATTAAATACTGGTACAAAAATAATCTTTGGTGCTTAAATATATAAAAGTCAATTTAATATAAACCTATATAATATATTTATCAGACATAAACGACAAAGAAATTCCGTCAAATGATTGCTTCGAACCGGAATGGTTGAAAATTTACAAATTGACTTTTAGATTATTTGTTTTATCATACAAATCATGTTAGTCATTTGGCATGCTTGTATTGAAATTTAAACGGCTTCCAATTAAAATTAGGAACATTGTGGCTGTTCAATGCACACTGTATTTTCTTTATAAAAAAAATGAACTCCACATTTTTATTAAAATACTTCCTTAAAAAAGGAAAAATGAGTTGAATAACCATTATCCACGTAAAGTTTATTTAGATTAAGTTTTTTATAAATACTAATAAAAAATATAAAAAAGAAATAAAACAAGCTTTTTGATAACGCATATGTTAAAAATCAGATTTTAAATAAGGCCTTTTATGTTATTTTTTTAAAATTTAATTTTTATTTTATGAATAAATTAATTTTAGCTTATAATTGAAAAAAAATATTTATTTATTATATAAAAAACCAAAAATAATACTATTTTTGTACTTAACATAGTTATATAGTTTTTATTTATAAAAATATTACATATATATATATATATATATATATATATATATATAATATAATATAATATTAAACTTTTTATACACTAGTTGCCTCGACCCAAATTTCTGGCTCCTCCCCTGAAAGAGTACTTAATTACTAAATAAAATATAAAAATTTCCCATGAAAGGAGTATACCACCACCAACAAAAATTCCAATTCCGCGGTACCCCACCGATAAAGCCCATAAAATGCATAACAGAGTAACTAGGACAGAATAATCCAAAAAATCAGTCCAATATCTTGAAAGACCAAGAAACAAATCAAGAGAATCCAATATTTCCCATGCAGCCAGTGAAATCTTTTGGTTGACAAATTTACTGTCTACTCTTTAGGTTCCTTGTGATGGTCCCATCCCATGACATTGTTTTGTGACAACCAATTAGTATTTTACATAGCTGCAAATCCTATTTTTGACCATCTTATCCAACAAATTTTAGTGAATTTTCATTTTGTCAAGTAACATATAAAAGTTGAAAGAACAGCTACTAATTATTTGTCCACCAAGACACAGCTAACAAATATATTTATAAAGGGATTAATTGGGTCATGAACAGATCCATTATCGATCTACTTTCCAAGCTAGGTGTTCAAAATCTTTTTAGGGGATGGATATATTTAATTTTAAATCTTTTGGATGTTGTTTAGATTTAAAGATATTATTTTTATTTTAAATTTTTTTTTAAATTATGATGCAAGGTGTATAAAATGGGATCCTAGTAAAAAAAAAAAAAAAAAAAAAAAGAAGCTACTACATACAAAATCTGAAAAATGAGTCATCACCAAATAAGAGAGGTCGGGTAGTGGGAAGCATTTATCAAGTTTATGGACAAAATTTGTAATTAGAAAGTTCCTTAACTTTGTATAAAAAATCTTATAATTAAAGTGTTTCAATTTTGTTTAAATAACTTGTAATCTTATTTAAAATTATAAATATTTAAATAGACATATAGTTTAATTTCTGTACATATCACTTATTTTCAATTTAGTTCTTATTCATAAAAATTTATTGAATATTCTTTTACATATAAATATTATTGATTGAGTTCATGTAATCATTAATTTTTTATATATTCTTAATATAATTTTTACATATAAATTAAATTAAAAATAGCAACCCATATAAGAATAAATTAAAAAGTTCCAATAACATGCAATTATTCATGTAAAGACTAAGAGATCCTAACAAGGTTAAATTTGTTTAGTGTTTTGAGTGAGTTCCATGTAAGATTTTTTTTGACACGTAAGTAGTTTTGTTGTATGATTCCAACAACGGGGAAGCAATAAGGATTAGGATGACAACTGAATCATCCACCGATTTCTCCGTACTGAATTTGACTGACAAGAGACATTCTGTTAGCTTTCGTGACCAGTTTTTTTTTTTTTTTTTTGAATTTCTGTTGTACAATAGGATAAGCTCTGTCACTTTCTACAGCCACCCAATGTATGTCAGTTATTCACATGAACAAAATGATAAAAGCAATTCTAATAACTCTAACCATATAACGCGATTAAACTAAAGTATAATGCCAAGATGGATTTCCTACGTAAGTAGTAGTACGTAAGCTAGAAAGAAATGAAGAAAAGTAGTAGTACGTAGATGAGGCTATATATCGGGGTACCCTTAAAAACAAAACGTGATCTTTTTACTACTTTTGGCGAACTCGAATAGCCGCAATTGAGGTGTCAACTATTGGACCTCTTGGTGGTGATGAAAAGGCAAAACGTGTGTTTCTATAATCTACCAAGTCTCTTTTTTCCGACACAATTTCGTAGTATACGCGATTCTACTCTCATGGTCAAACTTTAAACACAAGCGTTTCTATTAACCACAATTTGAATTATAATTCGTCATCATGTGGAGGATTAGCTAGTCCCTGCTAGACACAACTGTCTCTATCTTTTTTATTTATGTCTGTTATCTTAGGAATCTTTTTTGCTTATTTTACAGCGTGCGTACTCTTTAACTCTAAACCTTGTAAGTAAATCAGCAATGTGTATACTATGAAGTGAAGGCATGCATGATATTTGATCTCTGAAACGAGTCTTTATGATGGTATAGGTCATAATGTTTAGATACCCTTCACTAATTTGTCTCGAGTTTGATTATTGAATTCTTTTATGGTAGCATACGCTGTGATTAGTAAAAATTAGGAAAATAATCTTTCGGTACCTCTTAGGTGTAGACACCACAAAGAGTCAGGAGAAATACATGATCCATGATGCAGTGTACTAAAAAGTAAGAAGAAAAACAATAAAAGTATCGATGAAGTGTTTACACTTATAAGGTGTTCAAAATTAACGAATATAAAAATAATCATTTATATTTATTCTCGGCTGAGTAGTAATGAATAATTTTTTTTTATGTGAATTTGTTATGTAAAAAAGATTGTGTGGTAAACACTAATTTTTTAATATAAAAATATTGTAATTTTTCAAATGCTTAAAATATTGTTATTAATGCAAAGTATTTATAAAAAAAATAATAATTAATCTCCGTTAAACATCAAAAATTTATTAGATAATAAATATTTTTCTTTTAACATGTTTTTTTTATTATCGAGATCACTTTATTTAAACTATATTAATATAGATGAATACTATATTAATACTAACAAATACAATGTGAATGTAGAGGCAATATAATTTATTTTATTTTTTATTTTTTTAAAAAAAATTAAATTAAATTTTTCCTATAACGTCTTCTTAATAATTCTCTTTATTTAACATAATTGATATTAAATACTTTCATGTTAAGACATTAAATATATATTTTTTTATTTAATAATTATTTTAAAAAATAATAAAAAATTCTACGAGAATATAGCATTACTCCTTAAAAGATACTACTTAAAAGCTTTCTATTCTCTCAGCACTTATTATATCCTAAACATGTAGATTGTCTCGATACATGTGGATCTTGCGCATCGCGGTTTAAGATATACGAGACCGTACAACTCAGAATTATGCTTGCATTAATATAACACACGTGCTGAATGCAGCTTTGTGCAGCGCAAGCACATGATGATAGATGATTGATGATTGATGATTGATGATTGGTGATAGATCATTGCTGAGGCAGCATTGAGATTTAAATATAGAAAAAATAATTTATGTAAATTAAAAAAAAATTATGAATATAATTAATTAAAGGATATATATATATATCCTTTAAAAATATAAATGTAAAATAAAATTATGAAATTAATTAATAATTTTAAAAATTAAAAATAATAAAATATGTGTTAACTATGATAAAATCACATATTACAAATATATATACATTAATACTCTAATATTGTTAGATTAATTTCTCTTAAATAGTTTTGTATGAGAAATAAGTTTATACTAGTAATATTATCACCAAGTTTAAATTTTGTAATAAATATTTTGTGTTTGAACCTTGTGAATAATAAAATAACCGTAGTTCAAAACCTATAACATGCTTATTCCAAAAAAAATACTAATAATATACACTATTATATATATATATATATATATATATATATATATATATATATATATATATATATATATATATATATATATATATATATATATATATATATATATATATATATTTTTTTTTTTTTTTTTTTTATAAGCCGACCAAAAATATCATTTTTTATCGTATGGATTAATTTGAAATTGTTTAATACTACATTGGTATACATCAAAATTAATATAATATATACTTTAAAAATATATGAAAATAATATTTAAATCATTAACATTATATATATATATATATATATATATATATATATATATATATATATATACTTTAAAATACATAAAATAATGTAATTTATATAAAAAATATTTTACGTTACAATTTTAAATTTTCTAATCTCAATTTTCATTTTTATTTTTAATCTCTTTGATTATGTTGAAATTTCTGTCTTGATTTCAAACCTTGACTACTTATGCTTTGAATTTCAATTTTACTCTTTTTTGACAAATTTAAAATTTTCTTTTATTTATATATAAAAATACATGTGCAGTTTACGAGATATATGCTAGTTATGAGAAATATTTTTGAACTCCATCAAACATTACATTAAACTCTATTTTTCATTGATTAATTATTCAGTTGTCATGGTTAAATATGTTTACAAACATTTATTATTAACTATTACGTATTTCAATCTATAAATATTAAGAAAAAAAATTAGAAATATTATATAATTTATATTTTTTATAAAAATTATCCTTTTAATATAAAACTTGAAAATAATTTAAAATACTACCAAAACTATATTTTATTTCTATAAATAAGATATATTATATATAGAAGAGAGAGGTTGGTTTTTACTTAGTGTAAAACGAAATTACTAGCCCTTATCCCCTTTCAGTAAACTTTTTACTGGATAAATTTATACCAGAAATCATAGATGGATTAAAAACTACTATCAATATTATCTACATAATTTTATATTACTTGAAAAGTAGTCGATACCTCATTAATATACATCAGAATTAATATAATATAAAAATTTTAAATATATAAAAAAGGAATTGTTTTTCATTGTTGCCAAATTTTTCTATCTTCTCTATTTTACTTATACGAAACAACTCTAATTTTTGTTATCCTGTTTATTTTCACTCTTTCTTCTGAATTTTTTAGTTATTTCTATGCTTCCCAACAGAATGTTGATATATTTTTTAAAACATGAAATAATTTATTATACATATATTTCTCTCTTTCTTTCTAAATATCAATACTTTGATATCCATAAATAATTTTCTTCTTTATAATCTCTCCCACCAAGTGTGGAATATGCTTTCTCATGCAAATGACAGCTCTTTTCAAAGCATTTTTTATGCACCAATGTTGGATTCCTGCCCTCTACTTTTGTCTTGTCCGAAACTAAAATTTTTCCACATCACCTAGGCGCCAAAAATCAAACCCCCTAATAAGCGCCAGTTTTTTTTTTTACTAAAACATGAAAAATCTATCAATATTTATTTTTAAAATAAAAATAAACAAGAAATAAAAACCAAAATTGCAATCTTAAAAAAATTACTAAGATTAAAACCTAAAAGATAGAAAATAAAAGTTAAAACTTACTCTCTATTCAACACTTAATAAAATAAACAAACAAAAATTGCAATCTTCAAAAAGTTACTAAGACTAAAAGTTAAAAAGATAGAAAGTAAAAGTTAAAACTTTCTATATTCAACACTTAATAATAGCATACTCCTGCAAATCAGTGTAACGTAAATACAGATAACTTTCTTAATAAGCATCTATAAAACAATAAAAAGTAAAATAAATCAATTTTTTCTATAATTTAAAATTAACTTATTTAAATTTTAGAGAAATTAGATAAGGGAATTTTATAATAATTAAATAGATTTAAATTTATAGAAAAACTTAATTTATTTTTTTATTTTTTCTTGTAAGTACTTGTTGAAAAACCTATTCAAAATAAGTTATAATTAATCATTTTATCGTTAAAAGGAAAAGGTAATATTTGAAAGAGAGGGCATTGGATAACTAACCCCAAATAAGCCAAAATGTACCTAAATATTTAGGTACCATTAACTTTAGCAACCTAGAATTAATATTTAATGCAGAATTAATTATAATTAATAATTTTATGGTTAAAAAAGAAAAAGGTAATTAATATCTGAGAGCGCGGGCAGTGGATCACTAAACCCAAATAAGCCAAAATGTACCTAAAGATTTAGGTACTATTTAACTTTAGTAAGCTAGTTATGATTTCTAAAGAGAACTGTAGCTTACATGTTTAGTTATATCACTATTTTATTTGCAGGTTTTTATTTATGAGTAAAAGACTTTCCACTCCCTTTGGTACCCAATGTTATGTAGAGGCTACAAAAATAGTTCAAATAATTCCATCTACAACTACAAATATCACTATCATCCCATCCCAATAAACAAAAGAAACAACAATTTTGGCATAGTTAATATTATCATCAAGTATGGAAGATGGCGATCATGTTCAATCTTGTAATTGATGATCTCACCATGACTGGACACAGGAGCATTATGGGATAAGTGGCAACAAGATAGGTAGTGGCTTCCTCTCAAGCAGACAAAGTTTGGGCAGAGAGTAACGAAGCCAGGCTCGGTAACCGAACCTAGCCACATGGTCAACTATTAATGATGCTCGTAGATAAGATAAGAAAGGTGTGGATATAGGTTCGGTTGGCCTCTGAATATGAGACAGGTGCCCTTTTAGGCTTTTCTTTGGCGGGGCGAGAATTCCGTGTCAACTTGGGCTGTCACTGCTGAAAGGGATGCACACACACAAACTAAACCACAAACGCGCCCTTTACCAATTACTTAGTGCATTAATTGCGCACTTTCCATAATGTCACCCAACTCTTTCAATCTAAGTCATCACACGGGATTTCTACTTTCTTTACCACGTTCTTTTTTTCCTTTTTGTCTATAACAAAGGTAACTCTGTTTGAATTTAAGATATTATATAAATTATTTAAATATTTCACAACTAGACGTATACACCAGTTTTAATGAAAAACATTAAAAATATATTTACGTTTTATTTAGATAATTTCCCCTAGAAGAGTAGAAGCTCGTATTTCTTCCTCAATTTATGGAGATTTTCTTCTTTTCCGTTGTCTCTTTTTTTTGTTTCTATGTTTAATTATTCTTTTGTTGGAATTAAGTGGATTTTTATGGTTTTTGTGAATCATTAAGTTGTTTTATTAATAAAATTACATATGAAGTCCCCCAATTATATATATTTTGCCACTGGGGACAACTTTTGGCCATCAATAATAACGAATTCTTTTGTAATGTTATAAGTTCTCTCGTTAATTAGAGTTTATTGATATGTAGACTATATATCCGTATATAGATCCAATGTCATTAAGAAAGGTAACAATGTCCAGAGAAATAAGAGGGCTATTTTCTTTATCAAAAAACTGTTCATGAAAACACTGAAACGCAAAATTAAAAATTAACTTGAGCTGTAAAGTGAGACCTAAGGATAAGTTTTAATTGACTTCTCTTCTACTAATTGGGTTTAAAAGCATGATTAAATTAAATATTGGTTGAACAAAGAAAGCAGAAACACTGATATTAGTTTTCTTAATCATTTCATACATAAGCATATAGGATAAGAATATGTGTTCGATTATTCGTTCAATGGTGGCCTAAATTTGATCTTTCACACACGCATGACCATAATAACCCGCAAGCACTGTGGAGTGGATTATAGCTTGGCAATGAAATATTCAAATCATACATAAGCATGCTGAGTGTTTCCGCACATTGAAGCAAGGGTTGACATAAACCTTAATCAGTTTACTGTCGACTGAGCACGATGCATATATAATTCATTTTGCCTTTATTGCTAAAATTGAAAATTCACGTCCCACATGCACACACTTCTCTTATGTATATAATTATATATATCCATCCATATTAGCTATGATTATTATATTAAAAAATTTAAGCATGTACAATAATGAAAAAATAAATTCCACCAGGTGAAGTTGTATTATTTGATTTCTTATATATACGCGACTTTAAATAAGAATCTAGACATAGTCTTTATCTAATTTTTTGAAAGATTTAAAGCAGTCCTGCGTGTACTTATTCTTGATAATATTGGAAGACTTTGAAGCGTATAGTTATCTACCCATACATGAATGTTCGCAACAGCGGCGTCAAAAAGCATATATGTGCTAAAGCGGAAAGGAAGACACGTGATGGGAAATGTGAATCAAATCAACATGTACCAACTTGTTTACATCAGAATATATATGTTAGAATAAAGCCAACACGGTTTTTTATTTTTAAAATAATTAAAGGGCTTCAAATTTGAATTGACACGACGGATTAGATTGGATCAAGACTCAAGTATGAAAAGTACTTGGACCTAAAAAAAAGATATTGCATGAGAATCATTTATCATACTTCTAGAGATAAAGATGAATTATGGTTAAAATAAAATTAAACCTACAGGTTAGATTCTTATATAATTTTCTTTTTTTAAAAAAAAATTCTGACCCTACATTAACATTTCTTTAGCAAAATCTTTCTCTCAGAATCGTAATAGAATTTTTGCATGACTATGGGCCCAAGAAAAACACTAATGAGTTTATTGTACTGGCCTTCCTCACAAATGTTTTCTCCCTTCAACAAGGGCTTAACTACAAACTCACAGAATCTCAAGGAACTTATTTGTTTCAATAAGCCACACATTCTCAATAAACTAAAACTCATCTAGCATGTTCTGTTTGACCCAAAGCTTTTGAATGAGGCCTAATAAAATTCTAACCCAGATTTGTGCCGAAAATATCCTCTAAACTAAACAGATCATAACAGTATCCCAACAGTATCCTAACGTGTCCAAACAAGGCAATAAAGCCCAGGTCTATGGACAGAGAGAGAGAGCAGAGAGAGTTGCTCTACGGGAAACACATTTTGTAATTTTCTTCTAGTTAGATTTTTCTTACTTTAAAAAGATATCTTAAAAAAGAGGAAGAAGAAAGGTTATGCAACAATTGTTTTTTTAAAAAAAGGTTCATACAAATTAACCATAGCCCTTATACACATCCTACTTTTTTTCTTGTCTATCGAACCCAGATTATATACCATAAGAAGTCCATTACGTTTGGGCCTTAGCTCCACCCCAACCAAGTACCTGTTCTCTACATTTTTTATTTTTATTTTAATGTGAAGATAACTGATTTCCTAATAATCCTCTTTATAAGCTGAAGCCCTCTGAATTAATCAAAATAGGATAAGACCCATCTTGAAAGAGTTTATACACAGTTGATATAGACTTATCTTCTACCATAGAATATCTAAGAATGTTAAAATATTTTATGAATGATCCATAAAATATTTCATGATCACCGTAAAATTCAGTTATGGCAGCAACACTTCAAATGTATCTATATATATATATATATATATATATGAAATTGATTTATAAATTTTTAAACTTTTTTTATTCTTAATTTTTTATTTTTTATGAATTAAAAATAGATAAATGATGATTAGTATTTTTTATTTTTAATATTTTTGTAATATATAATGATATTTTTTATTTTTTTAATTGATTTTTAAATTTTTATTTTTTAACCGTAAAATAAGAAATTTTATAATCACTTATATAACAATATATTCAAACATATTAAAATTTTGTAAGCATTTATATATATATATATATATATTATTAAATTATATATTTAAATATTTTATTAAATTTTAAGTACTTATAATATAAATTATTATATAATTAAAATTCATTGAATAAGGTTTTTATTATTATTATTTTGGGATAATTTTTATTAAGTTGTTGATCCAAATTAATTTTAAGTATTATATTTATTTAACTATGCGGAACATTTTATATGTATTTCAAAAAATTTAATGGGACCACAAATCCCATACTGTCTAGAAGAGCATTTATAGAAATTATGTTATTTTAAATTAGAAAAAATATCTTATTTCACATTTATGAGGGATAAGTTTTGACTTGGTCCAATCTTATTCACCCCCTTGTTTTTCTTTTTTTTTTCTTTTTTTTTTTTTTGTCCTCTAATATTTTTTTTTATGTCATACTAAATTTGTTTTTGTCTACTATTAAAATCTATGGTGTCTCTTTGAATATGTTACCTTTTGTAGTGTCTTCTTCTTCCTCTATTTTTTTTTTCCTCTTTACTATTGTGTTAATTGTTAATTTATATTTTCTGCAATTTTGTCATCTAAGTTCATCTTAAAATAGTTAACTTTTTTACATTTTTCACATTGTTAAATTTATTTACGTGACGATTTTTTTAAGAACAATATACATCTTTTAACACATCCCATACTACCAATTTTTTGTCATTTTTTTTCTAATTTTTCCTATAGTCTATTCTAGTAACTTATTGCATAACAGGGATCGTTATGATCCATCGATATTACTTGTCTCTGTATATGGCACTAGTATGTAATCACTTACAAAATTAATATAAAAAATTATTTTTTAAAAAATAAAGTGATGATTAAACTAATAAATATTTTTATTTATAATTTATTAATTTAATCCTGGTTAAACTATCACTCAATTTACAATAATTTTACTTAATTTTAACATTGTGTATTATATTAAGCAATAAATTAATATAAAATTATACAAAATTAAGTTTGAAAAATTAAATTAACATAAAAATTAATAGTATACAATTATCAGTTTTTTATACATTAACTTAATGTGTGTACCTTTATTTGTTTAATAAAAAACAATAAATTCATATATGAATTTTTTTTTATAGTTTGAGGGTTGTTTAGTTAGAAAAAATTATTTTAATTTTATAATTTTTTACTTTTAAATATAAAATATAATTTTATTTTTACTTTATTTTTATTTTAAAAGTATAAATAAAATATTAAAAATAATAAAAAGTTGTTTTTATTTTTTCATGCATACCTTTAAAAATAAAATTCACAAAAAAAAATAAAGGGACACTATTGCCATGAACTTAAATTTTTTGGAATTTTTTTTATAATAAAGACAATAGGATTTGAACTTAGGAGTCTAAACAAACTTGATTACACGATGTCAATAAGTTATCAATGAACTTTAACTTTGATATATTATTTGTGTAAAAAATAAAAAATGATAATTATTTTTTTAAGAAATATATCTATTGAGTGATAGGAAAAATAGGAAAAAGAGAAGAAAAAAAATGTAAAAAAAAGAAGAAAATATGAGCAAGTGGGAATGCAACACAAACATCTAGATTTTATAAAGAGAGCCTGTCTTATTTTAACTAACCTTCAGACTTTGTTGCCTACTTTAAAAAAAAAAAACTAAATTTTATAAAGAAGGTTTCTTCTATTTTAACCTTACCAGAACTAAACTTATGGACAATTGACCTATAGACATTACCTATATCATATCCCAGCAGAAGAATAGAAGTCTTTTGGATGAGTCTGTTAGTGAGATGTGACTAAAGAAGGGTTATATTCACCTAGTGGAGACACAACTTTTGAGATGCGATGAAAACACTTCTAAGATTGCATGCCCCTTGTCTGATTTCCCTATATAGAGGTGGAATGCGTGGTCAATGGCTTGAGGTGTTGTAATATTTATGTTTTTTTTTAATGCACCCAGACGTGTAGGATAATAGAATCTATCTCTAGGACAAGCCAGTTAGTTAGATCGGGCCTAACTCAAAGCCCAATTTAGAATAGTCACTAAAATTTTCTTAAGGAAAATCATTTGGAAACAATTAGAACTTTTTATCTCAATTTACAATGTACAATTTATAGCATAGCATTTTGAGTAAAGATGAAAAAAAATATCAACTTATCCTAATCCTTTAATGGGAAAGGCAAGTTGACTCACCATTAAAGTGGATAGAAACATAACTTACCATTAAAGGATAGATTGGTGACTAAATTTATATAAAAAAAAGTAAAAATAACTTTAAGAAGTTGATCATAGTGATATTTATATTTTATTTGATGAATTTGTTTAGTAACGAGTTCTTTTCACTTTAAATTTAAATTAAATAGATTATACATTAGTTTTTAAATTTATCTTTATCAACTTGAATCAATTTGATAACTCGATCAATTATATATTTTTTAACTTTAGATTAATATATATTTTTACTTTGTTATTCAATTTTTTATGTTAATTTTTTCTTCTTTATTTATTTTGATCTTCTTATGATCTTATCTAACATTACTAAGTGTCTTAATTTGGTCATATTTATTATGTAAAGTTATTTTCACCATACTTTAAATAAAGATATTGATAAGATATATATCATGATAATCATAGAAAAATTTAAATATTAAATAAAAAATTTAGTCGTTAAACAAAAAGATATATTTTTATCTTACAATAATATAAAATTAATAATTTATGTAAAATATACAATAACTAAAGATAAAAATTTTAAAAATATATAATTTTTTATTATAAGTTGATCATTTGCATCAAAACAACACAATATAAATTGGATTGATTCAATTTAAATTAACAAAAAAATCAAAATTTGAACCAAATCAATCAAATTAACTATGATTGATTTAAGTTTCACTTTATCCTAAAACTACGTTAATTTAACCCATCAACACCTATAGTTGACCGCATTGGAAACACATTAAGAAAATATTAATTCATCTTAATAATCCAACATTACACAAAACGTTAAAAAATAGTGAGACATAAATTAAACTCATTAGGTTAATAGATTGCGATGAAGTAAGTTGAGTAAAATGATAAGTTAAACATCTCATTCTATTCTACCATTTCTTTGTAGGTTAACCTATAAATTTGTAATCCTAATTTTGAGTGAATTTTTTTTATCTATTTGTTAATTGTTGATTCTAGTTCTTGGTTGCTTTGCAAAGGCAGATGGAAACAAGGCAACTATTGCAAAAAGGTGCAGGGGAGCCGCATAATAGGGTGACATGTTTTTGGTTATTTTAAAATAATTGTTTCTTTTTAGTCTCACTTTGAAAATGGGTTATAATCTTTGTTATTCACCAAAATTTATCTATTTTTAATAAGGTTTATATACATGACATATCTTAATAAATAGATGATTAAAAGAGACAATTATTTTTTAAGAGACTAAAAGTGAGCATCATTTAACAAACAATATATTTAACTAATAATAATAATAAAAAAAAGGGGACAATTAAATTTTCCCACAAATAAACGTTTTATAATGGAACTGTGGAGCTTGTGTCATTGTGCCACTGACTCATATAGTAGGTGTTTAATTATACTTAAGTATTGTAAATGACTGAATTTCAATTTTAATGGTTATTGTTAAATTCTGATTCACCTGGGAAAGCAGATACGCCCAATTGTCTTTTTTTCTTACTTCATTTTTTTTTTCCTGTTCCTTGTTATATAATAAACTCTGTCATGCCCCATATGTTAAGTATCACGTGAAACAACTAAGTAATTGGCAGCGTGAAGTGTTCCATAAAAGCAAATATACAATTGTTATAATTGTGGAGTGTATATAATGCTTTTCAACCTCTCTCTGCTTTACTCGCAACTATCATCGCGTTGATTGCAATGAGGTTAAGGCTCGTAGATATAACTTTGTATTCCACATGTATAAGTTTAAGAATTTCCTTTAAAAGTGTTATGTTGTTTGAGAGGGTGTAAATTTTTGCTATTGGGAGAAAATGGAAATGTTGTAACAAAACGAAAGATTTTAATTAAGGTGTAGTAATTCAGAGGCTGTGTTACAACACATTCAATCGCTTTAAATGATACATGCACTATGTATTATGTGTATATACTAAATACTAAATTTCAAGCTGGTGTCCAGGTGCCATTTTAATATTATGTAGTAAATTTGATTTAATATTTTTTCATAAGAAGAAAGGGAGACATTGTATCCTAGAGCTATCATTGTATGAATTAGTATGCTAACTTCATTTAGCCACAACTAATTTAGAAAACCCAGAAAAAATAAAACCAACATCGATCATTATTCATTGGTAAGGCACACTGATGCTGTACGAAAGCTATGAGGGTTATGAAGATTTTGTACTTCATTACAAGTTTAATCATATTTATCTGTGTAAATTATGGCATTCTTCACCGAGTATTTCTTTCTTCCATCATTGTTCATTGCCATAAATTTCTAGAAGCAAAGTTGATTTGGTATGATTGCTTAAAAATACTTTATATATGCTACTACCAAATGATTACGTGCATTATTATAACGCGTTTGCATTAAAGAGCTTCATAGCAGAAGGTAATAGGTTCATAGCCTCGAATAAAAAAAGCCTTTGCTTGAGGCCACAATAGGAAGGTTTCTAAATCCGGAATTGCCAGTGGAAATACAGTAAAATTACCAAACCTACCGGCTCATAATTAGTTAAAACAAATCCACAACTATCATTTATCTTTTATGCTCTTAACCCCTTTCAAACACGTCTCCTTATCATTGGACGGACGAATTCGTTATTTATTGAATAATATTAGTACATCCACTTACTAAAATTAATCTCTCCTAATTTTTTCCCCATGCATATTCTAATTTTATTAATTTGCGCATAATTTATGTGAAAAATGTTTTATCTTATTTCATTGTAGGAAATAAAACACTTCAATAGATGCCATTCTTTTTGTCAGTTTGTAGCCCCCACAAAAAGCAAAGGTACCAAAAAGTAATAATATTTCATCAAACGCTGCTGCTGGAAATCGATGAGAGCTAAAGCAATATTTAAAATGCAATGCTAAACACACATAGAGATGAAAAAATATATATATAAATGAATTTAAGGGGCACCAAAGGTAAACAAGAGGAACTGTTTTATGATAATCACTGTCATAGCATCCCCGTTTATTTGTGAAGTAAAAAGAGGCTAAACAAATCTAAATACATAAAAGAATGTATTTAACATAAAACAGTCCAAGCAGAAGACAGAACCCCAATCACATCCACACAACTACGAACACGTGGTATGCTATTTAATCGAAAAATTCCCAATTGAACTTGGGATTGGGATGAACTGAATTATTGGTGAGTGAGCTGGATGTGGGTGTGGTGGAAGTCACTGGAATTAATGGTGGTAGAGAATCAAATGTCTCCCATTTTGTGGTGACTACTACTTCTGAGGTAGAATGCCTTGAGGGTTGGTGTTGCTGATGCTCCTCATTTGGTGCTAACTGCCCCTTTGACACACTTTCTGGCTGCTCTTGAATTGGTGCCAGTCTTTGCCTATTTGAATGCTTTTGTTGAGCCTTTCTTGGGGCATGACCTCCATTAGTACCAGCCATAGAATTCTTAACTTTTAACATATCCAGAGTTTCAACATATTTTTGAACTCTTTTAACCTTCAAAATATATAACCAACGAAAACAATTTGAGACAAGTCTAAAGCGCGATTGATAAACAAGTAATAAAAAGCAATGTGCAAAAATTTAACCTGCATTTTCCTTTGCAATTTAACGTCTCCATCAGCCACTATACCATCCAATTTAAGGAGTTGATTCATCAACAGCTCAATCAAACTATGCACATCCGTTTCAGCAATCTTGCCACCTTTACTAATTATTGATTCAAGAGCCGACACCTAACCAATTCCAATCATTGATCACTTACCACCCAACTGTACTACTACTCAATCATTTATTACAACAATCCCACCTTATTCAAAAATTAATGAAAATATTGGTACCTGTCCTCCAAGCCTATCTACTTCCAAGCTAATTTCTGATATAGATTTGGCACTTCTCTCCATCTTCGCATTCTTCCTCATTTCCAAGTACCTCTTCTCTTGACTAATAGGGTCCTCCATCAGCACCATCTTCGATTTGTCTTTCACCCCTACCGCATCAAGAAACGCCTTCGAATCCCTCTCTTTCTCTTTATAAAACAACTTTTGGTCTTGGTGGTGTAACCCAGTTGGCCCAGACAGCATTTTCTTCAATTCCCCTGCAACAACCACAAAACAAAGACAAAGACAACAATCTTTAATTCACAACAAAAATATTGGTCATCAAATTTAATCACAAAAATTGTTTTTTCGTCATTCATTTTGAGGTTACAACATACAAGAATTTCAGTCACCATTTTTAAAAAAATTTATATAAATTATTTTGTCATTAATTTAAAATTTGGTTATTATAGTGATTAAAAATAAATAAACAAAGGAAAGAGTGAGTACCGAATGTAGCTTGAGAACTAATGTTGACTTCATGGTAGGTTGACCCGTACTTAACACGAACTCTAATTGTCGGTGGCGGCACCGAGTTCCGATCCGACTCGGCGGTTCGGCGCTGAACCAACATTCCACCTGGCCTCATCTCCCACTCTGTCGAAGTTGAGATTCCATTCATCGAGGAAACCCCATTTCTCATGTTCCTCATCTTCATCATCTTTTTTAACAAATAAAAAAGAAAAAAGAAAAGAAAACCTCTCTTGGCGTGAATCAAACCAAACACACCCTTAGATTTTTATTCCGTGGCTCAAATCTCAGCCCCCAACAACCTCGAACCCGAACTCCTGTATTCCAATACTCAATAAAGGCTTCAACGTTTCTCTTTCTTCTTCAAATCTTAGACGGAACACCGACCGGTGACCGAAGCCGGAAAAGTGAAAAAGGACACTGCAAAGAGCAGAAAACAGAAGATGAACCTGCAAAATCTGAGAGCAAGGATCTTTGCAGCAGAAAGTGGATGTATGTATGTGAGAGAGTGAGAATTTTCTGAAGTAATACGAGACGGAACAAATGAAAATCTAAAGAAGGGAAGGGTAAAAACCAATGTGAAGTAAAAAATCTAGAGAGAAAACAATTCCAATTATGAGGAATTGATGTTCTCTCTTGACTCTTGCAATTCTGGAGGAATCGACGAGGAATAAGAAAGATAAATTTTGAAGAAAATCAAAATCAAAATGAATATAAAAACGTGTGGCCAGCTAACATGCTGGCAGCCTATGACTTTGGTTTATATATTTATATATAATATACTATGCTATTATTATACTAATCACTGAGTTTAATTTATTAACTTTTTAATCATTGTCCATAAAATAAATAAATTGTTCATTATTCTTCATTTGCTCTTTTTTTAATTATTACCAAATGTGAAAAAGAAAAATAAGAAGAGAAAAAAAAAGGTAGGGCTGGAAAGGGGAAGAGAAGGGAACAACTAAAGCCGCCAAAGGCAAAGCACTCTTTTCTGGAAGTGGAAATCTGGGTGTGTCTGAGAATGAGCATGTGTTTTGGTGTGTCGCGGTTTAGGTTAAGGATGCTGAGTCTGGGGTTTTCTGGAGGACACGTGTCAGTGTTGCGCGATAGGATAACAATGATGGTGTTCGGTGATGTTGAGGTGGCACGTAACGACTTAATGGCAGTTATTTTGATGAGGTAGCTGTTGATCGTTGAAATTTTATCCCGCCACAGTTCTCCCGACCTTCACCTTATTGCTCGTTCCATCACACGTGTGAGCAATTTTATCTTTTTTCTTTTTTCAGTTTTGTTACCATCAATTTTAAGAGTACATTAAGCTTACGTTTCACAACCTATTTTAGCTTTTTTTTTTTTTATTACCTAAAAATTTTGTTTGAAATTTTACTAGTATTTGCTATATAAGTATTTTTTTAATAATTTATAGTATTTTTTAAGATACTATTTCAAATAGTATTTTTCAAAACACTTGTGTTTTTTTTGGTACTTTATTCTTATTTTATCATTAAAATATTTACTAAATTTTCTTTTTATTCTTTTGTACATAAAGTAGAATTTTATTTTAATTTCTTTTCCTTTCTTTCGCTCATAAAGTAGGATTTTTTTACGTAAGGTAGAATTTTTGTATTTTTATCTTTTTTATTATATAAAATATTAATAATAATATTTTTATTATTATTATTTAATATATTACATGTTATATTTTACCTATTATATTACCTCTGGTCTTATGTATAAGTGTTTTTTTTATTTTTCTTATCACTATTTATGAGGTTCTTTTCAAATAATTTCTTGGATTAATTATTTTTTTATTAAAATATCTTTAATTACTTGATAATAAATGTTCTAAATTAATAAGCTAAATTTATTTTTTAGGCTTAGATAAAATAATTAGTATATATTAAATAATTAATTACATAAAAATAATTAAATAGAGAATAAAATAATGTATCTTAATAATTTTAATAAAATTAATGATACTAACTAAATTAACCAACTTTCTTAATAAGAATGAAAAGTTACATTATTTATTATGAAAATTTTATTTTAGTATTATACTTTAAGATATTAATGTTTAGAAAAAGTTACATTATTTATTATGATAAGTTTATTTTAGTATTATTCTTCAATATATTAATATTTATCAATGATAAGTTTATTTTATTTTATTATTTTATATTGTATTACATATTTTAATTATTATAATATTTATATTTATTTATTTTATTATTTTTAATATCATATTTAAAGATATTTTAACCATTATATTACGTGAAGTGTAAGTAAATATATGTTATTTTTAATTTATTTTGAATTTGATTAAAAATATTTTAATATATAATATAAAATTACTAGTATAATATATAATATAAAATTATAATAATTAAAACTAAAAATAATTTAAAATTAATTAAAAACTAAAATTATAATTACCCAACATATAATTTGATCAATAAAATAAAATTAAAATTTATATTAAAATACCATATAAATATATCTAGTTTTATCATTTATATTTATCAATTATTTAAATTAATAATTTTATTAAATATTTAAAATTTAATTAATTAACTTAACAACTTTCAAATAACTTTTCAACTTCTAATTATCTTTTTACTTTTCAACATCTTTTGTGAAACATAAACTAAGTCGTTAGAAATAAAAAATGTTAAAAAGGAAAATGTTTAATATATATATATATATATATATTAGTGAGATATATTATATTTTAATTTTTAAAAATTAATGTAAGAATTTATATTATTTTTGTTACCTACAATTGTAATTTATCATTTACAAAGCATGTGGACCCTGCTTTTGACTTATTTAAAAAAAATTTGAAACATTTAAAATACTAAATGTTAAAAACTACTTTGATCGGCTTAGTGGTCAAAATTGAGTAATATGAATAAAGTAGTAGATTTTAACCTTATTGTCATTATTATATTTTTTATTTTATAAAAAAATTAAAAATTGAGAAAAAGTTTTTTAAAAAATCAGATCAATACGGATTACGCAATCCATAACTTATATAAAATTATATTGAATTCGTGATAATTTTAGCATACCATAATTATTTTTCTTCAATCTCACAGTATTTAGAAGTTATCTTAGATCAGATTAGTTATGTACCAAATTAAAAAAAAAATGTACTAAAAAAAAAAGGTCAGTTAAATTGGATAGGATAAACTTATTAAAAAAAGTTATCTTGATGCTTTTTATTTATTTATAAGATTCAAACCTACGAATTTTCTTAAGTTAAATTAAGTTTTTTTTATCACTTGTATCAATATGTGGTGATCAACGTAATATGATTATGTTTCAAATTCGATTAACTTGCTCCAAGCTAACTCAAATGTGCAATTATCCATATTGATACAGGTATATTTTTTTGTATGTGAGTTAAGAGTATCTTCTAAATAATAGACAGAGATTAATCTCTTTTGAAATAAAGAGAATGTGAATTTTTCCTTTCCATATTTAAAATATTTACTAATCACTCCATGGCATGCGCATTACAATGGGGAAAATCTAGCTATTAGATATTTTCTCTCTATATTTAACATTTGTTACGAGAGATTGTGATTACTCACCATTCATATCTCGTAGCTCAAACAAAAAAATGTTATACAACCTTATCATATGACTACATACTAAAAAAAAAAAAGGTGTCATTGTATTTTTTTATTTTTTATTTTTTATGGTGAGAACCGGATTGAAAGAAGACGTCAAAATTGGGGCATTCAAATCCTTTTCACTCTTTCACTTCAAGTAAAATTTTCTTGTTTATGACATTCCTTGTTAATGATAATTTCATTGAATGTAAGTACTTTAATTTCAGATCTTGTCCATTTATTATCTTTTAACCAGACAATTAAGGCATGGAAATGTTATTAACTAAATAGTAAGAAATTTATTATTTGACATTAAATTAAACTCTAAACATTATATTCGATTTTGTAGATATTTATCTTTATCAATCACTTAATTTTTTATCCTTTTCAAGTGGACACCTTTATAAACATTCATCTTTGGAAGAGTCTTTTTCTCTTCCTGTTTATGATACAATCAATAAGTCCAACGCTTGAACCTTTTAAATGCTTTGTGATTGTTAGCATGAAATTTTGGTCACGGAACGAGGATGGAGGCTAGAAAGTGACGTCTTGTGTTTGACCTTTGACCATTAGAAATTATTATGAGAAAAAAGTGTATACTTTTATTTCTGAGGAAACTAGAGGCTCTAGATTTCGGCAAGTATCATATATGAGGATTCAATTATAAGGGTAGGGCCCTAACGACAAATAGACAAGTGCTTTTATGTTTATGTTTTATTTTTTTCTTAAACCGTAACATTCAATTCCTTTCTTTAGTAGTAAATTTACAAATGTGCATATACGTAGGAATGTGGGTTAATTACGATGATAAATAGAAATTAAACATGAAATTCTTTAGATTATAGTAATTTTAAGTTTAGTTTCTTCTTCTACTCCTTTATCGCCTGTTATCTCCAAATACATTGTAGCAAAACTAATAGTATGTTTGAAAATCACATGAAATCCTCTTGACTTGATAAACCACATTTTTATAGAAGCTGCTAGTCATAACTTATTTATTTTTCACATATTTCAAATGATTTTTTTTGGATCAATAATGTGTGTTTTGGAAACAAGTTTGCGACATAATATATCATAGTTTATTAACGTCTAATTGTTAAAAATCACGTAAGCTAAAACTAATTGCTTCAAAAAGACGTGAAAAATCACGTCAATTATATCTTGAGAATCATTTCCAAACACGCTAAATATGTTTCTAAACAAGCATTGAATGATTAATTTTACAAGGTTAGTAAACTCTTGTATATCTACAACTGTTGATCCTTAAAAATAATAATAATAAAAATACGCGCGCATATATATATATATTCCATTGTAACATCATACTATATATTAAACTAATTTATTTTAAGCATAATTTTTTTTATAACTTTTGAGAACTTCTTTAAAAAATGACAATTCCCTCTTTAAATTATTTCCTATAACTTCGTATATCTAGGACAAATTTAACATAAATTCAAAAGAATAATACGTTATACTTAAAAGCATAAACATTTCTGAACATATAGAAGTGTTAAATGCATATTAATAAAAACAAATCTGTTACCACTATTACAAAAAAAAAAAAAAATTCATTTTAAATGGGAGTTTAACTTAAATTTCATATATTTTTTACGATAAGATTTTTCCTTTGATTAATTTTTATATTTAAAAAAATACTTTAAATTTAAAGAGTTTAATAATAATGAATTTATCACCTTTAAAGTAGTTATTATAAAATTTAATAATCTTATTTTATATCATTATTTGTGATTAAATAATAGTATAAAATTGTCTTACATGATTGATACATCACTTTTTTTTCCTCAAATGAGTTTACTGAGCATGCATTTACTGTGTAAAAAAGTTGTACACTTTCACAACATTACAAAATACTATTGCTACGATTTTTAAGATAGTTATTATAAAAATCAACAAAATTATAAGACGCGGTAATTTGTAATTTAATGATAATGTATAACTATTTTATACTATTAGTATATAACTTATTTTCTCAAAATATAATTAGAGTTTAATAGTCATAGCATAAAACAGTTTTATACAATAATTCAATCACACCATTGGTATGACTTTAAGATAGTTATTTGTAATAAAAATCAACAAAGTTATCATACACAATTATTTATGACTACTTTACACTATTAATGCATAACTTATTTTCTCAAAATATAATTAGAGTTTAACAGTCAGAGTATAAAATAATTTTATACAATCATTCAATCACATCATTGGTATGACTTTAAGATAGTTATTGTAAAGATTAATAAACTTACCACACATGATTATTTGTAATTGAATATCTGTATAAATTTATTTTATAGTACATAAATTATTTTATCATATAATTAATATTTTATTGATTAATATTGTTATCTAATTTTTTATTATATTTGTTTAAACAAGCTTATCCCAACTACTATCCATGCTTTTTGGGCTAAGCATTTGATACAAACTGGGGAGATAAGGAAGAGTCAAAAAAAAGACATAACATGAACTATAGGATACGACCTTCAAAGACCCATATAGATTGAAGAGGTTGGAGGTTGAAGTTTCGAAGCATGTGGACTTCCCTAGAGGGAAAGGGCGTTCAAAGCAAGATCCTCTCCACAATGGAGAGAGTGACTCTCGTTCATCCTTTGATTAAAATACTTTATTATTATTAAGTTTTCCAAAAGGTCTGTGACCAATCTCAATCCTTTTATCTGATTTTCTCCTAAAAATTAGTGGCGAGCAATTTCTTAATTCTTTTCTCTTTTCTATTTCAATTCCTTTATCCTATCTCTAATTTTCGTAATTTACTTTAATAATTCTAAAATTCTAAAATCTTTTTTCCATTTTCAGTTACGACCATGATATTTATAAATGATAAATGATCAGAGTAGAGTTAAGATAGCCCACAAGAGCGATTCCAATCAAGAGTTATTCAACTCCTAAGTTCTAGAATTCGAATCGTATAAATATTAGAAAGATTGTGAATTGTTTGAGTAGATAGACTAATTAAAACTAACAAAATAAAGTTAAAGTCTTTGGGAATAGTTGGAACAATCAAGACTAATGATAATATCATAGATTGACTAAGAGGTTTGACAAAACCTGTAAGCTTCAGTGTCAATATTAAAATTCTAAATCTTTTTAATATACTAAAATTCTAAATCTTTTTAATATGTAAGATTATGAAAAGATGTTTGGTGGTTTGATTTCTTTAAAACATAGAAGAAAAGAAAATTATATAGAGCTCATGTTTTTTTGCTTTCTCTCCTATCTGAAAAAAAATGAAAGAAAAATATTTGGTACATTAAAATTTAAAATAATATTATTTTTATATAACTTTTATTAAAATATTTATGTAATTTTGTATACATAATTTTTTTTGCTTTATGTTATACCAAATAATATATTAAATCATCTTACCTTTTTTTTCATTTACTTCCTTTCACTTTTTTTCCAAACCAAACAAAGCATTAAAAAGAGAAAGAGGTAATAGTTTCTTTTTGTGTTTGTGTTAGAATTATTTATAATTTTCTAATATGTCATTTATTGTTTTCGTTTTATAAAATTTTACATTTTTCTATTTCAATGTTAAGAGTATATTTGAGGAAAAAAAACTTAGAATTTTAAAATAATAGATAATTAAAAACAAAATTTTACTTCTAAAGTGAGACATAAAAAAAAAGTAATACAATAATTTTTTTACACTCTCTTCATTTTATATTATTTATCTTTTAAAGTAATACTCATTATGATAACAACACAATTAACTATACAAATTATGATGATAAAATATTTTTTTATAAAAATGTTATTATTAAATGAATCAGAATATAATTTCAAATTCATTTAATTATATAGGTAAGATTTAATAAATGAAGGTATTATTACAAAATAATTATCTTTTTTAATTTTTAAAGCAATAAAAATTTGAATAAAATTAAAAGATCTCTAAAAAATATTATATAACCCAAAGTGAATGAAAAAAATGAAATAAATATTATTTTTTTTTGTCTACAATACAACTATCTTTGGTAGGAAGTAACCGTGTTTTAGGTAAAGTATTTATTTTTAGTATTTTAGTGTACAATATAAATATTTTTATATAATTAAAATTTATATTAAATTTTTTAAATATATAAATTATATTTTGAATTTATATTCAATAATTTAAATTATAATATAGGATTATTTTAATTATTAACCATTTCTTCTAAAAAAATATTAAAATTTAATTCAAAATACATGTGTACAAGAAGGTAAATTAAAAATGACATGCCGTTATGAAGATCAGACATACATATAAAATAAAATGAAAGTGAGATTTTTTTTTGATAATATTTAATTGAAAAAATAGAAAAGAGGAGAAAGTCTAAGGTTTGATTTTTTACTATTTTCAAACATAATTTTTTTCCTTGAACACATTTAAAAGCTTTTGTTTCTTCGGTATATTTCTATTTTCTAAAAGTTTGTCTTCTAAATATTTGAAGAAAAGAGAAGAAAATGAAAAATGGCTTCATATTATACAATTTTTATTAAACAATTATTTTTTTAAAAATAATAACTTTTTAAAATTTATATGTGTTTATTTCAATTTTTTTAGAATAATTAGAAGCTAAATAAAAATATAATTACAAAATCTAATTAAAATCAAAACTATTTTAAATATTTTCTTATAAGATCATTTTTTATTGAATTTTTTTATTATTAGAAACAAACATAAATTAGTTTCTATTTTTTTAAATCTCTAAAAAAATCACTAGATTATTTTATATTAGGTTACTTTTTTTTTCTAATATGTAACAAATATCTCCAATATCTTTCGGTTGTTTCTCTTTTTGGGTTTTTTTAAACACTTATCTTAAAAATAATTTTTAAAATTTAATAAATTATAATTAAAAACTAATTGCTGAGTAATATAAAATAATTTTATAAATATTTTTAAGAAAAGTGAGAATGAACTCGAACAAGTTCTTATTCTCTAGGTTTGAGAATTATAATTTTTAATATAAGAGTAAATATAATCCTAAAATTGAAAGTTCAAAATTTTATTTTAAAAAATAAGTTAAATCATCTAACCAAATTAAATAATGAAGACGGAGAAAATTGGGCTAAACGAGAAAATACGAAAATTTGTGAGGACACGAGGAGTGAAAAGAATGAAGACGTGGCGTGCATCAGATGCATCAAGTAAGGTACTAACATTGAAGCGAAAAGCGCAGACAACCCTTTCTTCCTTTTTACTCTTTTTCAAAGTCTGACTCCATTACTTACTCCCCCACGTGAGAAACTGCGTTTTGCTTCATTTTGCTCCATTAATAAATAATTAATTGCCAGATTAAACAAATTTTTATTAAGCTGCTATTTGAAAAATTATAATTATAAAGAGACAATGTACCGACCAATTGGAATTTCAATTAAAAATTATTTGATCCTTTTGTCGGCTAACTTTTTATTAAAAATACCCAATTTTGTTTCTATGTTTTCATTATTCTCGAGTTGGTCAGTCTTTTGTTTCCCATGCTCCAGATGATTTCAAAACCGTGGGTTTGAACCGATCAATATTTCTCCGAATCAAGTTCAATTAATTAATGGAATATCTGGATGTTTCTAATCTGACATTCCCTATCAATAAATTTTAAATAAAATTCATAGGTGAAACATTACATTCAACTTTTGAGTCAAGATTCTCAGCCTTGCTTACTTCGCCCTACATCCCCCAAGATCAACACATATAATATGTAACAACAAATTACCATAAGGGAACAAATTTCACTAATTAGAATACAGGTTCAGGTAGAATTGTCAATAACTAAATGTATTGAATAAACTTTTTCAGAAATACTAAAAAAATAAAATAATTTTTTTTATAAATTAAAATTAATTTATATATATTAATTTGTAAAAATTTCCTATATTAACTTCTCTTAAAAAAACACTTCTACAAATTATTTTAAAATATTTAGAAAAAAATTTACTAGACCCTAAACTTTACATTCTTGCGACTTCGAAACATTGTTTCTATAAATTATAATTACGTTGACACAGTATAACTAATTATTAAATATGTTATTTTCCAACAAATGTTTACTTTAAAATCCGAACTTTATTCTTTTCTTAAAACCCACTCACTTGTCATCGTTGTCACCCACAGTTCTTTCTATCCAGTGAAGTTACAGTAACTGCAATGCCACAAATAAAGAATAATTTGACAAGGAAAGTTTAAGGTTAACTAATTAATCTTGGAGAATATTCCCACCAAATAATGAAGTCATTTTGCATTGATACGTTCAACATCAGCATCTGTAATTTTTGAGTTTGATAACTTGACATTTTTAAATTTTGAAGACATTCTCACCTGAACACCCTTCATTAATTACAAGTTCAGAAGAGAGAAAAAGATCGAGAGAATCAATCTATTATCACCATTAAAAAACTCAATGCAAACCCTTTTTCCATAGTTCAATTTGGGCTATAGTTTACTGTTGTCTTAAGCTGATTGGCTACCTTATTTAACGATTGGCTTTATTAATTTCGACAATCCTGTAGTAATTTAAAATGAATTATGTCCTTTCTACTAAATGAAATTTATTTATTAGAAAAATATAGTTTAATTCCTCAAAATGTCGGGTGTTTTGAGATAACAATGGAAGTTTGTTTTGTCCTAAAATCCGGATTTGAAAATCCTCAATCCGGGTAGATTGGTTATAGATGGTGGAAGGTACAAGTGTAATAATTATAGTGGACCTAGGGATGATGTACATGTAGTTAGGCTCTACTACTCAAGTTATAATTTGTAGTTGGAGTATTTGTAAGAATGAAGTACACTCATACTCCGATTACATAGGTTTATGGTATCTTTGGTAAATGAAGTTGAAATAGTTAAATGTTGAAAAGATAATAAGTATTTGAAATTTGTTAGGTGAAAATTGAAAGATGTATAAGAAAAGTTGAAAGAAAGTTAAAAACTGATAAATTAACATATATCATGTTCAACTATAAATGTTATAAATTTTTAATAAAATTATTTGTTGATGTAATTAATAAATATAAAATAATAATAAAAATATATATTTATATAATATTTTTATATAAATTTTATTTATGATTAAAAATATTTCTGAGCAATTATAAACTTTTCAATTAATTTTGAATTCTTATACTTTTTATTTAAAGATCAATTATTTTAATTACATTTTTTAATTTCAATTGTTATTATTTTTTACACTATACATTTTATTATTAATCTTGTATAGGATCTTAAAATATTTTTAATTAAATTTAAAATAAAATAAAAATAACACACATTTAAATATACGTCATATTATCATTGTATTGATAAATATGATAATACCATTACATATTCTAAAATAATGTTATTATTGTCATACTAATTAATATTATCAATATCTTAAATATGAATCTCAAAATGAATTGAACCTAGTGTTTCAACCCATTTAACCTATCGTCATATTACGTGACGTGATTTAACTCTTTAACTTGTATTGAAAAATTATATATATATATATATATAATTTTTCATTGATGGGGTTTGAATGGAAAGATTTTAAAATAATATAATAAATTTAATTCAAAAAAATTTGGAGACGAAAAAAATGAGAACTTTAGAATTTTACTAGAATAAAAATTAATTAAAAAACGATTTTAATAATTAAATAAAATTGAAGAACTTGATTGAAATAATAAAGAAATAAATAGATTAAATTTGAGTATAAAAAATTGGAGATAAAAAATTATACATATATTTCTTCCTTTGAATATATGTGTGAAAAAGAGAACGAATTAGGTAAAAAAAAAAAAAAAGTCATTTGTTCTATTAAATTTAGGTCAAATTAAAGTATTAATATAAAACATGTCCTTACTTGCAGCAAACATTAACAATTTCTTTGAAAACAAGAATCTACTATTAACAAATTTAATTTTACAAAAAAGGTATGAAGAGAAGTGAAGGAGAAAGACACATGGCAAAAAAGAAATGTGTCAATTTTCTCAAAGAAAATGAGGCGTGTGGTTTCTAAAAGTGGACAATACCTTACTTTGTAATACAGAAACTGATGAATGTATAATTGCAGAACTTAACGCATAGCATCGATCTCCAATTAGCTAGGCTCTTTTCAGACGTTACAAAATTAACAGCGACTATAAGTTATAGGCAAGTTACTGTTACACACGGAAATAACCATTTTTCATCAGGACTAAATTGATAGATATAAATTTGTCAACAAGTCGATACATAACCAAAAGTCATCTGCATTGAAAAGGACAGAGCACCATATTATGCAATTTGCCCGGTTGAGATGTCTCAGAAGAAGGTAATTATTGATACAATTAATATTTTTTATTCCATTTTTATAATATTATATTGTCCTCTATTTCTTTCTATTCCATTATTTATCTTTATCTCACACATTTATCTCATAATTATGAAATAAATTGTATAACATTAGTATACACATGATTTCTCAAAAGTAAAAGGTATGCATGCCAGTGTGAGTGCGCAAGATCATCACATATAAAACAATAAATACACAAGTCATACACCTACTAAATTTGATAGTCCTTTCCAATTTTAATAAAGCAAATAAATAAAAGGACATACAATATAGAACTAGATATTGAGGCCTAACTATAACATGGTATAGCTAGCAAAAACTATGAACAAGTTAAGAAATTACATTTTTTTTTTGGGTACTAAGAAATAAGAATGGTACATTTTTTTTGGATAAGAAGAATGTATGTCTTTTACCTAAAAGTTACACGATAGGGATAGTCCATCGCTTCATAAATTTCACCTAATCCTCTGGTGTTAACAATATATAAAATTTGAATTTTAAAATGCATTTCTCAATCTCTAAAATGCACCTCAATATTGTAGAGGAGTAAAATTCTTGAAGGAGAAAATTTCTTGATTTTGTATTAAATTTGAATATTATACTCAAAATATTTTTTTTGTTAGAAAAGAAGAGTGCAGCGAAAAAATTATAATATTTTTTTTATAACTGAGGAATAAACTCGAAATTTAAAATCTGACTGAAAGTTTTGGCAAGAAAAAAATATTGAAATTGAATCAAACTTAGTAAAAATAACATTTGAGGAATTAAATATATTTTAACGAGTATTATTTTTTTTATATTGATATATTTAATTTCTGCTAGTAATAAATATAATACTTGAACAATTTTCATCTTCATTTTTCATTTAAAAGTTTTAATAAAATATTTGTTTATTACGTATAAAATTAAAATTATTAAGTTTAATTAAGTATTTAAAAAAAATTATAAGACTTAGACTAAGAGGAAAGATATCCAAATTTATGTCTATTTTAACTTATAAAAACATTTTATAAAAATTACAAGAGTTAGGCTAAGAGGAAAAATTTAACAAAAATTAGGATAAGAGGAAAGCTATCCTAATTTAGTCATGGCTGACCCGAGTTATATTATAGAACTTACATAACACTTCTTTAAAGAAGTTATTATATTATACTTAGAGGCTCTTTAAATGGTGTTTCACAAAAGAAGCGTTATTAAAAGTTATCTTTTTAATAACGTTTTTTAAGAAGCATCATGTCCCTTCTTTGAATTTTTCTTAATAGTATTTTAACAAAAAGAGTGTTATTTTTAAGATGTTATTACAACTTTTTTCCTGACATAGTGGCCCATGATTGAATTGGCCACCGTCCAGCTACACATAGAAACAACCATTCGAGAAGCACTGAACTTGCAGCACCATAGTCCACCAACCATAGCCATCTAACCAAGCCACACAACCTTGCAACATTACAAGTTCACAAAATTGAACTTTTTAAAATTTAAATCAAACTTTAAGAGTATAGTAAAAAAAATATTTAATGAGAAGGAGAGGGAATCGTTAACAATGAAATGGGAGAGCAGATTTGTGTGCATTTTCCCTTTGAGGGAAAAACTTAGAACAGGAGAAATTAATAAATACTTTTAGAATATTACGAGTTTATAATTCTATTAATCTCTATTTTTTAATATAGAATACATGTATTTTTATTAAAAAAAAAAAATGTTCGAGTCCGATATTATTATAGACAGTAGTACAATTGACTCTTCGAGTATTATTCACAATTACATACTTTTATGAGTTAGTTCACACACATCTGATTAATCTTTATGTAACACATAGTTAAAGAAATTAATAAAATTCGAATTCATTCATACATGGGACCCTTGGCATCTGTTTGAAGGCCAAGGCGTGGCCGTGAAACAGGTTGTCGGGATTCAGTGTCACTATATCCCCTCGAATTAAGGGCCATCAAAAACCCAAACACCTTATCTATCAAAAATTACCGTGCTTATACTATATGGTCAGCAAATATATAGTCTTATCTTCTTTTGGGCAGAGAGGATTGACTCTTGAGCAGCTATGGCTGCCTTAAGCTGCCAGTTTCATTCCACCAGCTTGTTGAACTCTCAGAATGTCCAAAGCAGGAGCAAACGTTTCATTTCTTGCTCAGCGCAGCCTGCACAAAACAATATAAAGGTACAAGCCTGAAATGCATTTTCAAAAATTCAACTCTTTGATTCAATGCTCAAAACTAAACTACAAAGTGCTGGCATTGTAACACACACACACCCTTTGTGGAACAGGTTGTGATTAATGGAGCAACCAAGGAAATAGGAAGGGCAGCAGTAGTGGCAGTGACTAAGGCCAGAGGAATGGAGGTAGCAGGAGCAGTGGATACTAGTCATGTTGGAGAAGATATTGGAAAGGTTTGTTTTTACTTTTCTTGTCATTAGCCAAACCAACTTAATTCTTCAGTCTGTCTTTAATCTTAGATTGTTTTCAATTCTTCTAGGTCTGTGGCATGGAAGATCCCCTTGAAATACCCATAATAAATGACCTTACTATGATTTTGGGCTCTATATCTCAGGTAATATGAAGCAATAGCATGCTTGGTATTTTTTTTTTCTTTAATCTGTTGTCTTGATTTGAATGACGTTTTGATTGGCAATTTGCAGTCCAAGGCAATAGGAGTTGTAGTTGATTTCACTGACCCTTCCTCAGTTTATGACAATGTAAAACAGGTTTGATTTCTGGCTAGCTAGAAACTTAATTAGATGGATAAATATGCTTGCCTTATTTTGGAAATTGTGAACTAAACAATTCTGGGGCAAGACTAAGAGAGATGCTAGTTACACTTGCAGCAATCTCTTTCACCTCAATTCTTTTACAGCAGCAAAGAGAAGTTCAGCATTTAGAAATGATTTATGTTTAGAAAATTATTTATCTTTTGTCCATTAAATTAGTGATAGATTAGCATTTTTAAAGCGATGTTTCATAGCAAAGGAAAAGAACTCTGAGTGCTAGCTAGGATAGTAGGACAAAATTAGACTAAGTTATAGTTGTGCATTAGACTTTGTATTTGATACTAGTTTCACATGTGCAAAGTGTTAAACATTGATTTGTTCTTCATTAGGCAACAGCATTTGGCATGAAAAGCATAGTTTACGTGCCCCGAATCAAATTAGACACGGTAGCTGCATTATCTGCATTCTGCGACAAGGCCAGCATGGTGAGCACGGGGTGAGACATATCAAAAGAACAATACAATGTTTACATGAAATTATTTCTGTTCCCATTTTTATTTTATGGTCTGTTTAGTTATTTCACACTCCATCATTTAGTAGCAAAGCTTGTAAACTCAATTAGTCTAAACTTGCTACTAAACAATTTGTTCTTTTGTGGCATGTGATTAACTTTGATGTCAGGGTGTCTTGGTTGCACCAACCCTTTCCATAGGATCAATATTATTGCAACAAGCTGCGATTTCAGCTTCTTTCCATTACAGCAACGTCGAAATTGTGGAATCCAGGGCTAATGCAAATGTAAGGATTCATTTTTATGTTTATAGTTGTATCAATCTTATTGCATATAAGTAATGAAGAGTGGTTATTTATTATAAAATGATTAGAAATAAAGTAAATCAGAAATTTGTCTAAATATTTAAGCAACCTAATAGATACGCTCGATGTAATTATCATCAAGATGTAAAAGGGAAAGTAAGGGGGCCAAGACAAGGCAATCCACAAAAAAGAAGTCTCAAAGAGAGTGCATGTGCCCAAGTCCACCCTTTATGATCCCTACATAAAACATGCTGCAAGCTTAAATAATCATAAGTCAACTTGTCTCTGATAAGGAGCATCATGCATACAAGTCCCACACATCTATGAGCATATTCCATTTTTATTCTTATAAATCCCCCCTATCAGTATGTTGGTGAAATCCTTCTCAATGTTTTATATATTTGTTTCTTTTTTTTAACAATTCTCCCTTGTAAATCCTTCTCAGTCATATATTTTGATTTGTCTTTGTGTATGAAAAGATCCACTGCAAATGTAAATGGTGTTAGTCTGTTACTCCAACTTCGTGTTAAAATACATTTCACTTCTATTTAAGATATTTTGTATCATATTTAAGAATGATTGCCCCATGTACTAAAATAAATAATAGAAAGGAAATATATGCTTGGTAGGAGCAGAAGTCCTAGGGAAAAAAATTATGAAAAAGCAAAGTACAATAATGCACCAAGATATATTAATATTATGTCTGAATTGATTCCCACCTCCCATTTTATCTGTCTTCACTTTTATCACATTATTAGCAGTTAAAAGGGACATAAGATAATTAACATGGTGAAATCTTCATCCAAATGGGCACATGGAACTCTCTAAAAGATGCGAAATCAATATACTGAATTGGCCTTGGTGAACAGGATCTTCCATCAGCAGATGCAAACCAAATTGCCAACAATCTCTCCAACCTTGGACAAATCTATAACAGAGAAGATCCTTCAACAGATGTGTTGGTAAGGATAAAAACAAAAACATCCTTAAGTTTATAGTACCAATGCATAGAAAAGAAAATACGACCATATATGTTTAGTCTTTATATGCCTAGTGAGATATATATCTAACTTGTTACATTTATTTGTGACAAAGGCAAGGGGTCAAGTCCTAGGAGATGGAATTCGGGTACACAGTATGGTCCTTCCTGGACTTCCTTCCAGTACAACAGTTCACTTGTCTGGTCCAGGAGAGGTGTGTTAATATGTTATGAACTAATTTGGTTTTATCTTTGTTGGGAACCATTATTTTTTCATCATAAGTCAATTGCTGCAGGTTTACTCTATCAAGCATGATATCACAGATGTGCAGTGTCTCATGCCAGGCTTGCTATTAGCTATTAGAAAAGTAGTGCGCCTCAAGGTAGCCAATCACATTATTTTCTTTATGTCTTTCTGCTTCGTCTAGTTCAATTCTTTTCATTGGCACTTTATCATCCTTGCAGAATTTGGTCTATGGCTTGGAGAAGTTCATATAAAAATAGTCCACCTCTTCAATCTTCTTGCCAAAAACTTTAACTTGGTTGAACTCAAGGGACCTTCCACTCCAGCATGTTGACAAACATCATATAGAAGGCCCAATTATTCAGTCACGTCATTTAGCACCTGAACAGTGATTTGATGATTAAAAAAAAAAAAAACTGTTTTATATATCCAATTAGAATTCAGATCTCATAATGACATTTTATGTCTAAACGGGTACGAAAATTTTAGTTGACTTTGCTTTTTAAATAAAAAATCATTCGATATATATATCTTATCTAAAATATTGAATATCTCACCATACTCATAATATGATCCGAATTATAAATCGTTACTTAATTAAAATGATCTTAAATATTATATAATATAATATAAATACATGTTTATACATATATTCCATAATGCATACAATAAATTGCTACTTCTCTTTCAAACGTAATTTTAATTAACAAGAGTATGAGAAAAATATTAAAATAAATTAGAATATTAATTTTATAAATATCTACTTATATAAATTCACAAACTTATAAAACTATTAAAATAATAAGATATAACTTAGATAATAAGAATATGGGAAAATTAATATAATAAATTTTTAAACAGTATAATTTTAGAAAAAAATTATGAAAGAAAGAGAAGGAAATAAGTTTACCCTCCCCCAATTATTCCCTGGTAATTGTTTATTGACAAACTTTCTATGTACCTTTACTTCCTTTATCTTCAAATATCATTTAAGAATCTTCGCTTATGATATGCATTGTTTCTTATTCAATGATGAAACTTATCTTTTATTGAACTTCATCCTTGTTATTTTGAAATCATATCTTACATTCAAATTAAGTTTGTTTCGATTTAGTGTTGTACCAAAATCGTATTTTACTCTAACGATCCGTTTGGTAGTTAGGATAGAATAATTATTTTATCATGTTCTAATATGATGTTTGTTGCAACAATAGTATATGTTAGTCCTATCTTAACTCTTATCATATCATATTAATTTAGTGTGTTTATCTTAAGGAAAGCTAAGTTAGGAAGTGTCGGGATAAGATAGAGTTTTTTTCTTTCTCTCATCATATATAATATAATAATATATAACATATGATATTATAAATAAATATATAGCATTATTATGTATAATATATATAAAATTATATATTAATTTATAAAACATATAATAATAATATATTATATAATTATATATAATACTATAATATATATAATATAATATTATAATATATATATATACAAAATAATAAAATATATAATATAAATCATAATAATATATATTATATATAATACTTATAAAAAAAATTATATTTAGAATATTATCTTATACATATTTATAATAATTTTGACATGTTAATTTAAAGTATATTGTTAATTAAAATATTTAAAATTAAATAATTATTATACACATATTTTTATAAAAAAATTGAATAATAATTATAATTTTAAAAATTTTATAGTTATAAAAAAAAAGTAAGTGCAAAAATAAAGTGATATTTTTGTATAATTTAATTAAAATTATAATTTTTATAATTTAAAAAATTAAATAATTAAATTAAAATTTATTTTTTAAAAATTATATGTAATTTTAACAAAAGTATAATTTTCTTATTTGAACATAATTTATATTCAATCTATCATTATTTTATGTACACGTATGATTAAAATTTATGTTATTCTTGTAATATCCTATTTTGTATCTTACCTTATCCTATCACCAATTCTAAAATGTCTATTCAACTGCTGAGCCATACTGCATTTAAGAGAGAACCGACCATACTTTGTCACGGAGGGGACCAACTAGTGCTATCTGCTAGAATATTTAAAGCTTAAATTTAAGTCACTTAACTTTCATCCACTTCTATTGATTTCTACAAGGGTCAAATCTTTCACAATATGTTTTTATTTAAAAACACTCAATTTGGACATGAACAGAAGTTAGGAAAGCTATGCATGTAAGGCAGTAAATTCAATTTGAATGTCATAAATGTGCTTTTTAGCAGCAGCAACAACAAAAGAAATTCTTGGGTAATATAAGATCTACACGGATGATGGGTCGTGTGAAGCAAATATACAAAAAATAGCTTTTGAAACTGGTGGGATTTTAGTAAGTTATTGGAAGCCATATCAGTGCCGGAGGCTTAATTACTAAAGAATACAAAACATCTGGCAAAGAAGCCTGTATTATATCAATGCAGTTAAATTTTCAATGAGTGAATATTATTTTAGTCCTATAATTATAGTGTTCTTAGTTACTAAAGGACACAAAATATCTGCCAAAGAAGCACATGGATTGTATTGTCAATTTTACTCCTAAAATTATTGAGTGTTGTCAATTTAATTTTAAAATTGTTAAAATTTAAAATAGTTTCTAAAAGACCAGTCAATTTAATCTTACCATTTTTCACAGTCAACTAAAAGAAACAATATAGAGCAATGGAGGAAATGGTGATAGACAGTACAAGATCATTGGCATATAGTCAAGGCAAAACAAAAAAGCATAACTAGAAGTTGCAGTGGAATTAAAGAAGTTGTAACACGATTTTGGTACAGTTGTTTAAGTGTAGTGAGGCGAACTTCCAGAATTTAAAGGGGGCTTTCTACGCATGTTCTCTACTAAAGGTATATTGAATAAAATTTGTGAAGCATTCTGAACATATATTAAAATTTTGAATATAATTATGAAAATTATTGTAATATTTTTGTAGGATGATGAATCAAATTGTCAATTACTTTGTCTAGTTTGATAAAGGGAGTGAAGTATGTGCAGTTAATATAAAATGAATTGAAACAAAAAAGAAATTCTCCAAAATAATTAGCTTGTACCTTCACTTGATAACTAGATGGTACCTATTCTTCTGGTCAAGTTGTTACGTGGAAAACTTAGTTTGCTTATTAAATTTTCTTTGCTTACCACAAAACATTAGCCGAAATAAATACTGATCGAGTGATTTATATTCCAAAAGTAAGTATCAAGAAATAGTGATTAATATATTCACAACTAATTAAAAATTATATTACATATACTTTTTAAATAATTATTATAAAAGTTAATAATCATTGTGTTACAACAGAAACAAGTAACACTCTATAACTCCACGAGTTAGCACTATTATTTGACATTCGTTATTCCTACACGTAATTTGCAAAAAGAACACTCAAAGCCACCTAAAAACGAGGGCTACTTGAGTACTTTCATCTAATAACAAAGTTCAGTTTAAAAAAAATAAAAGCAATTCCTTTTTTTTCCTACTTACGCAAGTGTATAACTAAACTGTGTAAAGTATAATAAAAGCTAACTTTGTTTGAGTCTTGCTTTAAACTCCGTTGGGCAAATTATGGCACTATCTACGCAGAGGCCACCTTTGGTGTGAGTGCAATCTATTTGGGCCAAGGAAAACTTGATATTTGTTGGCTCATTGGGCTTTTCAACCACGAAATCTCCGACGTGGTAATAGACCCAGTCCCCAGGCCCACGCAAGTAACACTCTGAGAGTGAACGCTGACCATCCGATGTGGAGAGTTGGAATCGGACGGGCTTGATGTCCCATCCATGCACTTGATCAACATTGCACACGCGCCGGCCCAATCTTTTGGAGGCCTTGCCCAATTGGAGTCTGAAAATTAAGCTGTAACTCCCCACAGGGAATTCAAACTCTAGCTCCCCTACTACTTCAACCCACCACATTTGTTGAAGATATGCAACACTATTGAACCTGCAGGTAAAAAATACAACCCTTTTCCAATTTAATTTCCACGATAATAATCAACGCTAACAAAGATTTGTACGCTATTCTGCATTTTTATATTATAAATATAAAGTATTTATCAATTTTATTGATAACTAATTTTTTAAGATATGATTGATTATTTTTAATTATATATTTTTTTCTATAAAACTCAACTTGAAAACTTATTTGAAACATCTAAGTCTGGTTTTACTTGAATAAATGTAATGTTGGTAATAATTTTAATTTTTAATTAACTATTTACTCAATGTCACTCGTAAGAATTTTTGTACATAAATTTACGAGAATAATATACGGTAGTAATATAATTTTTTTTTTACTTTATATGTTCCTATATGTTCATTTTCCTAAGATCGAAAAACAAGTTTTTCAATGTTTATCACAAAAGAATCAAATTAATTTGTAAAAGCCATGAAAATTATGAGTTGGAATCCCTATTTAACAGTTAAAAGAATCACATGTTAGATTGTGGATCTTTATAAAGATATTTTTGAATGGGGTGACAACCTAAGCAAATAGAAAGAGGATATATTTTATCCCAGAAAGTTCTACGCTTCAACAAATAAATTGAATAGATTCGAGTGAAAGTAATAATAACCTTTTAAGAGAATCGCATATTATAACTTTGAGAAGGAGGTTCTTATGCTAAGAAAAATGCGCATAATGATAAAAGCATGCATATATCCCAAGTTCTTTAAGTATTAATTTATGACGGAAAGCAACTACAGGCAACAAATAAATAAATGTTCAAAGAAGCTTTTGTTGCAAGCAATGCAGCTAATGACAAATAGAATATGACCTTGCTTCTCTGCTTTAGACATAATAGACATTATTTAACATCACTTTCCCTTAAACAGAAGTACTTTTCAGCAATTTAGGTAATATTTTTCTTAGTGCAGATTGCTTGCACTCTCGTTTCTCTTCTTCAATTACCTATAATAAAATATTAATGGTTGAGCACGAAAGAATTATTTGCTAGAATATAATATGGCAAAGCCAATAGGATTGCCTATAACCTTTTAAAATCAATGCCCCCTCTTTAAGAAATTCCTATCTTACAAGACTTAAACATAAGGTGAAAGGTTCCGTCGTGATTTCTGGAAATTATCATGTGTACAACTAATAACGATAATTTTTTAGCATAATGGGTGCCACCGAAGAAGTTATTCAACTTGACAAGCATTTCCGTTTCTCCTAAATTTTTCTTTTGGCTAAAATGTCTCGAACACGTTTTACATTAAATAATGATTAATTTGGAGATTATTTTTCATCCAATGTAATGATATTATAATACATTGAGTTTGGATTTAAATTTTGTTAAATATATATGTCAGAGATTACGCTTTCCCTTTGTAAAATATAAACAAGTAGAACTGTTCTCCGGGAATTTCTTTTAAAAATAAGTTGACATTATTGTTTATTCTGAGCGATCAGTATCACTTAGATTTATTCAATTATTTTTAAATATTTTACTATATATTTGTGTGTGTATATTGCTCTTTTCATTTCATGTTGCATCGTATCTAAATTTTTAAAAACTCTTCCATTTGTTTCGTAGAAGTTACTCATAAATTAATAGTTTTTCAGTTTTAAAAGTGTTTTAATTAGGAATTTTCCGTAAAGTGATATTCTTCCACAATGCATTTGTTTTTTATTTGTTCAAGAACGACTTTTACTTCTTATCATCTTATGACAAAGTTATTTTTCCTCGTTGGTAAAAATGAGTGTTCTGACACTTATGTTAAGAGAATTTAATATACTTTAAATACCCATAGTTATTTTTAAAATATGTTAAATAAATTTTATATTTTAATATAATAAATACTTTATTTTTATTAAATATTTTTTATTTCTTTAATAAAAATCTTTAAGAACAATTGTTAACCTTCTGTATAAAAAACTGGGTCGCGTCATTAAAAATAAGAAACAATATATTTATATCAAATTTCTAACATTAAATTATACAGGAAGAACATGAAAATAAATACTTTTCAACGAGCTAATAATTTTCGGTAAACACAAGCAAGTCTAGGGAAAGGCAGACAATTGAAATGGTGCCGGAGTCAGTACACACGATTTGACCAGAAACATTTCAAAACCTCAATATTCAATCCAGAAACCTCAATATTCAATCCAGGTTTTAACATAAAAACAAGATCTAACAAGAGAGAGAAAAAAAATGTTCCAAACGCACAAGTCAAAGAAACATCAAATTAAAATATCTATTAATCTCTCACCTGGATTCTTCGGTTGGAATATAATTCCAGTATCTTCTATCCTCTATTCCTGTAATCTTCAAGGACTTGGATGACATGAACAAACAAACTTGTCCACTACATTTGTCCAACCAAACTTCCTATAACAATCACAAGAATGAAACAAATAAAAAAAAATCGTTAAGAATTGAATTAAAGAAAAGAGAGAAAAACTCAAAACTAATAATTAAAATGGCTGAAACTAGTGATGTTAATTAATGAAGAGATCGATCCACACAGCATAAGGTTAATAAAGATGGAGTGGCTAATTAACGAACTTACTTTGGTGCCACCATCAAAAGGATTGGGTAGGCAAAGTTTTGCATAAATCTCTTTCTTGGTCATAGTAGCAATATTTTCTTCACCAAGAACTTTATTAGCAAGAAACTTGTAACTTGGTGGCAACTTTGATTCCCATACAAAATCAGCTGAGGAGGCTCGGTGAAAGGCCCTATTCACTCTTGCCAATTTGCATATATCGGGTGGATCAAGATTCATGAACAAAGAGGAGATGCAACTCTCTGGGATGTCACCAAGACCAGGTCTTGATGATGGAGAAATAGACCCTCCTTCCTTGTCTGCTTTATTACTTGAAGAAACACCAGCCCCCATATTTTGTTTTGCTACAAATCGCTGTTATTTTTCACGAATCAAGTAAAATTATTTTGAGTAGTAAAATTTTCTTCCAAGAAAAAACAACATATGCTAAGTTTGAAGAAATGGAATAAGAGAGTCTTGTGATGAAGTGTTTAATTGGCTTATAGGTAAAGGAGGAGGAGATAAAGTAGGTGGGAGAATGAAGGAGAAAGTGAAGATGGAGAAGGTGGTTCTTCCATTTTGTTGGTGTGAGGTGGATTAAGGAGGAGACGGCAGTGGCAAAGGCACCATTTGGTTTTTGCTTTTAAAAATGGTGCGCGCGTGTGTGCGTGTGAGGAAAAGGGATAAAGTGAAATTCTTTTATGTCCCTTAAATCTTCAAAGTTCCAACTAAGAAAAGAATTTCTAATCAAGGGGACGTTGACAGACTGTGCATGCAAATTGTTTAGGACAACTTTATTGTATCCTGACGTCTGGGGATTACGCGCCTATACATTTGCTTCCACGTCGACTCTTCATTTTTTTAACACTTATTTTGCATTTCTTTAATCTTTTCTACTATTGTTTATCAAAATATCCCATCATTAACCCTTCAATTCCACTTATTCACATGGATTCGTCCTTAAATAAATGTCAAATACAATATATATAATCGCCTAATCTGACTTTTTTATATTTCAACTTTTTATTTTTATTTATTTATTTATTTATTTGTTATCATATCATTCAATACATTTATTATTATTTTTCTTCCCATCTCTTTATGTGTATAATTTATTTTTCTTCTTTTAAGATATATACACTTTTATAAAAGGAAGTTTTTTTTTTCTGACGATATAAAGGATAAGCTTTTCTTACCAAAACTTTTATTTTATTCATTTTTATGAAATATTCAAGACTGAACAAATTTAAGGTCCAACCATGAACCATGTACTATATTAACGTTTTAGTGTTTCTTAACTTCCCGTTGGCTGATAGTCTTACTACATACATACATATACATGAACTATTTCATATATGCAGAATTCTTACTATTTATTTAATTATTATTTCTCCTAATAAGGTAAACATCGATTATGTGTGTGTACGAATAAATATGTTCTTGCGGTACGGTGATGTGTAGAAGCGTTGCTCACAAAAACATTGTTTTAAAGTATACTTAGAAGTGAGATTTTGGAGAGGAAAATTAGAAGAAAAAATAATAAAATTAAAAATTAAAAATCAATAAATGTAATGTCTTACTTTTTATTTATTTATATAAATGTTATATAATTCTCGCCTTTTCCTCTCTAAAATTCCACTCCCACACACGTGTCACAATTCCACACATATGTATATATATATAAATTGTGGTACATCCTAGCCAATTCAGGATTTTCACACAATTCAATTGAGAAAGCTACGGCACGGACTATTGGGGTCCTCAAGTGGTTGCGATTACCAAGGAAATGATTCTCCTTCTCACCGTCCATTTTCTTTTAGGAACTAGAGTCTAGAGTCTAGAATGCTTGTTAAGTATATTAGATGTTAAAACAATTTAAGCATATTAGAATTCTCGTGTACTCCCATTTTATGCCATTTTTCCTTGACATTCCTCTTGTACTCTCCATATCTTCAAGAAGAATGTTATGTTTTTCTAATTAATAGGTTCTTAACATTTTTGTTACTTATGACAAAATATTGATAAAAATATTATTATCTAAAAAAATCAAAGGTATTTAATAATTTAAACCATTCATTGAAAAAAAAAATAGTTCCATTATTTAAACATAAAAGAATTGACACCACCTTCCATGATAGGGGTATTTGGTTAGTTTGATTTGGTTTTATGAGAAAATAAAATAGAATCAGTCATAGTTGCTGGGTTTGGTTTGATTTAATGTTGACATTTTTTTATTAAATTCAAACTAAATCACTTCAATTAAGAATGAGTTGCTTCAATTGAAGTGATAAGTATAATATTATAATAAAATTAAATAATTGTTTTGAGATATCTATAATTCGTTTAATCTTTTTTTAGCACTGCAAATACAATCTAGAATTAAAATTTAAAAAATTTTAAATTTATTGTTAGAGCTTATAATTAATAAATATATATTACATAATATTAAAAGAAAAATAATAATAAAACTAAAAATAATAATAAAAGGTAGATAATCAAGTCAAGAGTTTGAGTGATCAAAATATAAATTTAAGATACGAGTGAATGGAGATATAATATTATTAGTTTGATTTAGGTAAAATCTTTGAAGAAAAAATTAAACAAATTTAACCTACTTAGTACGAAAAGTCGGATTCACGTTCTTATTATATGACATTGTATTTTATTATTATGATTTATATTTTCACCTAATTTTATCTTTTTTATTTATATATATCTAAAATATATATTCAAAATTAAAAATATTTTTTTTCCAAATTGTGTTAAAAAAATTCTTAATACTCTCTATCCAGCATAGCTAATTATCTTGTAATTTCATAATAATACTTATCATATACAACATAAATTTAAATTAATATTTAATTATTAATGACAGAAATTTATCATCATAAAATTATGAATATTAAATCTAATTTAATCTTATAAAATTAATTTATAAAGAAAAAATTATCTCAATATATACACTATTAAAATTATTTGATTAGTGAAGGATTGGATAAACCCAACAATAATCATAGAAATTTAAAATAATATTTAATTATCAGTAAGCGTATTAAATTTAATTTAATCTTATAAAATTAATTTATAAAATAAAAATTATTTTCATTTTATTTATTTATTTATATATATATATATATATATATATATATATATATATATATATATATATATATATATATATATATATAATTTAAATAATCTCACTAATAGAATTCTACCAAATCCCTTCCATGTTCCTAGCTTCCTGTTCCTTAATTTGAGGCAATTGAGTCTGGTTTGGGAGAGAAACAGAGGAAACGTCTTGGATGGTGAACCGATCATAAATCAAGCTAATAAATTATCTGACACTTCAAAAATAACTTCTTACTTGCTTTCGAGTTGAATTAGCATTTAATTTTACGTTTTAAATATGCAATTATTTGCAGATAAAAATTTTGAGTGAGAGACTCTTTTCTGTGGGTACGTGTACCTATTAGAATTTAATCTGAGGGAGATGATTAAAAATTGACCTATCATTCTTTTCACTTTTGCTCCATCTATTTGTTGGTAGACATGGACTAGCTAAACCATGTCATTTATATCTATCTAGGCAACACACTTATCAATTAAACAACCAATATAATTATCAAAAAATGCAGAAGAACTGGAATGGCTAAAACACAATTATCAATTAAGCAATACGGAATTGAAGCAAAGTAACTCAAGTAAGAGTTGGAATAAAATTATCAATTTAAAAAAATTCTCACAAATAAATTCTTGCATTGCCATTATTGATATTAAGCAACACTTTTGGTAGTTGAATGGATCGAGTGATCATAAAAATTACACGTAGCTCAAAATTAAAATACTAAAATGCATTTTTTGAGATAACACGCGCTCCATCAAAGTGGTGGGATTAAGCAGGGTGGCGTGTGGTTTGAAGTTGTTTCCCCGACAGTCACAATAAGACAATATGACATCAACTAATACAAATTAGTGAAAAGTAGCCTTGACGTATTCAACGATTTTATTCGAGACTTTAAGCTCGATCAAATTTGAGATTTAGAAGTTTGTGCTTTTGTGGTTTTTATTTTAAAAATTACCTCTCTGGTATTTTCTATACCAAATTGGGAAAGTTTGTTTTTAACTCTTTTCTATGAGACTTCTCTTTTGTGGTATTTTTTATCAATTGATTTTTCTAAAAATATATTCTTAAATAGATATATATTAGTCAATTAAATGAAAAGAGATTAAAAAAATAATTTTTTTTAATAATAATTCTAAAAGTAGTATAACATCAAAAGCAATAATTAACAGCTTAAATATCGAGGCGGAATTTGTTTTGTTCAGACAAGACTTGTGTAAGCAATGCACATGGCTATCACTGTCAGACTATCACTAATTCATTTTAATAACCACGTGTTGTTTTTTCTTTTTCATGTTTGCCATTGTAATAATCACTAATTCATTTTAATTTGTTTTGTTCGATCAGTTGTTCTTATGCCTTATATTATTACATCAGTGTTTGTATTCTGATTTCATGTCGCGGGGACGAAGAATTTTTTTCCTAGGAGGAGAATATAATTTCTCCCAGTTCTACTCCATATCAACTTAAATAAAATAATATTTTTTTTTTATTTTTAATGAGGTGTTCTTGTAAGTATATATAGGGGTGACTCATAAAATTAACCATTGAGTGAAGAGTTTCAACCCTGGATAATTTTTTAGTTATATATTTGTTAGCACTTGTAACATTATATTCAGATCAAGATAATACTATTTCTAAAAAATTTAAGCTATGTTTAGTAAAAATAGTTTAAAAGCTAGTAATTTGAAAATTTAGTAGATAATTAAAAATTGTTAAATTAACTTATTAAATTATAAATACTTAGTAAAATTATATATTAAAATAACTGTAAATATAAAATGACGAAAATAGATATATTTATATGATATTTTATATAAAATATAATTTTAGTTTATGTTAAATTATAACAATTAAATTATCTTAAAATATAATATTAAAGTAATAAAGTTAAAATATAATTATTAAAATAAACCGTGTAATTGTTTTTTCTTACGAATAATTGAGTTAAAAAATGGATAAAGGAATTGTTAATGGGTTTATTCTGAAATGATTATGTTATGATGGACCAACACCTTCACACTTCGACTACATACCCCGGCCATGTTTTCCGACAGCTCGGTTATGCATGGGCCACACTTGTACCATTGAAGAGAGAGAGAAAATAACAAATAATAAAGAAATTAATTAATAAAATATATCAAGATATAATAACAAATTAAATTAATTTTAATAAAAATAAATATATTAATTACAATTTTTTTTTATTTCTATGCTACAACTTCACACGATACTTTAGACGTTCTTTGGTTTCGAAATTCTATTATATATATTCATAATTTAAAGTGCTCTTTTCGTGTATTTATAAAAAATAATAATTTTTTTTTCATATCTCGATTGATATCCATTCGAAATAATATTACTCTCGAATTGTAAGTAAAAAACGAGAAAAAAGAGAATATAGATTTATATATAGAAAAAATAAAAGTAATAGAGATAAGTTATAGTCTTTAATTCATTACTTGGGGAATTTTCTTGAATCAGCTTTACCATTACCTAAAGGGTTTACGATTTCAAAGCTATCATAGTTGAAGATGTTGAACTTTTTTCATCGGAAAAGAAGAGAGTTTCATGTTCTCTGTTCATGATATGACCGAAAGCAAATCACCATGCTTGCATGCACCGACCCAATGCTTTTTTTTTTTTTTTTTTAACTCAAGATATTTTCTGGTTCAGAAATAGATTTTTTATAGATATTATTTTATACATGTAAATATAAATATTAAATTATTAACTACATATTTAAAAGATAAAGTTATTTGTCCATGGTATCATATAGCAAGTAAGATAAACAACACATATATGCACCAACCCAATGCCTGATTGATAGTATTGGGTAATGAATAATGTTCTTTTAAAGAATTGTCACTAAAATATGGTGTTTTGATTACCTCCAAACCCTCCCAAAAGAATAACAGCAACAATACGAAATTTTGAGAACATTCTTCCTTCGTTTTTCTCTCCTTAATTTCCAACGCAGCGAAGATTCTTCCCCTTGACCCACAAAAATATTTCTTCTGATCCAGTGGGTGGTGATATTATAACCCATTTAATAATCTTAGATCAAAGGTTGAAGCATGATCCACTTCCCCTGTTTTCTGACGTCGATTCGACTTACAAAAGATTTGGTTTCTTGTCATATTCATGATATATATTACAAGTTGAAGATGATATCCAATGAATGATGTTGATCGTGACGGTAGCTGGCAAATGGAGAATCACGTGGTTACCCTTTTTCTTTTCAAATTAGGGAATATTTAATAAGACAACAGAACCATGCGTTTGATATAATTTTCTTATATAAATTTAATAAGATATTTTGTATTGTAATTGTTGCTATCAAATTATTAAAAATCACATGAAAAGTAACGGACAATGTCAGTCGTTCATACTTCATTGATGAAGCAAATTAGTGAACCAACCTCACCCGTTGAATTATAAGAGGGCCGGACAGAGTCTTGTTTTTTGTGAGTTGTTTAATAACAATACTAGAGAAATGATGTTTTGAGATCTCAAATTAATTAAGTATTTATATGCAATATTTTTTAGGTTCGACCAATAAGGTCAGGTATAGTGAAATAGTTCTCCACAATTTACTGAAATAAAGTTTGAATTTTCATCATGAGAAATATTTACATTTAGTATTTGACCTAAGATTGTTTTTTAAAAAAAGATATTTGTAAAAAATGAAAAGAAAATTATTATTGAGGTTCGGGCTACGGTAAATGTCTTTTTTCTGGAATTTGACACCCGAAGGGTTGTAAATCGTCTAACTGGCTCCTTCCATACTTAACAGGTTGTGGATAATTCAACCAGGTAGGACATGAGGTGCAGTTCATGCAAGTCATATATCAAGGGTAATATTTATTTTCTAATACGTGTGATATTTTTAAATTAAGATCATTATTTTGATTTAAGATTTAAGTATAGAAATAATGACATTTAAGTATTATTTTTTGAAAAAATAATCAATTATTTATTTACAATCTCATTGTGGAGATAATGCTATTATTTTTTCTTTTAAAATAAATATTTTATTTTTTTTATAGTCTTTATTTTGGAGATATTAAATATTTTTCACATTTTAGACAAAATGGGTTAAAAAAAAAGCCCAGAATTAATATATGAGTTAACAGAAAAAAAAATCACATGAAAGCAAAACTATCACTTTAATTTAAACTAGAGGAGAGCAAAGTGATTTCATGTCAAACCAGGAATGTAAGCTGTAATTTAATTACTAAAATATTTAGTAATTACATGCATACCTGTGAAAAAAAATTGTAATATAATATAGAATTGAAAACTAAAAAAAGATTCGCTTAGAAATAACAAAAAAATGCACTTACATGTATGGTCCTGCGTAGAGTGGATAGTGGTCGATGTATGGTCCTGCGTAGAGTGGATGGTGGTCGATTCTAATTTCTTACTGGGTTATGAATAGTGGTGGATGCTGACCGTTCAACCTGTGGTCATAAATATTTCTTTATCAATATAAACTAAAATTTGACACTGGGGGTGAGGGACAGCAGCATGTTAACTTACCTGTTTATACAACAAATATCTTCTTCATATTTTCTGACACATGTAATTAACACGAGCATTGAACTGAAACATCAATAGTTAATGCCCCTTAAGTCAAAAGATCCTTTTGTTGCTTTGTATTGTTATGTTGCCACTAAATGAAAGAAAAAGAACAGTGGGAATCTTTAAGATTAATCTTTTTACAAGGTAAAAGAGTGGTGTCCAAGAAAACATATTTTCAACAAACGACAACGTGGTCCATGGAATTGGCATAAACATGGACCAAATCATAACTAGTGCGTTTAATATATGGAATCAAATGTGAATGAACTGTTCTGTGTTGTTAGCAGACTGGGAAGGTATAAAATGACATAATTATTTGTTAGAACAAAACAGTGACAATTCCTCAAGAGAGTCAAGACCACTCACCCACCTACTCTCGCACGTTAATATCCTAGACCAACCCGTAACTTTCCCATACATAGGAGTAGGAAATGTGCCTTCAGATTAATCTTAATCACATATTTTATATTGAAACATGTGTTCGATATGTGAAAAAAAGAGATATATATTAGTTAATATTGACTCCTTTATTTAAACTAGTTAAATTTAAAACTTGAGCTTAGATAAGTTAATTTTTTTAAAATTTGGATTTCACTTATTAGCTTATTTATGACTTTATTGATTTTTTATTGATTTTTTTAAAATAAAATTTTGTTTATTACTTTATTATATAACAGATATTTTCATACTAAAAAATAAAGTCAATTCAAAATAAATTATAATTTTGTGTTTATAGAAAAACTTAAGATTTAGGATGAAATCTTGAATGATGAAAATGATAGATTTTTATAAACAAGATAAATCGATAACCATCTATTTAAAATATGACTCTTAAAAATTGACACCACTAAATGGTGTATTTGCACACATATGAGATGATAATAAATAATTTATTTTAATATATACACAAACTATTTGTGCGTTGTTAATGTTGAACAATCGAACTTAACTATAAATTTGAACTTATTTATTCGGCCAAACAAATAAACTTAAACGAATTGAAATTGTTTTTCAATTCGATTCGCTCATTTACACCCTTTTTGCTTTTCAAAAATTCTAAATTATTTTGAAGTTTTGAAATTGTTTCCTGAAAGCACCCTGAAATGCGAATCACAAAAAGAAATTCCATGCACTTAGGGAATATATAAGTTTGAGAAAATGAGACAGAAGCAAGAAACACGGCTCTTGTTTCGAGGAAATGACATGTATATTTCTCTCAAATTCATGTGACCAAAGAAATGTTCTTTTACAAAGGTTATAGACATGTGTTCAAGTAATTGGGAAAAAGTTTTTAATTCTTATTATCTGTTTAGATGAGAAAGAAACTATCTTGTTCTTATTGCAACTAGAGTAAAAGGAAATTAAATGGCACGTAATACGAGGTTGTTTTGTTACATACTGGTTTGGTTTTGATGAACTTGTTCACCAAAAAGTCTTCTGATAAAAGGGGGCCATGGTGACAGCACCATGATTCTGCGATGTCTAGAACTCAAGTAGTGTTTGTTAACTTCCTTTTGGCTGATATTCATTGTTTCAGAAAAAAATTAAATGAATAGCAACAAACTACTTTAAACGTGAGTCAAAATATGACAGCAATATCAACTGTTCACATAAACTTCGGTTTTGTCCAATATCAATATCGACTTGAATAAATTTCAAACGACTAAAGAGTTTCGTCGCCATCACTTTAGTTAGTGTAAACACAGTAACATAATGCATGTCAATTCTAGCAATAATATCCAAAACGTCAACAAAACCTCAAGCAATAAGCGGAAGAGTCCAGATGTATCAAGCAACCATTGTTGTTGGCAAAACCTTAATGGTTTGGTAATACTAAAAATATGCATTCTTTTTTAAAATTGAAAAGCATCATTTTACAATAAAGTTGAGCCTTGCATCTTAAATGGCGTGTGGCTTTTGTTTATGGAGTTGCATTTTCTTTAATTAATAGAACAGATGTACACATTCACATCAAATTCGAATCCAACTATAAAAGCCAAACGAATATGAATCATCATATATCATTTCGGTCGCTATTAATTATTAGTTATTTGGTGCTAATAATTAATTAGTAGTAGTTATCTAAATTTTGGAATACCTTCAATGAAACACATAGTCTTTAAAATTTATAAGGAACATGGATCTTCAATTTGTTTTTGAAAATTGTTTCCGTAACAATTTTGCAAAAAATATTTGAAAAATAAACATAACAGAAATTAAGAAACAGCCCATATTGTAGCATCTTTATTCTGCCTCCTGGCAATGATGACAGACTTACTCTTCCATAATTTTCTCTTTTAACTTAAAACTAACTTTAGGAATCTTTATTTCTCAAATACATAAATCTCTAGCTATAACATTCCTATATACAATGAATTCCTGTGGAGTGCCTTGTGAACTATGGCCGATAACCGTATAAATTTAAAAGTGAAATTTAGACATTGGTGATCTTGGTTATCCCATGTCCTACCATATGAGTTGTGTCACTAGGAAGAGTATAATTGACACTATAATTATCACAATGGCTTGCTTAAAAAAACTGCAAATAATAGATTAAAGTTTCCAATGTTCATAGCTTCCCAAAGGAGAGGCGGTTCTTGTGGGTCAAGAGGTGCGAGGCAATAACATAACTTAGTGTCCCTTCAGTTAGTAGATTTTGAACAGTACAAATCCAAGTTGGTCCCATATTCTTCCCCCGTCATTCCTACACATGGTATAAAATATAATTTCACGCTTAACACACAGATGAAGATCTAGTTCATAGGTTATGTGAGTTTTAATTACAACAACACAGTCCCCACAAAATTATTTGAATAATACCATCTATTACCAACCAATTAACATATATTTATATGGCTGCGTTTGATTGTTTGAAGTAATACCCACACGAACTACGTGTCTTGGGACATAAATAGTTTAAAGTCTTCTAGTGTGAAGAATATTGATCCTGTCCTTTGCCAGTTACGTCACAGGAACTCTTTTAAATACACCTTCTCTCGTAGAGACCAAAGGGTTTTCTTCAGATACCAGACATCCTACTGAAATTCTAGGGCCTACACCCTTTGTTTTAACTCTGCGATAGACGCTGAAGAATCTGTCATTCGTTTGGGGATGTGAACTTAACAAAAAAAAAAAAAAAACAAACAAAGAATGAGAATAACAACACCCGTCCCTCCTGGGCTGAATAGTCAATCATGGCCCACTAAATAAGTAATATTTATAAAATATTACAGAAATATAAAAATACATTATTTATTAATTTTAATAATATTTTAACAAAAATATTATTAATACATAGAAACTCTTCTCCTAAAACAAGAAATACCATTTAATTTTTTGTTTATCATTTTTAATACAAATCTTTTAAAAAATATTATATTCTTATATTTATAAAAATATATATCTTAAGGGCATTTTTATTTTCGATATTTTCAGTTTCCATTTTCAATAGAAATAAAAAATAAGAGAAAAAAATGTCTGGTTAGATATCTTTATTTCCAATTTTAGAAAATGATTTCAGTATTTTCTAAAATACCAAAAATATTTTTTTCTGCATTTTCATTGATCATACGATGGTATTTTCGAAATTTTTGTGACTGTCTTTTCAACCTCAACTTACTTTCTCTCTTTTCGAAAGTCATGACCATGTATTTCATTAACCAAATGGTGCAATTCAACTTGGGCAATGATATTGTACACTTTATTATTTTAAATACTTTATTAACTAATTTTTTTTATGAGTTTTGAAGTTTTTTTTATTACGATATATTATATATTACATATACATTTTTTTTTCTCTTTTTATTTCCGTCGGTGTCAACTAGAGTGGAGGACTAGAGGTGTACACTATTCTTGATTCTTTCAACATGCATTCTCTTCCAAACCGTGAAGTTCTTGAAATATCTTCAAAACTCATCCTCACCAGCAACTAAGTAAAAAACGGCCTTTGAGCACTTCAATATAGTTGAAATTCATATGAATGTTTATGTTGATATGTATGCAAGTTAGAATGCATATTCAATCCGATGAATGTCTCAGGCCACCGGCTGCAAGTCTAGAGGAGGGTGACATTCGATAAATAAAATTTTCAAATTACAAAGTTGAAAACATTTGTTGAAAACAAGAAATGAAAATGAAAAGCAAGCCAAAACAAATATGTTTTCTGAAAACTTTAAAATTATAACTTCTAAAAAAATAAAAATAAAAAATATTTTCTCAAAACCAAACGTCATCTTAATTTATCAATTCTAATGGTTTGTTTGATACAACTGAAAATAATGGGAGGAACATGGAATGAATGAAAACTTCAAAATATTATAATGTTCAGTCGCTTGATTCATCTCTCAACATAAGAGGAAGAAAGGCTTTGCTAAGTCTCACAATAATTTTGGTTCTACTTCAGATTGGACGACAAAGGAGTGAAAAGAAGACTTTTTATTATATAAAATTTTACTCCAAATTAGACGAGAAGTAGTAAAAAGAAAGCTTTTTATTATATAAAACAAAATTGACATTATTTGTCATATATCTCTTCTTTTTATTTCTTTTGAAATAAAAAAGCTTTTATTTAAAGAAAGCTTTTTATTATATAAAAAACAAAAGCAGAGTATTTATATCATTTCACATATTTATTTCTTTTTATTACTCATCCAAAATCTTTCTTTCATTTTTTTTCTAATATTAAATAACTCAAAAAATCGTCTAATTTTTTCCCCATTATTTATATTTCTTTCCACTTCCTTTTCTTTTATTTTCTTTCTTAGAAAAAACACAGCCTAAAGTATTATTCTCTTTTATTCTACAAATAATAAATTAAATATTCTATAAATGTTTGGCGGAATTGGATGCTCATGTACTACATACAATCTTTTGGGTAACTTTATCCCTCTTCAAGTTAGGGGCGTTAGCTTGCTTTCGTTCACACTAGATTACAAACCCTTCTCTGAATAACTGTCATCCAATTATGCTTCTTTACTAGTTTATCTAGTTTTAATGGAGAGATCGAAAATAAACAACGCACAAGCAAACACACTATTAATCGACTGGCATCTTTATTCTTCCCGTAAACCCTATTTAACGTGAGTAAATTGATTAATTTATTCATGATGAAATTATATGTATTTGATACACTGATGTCAATATTAGTATTGAAAAATAGAATAAAATTGAGATAAACAAATAAAATAAAATATTTTATCATTTTTATTTTATATTTAAAATATTATGAATTCTATTATTATTTATTGTAAGGCAATTAAAAATTCGTCATTACGCACATTTGTTGAACCCCCTAAATAACAGGGATTCAAGTCCTTGCGTTATTTAGAGTTAGTAAAGGCAAATAGACCCCTTAAACTAAGAGACCGTTGATGCATGCAAATATTTTCTATTTTTATTTTTTATTTTCACTTTTAATTACAAAAATAACACTTATTTTCATTTTATTTCTTTTTTTCGAAAAAATATATAAGAAACAGTGAAAATTACTTTTATTATTTTTTTACTATTTTTTATATAAACTTTACAAAACAAGAAACAAAGTGAAAACATGATAATATTTGTGATTAAAAAAATTAGAAAAATGTTTTCTCAAACTAATCAACTCCTAATTTTGCCTTGTCATCGTTTCCATTAGAAATGGTATTACTGATATTTCCAGAAGTTTCCATGAAACATGGTAAAAGAGAAGACCACAGCAAGATTACTAGACAACAATGTATCACTCCTGATAGTTGATTTGACAAATAGCAACACTTATAAAGCCTAGAGATATGTATAAACAAGTTGAAACAGAAATTATACTAGGTAAAGCACATGGAATATAGACACCCAAAAACTATACATCGCTTATCAACCTCAAACAAATTAAAAATAAAAGTTACGAGACAAAAATTTTAGTGCCGGTTAGTCTGTTACTCCTCTCCAAACCTCTGTCAGTTCAACCATTAATTACCGCCCACTTGCCTCTTCCAGGAGTCTTCCACAATCAGTTCATCAACTCCCCAATCTTCATAACTGGAGAATTTTGCCAAAAATGATAACAGTCAGTATGACATAAAGGATGTTATCAACCTTAACCTCTTCCAGCCAAGAAAAAGAACTCTCTATCTTATGTAACAGACAGTATTTACCTTCCATCAGGCAAGGAGCGCCGGATTGTAAACGGTATTTTCCGCTCTCGGAGCTCCTTCATGGCAATCTGATAAGATGGGAGAACAATATGAGATGTTATCTAGCAGAGCTAACAAACAAAACATGTATATTCCTGAATCCTAATACAGAGAAGTTTGTGAGAACTCTCTACAACAAATAATCAAAATTAAAATACAGGCAGGAAATAAACACTACTTTGGATAATTGGTGTTAAAAAAAAAGTTCAACATAGCATATTGAAGACAAGTAAACATGCTCAAGAGGCAAGCTGTAAAACAGGTAATGTTAGACACAGTTCTTATCTGTGGATAAAAATCAAAAGACAATGATGACTATATTTGGCAAAAGTAGTTGAAAGCTGGAAAGCTAGCTAGTAGTTGAAAGATAGTAGCTAATAACTAAAATTTGTCAAGCTAGCTTATTGGATCATAAGTGTTTAGTAAAATTATATGTTAAAGTAGTTCATAAATATGAAATAACAAAAATAAACATTTATATTTTTTATATATTTTTAACTTTATTTTATATTAATCAATGTTGTGATTAAAGTATCTTGAATTATCTGTACCAAAAACAAAGTATTATACCTAAAAAAATGATGAAATATAATGTAAAAGATAATAGAATAAATAATTTAAATAGTGTAATGGTTAAAATAAATAGTGTAATATTAAAAATATTTGCAAAACGTAAATAAAACAAACATATAATCTATCAATATCAATATCTTGAAGTATAATACTGAAATAATAAAAAATATTATAAATAGTATAATAAAAGGGTAAAAATAATAAAATTCTTCCTTGTGTAAAAAAAAAAGTAAAAATAATAAAATATTTTAAGGATAAAAGGAGAATAAATACAAAAAGCCAGAAGCTGATGTTTAAAAAGTATCGTCTCAAAAATCATTACAAGGTCCTAAAAAAAATTTGTTTACCAAACACTACTAATAAGGTCATTCAAGCTTTTCAACTAGTAAAAAAACTAGATGCTGGTGTCAAACATAATCTATATAATCAATGTATTCCTAGAATGGCATGCACAGTACATTTTTAGGAAATCAAAGAACTTGATAATCAAATAAAACAAAACAATATAGAACTTCTTCGATAATATACAGTACACTACTCATCCAAGGGAGATTATTTAAATCCTAAATAAACATGTGACCAGATTCAATATTGGAAGACTGGAGCAGTTTGTAGAAGTTATCAGTTTAGGTCAATATGATGACAAACTTATCTTACACAAAAAAAAAATCACATAACATTGGAACATTAAAAACAGCATGCCATTGTGAAACTAAATAACGAACAATTTGAAGTTATGCCCAAAGACCAGAACACTTTCTTAAGGGAGCCAGAGACAATGCAAAGCAAACTATGATGGGGAAAGTAAACTACAAGCTGATTTAAAAAGTTTTTAACTACAAGAGAAAATCATTCCACCTACTTTTAAGATGAACATATTTCCAATGTAAATTGATCTTCCCATCTTAGGAATCTCTATTAATTTAAACAGAATATATAAAAAGACAGAATTCCACACCCATGCATTTAGCTGCAAATCTGTGTAATTGCGGAGAGAGTTATAAACCAAATTTGGAAACATACAAGCCGTACATAGATATGGTGCATGCCATGGCACACCATTGAATTAAGGAATCAGGAGATCACTAAAGTGGTAAAAGTGGAAGCTTCTTAATGAAATATTTTCTACATTTCATATGAACAACATATGGCCAAACCAACATAGATTCAGAAATTCAAAACTGCATAACAAGATTGGTAATGAAATACTCACAAACGTGGTCAAACACAGTAAAATTACAAGAAATAAAACTTCAAATCGCAAAGAAGAAAGGATCTATTACCTCAAGTGGGTCAGTTTCCCCCTCCAACTCGACCATGACAGGTGCATTCATACTGCTCAGCGAGAAAGGCAACATGTTAGGAACAATGAATAATGAATAATGAATAAGCAGAGTAGAATGTAAGGGTGACAAAGTTGTGAAGAAAAGTAAAAAACCTGATTTGGAGAGCACGGGTACCCAAAATCCTGGCTAGCTCATACTTAGTCATATATTTGGATGTCTTTCGCTGCCGCTCCGTTGGTTGTTTCTCTTCCTTATCGTCAGTGTCAAGAGGCTCTCCAGTAAACTCATCGTTTTTGTTGTTTTCCACATCCTCCTCTGCACCTTCCTGCCACCAACCAATAATTCATTCAACGCTAAGTTCCATAGCATGTATTTGTGCAAATACAAAGAAAGGACACAAGACGGAGAATTATGTACCTCAATCTCAGGCTCCGGTGGCTCATCCTCGTACCTGCATCACCACCCTTTATTCCATGAGAAATCATTCAATGGAAATATACAGATTATAAAACACAGGGCTCTAGCCCTGGCAAATTAACCCTAATTTCTATGTGTGTGAGTGAGAGAGAGAACCCCATGTTCATGTCCTCATAGTCGTCGTCGGCCATTGCGAATTGCGAATCGCTGAGAGTAAAAGAAACCCTTTCCCTGAGCTTAAACCTGCGGTGTGTGCCCTTAAACCCTCCCGGAAACCCAACCAAGTACAGCAAACTTCCAAATTACCGAATTTATCTAAATATTGTTGAATGGAAAATTACCCAACATCTTATCTTTAACGACAATCAATAGAAACTTTAAAACTAAAAGAAAAACAAAATTATCATTTAATATATTTAATTTGATTCATGATATAATCAATTTCTTTGGATCAGAATTTAATCTTAAAATAATTTAATAAATATTTATAGAATAAATAAAAAACAATTTCTTTTACTATCTTCTATTTTTTTAAATAAAATAAATTTTTAATAATTAAAATAATTTGAATATTGGTGTCTATTCTCAGCGTTGATGATGCAATCTATTTTATTTATATAAACAAAATATAACTAGAAATTTTAAATATTTTTAATTAATAAATATTTATTAGATTTTCTTAAAATCAAATATTTATTAAACAAATAATTATATTATAGTCTGATTAAAATGAATAAAATAAAATATATTAAATGATGAATATTTTTTCTTTTACTTTTATGGTAAATATGATATTTGTTTGTGTTTATCAAATAATAGCTTGCTAAATGATAATGTCTATTCTCAAATCATGGAATAATAAAAAGATTTTGTATTAAGATAAAAATTTAAATATACTTTTATTTTCTACGATAATTAAAAAAAATAAGATATATATTAATAATATAAAATAAATTTACATAATTATTAAATTACAAATCACTTTATACACTTTATTAATGTTTAAAATAATTAAATTTATTAATTTTTAAAATAATTACATAAAATTATATCAATAGTGATTTGTGATATACTGATCATTATTAATTAATATATTAGTTTTATGCATTTAACTTTTTTAAACAAATTATAATTTTGGTGATTATAATGTTATTTTAAGATTTAAGTTTTTATAGTATTTTTAATTTTAATAAAATTTTAAATTTTTATATTGATTTTTCTTATATTATAAAATATTTATTTTAATCTTTATTATTTAATAAGTATAAGACTTGTTTTTTTTTACTAAATGATTATTATGTCGCTAATCAATAATGAAAAAATTAAAATCGTAAATTAAATTTTATAAAATTAAAATTATGGTAAAATTATTATAATACTATTTTTTTAAGACTGTATGAAAAATATACAACACAATTTTAAAAATTATTTCGAATGAGAAAAATTTTATACGATAAACACATATTGTATATTATGGATGACACTAAAATGACACAACTCGCAACAGTGATAAAATTTTATTTCTTCTTAGTGAAATTTTTTACACTTAATAATATTTTAGAATTTAATTTGTTCGATAATTTTGAAAGAAAATTGACTTCTTTAAAGTGTTGTGGTAAATAAAGTAAGTAAAAGTATACTTATTGTTGATTAAAATAAAAATATTTTATAAATATAATAAAATTTAAATCAAATTTAATATATCATTACGTTTTTATTTTGTATGTATTTTCATTTTGGAAGAGACAATATTAGGCAAATTTATCTTTTCCACGGGCACTTTGTGCTTCATGAAAATGATTATGTTAGTAGTAGGGATGAACCATAAGAATTTGAAATTAAAGGCAAGATGTTTAAATGGTGACCCTCTAAATTTTAATCTGAGAAAATAATATAAATATTTTGATAATTTTATATCACGATTTATACTTTATATTTAATGTGTATTTAATTCCATAAATATTTGTTTTTATAAAATTAAATTTTGTTATAAATAAATATTTTCAATTATTGGTGTTGTTATTAAATTTCAAGGAAAAAAAAAGTTAAAATCTTATAACTTCACAAAAGGTCTAATTTAAACTTTTTTTTTTGGTGGGGTAAAAGGTCTAAACACATTTAATATTAAATTAAAAATTAGTATAATGTTCCTATCACTTAAAAAGAAAACTTGTAATTGAGAAAGTCAAATTTATTATTTAAAATTTCAACAAATAACCAAAAGAATTGTGATATATTTGACCTCTTTTTAGTAATGTTTTTAATCAATATTCTAATTTTATATCATTAATTTACATAATAAAATTATCATTAAATGTAAATGTTGATGATTATTTTAAAAAATTCAACTATAATTAAAAAAAAACAACACACAAAACACACTTAAATTATGTCCTTTTATAGAGACTTAGAGGTAAAACTATATTTTTTTATGAATAATAATTAAAAAACTTAAAGTTTCCATGAAAGCTAGTCAGAGGAGATTATAATTTTAAGAAGAAAATAACTACAAAAAATAGACAAAATACTACTTGTATAATAATGTTTAAGGCAGTGTTTTGTCCAACTTATTTTTTATTTTATTTTAAGTATAAAAGCATGTTGTTTTTTAAAGTTTTTAACTGTTCGTATTATTATTATTATTATTATTATTATTATTATTATTATTATTATTATTATTATTATTATTATTATTATTATTATTATTATTATTATTATTATTATTTTTAATGAAGAGAGAAAACATAATTTTATTATCCTAATTCTAATTATTATTATTACGGCATTGTTAACTAATATCCTAAAAAATGTTAAAAATTAATAATTTTTTTAGTAAAATTTATATCAAACATATATTAATAACATTAAATGGCACGCACTTATTTATATATATATATATATATATATATATATATATATATATATATATATATATATATATATATATATATATATATATATATATATATTAAATTGAGAGTGTCATTTGACGGAAAGTCAAATTTTTTGTATACACATAATCCTAAAAAATAAACATCTAACCTTTAAAAAAGTCTTAAAAAATTAATATATTTTAATCTCGATTATTTGTAATAAAATTTAATAGTTAATAATTATTTTGTATTCTTACATTAAAAAAAGTAATTTGACCAAATATATTCTCTATATATATTTATTCTAAAAACAATAATTATATTTCGCTAAGTATTTTAAATCATTATAAACAAGCACTTAATCAGTAATGCATTCTTTTACTTTTCCCAATTAAAGTTTTTTATTTTTAATTTTTTATCACGTACTCATCGACATTCAATAAACAACCTTGTTATTAATTATTCATTTTTATTGATTATATATATATATAATTGTATTTGTAATCTTTCAAGCACGTATATTTATAAATTTAGTTGTCAAATTCTAATTGGACAAATTGATTCCTATCATTTTATCTACAATCAAATTATTCTGTTAGTTATTACTTCAGAACGAAAATTTTTAAACGTTGACATCCACGTGACATTATGATAATATAGCAAGTGAAAAATAGAAAAAGAAGACCATCGTCTGAACTACTAAACTGAAAGAAGCTTAAATAAAAGATTAAGACTTATATTATATAATATCTATAACTATTAAATAATATACATATTTTATACTTATCAATAGCATATTTATTACATAAACATATTCATGTTTATATCCATTTTATATTTATATTTGTATTTATACGATAAATACAAAATATGCATGTTATTAATAATTATAAATAATATAAATCTCTTACTTTTTGTGAAGTTGCATTTAGTATAATGGTTCATGTGGTTGGTTGTCTTCTATTAAATTTGGATTTACCATGACGTGTCACTTTTTTTTTACTTAAGTTTCTGCTGTGTTACTTTTCTTTTTCTTTTTCTTTTTTTTTTCCTTTTTTTCCACTTCACGTTGATATTAGCATTTTAAGAAATTTCATTAAGGAGTTGATGGAGTTTTTATAGAAGGAATTTATTATAAATTAAATAATATTTGGATGATCTAATTTATGGAATTATAATTTAAAAGATAAAAATATAATTAAGTCATATATATATAATGTTAATTATTTTATTTTTAATAAAATAAAAAATATAAAGACAAAAACATTAAAACTTAAAATTTTATACATATTATTCAAACTTCTCACATTTACGTAAGCATAGAAGTTCACTACATTAAATTCGTTTAATTACTCCTATTAATGATTTTTTATGCATATTATTTAATAACTATAAATATGCAGTGTATATAATACAAGTCTCGTACTTTTTGTTGAAGTTGCATTTAGTGTAATACTTCGTATTGTTGTCTCATGAGACTTTTGGAGACTCCACTGTGCCACTTTTTTAATCTTTTTCTATTTTTCACTTAAGTCCCTATTGTTTCACTTTTCTAATATTTTTTTTATTTTTTATTTGTTATATCAACATGATGTCATATTGATATAAGTATTTAAAAAAAAATTGTTAAGAAATTGATGGAGTCCTTTAGAAAGGATTTCATTATAAATTAAATGATATTAGACAACTTAATTTGTACAATTATAATATAGAAATTAAAGTATAATTAACTTATATATATATATATAATATTATTTATTTGATTTTAATAAAATAAAGAAATATAATACAACCAAATTAAAACTTACAATTTTATACATATTATTCAAACTTTTCAGTTATATCACCACATTAAATCCTTTTTATTACTGCTATTAATTATTAATACTGTGCTAATAATACTGGTTAAAGAATACCAAATACATCTTATTAAATTCTTCCACGCGCTTGAAAAATTACAAGTTAAATGATTTTTATATCTCTAGTGTAATAAATGTTTTTTTTCTCTAATACTATTTTCAATTAGTGTTCAACATCTTTTTCAAGAAAAATTCGAATTTTGATGCAAAACGTTGGTTAATATTTATTATATTTAAGATTGATGTTAACAAAATTATTAATTATTTGATTTATGTTAAAAATATGTAATTTCACTTAATATATGTGATTTTAGTCAATAAACATTTTAAAAAAATAAATATTACATATAAAGTAATAAAAATACAAATTGTCAATTGATCAATAGAAAGATAATGAATACCGCGTTCTTATTCAATTGATACCAGATGTATTAATTTCTTTCTTTTAAAAGAAATTATTTTATGAAATGTGTGTACATAAGTTAAACCAAATTGACAAAACATCCAAAAGAATATATAATCAAAATCTTCCCATAACAATACTTCCTTATTTTTTTATTAATACAACAAAACTTCCTTTTTAATCATTCAATTTACTAAACAAAAATTATTACATACTTTTTATATTTTAGAACATGGAGTAGTTTTAGTTTTTATTAAATATTTCCTTTAACAAATATTAAAAAATATCGGGAAAGGATAAATTATTAATTGTTTTAAAAGGTCGCCAAGGTAGAAAGACAAATATTGGAGTTTCCGAGTGACGAATTGCGTAATTCACTAACTCATGAGATCACCCGAGTCGTGTCACATACAAAATTACAAAGCGATGAAATAATACTCTTTCCGTTGCGTTTTTGCCCTCACAGCGGTGTGCGAGCATATATACATTCTATCTTCTCGATCCATTCCAAGATTGTTCAAGAATCCAAACAGCGATGGCGAATGCTGATTCTTCTTCTTCTTTTTCTTTTTCTTCTTCTTCTTCTCGTTCTTCCCGCTACAGCACCATTTTCAACACCAGAAAAGCACACATCTATGCAATCATTCTCCTTCTTTGCATCGCCTCCTACCTCCTCGCCGCGTACCGCCAAGGAGCGCGCCTCACCACCGCCACGGGGGGCATCCTCTCCCTCTCCCTCTCCGCACCCTGCGACCATTTCAATGCCGTGCCTTCTAGAACCTTCCCGCGCTGCAGCGCCAACTTCAGCGAGTACACGCCGTGCCAGGACCCCAAAAGGTCCTTAAATTATAAGCGTAGCAGAATGATATACAGAGAGAGGCACTGTCCCGAAGAGTCCTTGAAGTGTAGGGTTCCCCCTCCCTACGGTTACCGGAACCCCTTCCCCTGGCCGGCCAGCAGGGACCGCGCCTGGTTCAACAACGTCCCCCACCGTGAACTCACCGTCGAGAAGGCCGTGCAGAATTGGATCCGCTCCGATGGCGACCTCTTCATTTTCCCCGGCGGCGGAACCACCTTCCCCAATGGTGCCGACGCCTACATTGAGGATATCGGCAAGTTGATTAATCTCCGAGATGGCTCACTTAGGACTGCCCTCGATACTGGCTGTGGGGTAACCTCTTTCTCCTTAAAAAATTAAATAATAATATATATATTTTTTATTTTGACCTCCATTTTCACATTTTGAGGCGTTTTGGATTTGCCTCACATTTTACAGTAATTTACGTTCAATTCTCGCATTAACTTAAAATTTCAGATTTTCACCTTCGTAGACTACACGTCAACTTAAAAGCTACTTTTTATTATTTCAAAATTTCACATTCCTACCAAACACCATGAATTGTTTAATGAGCGAATGCGTGTTACTATTTACTATTTTTTCTTTAAATTCAATTTCTGAAAAAATATCATTTTTGTCTATATCAATGGTGGGAAGCCTTATTTCAGATCAAAGTTTTCTCTATATTGTTGAAAATAATGTTGATGGCAAGTTTGTAAAATAGCTGAGTTGGCTTATTTCTTTGTAATGAAGTCAAGCAATTTTTGGAAATGAAAAATAATTTGAAACGCTATAGCTTCCAAAATGGAAGTTAGAAACCGAGATGGCATTTGTTTTTATCTGGTCTACGCGTTGAATTGTTTAAAACTATGGGATGTTTACACCTTAGAAAAAGGGTTAATTGAAGTTGTAACAGTTTTTTTGAAAAAAAGGAGTCAAACAAAAGGAAGTGTAACGGCCTGTGTTTGGCTGTCTATCCTACATGAATTATCCATTTTTTAAATATTAAATTTCTGAGGAAACGTTCCAATGCTTCAGTTTATTAATCATATTACAGCTCAAATTCCAATCAAAAAAATATTACAGCTCAAATTGTATTGAGTTTTTTAATTTGATTTGTTTCCTCTTGTGTTAGCGAATAATAAATATATATCATGTTTGAAACATACACACAGCAGTATTTATTAATAGAGATTGGGTAAATAATTATACACTCTTTTGTTATTATATTGTATGTTTCTTATCTATAGTATAGAGAATGGTTAACGTGAGAGGATTGTAATCCTTTTTAATTACCAATGGTTCTAGCTCTCTGCCTATTTTCTTCTGTTTAAGTATTGGATTCTTTAAAAATATTTTTAAAATGATAATATAATTTCATTATTTTTAATGAAAAAAAACTAAATTCTGAATCCAAATCCTGCATTTTAGTGCATCCATAAGCTTTTTAGAAAAAATTACTCCCATATTTAAATCTAAATAGTTACTTTTAAGATTTTTTTTTCCTTCAACATAAATATTTCACATTTTGTTTTATTTTTATTTTTTATTACTCTCAACTCTCAAGTATTATTAGTTAAATGTAGTCAATTTGTATTTAAGTTTGAATTTTAACATGAATTTTAACATACTATATCGAATTAATAGATATAAAGATAATACATTTTTATTCAAATAATTTATTTTCATTATTAGTCTTCTCCTTTATTTTTTTACTTTTTTAATTTATTCTTATCTAAAAAAATAGAATTCTTATTATATTGATAATAAAAACATGTTTGATTATATATATATATATATATATATATATATATATATATATATATATATATATATATATATATATATATATATATATATATATATATATATATATATATATATATATATATATATATATATATATATATATATATATATATATATATATATATATATATATATATATATATATATATATATATATATATATATATCTTAGCATTCATGGTTTTATTATTATTTAGCAACAATGATAATTTTATCTCTAATATTTTTTACTTAAAAAAATTAATTGTTACAGGAATATGTTTAATTATTGTATGAGATTTAGCATTGTCTAGATAGATATCCGCAATCCATAGCATGAAATTTTATGTATGCAGGTTGCTAGCTGGGGAGCGTATCTTTTATCACGCAATATCCTAACGTTGTCAATTGCACCAAGGGATACCCACGAAGCACAAGTTCAGTTTGCTCTTGAGCGAGGAGTTCCTGCATTGATTGGAATCCTAGCCTCCAAGAGGTTGCCTTTCCCTTCCAGAGCTTTTGACATGTCCCATTGCTCTCGCTGCCTCATCCCATGGGCTGAATATGGTATGATATATACATTACTATTCTTAATTATCACACCACAAACTCAAACTATATATATTTGAAACTTGGATTAAATGCAATTAATGATTTTAAATCACAACTTAAAAGCTTCATGATTAACCGTGAACTAATTGTATTCAATCTTAATTTTGGCGTTGAAATAGATGGGGTTTTTCTTAACGAAGTGGATCGAGTTCTACGCCCCGGTGGGTATTGGATTCTATCCGGGCCACCAATAAACTGGAAGAAATACTGGAAAGGGTGGCAAAGAAAAAAGGAGGATCTTAAAGAAGAGCAGACCAAAATTGAGATGGTAGCCAAAAGCCTTTGCTGGAACAAGCTAGTGGAGAAGGATGATATTGCTATCTGGCAGAAACCCAAAAACCATTTAGATTGCAAGACCAATCGTAATCGATCTATCTGCAATGCACAAAATGATCCTGACAAAGCCTGGTTTGTCCAATCTCCTTGCATGTGTTGTGTTTATTGTTCATGTATTAAGTTTTTTTTTTTATAATTATTTTTGGTCATCTTCAGGTATACCGATATGCAAACATGTTTGAGTCCTGTTCCTGAAGTGTCCAACAACGAAGAAACCGCAGGTGGGATAGTGGACAACTGGCCAAAGAGATTGAAATCAATCCCACCAAGGATTTCTAAGGGTACCATAGAAGGGGTTACAGCTGAAACTTATTCAAAAGATTATGAGCTGTGGAAGAAAAGGATATCGTATTATAAGACAGTGAACGATCAACTAGGAACTAGGAGATACCGCAATCTTTTGGATATGAATGCGTACTTGGGTGGATTTGCCGCTGCACTAATTGAGGACCCTGTTTGGGTCATGAATGTGGTTCCTGTTCAGGCTAAGGTTAACACACTTGGAGCCATATATGAACGTGGGTTGATAGGAATATATCATGACTGGTTAGCACAATATAATAATCCCTTTTCCCATGTTTCATGAATCTCTCTCTCTGAAATATGCTTGAATGAATCGTTTGATTGTCTTGCAGGTGTGAAGCAATGTCTACTTATCCTAGAACTTATGATCTAATTCATGCCTATTCAGTGTTCAGACTTTACAGAAACAGGTAATATGTTGATCTACAGGTTTTATTTTTCAAGGCAAATGTTGAGTAAAGAATTTTATATATAACTTGAATATGCAAAACACCAAAACTCTCTTGTTTTTATTGATGTTAAAATGCATTTGATTATTGAAATGAAGTCAGTTTTGAAAGAATGAAACCCTGTAAAATGCAACTAACGTGATTCTGTGTTGTAGATGTGAATTGGAAGACATTCTGCTAGAAATGGATAGGATTCTGAGACCTGAAGGAAGTGTGATAATCCGAGATGATGTTGATGTATTGGTAAAAGTAAAGAGCATCGTGAAAGGGCTGGAATGGGATAGTATAATTGTAGACCATGAAGATGGGCCTCTTGAGAGGGAGAAACTTCTATTTGCTGTGAAGAAGTATTGGACAGCTCCAGCAGCTTCCGATAAGACTAATTAATTTAATTCCTTCTTGTTCATTTTTCACTTTAGGTTTCCTTTTTTATTCTTTTTCATTTTATTCCTTGGTCTTTATAACTTACAATTTCTTTTTTTGGAGGGTAGGGGTATATGCAAGCATTTTTTGTGGAATGTATATTCACATTAACTGTGCACAACAACGAGTCCAGGGATAAGCATTATTGTGTTACTTAAAAATTAAAGTGGTTGATCCCATATGCTTTCACTGAAACACTCATAAACGTCCACTTTTTAGAGGCGTTAACTGACTATTACATCTCCGCGCCAGTAACTTATTTTTTTTAGTTTTTTTAAATTTTTAAATAGATTTTATCGTTACACATTATCTATCTATCTATCTATATATATATATTCTATAATTTAAGTAATTTATTTTTTTCAATTCAATTGCTCTCAAAACTGTCAAATAAGTCCCCTTAGTAATTTCGTTTATATTTCATCATTTTTTTATTAAGTCATAATGATTTGGTTTATGAAACAACAAAATAATAGAAACACCATTGATTTTCATGAATTATATTTTATTTAAAATAAAAAAATAGTTAAAATTATATAATTAAAATAATATTTAATTTTAACTTAATATTACACTCAACCTTCTTAAATATGCTCTAAAAAAATCTGTTTGAAGTTGATGAAAATTTGACTAGGACAAACAAGTATGCTCCTTGATAAGTATGTTACAAGATATGACTATCATTACATTGGTCAATTATTGAAAAATCATTATTCATACGATCATAAGAATAATCGTAATGATTATAATATTTGTGTCATTTGTCTTACATTATGCTTTAGAAAAATAATTAAAAGCTGGACAATAATTCTTGTAATTTATTTTATTAATTTATAATATTTGTTATAAAATAAATTAATTGTACTTTGGTCAAAAAATAATTAATACAAAAATATTATTTAAAAAAATCTTATAAGAATAGAGAAATAAATTTTAGAAAAAAGGTCGTAAATATATCGACGGATGCAATAACATTTAGTTGAATTGAAAATTAATCAACAATAAGATAGATGCAAAAGATAAAATGTAGCTCATAGATGATAAATGAGAGGTTCATAAATATGTCTTACATATATAAAAAAAAAGAAAATATTAATAGTTTAAACTATTTTTGAGACTCAAGTAGGGGAGAGTCATTCTATCTTGAATTCAACAAGAAAGTTGTGAGCTGAAATTTCTTGGTAGGTCAGTGTGAAAAGATGTCTCTTCCAATTTCAAAGTTCACTATAAATCGGGAATAACATAATTTATCATATTATAGTATACCAACAAAGAGCAGTCATACTGTGAGTAAACAAATATTGAAGAAGAAAATTCTGAAGGCATGGAAGGTAAATTTCTTACGGATTTTAACTTCACAATATAATTTATAGGTAAATTTTTTAAGGATTTTAATTTCACAGGATATTTTACATGTATGTTTTTGGTAAATTTTAAAATAATTTTTAAATTTATTCAAATATTCATATAAATTTATAACATTTATTTTATTTATAATACAATGCCCTAAAATTTTAATATTAATATTCTTTTAAATTAATAATAATAATATATTATTTCATTTGTTAAATATTAATAAAATTTTAAGTTATATTGTTATTATATACAATAAATATATACATATTTTATAAAATAATTACTCTTGTTATATATACACATATATATATATATATATATATATATATATATATATATATATATATATATATATATATATATATATATATATATATATATATATATATATATATATATATATATATTGATAATTTATTTTAAAATTTATTGAAATTCAATTTATAAAAAATAATAAAAATGATAAAGTAAAAAAATAGTTGACAAAGAAAATCAAATACTCAGACAATTTTTTTTACTTGAGATGATTGATTAAAGTTTTCTTATTAATTATTTAATTAAATTAAATTTAAAAATGAAATAAAAAATATATCTTAAATAAATAAAAATTGAAATTAAATATTCAATAAATAAAATTAGATAAAACATATATCTCTAAAGAGAAAGAATAACACTTGAAACATATATTATTAAAAAATAAATTTATTGAAGAATAAATCTTTAAAATATTTATATTTAATAGTTTAATAATAATATTTCAAATTTATAATACAAAAATGGATTAAAATAATGTTAAAAATTATAATAAGATATAAAATATTTTATTTAATCAATTTGATCCACCTATTGAATCCGCAAAGAAGGCTTTCCAGCCTAAGGAATCTAAGCCCGAGGAGCCCAAGAAAGCCCAAAAAAGAAGAAGCAGAAGTGGAGGCACCCAAGCCCAAGCTCAAGGCCAAGAATCCTCATGATTTTCTTCCTCCAAGCAAGATGATGCTGGATGAGTGGAAAAGACTACTCAAACACCAAGACCTACTTCCACAAAGTTGCAATCAAAGGATTTGGGACATGTATGATCCTGAGGGATATTCTCTGTGGTTCTGTGATTACAAATACAATGATGAGAACACTGTTTCCTTTGTGACATTGAACAAGGTTGGTGGATTTCTTCAGCGGATGGATCTGGCTTGCAAGTATGCATTTGGAAAGATGCTGCTGCTAATTGTGATTGATGAATGCTATGATATTGATATTACAAAGAAACTTTTCAATTTCAATTGAAGAACCATACTAGCAATACTTATGATATTTTAAATGATAAGTATTTTAAAGTATCTTTTAAACTCCCCAAAAAATTGGGCAAATATAACCTTAATGTCATCATAGCATGTCATTTTCCCTCAAGTTGTCAAGGGTTAAAAATAATGCAATTAATTTGTTGTATATTTCATTGTAAAATATACCACAGTTCCACACCTTTTGAATTTTGCTGAAGTTGTCGTTGTCACGAGTAAAACGTTGAAAAAACTTTAAATTTTTTTTTAATATGTGAACAACCTTATAGTTATGTGATGCCTGTGAAGGGCTTCAAAATACTTGTACTTTCTGTACTCAAAATATATTTGTGTGGAAGGTTGAATTGTCATAAATTGTTATAAACTAAAAGAGATAATTGTCAAACACGCCTCACTCTCAATCCATGGCTTTATCTTTTAAAAAAACTTTTTTATGGAAAATTAAAGTAGATTCTTACTTCCACTTATGCAGAGTCTTTTTGAAATTCTTTTCCTCGAGAAATTAAAGAATCAAACAACACTAAATTATCCTTACTTGAGAAACAACATTTTTGCCCCTAACAGATTAATACTAACCAAATCAAACACTCATGGGATATTTTGAATTGTTCACATGTGAAAGGGTAAAACAATCACATTTACAACTTCAAGAAAGAAAATGCACATTTGTTTGAGTGAAGTATAATGAACGGTACAATGGAAGAAGAAATAGATAAAACAAGAACAAGAAAAAAGTAACAAATCGCACGAATTTAGAGCTTAAATAGCATAATTGTCCGCACTCATCCAAAACCAATAATGGTGCATCAGTCGCAACTTGACTAATTCAATTGGACATGAGGTGTGCGAAAACTACAAACTCTCATATTGAATAAATAAAAACAAGTAAATAATAATAATAATATATATAAACATACCATAGTTGAGTATGGTTTGTATTTTGTTCAACACACGTTGATTAACACTTTCTTAAATGGATATTCAATAAATATTTAACACCTTAATTACCTGCAAATAAAAAAAAAACAATATAGAAAGACGAAAAAAAGTACTACATATGATTGAAGAAATACTTCAACTTTTTAAATTAGTATATCATTCGTATACTTTTAGAATTAATAAATAATTTATATATGCTAAAATTAAATCAAATTAATACATATATTAAATATATAAAAATATGAATTATTTAATTATCTTCTTATTTTATTTTATTTTTACAAAATCTGACACAAATAGTAAAACTAACATATACTTATAATGGTTGAATTGATAAACTTTTATTTATATATATATATATATATATATATATATATATATATATATAAAAATATAATATAATATAATATAAATGGTATAATAGTTAATTTATAGATATATTTAGTTTAGAAAAAAAAAAATAAGAAAAAAAAAGTGAGATAAATTTTTAGGTGGTTTAATAAGAAATTTTTTTTATTTGTTTACTTATGTATAAAGTGAATAAAATAACATAAATCAATTTTTACCCTATATATAATTAAATCATATAATAAAAGAAGTATAAAATCTAAATAAATATATTTTAAAATATATATTATTATAAAACAATATCATTAATATACAATTACTAAAAAAATATTTTAAAAAAAATTATAAGATATCATATCAACATAATCTAAATCCATCCAATAAAAATATATTAAGTATATTTTTAAAACTAAAATTCAAACAAATTGTTAGCTCGTAATAGCGTAGCGCGTGCTGGTTCTACTAAGCCAGAAGAAGTTTTTTCCTTTAAATTTTTATTTAAATTTTACCAACTTTTTATTTCTATGTTATATTATTAAAACTTTAATAAAAAAATAAATGTTTTATTTTTAGAAAAATAAAACAAATGGTGCAACTATGCGTTTTAACTGTTAAATCTCAGAAGAGAAGTGTTTCAACAATCGTCTTCTCCATCGTGTTAGGGTTTGCAGAGTTGTCATTTCCCTTTGTTTCTTCACACTCATCAACTCTCAGGGATAGAAACAATTTCAAATCATGTGTTTCCGCAAATAACTGTATTCAAATGCATCCAACGCCACAGCAGGCCGTTGCAATTTCCCTAATCTTTCTCTTCGGTTATATCCCAAAGATTATGGATAGTGTCGTGCATCCACTGCATCATATCTTATTCCTTCCCGTCAATCATGTGCTCTGGTTCTGATTTCGAACCCTAATTTTACTCTTCATCGTAGTTGCCGGCTACTTCGTTTTTTTCGCAAACTACTGGTAAGGGTTATTTGCAGTAGAATGCATAATTTTTAACAAACATGATCAACAATGAATCATTATTCAGTAAAGACTGTAGTGTTTGCTTTTTTCTCTATTCAATTTTGATGCATGTTAAAGCTTTATTAGATTGGAATTCTCATAGTGAAATTGAATGTGTCATTGTGCAAATTGCAAAGTGAAGTTAGGAAGGTTTGGGAAATTATTTATGGATTTGGCACGAGCTTAGTTCTCATTGATGTTGGGTTTGTCCTGTGACCCATTTTCTTTTTATGAGCTAAGTAAATTAAATTGATTTGCTTATTTCTTCCAATTTGGTGAAGGTTTTCAATGGATGAGGATCGAAACGAGTTGGGTACTGTGCATGAAGGGAATGTTGATATTGGACATCAGACATCAAATGACTTGGACTTGAATGTGGAGCAGAACTGTTGCAGCCCGAATGTTGCTCATGCTAATGACATTCAATCCTGTCCTCCTTCATTGGCAAATGTACTCAGTGCCAAAACTGTGCTGGGAATTGGTTCAAAATTTGAGTCTGATGATCATGCATACAGATTCTATAATAAGTATGCCAGATTGGCGGGTTTCAATGTTAGAAAAGATTGGATAAATAGGAGTAAGGTGCATGGTCAAGTGGTGTCTAGGAAGTTCACCTGCTCCAAAGAGGGATACCGGAGGAAAGACAAAAGAGATGTTAATGTGAAGAAACATAGGAAGGAAACGAGAACTGGCTGCATGGCACATATGATAGTTACCCGGCAACCAGATGGTAAATACCAGGTCACTCATTTTGAAGCTCAACATAATCATGACAATATAAACCCTAACAATGCTAACATGTTAAACTTGCAAAATGAATTTAGTGTTGCCCAAGCGGTGGAAGCTGACTCAAACAATAGATTGGGACCTAAATCAAAGTCAGCATTAGATATGTTGAATAAAAAAATATGTGCCCGAGAATCTCTTGATCAACTTTCAATGAATTATGACAATTACCTTCATTCTGCAAGGGAAAGAGATATGAGCGAAGGAGAAGCAGGGCGTTTGCTAGGTTACTTCCAAAGGCAGCACTTTGAAAATCCAACATTTTTTTATGCCATACAGCTTGACCTTGATGACAAGGTTAGCAATCTTTTTTGGGCTGATGACAATATGGTGGTGGATTATGACCATTTTGGTGATGTCATTTGTTTGGATACAACTTGCAGAACAAACAAAGATCTTCGGCCATTTGTACAGTTTTTAGGTGTTAACCATCACAAACAAGTGTTAATCTTTGCTGCTGCTTTTCTGTACGACGATTCTATTGAATCATTTAATTGGCTATTTCGAACTTTCATTAATGCTATGTCTGGGAAAAAGCCAAAGGCCATTCTTACAGAACAAGAAGTTGTAATTATTGAAGCAGTCAATACAGTTTTACCCGATACAAACCATTGTATATGTGTATGGCAGTTGTATGAGAACACTTTGAAACATCTCAGCCATGTTGTTAAGAATGCTGAGTCTTTTGCAAATGATCTACGGAGAAGTATTTATGACCCCAAGGATGAAGAAGAATTTACTCATGCTTGGGAGGCTATGCTAGAGAAGTTTAATCTCCAGCAAAATGAATGGCTGAGATGGATGTATAGAGAAAGAGAGAAATGGGCTGTTGTCTTTGGTCGGAATACATTTTTTGTAGACATCAAAGGCTTTCATTTAGGTGAGATTTTGTCTCATAACTTTCGAAGTTATCTAAATCTTGACCTTGATGTAGTTCAATTTTTAAAGCATTTTGAAAGGGTAGTAGATGAGCAGCGTTATAAAGAAATAGAAGCTAGTGATGAAATGAGCAGGTGTTTGCCAAGGCTAATGGGTAACGTGATTTTGCTGAAGCATGCAAGTGACATTTATACTCCAAGAGCATTTGAAGTATTTCAGCGAGCATATGAGAAGTCTTTAAATGTTCTTGTTAACCAACACATTAGAAATGGATCATTGTTTGAGTATAAAGCAAATACATTTGGGCATACTAGACAATACAGTGTCACCTTCAATTCTTCTGATGACACAGTTGTCTGCAGTTGTATGAAGTTTGAGCGTGTTGGATTTCTGTGTAGTCATGCACTTAAAGTTCTTGATCATAGAAATATAAAAGTAGTTCCATCTCAGTACATCTTGGAGAGATGGACCGAGCATGCAAGGTTGGGAAATCTTAGGGAGACTAGACAATGTAAAATGCAAGATAATCCTAAATTGGTTGTTGCAAGATGTTACAAAGATTTGTGCCACAGACTGCTCAAGTTATCAGCAAGAGCCTCTGAATCTATGGAGGCTTATCAATTTGCTGCGGGGCAAATTGATGAAGTGATGGTAGGAGTGGAGAAAATTTTGACATTAAAAATTGAGGGAGGTCAAGCTATCACCTCAAGTAATATTGATGCAAATGCTTCAGAAAATGAGTCTGCAGAGATCTTTCTGAATGGATATGCAATTGAAGATCAGGATGAAAGTAACAGAACAAATGGAGGAAAAGACAGGACGGCTACATCAGATAGGGACCTTCTAACAACTATGACTTGTAATGGAGGTGATTCTGATAGAATTTTGAATGTAGAAGTATCTCCACCAAATACTGTTGTCTGTATTTCAAGCCCCTCATCTGCATATGTTTCATCTCAGTCGGCAACACCAAATCCTATTCTGCAGGTCATTTCATATCATTTTCAGATATGATAGTTTATATTGTGATCATATTATTTGTTTACAGTTATCAACAAACATACTGCTCATAACCTTTTTAAGAGAATATGTTTTCTCTATATATGTGTATACACACACGCATGCACAAAGAGAATATGACATTTGTTGATTCTCTCATTTATGGTACAGGGTTTATACAGTTTTGAAGCCAATCAAGTGGTTCACTGCATGTATGAACAGCCTAATCTTGTGCTGGACCATCAATCTAATTCTAACATGTTACAACCGCCAAACTTCTTTTCTAACCAACAGGATTCTCCTGGTCAATCTCAACTATTGCAGGTGTTTATTTTTCCAATCATTGTGTTTGATTATATGTGGAATATGTGTCTGTTTATAACGTGTTAAGAAATTTTTACTTAGGAGCCTATAATCCAGAGCACATACCATGAATCCATGCCAAGCAATAATCAGATGCGACAGGTAAATAATTCTTGGTCATAAACTACCACTACCACCACCCCTCGGAAAAAAAATTGTGATGGGTGATTCATGTCAGCTAACTTGTTAAATCTGCTTTGTTTATATTGGTTTTAGGGGTTGAATCTTGACATCCAAAATCCACATTCGTCTTCATTCTTGCTGTATGACCATAGATACAGAAGTTCTGAGTCTGCATGAAGTACAAGGGAAGAACATGGTTAAATCATTTTCCTCTAATACTCTTTTGGTAGTGCCAATATTTTTGCTGTACAGTGGGGACTGATCTAGTCATAAGCATCTAGAACAGAGTCATCCTTCTTTCTTTGTAAATAACCAAACGTTCATTATATGATATTGTGTAGCTCATATGAACATACTAATTGAATATGATGGCTACACAACTTTTTGGAATGAAAACTAATATCAATCTACAAATACATTCATATTTTTTGGTAGATAATGCATTCCTTTTTTATCCTCGACTTGAATTACTTTTGTTTACAAGGAATGCAATTAAAAGATAATTTCTTGCCAATGTGAACGAGAAAATTTTTTGAAAACTCTAAAGATGTACTGCTTGATCAGTTGTGCTTGAGAATATTGTGAAAATTCTTGATACATTTCTGTTTTAAGAAACTTCTGATACACTGTAAATTGATTATAATGATAATACATTTGTGGTTGCAATTAAAAGTTTGTTAGTAGTTATATGAGCATTTAAAAGTGACATGCATTTATTTTTCAAGTTTGACAATTTAAACAAGATCTAATGATTTATTTGTTTCTATTTATCACAATAATCAAGTAAATACTTGAGTAACTCATATATTGGAAATTTTAGTTGCAGGATATAATTATATTACTTAAGGATCTGGATCCTCCCATTTTAGCTTTTAACATGATCACATGACTTTGTTATTTTAAGAGATACAAATTCAACGGTGGGACATTGTGCCGAAATTCTGGACCCTGTCCAAATATAGGTCATTTCGTTCACGATCTTGTGTCTAAATTCTATTCGACATATCTTCTAAATTGATAAGGAAATATTTGACCCAAATTTTCTTGGAAACCATGAACTTTCTGATTATTTGCCCCCTCCCCCCTTCCCCTTTTAGAAATTTGATGTTGTCAAGCAATGGCCAATGGGTGTCTCCGATCTCCATTCCTCAGTTTACCCGAGTTTATTTTGGACGATATTCATGACGCAGCTGTGGAATTGATGTCCGTTCTAGATTAGTATCATATATTTTTATTTTTCCTGCTTTCCACACATGTTTCTTAAGATCATATTTGACTACTTTGTAATTCAAGTGTACACTACCTTTATTTAGTTTTATTGACTTTTCTGCTGTAGAATTTTCCCACCGTTAAGCCACATTCATTGACCTGTCCGCTTATTGTGTCTTTTTACAATGTTTCTATTTGCTGACTTTTTATTGATGTGCTTAACAAAATGTCAGAACTAGACGGTAAACTGGGGTTTGTAAAATGCAACCTCTAAGATAGCTGCTGAACGATATTTACCAAATTGCCGTATCATTATTTCTTTTATAAACTGATCCAAACTTAAATGCTCACATGATCGCCAGAATTTGCACAGAAGTTTACTTATTTTTTAAATAAGAACAAAACAAAATAAATAAATAAACACAAACAAGGTAACACTAATTTGCGTGGGGGCTTCCCATGTAGTTAGGAGGTTGGCTATTTTTAGAGAAGCAAGATGGTATTATGCCAGTCTTCGGCTTCCTTGAAATGACAAGATCATTATTAAACAAAACATATGTTTGGGACGGAGCAAATAAAGATGTACCTTTCTATTTATGACTTCTGGTGTGTTATAAACATCGACTGCTGCAAGAATTACCGGAGGATAACACGCACGACCATGTTTATACATTAATGTATGCAGGTCATTTGACAACCCACCCAGCACCTTTACTCAAACCATGACAAAGGTTTTATTTTTTTATTTGACACTGAGAAATTCTAAACCATATAACAGATTCTTTTTCTAAATTAGTTATAGAAGAGAAGTAAATATAGATTACTTAAAAAGAAAAATGATATAAACATTTTTTAAAAATACATTTCTCTTTTGTTTAATAATACAAAATATATTGAAAATACATTTTTTATTTTCTGTTGTGAGAAAAGTTTATACTCAATGTTTCAAATCTTTCGTCTCCTTTCGCAATCATACACAAAAGTTAGCTTGCCAGATTATCCAGATAAGAAATTCCAGGCGTCTACTATGGATGCACAAGTCAAAAAATATACATAATCGTCTCAGTTTTTATATTTGATCCCAATCAATAAATAGTTCTATTATGAAGTAAAACTATCAGTAGGTTAGATCTTTTCACTAGAAGGAATTCACTTTAGATATAGACACCTAGTTTTTTTTATATTATTTACAGATATTTTTTAGAAGGAGAAAATATATATTTTGAAATATTATCAGATACTAAAAATACAAATCTCTTCCAGTGAGAATGCATATATTAATTTGTTATATGAAAAACTAATATCTTCTGCTATCCTTAACTCTTGTTGATATAAATATCTAACTGATTTTTTTACTAGTCTATGTCTATGCAATTAAATAATGGATTAAATTATACTTTTTATCTTTATTTAAAATTTTAGTTTAATAATTTATTTTTTTATTATAATAACTTATTTTTATTATAACATTTTTTTACTATTAGAAATTGTAGCAATCTTTGCTAATTATGATAATTTTTAACCGTTACTAAAATAATAAATTGATAAAAAAAGATGATATCAAAATCAAAAGAGGGGATAAAAGATCATATTGATAAAAAAATATACTAGGGACTAAAGTAAGATATTAAATAAATACTAAGACAAAAAGCATAATATTGACATTTTGCTAACTATATTTTTCAATAATCAATTCCCCAAATAATATATATATAATTATTACATACTCATTCGCTTAAAAATAGTACATTATTAAATAATAAGAAAATACAAATTATTTACTCCATCTAGTCTTATTTATAAGATCATTTCATCTTCCAACCGCATTACATGTATTAAAAAAATGTTAAAAAATAGTTGATGACTTGATTTTTGAAAAAAATTATTATTATTCTAAGTTTAGCCTATTTAAAGTCAAAATCTACAGTAATATTAATTGCAGAAAAATTAGAAAAATGTAATAGTCATGAATGTCAAACATGAAAATGATATTAAATGCTTTTAAAAAAGGTCTTATATTAAGGACCGTCAAAACTTTTTTAGTAGGAGTCTTACAGATAAGTCTCGAGAGAGTCAAATAACTATCCATATCCTATAATCTTAACTCATCACATATAAATTTTACAATTCTCCATATATGCGATTTTTCTTCTTCTTATCTTTCTCTTTATTATATATTTTGTTAAGCAAAGAAATTTTCTAAATACAATTTGTGTGCAAAAATTGCCTCGTACTCTCGCAGTTATTATAATAAATATGGAGACACTCGTTCAGTAAATCGTTGTATAGTATAATATAATATGCAGTAAATTTTCACCAAATTAAAAAATTTATTAAAATTAAAACTATTTATAGGAAGGTCGGTAATTGGGAATTGCGAGTGAAGGAGAAGAGTGTTATAAAAGCGCGTGAAGTTGAGGTAGAAACAAAATGGGACGTCCAAATCTCCGACACTAACTACAAAATCCAAGTATTCAACAGTTCTTGAGCTGCTTCCATTATCATTCCCTCTATTTCTCTAACTAAACTCACTTCACTTCTCTCTCCAAATTCATAACCAATGACTTGACTTCACAAATGGGCTTTCTCCGGCGACTTTTCGGCGCCAAAAAACCCTCCGATTCTAAATCCGGCAAGACAAGATGGACCTTCCTCAAACACACCGTCAGGAACAAGTCACTCCCACCGCTACCGCCACCGCCACCCTCCGCCCTCTTTGATTCTTCAACTCCCTTGGACGCCAACAAGCATGCCATCGCCGTCGCCGCCGCTACCGCCGCCGTCGCTGAGGCCGCTCTCGCCGCAGCCCACGCCGCCGCGGAGGTCGTCAGACTCACAAGCGGTGGAGTCGCCGGGACTAGTACTACCACCAGGCCCACCGCCGCCGCAGCGCGTGTTATTCAGCTGCGGTGGCCGGAGGACACCGCCGCCGTTAAGATACAATCGGCATTCCGTGGTTACTTGGTAAGTAAAAAAATACTAAAAACTAAATTGTCTTTTTTTCACATTTTACGATGATTGAGGAATCATGTCAACCTTGTTTCCGGGGTTTTCCTGATTCAGTTTTTTTGGTTTAAAAAAATTCTTCCATGGTCATAGTGTGTCAGGTAATTTCAAATTTGTTGACTCTATTTTTTTTTTTCTCTTGTTGAAATGGAATTTTTTCTACCGATTTTCTCGGGAAACAAACGGTAGTCAATATTGCTTCTTTTCAACATTTAAAAAAAAATTATTTTACACATGAAAGCAACCTGTTCCGTGGACATAGGTGTTGGTCCCCCTTCCACCACCACACCACATCTTTGCTTCCTTCCAAAATTTATACGAGTCAATTTTTAAATAATTAATTAAAGACTTCTTTTAATTTTATTATAGTAAGATTCTGGAAAGTGTTTGCTCTCTCTGTCCTCCGGAGTTGGATACTGCTGCTGAGTGCTGACAATTTGCTATATATATCATGTCATCAGATTCAAATTAAAGATTCCTTTTATTTTCCTATCGTAATTTTTTCTATACACAATTTACGTTTGACTAATTATACACTTATAATATATTTTATAATCCATTTTTTCCTTTGTCTCGTTGCATCACATAATCCTTTCTCAACTTATAAAATTTATTTACGAGTATTGTTATCCCTTTCGTTTTTTAGAATTATTGTTACCTCTTCTTATCACGCACGCTCTTGTATGATATATTTTATTTTATTTATTGCTTTGAGTAATTTCTGCCATGTTGTATGAGGGCCTTATAAACTTTTGCTCTACATACAAGAATGTAATTGCCATCAGAAAATGATGCTCTCTGGTCTCTATTCAATATCATTTTTCTAATTTATTAGTTTATTTGTCAAAAAAGGACGATGTTTTAGGTTAAAAAAATTTAATTAAATAGGAATAACATAGTAAGGGAAATGGAGACTCCCAAATACCCTAGCCTACTCGTTTGAGATGTATGTGAGAGGGAAAAGAATTTAGAGTGGGTAAGAAGGTTGAAGTTTTTTTAAAAGAAAAAGTGCCTTTTTTGGAAATTGAGTGTGTGGGAATTGTGGGGATTGAAAAGAGGAAAATGGGACGTGTGTGTGAATAGTATTGGAGAGCCCCACATAGTTGGTGAGTTGTGATAGTTACCTTTGCAGGAGGCAAAGTAGAAAGGCCCTGTGCCGAATAACATCAAAGGTTAGTGGCCCTGTGCCAGCCCATCATCTGAGGTCGGTCATGGCCCTAACTACTCATTGGTGGGGGTTGCTATTACTGAATGTAATAGCAGAGAGACCAGCAAGTTGGTAACCACTAATTTTGTTTTTGGCTCCGTATGAGGCAAGTATTTCACTATTTGTGATCAAGTCTTTTTCTTGCCAAATCAAAAGAGAAAAAATACCATTCCTTTGTGGGAAAAAAAGGGGTTTTTCGCTTTACTTTACTTTAAGATAAACACATTCTAACTTTAATGTGAAAGAAGTAACTCTGGTTAAGGTCACTAACCCACTACAATGCATTCTTTTGTTTGTAATGTAAAGGTCAGAGAGAGAGAGGGAGGTCGCAATATTTTGTGAACTAATGAACTTAAGCTCTTTTACCTTTACAAAAAGGATAATTTTTACACAAAGGAAAGAGATAAAAATAAAAAGGTAAGAAAAAGAGATAAAATAAATTATCTATAAAAAAAAAAAGCAGACCGTTAAATACAACAGTAAAATTTTGTTGGAAGAGAAAAGAACATGGTTATAGGATGGCTTTTCACGGTGTGTGTTTATTACGTGTTTAATAATGATTGTGTCCACCAGCTCCCCTTGTGGATGTTTCTCATTTATTATAGTATTGTAAGATAAGATTTTCTTGCTTGACTGTACTCAATATTTTTTTTATGTAGAAAGTCCTAACTTATACATGTAGCAAACATGTTGTCTTGGCATTGGATCTTGTCCTTGATGGAAATTGATTTTTTTATTGGTCGTCAAGATATAGATTGGGTGAATGTGATTGTTATTGGCTAGTGTTATTACAATATAATGGGAAATAGTTGTAAGAATTGTGTGTTTGGGTGAATTTGGAAGGCAAGGAGGGCATTGAGAGCACTTAAAGCATTGGTGAAGTTGCAAGCATTGGTTAGGGGCCACATTGTGAGAAAGCAAAGTGCAGATATGCTGAGGCGCATGCAAACATTGGTGCGACTTCAGGCCCAGGCACGTGCAAGTCGTGCGCACTTGTCAGATAATACGCGTTCTTTCAAGTCTTCCCTTTTTCATTACCCTGTAAGCCAACACTTACTTATTTGACAACTTTCCTCATTCTTTTCTTTCTACGCTCAGGCTAACTTCCTAGAAAGGTTATATTATATTATATGCATGCAATGAATGGCTCCTCACTTTCTTCAAACATATATGTCACCTTTAAAACGTAACATTTTCGTATGTTTTTCCTTTTCTGCTACAGAATTACTTTCCACCACCTTGTCTCAACAGCTTGTATTGCAGTAAAAGCTGAGCCAAAATATGATAGTGTTAAGTATGCTGTTTTAGGTTGAATTGTGAATGGCATTGAAATTAATGTGAATTATATGTTTTAAAAGGTTGTCTATTTTTACTAGTCAGCAAAGAATGACATAAACTATTAACCTGTCTGATTTATTTATTTATTTATACTTAATTGCAGGTCCCTGAAGACTATGAGCACCCACCACGTGCGTCCAGTACAAAATTTGATGGATCTTCTATCCTTAAGGTACACGATTGAGAGGAGTGGCCTGCCTTAGGAAAGTTGCTAGTTTGATAAATAATTTCCCATCTTAAAAAGTTCGAAAAACAAATTTAAAATAAAATTATAATAACTTTAATAAATTATTTTTATTAGTTTAAAAATGCCTTATTTATAGTTTGCTTTAAGCCTAGATAAACACGTGTGTTTGAATGAGTTAAAGCAAAAGTTGACTAAAATGTGTTAGTGGTTTCAATCATTGAATTCCGGAGCAACAAAAGTTTTATTTTAAAACTTGCAGAGATGTAGTTCCAATGCAAATTTTAGGAACGCTGTTGAGTCAGAACGAGCCCGGTTTGATTCGAATTGGTTAAAGCGTTGGATGGAATTAGATAACAAGTGCAGCCAAAGTGGATTGAAAAACGGACGCCCCGATGATGATAAGAGTGACAAGATTCTCGAAGTAGATACTTGGAGGCCACACTTCAAATCCCACGCACATTATTATCTGAGTTCTGATTATAACAATGAGAATGAGAACCTTATGACACATGAGTCTCCATCAAAACGTTCAACAAAGCCTCTAAACCAAAGTTTCTCGTCAAGGGAGGTGTTAAATCTAGGCTCTTTGAAGTTCCACAAAGGAAAAGAAGAAGCAACTTCAAGAACTGCTGACAATAGTCCACAAGCGTTTTCTGCCACGTCTGTGAATGCAAGTGGTGCAAGGAGGGGTCCCTTTACTCCTACCATGAGCGAGTGTTCCTGGGGTTTCTTCAGTGGCTACTCGGGTCACCCCAATTACATGGCCAATACTGAATCTTTTCGAGCTAAGGTTAGATCACAGAGTGCACCAAGACAAAGGCTAGAGTTTGACAGATACGGTTCCGCTAGGAAGCCCGTTCAGGGTGTTTCTGACGTGGTGGGGCCCAATTCAGATTTAAGGAACAAGGTCTTACCTGCCTCTAACAGTGTGAACAAAATTGGGACTGCCAATTTAAGGTGACATTTGAGTGTGTTATAAGACAATTACTTTTTCTCAACAAAAAAAAGAGAGAGACATATATATATATATATATATATCCTCTTGTTTTTAGTTTCTTGTGTGTGGCATCAGTTGAGAAGGTAATTATTTTTACATGTATTCGTATAGTCCATACACGATTGTTCTCACTGTTGACGTTTTCAGTGCGTGGATTTGTAAATCATGACTTGGTTTGACTGTTTGCTTAGTGGAGTGCATGTCTTGAATCATAACTTACATGTGAATAATTTAATGATGATGGATCCAAGTAATCATTTCTCGTTAGGAACAAATGCTTGGCAGTTGGCACATCATAATGTATATGGAAAAAAGTCCAGTATGATTTTTTATAACATTTTTCATAAACTATATATTTTTTTATTAATATTGTTACTATTTTGAGATAAATGCTCTAATTCATTTATTGCAGAGCTACTAATTGTCTGTTTTAAAGTTGAGTGCAGTTAATTTTAAAGATATGCACAGTCAGGAAGTGATTGTATTGGTACAACAAACAAGCACTAATTTTTTACACACTGTACTTTGAGGCTAATATGCACTTCTCACATATTCAAAAATGACTTTGATTTAAATCATTCAAATTACATTTATTTTGTCAAATTGCTTTTGATACGATAATATCTAAACATAAATCATGATATTATAAACTCACTTTTAACCAAATTAAGTTTGCAAAATGAAAGTTGTTTCAAACTCCCAAGTTAATAGACCCTAATCTAAACACGCGTAATGCATCAAAATCGGGAATTTTAGCGGTAGGTGTTGGGTATTCGTGCACTTTTTCCTTTGAACGCTAAAGCTTATAATGTTATCAAAATTCAGTAAACTAATTTTGCTTCTTCTGATGATTTCATCTAGTCTATTCCAGAAAACGGGTTCAGGTACCTAACACATGCTTACACAAATTAACTCCAACTACATATGCCGTTTTTCGCTATCAAATTATAAAGGCCTTATCATTTTAGAATCTATATAACTTGCATTCTAATTTTGTCCTGCGCTCCAAACGTGAGATGATGTATTTTATATAGAAGTAGAACTAGCATTTTTTTCTCTCTCTAATTTGCATAGGTTCGACCAATTTGAATTTGATTTCGCACTGCCATTAAATGCACTTGTTCCATTGTGTGACAGTTATTTAGAGAAGATCCGTTTCTCATAGACTGTTCATTTTACTTAATATTCCGATTTTCACTTATCCACTGTGAATTCACGGAAATTAGATCTAAGCTTTCTTATCTAGTTTAGCCTTTCGGTGGTCCACTTTGTGAGAAAGGGACATGAAACAAAAGGACAAAATAATTCATATATGACAGCGTTACTCACCTCTTTGGATCTTTCCCTCGTGTTGTTGTGTTCTAGTTTTTAATTTTCTTGAGGCTACGAAATGGAACTGTGTCCTTGGATGCTCACCGCAGCCAGTTGAAATCAAGCGATTATATGAAGCTGGTTATGAGAATATTGTTGTTCTTTTGTTATTGTCCTCCCCAAAAAAACCAGATCCCTTACCTATTTCTCCCGGCCTTTTATACCTTGGGCCTAACTGCTCCTGTCCCATCGCCGGTACAATACATCAGCCCATCATTATTACCACTGGTACACGGCACAATTAATGTTGATTGACCCTTGAATAGTCTAATCAAAACGGCCGGTATGAATCTTCGGCCGTCAAGGCCGCCTCCTCGACATTCGGCCGTCTAGTGGCCGGCCGTAACAATTGTAGAATTAGTATTCCTCTCATTTGCTCTCTATGATCTAGTTTTGGTTCACACCGATCCCACCAAGACACCTTACTTCTCTCTTTTGTGTATCAAATGGCTACTTATAATGCACTTTTCTTTTACTGCTTTTATAAAGTGTGATGACCTTCATTATGCCAAAATCATTAGCTTTTTTCAATCATGCAAAAGTTCAAAAGCAGTTCACGTTGAATTGAACCTTTAAGCTAATAGTTCAACAATCAAAAAGTGTGTCAGAAAAATTATTTCCTATTAGCGAAGTTCTCCTGAAATAAAAGCGAACAAAAAAATGGCAGAGTTTATGTTATATCCGTGTAGGGCATTGGTAATTATGAATTAGTTAAATTGCTTTCACACGGAGATATTGTACATTGAGAAAGAACAAGGTCAAAGAAGAGAAAAGAAGGTGAATCATAAAACAGTATTATTGAAGGGGTGACATATAAATCCTTGGCAGTGGGTCCAATCTTTGAAAGATTTATCATACTAGTTTAATTAATTGACGTGGGCACAATGGGGGCATTTGAGGATGGGAAAGACCTAAGATTTACAGATCCAAGTCTCCAACGACCACCAGACATATTAATATCAAGACAGTAATTTAGGGTGGGGCATAGCATTGTGATTGTGTGAGAAATGGGTATGGAATATCCGCGTTAGGCACACTAGATTTGCTGTTGCCTATTGGTGGTGGGTGTTTAGAGCTTCACTGTGCCACACACTACTTGTCACGTGATTCATAATGGCGATTTGTGCAATGAATTCCCCTACCAGCCTAACCAAGAAAAAATATGAGGTGTGATTCTGAAGTTCATACCTACATATATAATGCTCATGATCCCATTCTCGGAAATGGACTTCATATATAACTTTATTTGATACTCAATATGAAGGATTTGTATGGAACTACAATGCCATGTAACTTACAATTAAAATGTGACGTCTCAAATTACAACAACACTTTACTACTATTTCCACGAGTGAAACTTCAAATCTCCTTCTCAACTACCCAAGACAGTCTATCTTCTACATTTGTTTCTAGATGACCCTGCAAAGACACATGAAACACTTTCAAAGAGTGACTAGCAATAGTATAAATGGACCATCACCATTTACATTTACTAAAAATAAATAAATGTATTTTTAACCCTTATACTTTCAATTAAACATGATGAATGGCTTTATGCTTTCATATAAACGGTCTTGAAATTTTAAAAATTTTGCATGTTTTTTATCGATAAATTCTCATAGAAGAGGAATTAAATTTACATATTTTAAAAAGTTGAGGAAAATATAAGAAACTTTAATTATGTTTTACCGAAAGTATAATTTTTTTTTTTTACTTAAAAAATCCATTAGAGCAAGAGGGAGAGACTTACAAACTACAGTCTGTATTGGGATCAATGATGAAGCCCAAAGAGATACCACAAAAACCTGGTAAGGTACCTATGGCTGTGGCATTTGGGCTGTAAGTATCAATTAGGCCCATTAAGCACCTACAAACATATGGCCTATTATCACCAGAGTTAGCAATGTTGTTCAAGCCAGACATGGCATCACAACAAGGGGACCCTGGAATTGGGTCTGGGGAGCCATAGTTGATGAAGACGGTGCATGCCGAGAAAAGTTGACTAACTGTGGAGCATTCTATAAATGCAGATACAAATGGGGCCCAGGAGAGCAACATCAGCACCCCAATTATTCTTAAAGCCTTGTACCCTCCCATTGTACAAAGTTCCACCAGAATATGCTTCTGAGGAAGGTTTTTTTTTTTTTTGCCCCCTACCTTTTCTCCCCTTAAAAATGCTTTTCAACAAGTTAAGTGGAGTCCTTCAGTACATTATAAAATTTATATACTATATAAGACGAAAATGCCGGGTTGGTGTGCAATGTGGAGCTTGTGGTTTTACATGAATTTTTAATGAACTTTGACGCATGCATGATGCAACTATTTCAAAAGTTGGATTAAAAACCTTCTGGAATGGCAACTATTTCAAAAGCTGGATTAATTACAGTTACATTTGACAACAGTTGGTGTCGTGGTGTAGTTGGTTATCACGTCAGTCTAACACACTGAAGGTCTCCGGTTCGAGTCCGGACGACGCCATGGTAAATTTTTTAATTATATTTTAAATAGGAATATAAAAAAAGGATGGGCTTTGCTATAGACACAGAAATAGTGGGGGTACCCAATTGAACGGTTTAAGGGAAGGACTTGTATACAAAAATAAAGTGGGTGAGCCCAACCAAGTGTACAGTGTAAGCGAAGCAAAGAACAGCTAATAGCTTTTATACAGAGACAAATGAATTAGGCGAGCCCAAAGGGTACGGTTTAAGGAATGAGTAGTGATTTTGGTGAGGCGTCTAATCTTGCGTTTTCACCCATTGCTTTCCTACCTAAATTCTAATTTGTCTCTTTCTAAACAAATCATCTGTGGGATTGTTCAGCCCTAACCTACGGATAAAATTGTCCAGTTGTCATTTCTTATAAGACATTGATTGTTGGCCATGTATTGTGGGAAATTGAGTCTTCCTTCCAAATCATTGATCAGTGATCATTACTTGAGAATTCGTGAACTTAAATTTGAGGCTAAATGGACAATAAGGAAGTCAAAGAGGATGATATAAAATTCATATACAAGCAAATTTCTTTATATATTTTTCAAAAGAAAAAACTAAGCATATATATCCATGAAGGCAAACCAATTATTTAAAGACAAAACAAGCCAGTTTCTAAGAGCTATGGCTATACACATAAGAAAAGAAATTGCAAGTGAACATTGTGGTTTAATTGTCATTGCTGCATTCCCATTTAGAAGTCGGGACACATGTTAGGTAGCGACACCAATGGCAGTGATCGTACCCTTTCTCACCCCGGAATAGCATCACCAATGCAGTTGATAACCTGCCATTAAATAAATTATTTTAATATATTTTATCAAACTAGACAAGTGCAATCAATTCATGACAGGGAGCATATAAAGAACTGGTCATGAAAAGTGAAAAGAATTTCATCAAATTGAAATGAGGAATACATATGCATATACCAAATGAATATAATAATATATTACTAAATCCTTATGAAAATAACAAGATTCCTGATGAGTATTTAAGAAAGGAACTAACCCTGCAATCAAGAGAAGAAGAGACACAATCCATAGAACATATTGGTAAGCCTTGTACTTTGACTTCAACCGAGCACCGGCAGGAAGACGTCGCTGTTCTAACCACCCAAACTGAGGACGGGGCAGCAAAATAAAACCAAGGAGAAATCCCACCAAGAATCCTCCAATGTGAGCAAAATTATCTACGTGCGGCAAAATGCCAATGCCAAGGTTGATCACAATGATCACTAGAAGGGTGATTAAAGCCATTGCCTACAAAAAAGGCGCAAAAAGGAGTCCAAAATAAACAGAGTTACTCTTACCATACTTTATAAAAGCAATATTAATCTAGTTGATGGCAATGAGAGCCAAAGTGTGGAAGGTTTTTTTGTCTCTATATTCAAGAAAATTAGTAAATATGCAGAAAGCCATAAATTAGGCTGACCTAAAGAATTAGGTACACTCACTTTGTTTGAATATATAGTCCAGTTTGTGATAAGTTCAGACAGCATTGCACCGAGAAGTCCAAAAAGGGCACCAGAAGCACCAACGGAGATGTGGTCTCTGATAAACAGGGATGACAATACACTTCCGCCAAACCCAGACAACAGGTATATGATTCCAATCTTCACTGCCATGAGTTTCACAAATCAAAATGTTAGGTCCATTGATAAAGTAAAACTTGACCGAAAGAGAAACTAAATTAAGTTAATTTCCTAACAAGCAAATGATAAACTTGGAAGTGTAATGTTTGTTTCCCTGATTTTGTGACATTCGCTTCATGACATCAATGTAATCACAAGCAGATAGTACTAGCTGGTCTGGAAGGAAAAATAAACATACCAAACCCGAATTGCTGTTCAAGGCGAATGCCAATGAAGACGAGGCTCAACATGTTAGCTAGCAAATGAATAATCCCAGCATGTAACCAAATGCATGTGACAAGTCTCCATCCTTGGTGTCTATTTACAACATTATCCCACCGAAGGGCTCCCATTTTTGTCAATCTTCAAAACTCAATAAAACATTTCAAATCAATAATTTTCTTCAACAACACAACAGGGTACCATTTAAGATTCATGCAAGTTACAAAACCCACACCCTCATGGCCATATAGGTAAACATTTTGCTTCTCCCTTCCCCCTTTAGTAGAACAGAATAACCAAGTGAAGAACCCAAATGAAACCAGTCAGCTACAATACTTTACAGCTCATAAAATATAAAATATCCAATGAAATAGAAAGGTCAATGAATCTACACAACCCATTTCACATAAAAAGTGACAACATGAAACCAGCCAATAAACCAAACTGAAACGCATATGCTGGAAAAAATAAAAATAAAAAAGCCTTTCCTGGAACAAAGTACAAGTGAATACACCAATCTTTAAGAATCCTGGATCCTTTCCTTGTTTTCCCTTTATAAAGAATGATAGAGAAAGTAGTATAAAAAATTTATACTGCCGTATCATCAATAATCAAATAAATGAAATTTAAAGAATATGATTCCTTAGTGTTTTGCGTTGTAGCTAAATTTTTTAAGACCCAACAAATGCCATAGTCCTAGCCAAGTCAAATGAAAGTCAATCTCATAAGATGCCCCCAACTTTCTCAGTTCACTTGTGGCATTTAACCACGCAAAGAACCTTTACTTTTCACCCCACTTGGCTTTCTTTTCTTTCCCTCATTACTTATTTATTTATTCCTACAAGACCAAATACTTAAGTAATTATAAAATATCCATTAAATTTTATTTCGTTTGTGTACAGGGTCCTAAGGACATGATGGTTTTAAAACCAAACTGACTACCAAAAAGGAAATTAATTATATATCTATAATATCATTACACACAATTCAGCTTATAATAGTAACAATAAAAAAACCCTCTACACCCCCCCCTAAAAAATTTATAGCTCTTGCTTTATTTTATGTAGAATTACATCTTATAATCAGCAGCGAAATCAGGAGTATGGTTATTCATCGAGTTCACCAATCTCTACCAAGGCAGACAATTGAAACATGGCATGAAGAGAGAATCGTTTGAACTTCGAAATTCATCTCCTAGAGTAAACTAAACAAATTCCAAATACCAGAAAGCCATCGCTTAGCATGCATACACAACATATTTAAAGAGACCCAATTCACTAAATTGACAAAAATTTTCCAAATAAGCTAAAACCAATAACACCAGAAAGTAAATTAGATTCTATTGAAGGCAGGAAGCGTGCAGCAAGAAAACCAATTAAAAAATGAGCTGAAAAGAAACGAATCAAATAGCAATAACACATGGGTATTGAAGAAAAACAGATGATTGAGGTCATACGTTGAAGAGGAAGGACCGAGCAACGGATTCTCCTGCATAGGCTGGAAGGAAAACCTTCCAAGGAACCTGGCGACGCAGCCACTTTGGTTGTTCTTGGGACAATCGTTGATGTACATAGTCACGACAAAAACGGCAATATTAGCTACCACAAACATAGGCACGAGCCATGAAGTCCAATGGGTCTCATCTTCATAAACATGGGGCGCAGAGTAGTTTTCCTCTGTTCCGATGTTCTTGGTTCCCCCACCTCCACTTTCAACATCTCTCCGAGCCATGTTTTTAATTTCTCTCTCTTAATCAAACCCAATATCCAAGTCTCCAACTTTATTATTCTGTAACGGTGCTTTATAAGGACGGAAGAGGTGGAGTTGGTGAAGGAGTTTAAATGAGAGAACAAAGTACAACAAAGTTAGTGGGGGCTGAGGCATTTCACTATGTCATTTACTAACTGCCGCAGTAAGAACTTCGCAATAGTGATGACGTGGCGGGTTCTGGTTGGTGGTTTGGTTTTGCGTGTTGTGGTGGTGGGAGCAGTGGATTGTGCCCGGTACGCGGTGTTCCGTTTTCGTGGCTTAACTCAACTTACCCAAAATGTCCGGTTTTGTGTTTAAGGCTGCTAAGCTATGCTATGTCGGTTCACTCTGTTCAATATCACCCACGTTTTGCCTGTGAATAAATATATCAATTCACTTTCCTTATTAATACTATTTTTAAGAAATTCTTCATCCAGGGAAATGGAAAATATGGAAATGAAAAAGAAATTGATAAGGCAGCATGTGAACCGAGCCCCATTTGTTTTGACCCACAACATCATCACCCCGCCAAGAAATGGGCTCGGCGCTTCGGCCTCTCTTGGCCTAATAGGTTTAAAATTTTTATTTATTCGTCAGTTAATGGGTTGCCTTATCAAAAATAAAAAAATAATAATTTAAAAGTAGAGATTTTGACTTTAAGCACATAAATATAATTACATAATATTTTATTATTAATTAATATTCATTAAAAAATCACAATATTTTGTAAATCTTACTTCATATTTAATAATTTTTTTCTATTTTATAGTTTTTCATAAATTTAATCAATAATAAAATATATGTTAAAAAGAACATATTTGAATGTGTTGTTAACCTTCTCAATTAAAAAAATATATATTAACAAGTTGAATGATGTGTGAAACAATTATATATCTAAATTGTTGTCGTCAATAGTCACCACACGAACAGAATTCATATTTCATTCTTAAAATAATGAAATTGTTTAGAATCTTTAAAAAAAGAAGCAACTAGCAATAGTCACCAATTGTCCCAACATAAACACAAGAAGCAAGTAGAAGAAAGAAGCATACAAGTGCGAGCAAGTAGTTTAGTATATTAGTAAAAATAATAACATTTTAAAAAAAAGTAATAATTCAATGGATCAACCTATCTTACTAGGTTTAGGGTTTAGGAATAACATTTAAAAAAAGTAATTACTCAGGGATAAATACATTTTTAATAATTCAAAATATGATTATGCATATTTTTAACCTCTCAAATTTAAAATATAATTTGTTTGTTCTCTATTTTGATAAATAAAATCATTTTAATCATTTATAGTAACTCCTTTAAGTTATATACTAACAGGAACTTAAGTAATAAATTGTCACATTATTACCTATTATGTGTCATTTTCATTACACAAAACACTTATGTTGTCACGTTGTATGTTTGAGATAAACTAATACCAAACTTTTTTATCTATTTAGATAGATTAAAATCTAATTTTATATATTTATAGGAACCAAAACATATTTTATTTATACATATAAAAAGCTGATACTCACATTTGGTTTTCACTCTTTTTTAGACTTATTTATTCTTCAACTATTATATCTATTACTTTATTTCAATTTTATTTTCTTTATTCAATTTCTCACATATTTCACGTATTTCCACTCTATCTATTATAAACCACTCGTAACCTTCCACATTTTTCTCATTTCTCAAATGATGACACAAAATGCATTGCATAAGGATTTATCTTTGAAAATAATAATCATTTGTTGGAGTTTTCTCTTAACTTTTATTGGTCTATAATTAAAGACGAATACTAAGGGGCAAGTGTAGGCTAAGTTTGACGGCTCCAAACAAGTGGAACAATGAAAATCATTTTTTAAACTAATGATTAACGTTGCAAACATTAATATAACTATAGGTTTTATCTCTTTATTCTACCTAAAGATTTATATAAATATGGTAAAATATATTTTTAGTTTTTCTAAATATATAAAAGTTTGATTTTAATTCTTTTAATAAATGAATTCGAATCCTGATCTTGGATATAAAAAAAAATCACATTCGTACTCACTGTTTTGTGAGCTAAAATTCTTTGGCTAAATATTAGTTATCGCTTTCTGTAATAAAAATTTTACACCTATTTTATAAATATAAAAAATAATAACATGATATTAACACTCTCTTAAATATATTTTTTTTCTTCAGAGCATATTTTAATAAACCCAATTTTTTTCTTATATGCTAGAAAGTTAAGTTGGTTTTTCCCGCATATTCTATTTCTATTCATTATTACAACTGTATTATTATGATTCCCTGTTTTGAAAAAAAATGATATATACTATTGAATAGTCTATACTATACATTACATTGGACTATACTATACAATTTTTTCTATACTAGACTATTGAATAGTCTATACAATTTTTTCTATACTATACTATTGAATAGTCTATACAATTTATTCTTGCTTAAGGTTCTATATTGTTGAATAGTCTATAGATTTTGCAAAATTTAGTCAGTATAATCACTCTGATTATAGTCAATGCCCTATATATCCTTTTGTAAGTTATCTATAATGACATTGTTTTGATTCGCTCCATTTACGTTAGCTTTATACTATTGAAATACGTACACATTTGTCATATGTTGCTTATTAACGTTAGCGCTTGTCTCTGTAATGACAAAATCATATCTTTATCCGAAGTAGTTGGAACTTTAGTACCTGAATTGACATAGAACTCGAGGTTAATTATCTAAATGTCATAATTTTAGAAATTAAACAGAGAGCTTGCTCTTTGTTTTGCATTTGTCACTGCTTAGTTTACTTTCTAATTTATAGCAGCATATTGCTCTTCGCTTACTATTAAGGATATCAGTTATTTGTCTTACAGTTAGTGTTTGATACATCTTGCTCTTCCAATATGCATTGCCTTATTTTGGATTCATCTTTATTTTAAAAATATTGTATCATGTCAGGTAAAAAGACGAAATTCAGAAAAAAGCTCTACTCAGTGAACCTACTGGTATTGCCGAGGTTCAACTTTCAATCAAGTATGTTTCCTATTTGTTTTGGTTGGTTGTATTTACAGTTTGAATTAATTGTTGAAGAAGTATTTAATAACCGAGCAATTTTTCGTATTTTTCGTTCAAGTTAATTGTTGGCTATCTGTTACTCATCTGGGTTAATATGAAAAAACAGTGCATTGTGTTAGCAAAGAAAGGATAATACTATTTAATAACACTTGTTATTAAAAAAAGACAGATTATTCTGCGCTCCCCTCTAATATAACGTGGATATGCTCCTCTTCAAATCATATTGGTGATTCTAAAAGTTCTTCTATTGGACGCGAAAGATTATTACATCTTAGCTTTTATATATATATATATATATATTGATGCTAAATTGAAGATAATTAATCAACTGATTTATGATTTTGGTATCTTATATTCATGTGCATTTTAGCTTTGTTATCATGATTTTGGTCTCTGACATCATGCAATATCAATGTGTTTAAATTCTTATTTGTCATCGTAGTAGCTTGTGAATAGAACTGTTAAAAAATAACTTATTTCACCCTACTTAATTCTAGTTGGCGTGGATTATAAGAATACGAAGGTTCATAAGACTAAAAAGGTCCATATAAAAAAATTTCATATAGCCTTACGGATTAGGGTGAACCCATACACTATTTAAATAGTTTTTTTTTAAGGTTAATTTAGACTTTAAAAAAATAAAACTAAGTCTTAAAAGATAATTTTTATTAAATAAATATATCAAATTAACACATATATTGAATTTGAGAGACTTAAATCTGATCAATTTTAACATAAGGATATTTGAATTGAGAAATTATTTTTTATTTTGTTTCCTATTTTAAAATTTTAAATATAAGAAATAATAAAAATAAAATCAATAAAATTTATTTTTATTGTTTCTTGTTCAAAATTTTAAAAACAGTGAATAAAATAACAACAAAGTGGAATTTTGTAATTAAAATTAAAAATTAAAAATAAAACTAATTATTTTTAAAATCAAACAATCCTTAATCTAACTCATTTTTACTCGTTACTTTAATTTTAACTTTACTTCTTTAAGAACAAATGTAATAAATTAATAATGATATTAAATCTTTAATTTCGTTCTCATTTCTCTATCATTTCATATTTTATTTATTATAGCTTTTTGTTGTTCCAAATTAAAATTCCTGACCAAAAAGAAAATAAATACAGTTAATGATATTTAAATATAGAATTTTTTATCTATATTTTAATATAGAATTTATAACCGCACAACTATAATTTATTTTAAATAAAATAAAATTATAATCCCTATAAAATTTTAAGACCTATTTCGGGTGGTAGTAAAGTTTTTGCTTTCGATTTTCAAATACAGTTTTCAAAACAAAACTCATTTGACTAAAATAGAGATGATATAATTTTTAAGTTAGTTTCGAAATAATTTTATATTTTTTTTAAAAAACAAAAAAAAATATTTTGTGAATTTGGTTTTTAATTTTAAAAAATATATTTTTATTACATTTGACAATGACCATTTTTTGTGTCACCTCGTTATCACAATCACTATCATTATTCTACTAACTCAGTTGGCACTCAACACCACCACCTTATCAACACCGTTGCCACCCCCACTACCATCATTCCTACCACCACTAATACCATTGCATGACCATCATCACTCTCATCAATACTATTATTACCACTATTAGTACCACTACCACCACCGATGATCTGTCATTATCACCACCATTCTTATTAGCACAATCACCTTACTATCATTATTGTCTACCACCACTACTACTAGTATCGACAATTTATCATCATCATTATCACTCTCATCATCGTTGTCTCTACCATCCTATCGACATTATCATCACTACCATCATCACTCGCACCAACACTAGTAGTTTGTCATCACCAGCACCACCATTATCACCACCACACTGGTGATACAATTTTGAATGCGCTTTGAGGCAAGCGTACTTTACAGAGTAGTATTGAGGATGTGAGTTTATATGTTGTACCCAGGGACTAGTATGTATGATTATTGGTCTCCATAAATTCTTATGTAATTTAGACAAATAAACGTGATTTTGAAAAGGAGTTGTCCAACAAAAATAATAGTAAAGGCAAATAAAGAAATTTGAATTTAAATTTTGGCTTAAGGGTGATTTCGTTATCTTATTCCCTCTCAATAATATTTACATTCAACTTCCTAAATTCACTTATTACTAATTTCACCTCTTAATTATATTAAAAGATCTTGGTCTAATACTTCTAATATTTTTTTTCTTATGTTGGTTCCTAGTTGATAATATAGAAAGCACGCATTACAATTATAGATGCTAGTTAATAAATAACCGGATAATAAATTTAAGGAAAAATTTTGATTATGCAATTTTTCTAAATCCAACTATTTTATAAGTCTATCAACTAATTATGGAATGCCCGCCTACTAATTAGTTGATTCAATCATGCAAAGGGTGATCAATACTTCACATGCATAGTAAAATAATAAAATAATTTAATGAGATATGAAAAGAGAGACAAAAAGTTGCATTCAAGATTAGGATAGAGTTCAAAGCATAGCTTACACAATAACCCTCAAAAGAAATTTAGCTATTCATGTCCAAGCAAAGAGTAAAATAAGCTAAAGAATACATAGAATAGAAAAGAAGAATTTGCAGGGATTGGGAACTTTGTTCCTCTGCTACGCACTATACCTTAGCCTTGTTACAACTCTCAACTCTCAATACTTTAGAGAACTTCTAAAACTATAAAAAAATATAAGAAAAGAGAGAAGAAGAGACTAAAAGCTCTAAAAAGTTGGGATGATTCCTTCTACTCTCTGGTTGCTACTTTTTTATACTATGCAAAATAAATCTTCTTGGTAGGACACGACTATGTTGTATGTCTTTTATGCTGGTGTCTTTTATGCTGGCGTATGGGTGTGTTGAGGATAGGCACGACTATGCTGAATGACTTTGGGGCGAGCACACAGACGTGCAAATGGAGAGCATGATCAATCGTGCTAATTCATTCTAGAGCGGTACATGCATACTGAGTTGAGCACGATCATGTTAGTCTTAAGTGGGTTTTCTCTTTTTGAGTTGAAAATTTTTGTTATATTTTTACTTTTTTATTCTCATAGACTTGTATTGCATTAAACTCAAAGAAAAAAGTGAATTACGTGTTATATATATTAAAAATAACTGACCGAGTCAAATTGACCTAATTCTTTTATTATCTAATTTTTTTAGAATCTAAGTTGGTCTAACTTATTGAGTCGAAACCATCGAACTAGATAGTTATAACTATCATCATCATCATTACTACCAACACACTTAAACTAATTTTAAAAAAATAAAAATTTTCAAAATAAATTTATTTAAAATTTTAAATTAATTTCTGAAAGCATGAAAACTAAAATTAAAAACTAAATTTGCAACTAAAATCCAGCCAAACTAAAACTAAAATTACATTATGTAATTTTTGTCATGATTCCTTGGATACACATTCTAATGTAAACGGAAGACAGGGAGAATTCATATACAAATTATTTCTCGATATATCATTTTTTTCTTTTCCTTTAGTAATCGTATCAAATGGAATTATTTACTTTATTATTTTTTACTAGAAGAATCTAATTTAATTTTAATAAATATTCGCTGGCACATATCAAATGTGAAAGCGTAATATTTTATATTAATAGTATTTTTTTAGTTCTTATAAAATTTATTATAGAATTCGTTACGTAATTTTTGTCATGATTCCTTGTATACACATTTGAATGTAAACGGAAGCTAGAGAAGATATAAGGTGGAAAATGAATTCATTTATAAACAATTTCTCAATAAATAACTTTTTTTCCTTTAGTAACCGTATCATATGAAATTATTTATTTTCTTATTTTTTTTACTATAAGAATGTAATTTAATTTTAATATAATATACTTTGTCACACCTCGAATAGGAAAGAGTAATATTTTATATTGAAAGTACTTTGTGTCGGAGTAGGAGTGAGTTAAGTTAATTTTGTCATTATCTGAGTTAAATTTTTAATTGAATCATTTATTTATATATGAACTTAATTTGACAAATATGAGACATAATATAGGTCAATAAATTTTTTTAACATAATATATTAATTTTAACATTATGTATAATTAAATTGTAGAATAAAATATGTATAAATTTTAAATCAAGTATATTTTAAAATATAATAAAATAGTATTATTATAAGTATAATAATATGTTATATAAAACAATATTTATTAAATGATAAAATATATTGTTAATACACTATCGTTAAAAAAAAATAAGAGAATATAAGATATTAGATTGGATCAGAACGACTTGAAACATGAGTCGAATTTGTCTTCAAAATACACTAGGTTTAATTTAAAATTTAAACCCGTTCAATTTACCTCGAGTTAGACCAAACTAAGTTAGTATGTCGGATTCGGTTATGCTCACCCCTATTTTAGAATGTACATGTAGAAGAAAAATTGAAAAGAGGAGAAATAAAATTAAAAAAATTAATTATTTAATTGAATGAAAAAATATTTTTGAAATCCACATATTAATTTATCACATGTCTTTGTAATGTAAATAAAAAAATGGAAGAAGAGAAATAAAATAAAAACATTAACTTTTTAAATAAATAAGAAAGAAACATTTTTTTAGTGACTTCCAAACAAAACTTTTTCCTTAGTTAGCCTAAAAATGAGGGGAGGAGAGTCTCTTCTTTTGATTTCTTTAAAAAATAAATAATTTTTAAACACACAAAATTAATAAAGTATTTTATGTTAAAAAATAAAATTAAAAATAAATTTTAATAAATTTATTGATCATAATAATATAAAACAATTATACACTATCATTAAATTATAAATCATCATTAATATACTGTTTGAAAATTAGAATAAATTAACTAGTTGGACCATAAATCAATGAGGCAGCTAGTTCAAATAAATCATAAACTAACTTGGAAAAAAACAAGTCAAAAATTGAAAAATCAGTCAAATTAGTAAAAAACTAGAAAAAAAAAATCATTCCAGGCTATTCAATAAAAAATACTTAATACAACCTTATTTTGACTTTTTTCTTAAACAAATAATCTAATATATTTGTCATTTTTTTATCTAAATATAAACTTATTATTAATAATAAATATTGACATGTATTATTAAAATTTAGATTTAAGTAATATGATAAATGTAATATATATTTTTATGTATTTTAGATATTAAGAAATTATAAAATTATGTTTTATAATATTATGATATTATTAATTTTATAAAGTTATGATATTATTTTTTAATATTATTTAACCATTATTATTACCAGGGGAAGAAAGACACTTTATGTCTCTATGTATTTTTTATAAAATAAAAATACCATGAAAGAGGAAGAAATAGCAGTGTTGAATAGAAAATTGAGATGGTGTATAAGAATGTGATGGGTAATTTTGAGAACAATTGAATGATAAAATATTCTTTATAAAATGTGGGGATCAGATTGAAGTATTTCATTTATATATTGTTATAAATTATTTTATTAATAATTGTTTTTAAAATATTAGTTAATATTATTTTAAAGTAATTATTATAAAAAATAATAATTTTTTTATATATGATTATTTGTAATTAGATGATAATGTAAAATAATTTTATATTTTCAAATATCATATAGACTTTTTTTATTACTATCAAAATATTTTTCATGAAAAAATATTTTTTTATTCCTATGTCAATAAATAAAGGTAATATTTTAATTTTGTATCAATTTTATCTTTTTAATTATCATGAAGTTAATCCCACACCCTTTTCCATTTTTATTTAAGTTTCATAATTTTTCTACAATTTTTTTTTAGAGATTCAATCATATTGTCCAATGAAAATTCAATAATTCGAAGACAGATAGCTATAGGATGAAGACATGAATGAATTGGGTGTGTGGAAAGGAATCCAGTGACAGTTGGACAATGTGGGCCGTCGGATGCAAAGTGGCATCAAACGATACCTATGCGTGTACGCAAAACTCTTATTATCGTCAACTTTCGTTGCATCTCAGGGTTCGGTGCCTTGCCTCTTTTGCTTGTTCTTGAATTACTTGTCTGCTTAAAAGTATATGTTATATTCAATTTAGTAATTAAAAGCGTAATACCAGACTGTATAATGATACAGGTGATTAAGTTGCATGTTAAATTTAAAATATTATAAAATACTTAATTAAATATAAGCTGTAAATGATATAGTGTTAATTATAAATTGAAATTACTATATATCCCCAACTCTAGCTACGCCCCTCCCGTCGTTTATCTCAAGTCATACCAATATTTTGATAAAGATTTGTCTTGCTTTATTCATTTTTATAATAATTGTATTTTCACTCTAAATCATTATTAGAATTGGTGATCTATTTTGATCTTAAAATATAAAAAATATATATATCTCTTATTTAAAATACTTATTTAAAAAAAGGTATCTTTCAATAGAATAGAAAGCCACCTTTATGTTTGTTTTTTGTTTATGCCTCCCGTTTCCAATTTTTATTTATAGGCCTTTTTTTGTTACAATTATAGGCCGTATATTACAGATTATTTTTTAAGAGAATAACTTATGTTTAAAAAATAATATTTCTTTTAGTTTTTCAGCTTTTCAAAATAAGTAGAAACTGGAAAGAATATAAAAATTGATTAAAATTATTAAAAATCATTCAAATATCTTCTTACACAATCAGTTACGTATTTTAAAAAAATAATTGTTATGATAGTAAACAAACATAAATTAGCTTTTATTTTTTAAATATCCAAAAATAATCTCTAAATTATTTTACATTAAAATCATTTATTTTTTAATTTATAACAAACTGAAATCACTCTATTTCTTTTTTAATATATATATCTATATATATATATACTAAAATATTAATATCTATTAAATTTTGTAAATAATTATTTGTATCTAAATTCATATTCATTAAGTAAATAATTTATTTACTTATTGTGAATAATTTTTTGTAAATATTCATCATGTTTATTGTTCCTAAGTACAGCTTACAAATAAGGATCCACCTTATCTAATTAACCACTCATTTTGTAAATATTGAAGAATCTCATGTCCCAAGTAACTTAAATAATTTAGAAAATTACTAAAAAAAGGACTTGTATTGCCTTGATTGTGATAGCATACATAAACCCTAAACATGAAGAAACCTATCTGCAAATGGGAAATTCCTTGAACTAGATGACCCTCGTGGATCCTATTGTCTCAATCAAAATTCCAAACATGAAGTGTATCACATTGCATATCAACCACAATTACCTCACATCCATTGGGCCTCTTGTGAAAGAACTGTATATAAGTCCATCAAACACTTTTTTTTTTTTAATTTCTCTACATATTTGAAAACTTCCATACATGTGAGCTTCTAAATAACCTGTGATTATCAATTTTTTTTATGTCCATAAAAGGTTAAAGTTAGGTCATAAAAAAAATAACATACATGTCTCATTTAAGTCAAATTTTATAAAATAAGATTAAGCCTATTTAAGTAACGTGTGTAACTTAACCTATTTCAACTTGTATATATGCTCAAGTTTTTTTTTTTCAATATCGTTTTATTAATATATTCAAATGCAGTGATATATTAAAAGATTGTTCTTTTCTAAGCATATTTTTAATGGAAGTTACTTAGTTATACATATAAGCAACCAATTTTATCTTTTTTTAAGTAGATCTATACTTGTTACGTTACTTTTAAACATCTAAATAAATTTTTACTTTATTGAGAGTTTCTGCTAATAAGTTACTTAATTTATAAATATATTTTTTTCAACATTTTGTATTTTTTTTCTCTTTATATATAAAATGTTAGGAAATATATAAAGAATAATTGTTTATATAAACAATTATCTATAATTTAAAGAAATCTAAAATTAAACATGACACTAAAATATTATTTTATTATTAAACAACTCATGCATTCAGATCCATATAAAATCATAGAAGAATTCTACTTTATCTTTAACAACTCGTGTTTTAAACGTATTAGTTGTCTAAAGTTTAAACTCATCGTTGAATTGAAGTTTAGAGTGCATATTTTCTTTGTAGTTATATCAATTGAGTTAGTGTAACATGATTTAAATTCAAAATAATAATTTTATATAATAAGAAAATATTCCATTTTATTATATATATACTTTTTTGTATTTCTATTAAAATTCAATAAAAAAAAGGTAAAAAAAAAACATATGCACAAGTCATAATAAATTAGTGTGAGAAATGGGAAAGAAAAGACGAGAAAATGAATAGAGCACGATTGGATTTTCAAATTATTTAATTTAAGAGAAGTCAAAAATCAAAATAATGTTTAAGGTTATTTTCTAAACATAAGCAACCCTCGTCTGGTGGCTTTCTCCCATATTGCCTGGAAGCAAACATACAAATCGAATGTGCAAAGGCAAAAGTCATAAACTCATAATGACAATCTCATCATTTTTCGAACAGAAAAAACCACTCCTTTGGATAAAACGGACTTGATTATCATAAAGAGTACAAATTTTACGTACTCCACCCTTTTTGTTTATATATAAAAATGAAGCACACTAGTTTCATTGTTGCACTCAAACCAAACCAGCACCTTTCTAATCACACTCTATTCAAATTACAATAATTAAACCTTTTTAGCTGAAAAGCCTTTGCTATAAAAACACCTTTTAAATTGCAGACTGTCGCACCCATTAAAGTAGAACCATTAATGACCTCTTATAATGTGGTAATATACTAAGCCAAAATAGGCCTGTTGCCATCCAAAATGAAAAGATTTATGCAAATAAATATTCTTATAAATTAATAAAACTTTGATCCACTAACCAGTATAAACTATAAAGTTTTTAATCTTTCTTTTTTTATTTATCGAGGAAACACTATAGAAACCGGTTATACTCGAGGAACTCAAAACTCTTATATAATCAGACAAGGCATATCTTGAATTTGTTTAGAGTGAAGTTGGATTAGATAAAACATAAAGAAGTCACGCATTCAAGCCCAAATTCAAGCAGGCCTACTACTATCCATCCAAACCCTAATTACACGGTTATTTTGGTTCACTTTTTGCCTAGGGTTCAAATCGAACCTAATTTTGCAATTAACCAAAAAAAAATTTACAATAATAAAAATGTACACATTTTTTATAATAGAAGAAAATAAAACCCCGTTGAAATAAAAAATAATTAAAAACTATGGAGATCTTAAAACTTTGTGAGGGATAACTTGCCTAAACAACAATAAAAATCAAATAAAACATGTTTTTCTGAAACAAATTTTTTTTTTTTAAGATCATTTATATCTTCACATTATATTGGGCATCTGACTAATCCAGTTAGACAACAAAAATTCTCCTTCTGAATTTTTATTGCAATTACATTACTAGAAACTCAAATCTTGAATGAAGCTAACCCACACAATAGTTTTTATGGTTCGATTTGAATACTCTTTTAGATAAAAACCCATTTTAATTGTAAAAATAAAGCATGATTTGGTTCAAATTGATTTGAATATAATATTATATCTAATTTAAATTAAATTTGATCTTGTGCAGTTTGGAATAAAACAACTTATTATTTTTTTTAGTATAAGTTAAAAATTTAGATAAATTATGTGATACAGAATATAAGGGTAATAAGAGACCTAACAAATGAAAACTAAATTGTATAAAAAAATAATCTTTATTATTTCAATTAAGGATTTGATTAATTATTAATTTTTATCAAGTTTGAACCTATATATGACACCCTTAAACCCATTACTCCATGAGCTTGTATATGGCAATATGCCCAATATCTCCTACAGTGATTTTTGGAAAAGTGATTGACAAAATTTTTTTAATATATATAATTATTAACAAAATTCATGAATATTTCGTTCATAGTAGTTAAAAAATATTGAGTTATGTTATTTTCTACAAGCAATTGAATTGGTTAAATAAACAATTAATGTTTGTCATTTACTATTAAAAATAATTTCAATTATTGCAAGTGAATAAATAAATAATTAATGTATGTGTATTTAGTTGGATTGTGTTAGTAAATTAAAACTACACCTGTGAAATCAAAGCTCTATTGTTATATTATTATTTAATTATTCAATGATATATTATTAAAAGAACATGACTTTCTATATTTTTATTGACCTAACGTAGTCAATTTATTCTAATGTTTAAAATATATAATAAAAATAGAAATTTAAATTATTAGAAAACTAAAATTAATTTTTTAAAAAAAATCTTGAAAATTGTGAGTATGTTTAATTTGTTTTTTAGATACTTTTAGCATTTTTCTATTAATTTTTTAAAATAAAATATTTTTATAATTATATTGAAATTATGCTACCATAAAAAATTGTTAAATACATTATTCTTGATTCCCAAATATAGAACACTGTTAGTGCCATGATTGTTTTAAATTGCAATTGACGCCAGCACAAGAGGTGTTATGAAATTTTACAAAATAATTTATTTGGCTCAATAAACCGTAAATTAAATTATTCTTTTATTGATAATTTAATTAAACAAACAAATAAATAATTGGTTTATAATCAAGTAAATACAAATTTTGTAACTATCTAGACATAAATAGATAATACGTGCATAACTGGGACTATGCAACCCAAATTCAAAATTTGAAATCCTATTTCCTAAATTTTGAAAAATGATAAAAATTAAAATTGTGTCAAGGCTATTGAATCATCACCACAAAAAGCAAATGCCTTTTTAATTACTATAGTTTTAAAATGTAAAATGTATTTATGGCGAATAGGAATCGGGTGTATCCAAAAATTTATTATATATTAATTAAAATAAATAAAGAAAAAGATCTTGTATATAAAATATAATACCTCATTAGCCATATTGGGCTGTTGGATTTTAGCTCCAATGGTTATGAATGAATTAAACTGCAACAAATTTTTGTATCTTCATTTTGATTTTTAGTTTTAATTTATTTTTATTAGTTTAAATTTTTTTACTTTATTCTCTTAAAGTATATTATATGCTTGATTAAATTAGTTATTTTATCTATCTTTTTTACACTAAGAATGTTAATTTTTACTATCTTACAATTTATCATATATCATTAAATTAACTAATTAGAATTGTAAAAATCTTAAAGAATTAATTTAATTTAATATAGACACTTTGAGGAGACTAAAGTAAAAAAAAAAAAAAAAAAAAGACTAATTCAAAATTAAAATTAAAGTAAAAAACCAAAATCCTATGTTATCCGATAAATTATAATGCATTCAGTTATTTTATCTTCTTTTGGCCTTGAAATTATATACTTTCAATGATTTTATACCATGGAAGGTTTTATTAGTTCTAAAAGTATAAAAATGTGTAAAAAAAATCTACAATTAATTTTAATTAAATGTTAAAAAGAAAAAATGAGCAACACATTTAATTATTAGTTAAATTTTTAAAAAAATTATAAAATTCTAAATGACTTATTAAATAAAGTGTGAAACTTTTAAATAAATTTTAATTAATAATAAAAAATGTGTTCAAGAAAAAAAAAATCATTTTTCATCTTAAGAATTAAAAAAAAATGTGTGGGGTGATTAAGTGAGTATCATGAATAGACTGGGAATCAATGAATTTCATTTTAAAATAATAATTAAAATATAATTAAATAATAGGTATATTTCTATTTGTTTTATTTTATCAAATTTTAATTGTATTTTCTAACGCAACCAAAGTTCATTCATTTTTAATAAAGTGGTAGATGCTCTATCCCATCTCAGGACACTGAACATAGATAATTATTTTAATTGTATTATCCGAAATTCAACTTAACATTATATATAATTGTATATTTTATTATTATTATATCCATCAATTATTTATTTATTTATATTTATGTTGAGAGAGAATCTATGGTCAAATTTGTGTTAAAAGACTTTCTCCTAATCATTAAACTGTGAGTCATGTAAGTGTCTCCCTCTAATAAATCAAATTATTTTAACTAGCTGTCACACATGCTTCAAAGTGATTAACTGCAGAAGAATATTTGCAAGATCTCTCACATAACTTATTTTTGGTTAATGTAATAAAATTATTCATTTCCATGCCATTAAATCTGAAGGCATTTATATTGAAACTTATAATAAAGTAGGCTATATAGGCTTTTAATTAGCATAAATGTTAAAAACATGAAATCAATATGACGCAATTGTCGTTATTGTTTCATAAACAAAATTAAATCCGCGTACTTGCTATATATTACCTTTTACAATTCTCAAGGTTCTATTATTCATTTCCTTTCACAACTTCCCCCTCTCTTTCTTTGATTTGCTCCTAAACAAATATCATATTTAATCTGGTTTTTCATCTTTTGAATTCAAGAGTGTGAGTATTTTAAAATTGGACTAATCTTGAATAATTAAGTTGATTTGATTATTTTTTTCAAACAATACAGTTTAACAAAAATTAAACCTATCAAACTTGAGTAAATAATATATATATTATCGTCTTTTTATATTATTTTTTTCTAAAGATTTAAGTATATAATATTTTATTCTATTTTTTTATTTTTTATTAAAACTTGGATAGCTTTTATTAAAAAAATATTATTGTCTAATTTTTTTTTAATGTTATCTTCCCTTAAGAGATACAAATATTATATCATTTTCTTGTATTGAAATATATACAATCCCTTATTTTAATAAATATAAATATATCTCACTTTATTTTAAATTTTTTGTTTGAAATATTTTTATAACTATAATATTACTGCTCTATAAATTTAATTATTCTAATTTTTCTTTTCTTATTTTAAAAATATACAGTTTTTTTTGGATGGAAATAATTATATTTTTCATCATTTTATATATTTTATAAAAAATTTAATAAACTATATTAAATATTAATTATCAAATGAGAAACAAGATATAAAACTTGAAGGACGAGAAAAAAAGAGAAAGGAAGGAAAATAAAATAGGGTATATAAACAGATAAATGAGTATAATGGATAATATTTTAATATCTAAATTATTATTTGATTTTAAATTTTAATTTTAGACTTAAATGATTTTTGTTGTCCCTATAAATATATCACCTTATATTTTTAATCTTTATAAATTGTTTTATTTTTATTTGTAATCCGCACAAATACATTACATTTTATTTTCAGTTCCTGTAAATTATTTTTTTATTTGTAGTGTATGTAATATTTTTATTTGATTTAAATATTTAATATTTAAATATTATTATTTTATAACAATACTTGATGACATCATCGTCAAAGAAAGTCAATTAGCTGTGTGAGTTTTTTTTATTAAAGCACTAATGTTATTAATATTTGAAAAAAAAATTAAGGGTTACTGACAAATTTTTATACTAAAAACGAAAAATCAATTTAATTATATTTAAATTTAAACAAATAAATTTAATAGTCACATTATCAATATAAAGTAATTTTAACCTCTTATTCAATCACGAATTAATATTAGTATAAATTTTAATATATTTATTAAAAAAATCAATAAACTCTGCATAATAAATTGTGATTGAATAAGAACGTAAAATTGTTTTAATTTTATTTAGAAAAAAGAAAAAATAAGATATTAGAAAAGATCAAAAAGAGTTTAAATAACAAAAAAATCAGGTCTATAATAAGAGGTTAAAATTTTGTTATATTTATCTAATTAATAATAACACCATATTTTAAATTAGATTGGTTAATTTTATATTTTAAAACATTTATTAAAAATATAATTTGATTATTTTTAATACTTGATGTTAATAGATAATAGTTCAGAGTATATATATATATAATAAACAAACATAAGACAAAAAAAAAATTATACAGAATATGTTACATAAAATATAAGAGTAACAAAAGATACTCGATTCAATTTTAATTGTCTTTGAGAACTAAAAATTAGGTAAAATAAAATAAATTTATCGTTTCAAATAAGAATTTGATTGTATTTTTATTAATTAAGTAATTGAAAATAATTTGAATGAATGTGACACTATTGAACCCAAGAGCTTACATACAAAAATATGCTTAATAATTATATTGTTTAATTAAAAGGAAATTATTTAAAATTGACAAAATAAAATTTATTTAATAAATCAAATCAAACAACCTATTAATTAAGTTATACATGAATTTTAAAATAATAATTTAAATAAAAAATATATAGTAAACAATAGGAAATAGTAAGTCAATAATATAATAAATAACTCAATAAATATTAAACAACTATAGAATACTCATGATATGTTGTATTCTATTGTTAAATATTATTTGTTGCATATAACTACTCATTAAGTACTAACCACTCAACATTGCTTGTTTATTTAATACCTAAGGAAAATGTTTTTGAATAATGAATAATATAAATATAAGTTCCCAATGAGATTATTTTTAAAATCCATTTCATATATGTATAACTTAGATTTTCACTTTAATACTTATTTTGTCATTTTTATTTTAACTTCAATTTTCTAACGTTTGATATTTGTATATTATTTTTTAATACTTGTATTACTAATTATGCTTGTATTTTATAATTTTTTTTATTTAAATAATAAGTAAATACTTCAATTTTATCACGTGAGTTAAATTTTTTTAATATAAACTTTTATCTAGATTTTTTAAAATTATTTTTAATCAAGATTAATTTAATTTAATAACCCAACACAAGACTAAAGCGAGCTTAAAAAACAACCTAAAAAAATAGTTAAATCGTATTTACTAATGTTCATTAGGCGAGATGATCCATCGTGACAATTCTAAATTACTCTCACATGCTCTAAAAGGATTGTGGTGTTTTTCAAAAGATGTGATATAAAATAATTTATTTGATTAATAAATAGTAAATTGTAATTGTTTTAGAAAAAAAATTAATTAAATAAATAAAACAATTAATAAGTCTATGATTTTTTTGGTACATTTAATAAGTCCATGGTTAATGATTAATCAAGACAAGTTTCAATTAATGACATGAATAAATAAATAATTAATGTATGTGTATTTAGTTGGACTGTTCAAGTATATTAAAATGAAACGTTGTGTCTATAATTATATTGTACTGTTTTTTTTTTTAACAATAATCTTCCTGAGAAATCCTAACTCGGATGGTTCTGATGAATTATTCACTTAAATTTTTTTATTTTTGGTTTATTTATTTTTTAATGGTGTAAAATTTCTCATGAGGCGTCAAACACAAAATTAGTATATGTTTCCGTCACAATTTACCTACGATACTATTTACATAATTTTTTTTAGCTACAACGCTATTTACATAAAAAAATTATAATTATTATGGCTAGTCTATTTTACATTATTATTATTTAGTTATCCAAGGATACATTATAAGACTTTGGTTTTCTATATTATTATTAACATATTGTAATTATTTTATTGATTTAAAAATAAAAATAAAATATTATTAGAAAAATCAAAATTAAATTTAAAAAGATTCTTAGAATTCTGAGCAAGTTTAATTAGTTTTTCAGATACTCTTATCATTTCCCTGTTAATTTTTAAATTAGTCATACTAAAGAAATGTTATTTTTATAATTATATTGAAAATATGCTACGGGGAGAAAGTATGTAAATGAAAATGAAAAAAAAAAAGCTATTATAATTGAACACTGTTAATGCCGTGATTGTTTTAAATTGTAATTGATGCTGAGCACAAAAGGTATTAAGAAATTTTGCAAAATAAACTAATTACAAAATAAGAAGCCTAATATGTCAAAACTATTATATATATTATTTTCACAATATCCATTGGTCTTCTCTGGGACCCCACTCTCCTTTTTACATGGAACAATGGAAAAGGCAAATCCAAGATTGGATAAAAGGTTGGATTTGTGACACACGATATCCAATCCGATGAATCCACTAAGCACGCCATTTTTAATCATTCTCCACGTTACCCCTTCAATCCCAAAATGATCATATAGTCCTTAGCCCCACACTCTGATTGGCCGTTCTGAGAGACCCTCAGCTCTTACCGTGGACCAGTCTACACTGGATGGATGGAGACCATTTAAAAGGACAAGACGAGTAGATTGTAGTTGACGATAGTAATAGCAGGCGCGTTACACACGCGCTCCATGTTGAGTTGTGATTGGTGGCGGACATCACGAACCCCCTCTTTCTAGCATGGACCCCACTCTCCTATGCTTTACATTTCCTCACATTGAAGATAGAAAAATAATAATGTGCAGAGAGTAACCACAGAGAAAGATGTGGTTGAAGAAGCAGCTATATTAACAAGAGGTTTGGAATCTAACTTGGATTCAAAACAAAAGCCCAAGGCTTTGTTGTTTCAGTTAGGAAAAAACAAATATCTTAGCCAGGAAAACCATTGACTTTCTGATTTCCCATAGTCACTGTAAGTCAGCTCCACCATTTTTTTATTGTTAATGAATCAACATATATAAATACTATTTTATTTTATCTGTCCCTTTCTCTTTCAAGAATCTTAATCTTTGACAAAAAAAAATGTATATATATATATTTATATATATATAATTTTATGATTTTTAGAAAATAAGAGAAAGAGATTTTTACCTTTTAAAATTTAATGTTTTTGCTGTCAAATTTATCAACCGTGAATTGGATATTGAATCTAAAAGAGAAATCATAACTTTCTGGCTGTGGAACCCAGTTGCTCTGTTTGTTTTTTTGGCTCTTTTACTTTGCACACTGTCAAATTAAAAGGTATCGTTTTCTCCGTACCTTGGTTGGTTTGTATGCCATCTAACTTTCTCCATTTCTCAGTTTCTCACTTATATCACTGTGGGGGTGGATAGAGAAGAGAGAGAATGACGGGGGTGGTGTCAACCCGTTCTTTTTGTTTAGATTTGGTGTGATGCATTTGATAAGTGAGGGTGGTGTGTGAATATGACTATGAGATGAGATACATGTGAGATAAGGTTTTGTGTTTGTGCTGTCCTTTTTTTTTTATTTATATTTGTTAAAAGATTCTTAATTTTTGTTTTATATTCTTTTTTTTCCTGAGGACGTTTTGGCTTAGACTTCCTTGGATTTTCTCCTTGCTGGTGTCTTTTTCAAAATTCTCAATACTGACAAAGAATCGGTCAAGTGTGAAATAAGGAAAAAGAAGTTGTTCTCCCTCTTATCTGTCACTGTTTTGTGTTTTTTCTGCTGTTGGGGTTGCAGACATGAGATGCAGGTGTGAACCTTGGATCAGAAAGGAAGGGGATTTTCTTGTCCTGTTCCTCTTTCCATCTGTCTCAGGAATAGCCTTTTAGCTTTCCCCAAGAGAGAGAAAGGGCGTGTCGACAAGGAAACAACTTTTTGGCCATCTCCACTTTTTTACAAAAAAATTTCAATCTTGTCAGTGTGTAGCTCAATCTGGTTTAAAGGTAAAAAAGTTGAGTAATAATAAGGAATCAAAAACTGAAAAAGTTCCTTGCCAAAAGTGACAGTGACAATTTCGGGTAAGAAAAAATAGAAATAAAAAAGGGAAGAACATGAGAGTCAGCATGGGAAGAATAGAAGCACAGAAATTTTTGGGAGATAAAAGAGAGAGGGTCAATTCATTTTTTTAGAAGTCTTTCGTGAGATTTGAGTGTTTGATCAACAGTTGCAGTGGGGGTGCAAGAGTTGTGACTGATATTTATTTCTCAACCCATTTCCACTTCAATGCAAAACTCATCTTCCTTCTCCTACTCGACTGTATGGTTTTGGTCTCCATCTCTTAGCATCTTATTTTATTGTTTATTTCTCTGTTGTCATTGAATTTTATTTGTGCATCTTATTATTCATCCCTTTTATGAGGCTATAATTATTATATTCTATAGCAAAGGAAAATGGAAGGCCCCAGTGAGATGGGTCTCATTGGGGAAAATTTTGATGCCGGTTTGATGGGGAGGATGAGGGACGATGAGTATGAAAGCCGTTCTGGAAGTGATAACTTTGAAGGCGTATCTGGTGATGATCAGGATGGTGGTGATGATCAGCCACAGAGGAAGAAGAGATACCACAGACACACTCCTCACCAAATTCAAGAGCTTGAGGCGTATGACCTTATCAAACTTTGCACCCTTTTAATTTTTTTCCTAATTTGCTTCTGTGATTGAATTATGGTTTTGGTTTTATTGGTTTTTAGTTTCTTCAAGGAGTGTCCTCACCCTGATGAGAAGCAAAGGTTGGATCTAAGTAAGAGGCTTAGCTTGGAGAATAAGCAAGTCAAGTTCTGGTTTCAGAATCGACGAACCCAAATGAAGGTGAATTTGAGGACAACAGTGTAGTATTATTGCACTTGAATGACGCAATTTAGATATATTATACTAATTGAAGTGATTTTTTCTTGAATCAGACCCAGCTGGAGCGGCATGAGAATATAATGCTTAGGCAGGAGAATGATAAGCTCAGAGCTGAGAACAGTTTGATGAAGGATGCGATGTCAAATCCAGTGTGTAACAACTGTGGTGGACCAGCTATTCCCGGCCAAATTTCATTCGAGGAGCACCAGATTAGAATTGAGAATGCTAGACTAAAGGATGAATTGAACCGTATATGTGCCTTAGCAAACAAGTTCCTTGGCAAGCCAATCTCATCATTGACCAATCCCATGGCTCTCCCAACCTCAAATTCTGGTCTAGAACTTGGTATTGGAAGGAATGGGATTGGTGGTTCAAGCACTCTTGGCACTTCCTTGCCAATGGGGCTTGATTTGGGAGATGGAGTGTTGGGCACTCAACCTGCAATGCCTGGGATTAGACCACCATTGGGATTGATGGGAAATGAAGTTCAGTTTGAGAGATCTATGCTTATAGATCTTGCATTGGCTGCTATGGAGGAATTACTAAAGATGACACAGGCGGAGAGCCCTCTTTGGATTAAGAGTTTGGATGGCGAGAAGGAAATGTTTAACCATGAGGAGTATGCAAGGTTGCTTTCTCCTTGTATTGGTCCAAAACCCACTGCTTATGTAACTGAAGCTACAAGAGAAACTGGGATAGTAATCATCAACAGTTTAGCCCTTGTGGAAACTCTGATGGATGCGGTATGACTATGATGATCAACTTCTTAGGCTTCACTCAAGTTTAACCAATTTTAGTTTTCTTAATTGCCGTTGATGCAGGGATGAAAGAAATGCTACTCTTTTAGGAGAATACTTTGATTTGGTGCTTTTGTTCCTAATGGACTGTGACTATTATTTAGTCTAATTGATGCAGATTTGTTTAATATCTTATTTTAATTGATTATTTCTTTGAATAGAATCGATGGGCAGAGATGTTTCCGTCTATGATTGCTAGAGCTGTGAACCTCGATGTTATATCCAATGGCATGGGTGGAACAAGAAATGGTGCTCTACAAGTGGTGTGTTTCTTTGCTGTATATTTGCTTGATTTTGCCTTAGTAGTTGGTTGGAAGTGACTAGGATTGTGCATTAATTTCAGATGCATGCTGAGGTTCAATTGCTTTCACCATTAGTCCCCGTTCGTCAAGTAAGATTCCTCCGGTTCTGTAAGCAGCATGCAGAAGGTGTATGGGCTGTGGTTGATGTTTCTATTGAGATTGGTCATGATGCTGCTAACGCACACCCATTCATGAGCTGTAGGAGGCTTCCTTCTGGCTGTATTGTGCAGGATATGCCCAATGGTTACTCCAAGGTAAGTGCTGATCTAAGTTCTTTTTTAAAACTTCTTTTTTGTTTTATTTTTAGACAAAACTTAAATGTAATTCTATGGATTTTATTAATGTTGTTCTTCAATCAAAATTAAAATTTCATTTTGGTAATTTAGGTTAATATTTAATGTAAACTTCTATTATGTGACCGGAGAACAACACCACAAGCATTTATAGAAAGAAGTATCTTTATTTATTTAATTTTTGTGTATTGCTGTTTATTGCTTTATGTAGTGTTCAGTTTTTTTTTTTTTTTTAATTGAGGTATCTTCTTACTTTGATAATGAATTGGGTGTTTTGTTATAGTTGATGTTATGGTTTTGCAAGAAGTTGCACTTGAATTCTTTGTTAAGAATCTGTTTAACTTTTCTTTAAATATTTATAAGAGAAAAAAGTAAGAAAAAAATAAAATAAACTTCTTTATAAATTATATTTAATTTATGTATAAGTTAATTCTTAGAAATTTTTTATTTTTTTAAACTAATATAAATAAACTTCTATAAATTATAAGTTAATTTTAATTTATTAAGAAGTTTATTTCTTTTTTATTTTCTTCTTCTATAAATATTTATATAGAAGTTTATTCAAAACATACTATAAATAAACTTTGTTTTGACTGCTATAAATAGAACAAGGTTGAACTTTGCCTGAGAAATCAGTCTTTTTGACTAGTTTTTTTTTATTGGAGAAGATGCTTCCTTAGTTAAATTGTATTATAATCTTCTAATTAACTTCAGAGTAAGGCTTGCTTGTTGTCTGTATTTAATTTGTCCAGTGCTACTCCTAGAGAATAGTGAATAAAGGTTTACATTGTTTAGCAATACTTTGAAGCTTCGTTTCTGCTTCGCATCTTTTACTATTTAAAAGTGCATGAAAATTTGAAATCTTGGATTCTTCAGTCTTTGTTGCATAAACAATACACTTGATGCTTCTATTCCTATCTCCTTTTATATAAAATGTACCATTTTTTACTGCATACGAGACCATAATGACCTGGATCCAGTCATTTGCTGCTATAATATAATGGTGACAGGTGATGTGTTAATCCGTGCCCTTTATTATATTCATATAGGTTTTATATTGTTAAAAAAATTCCATAATCTGCTATCTGGTGTTGGGATTCGCCTCTATCCCGTTGACATTTGCTCCAATTTTGACATATTAATTTATAATTAGCCTAGGGTTTCATGTCAAACATTTTTTTATCTATGTCGAGTTTGACGTCATTCGATAATAACCCTTCTAATTTTATCTATGACCAACTAAAAAAGGTTTGATCTCTACATTGCCTTGTGATTCTTTCCATAATAGAAATTTTACAAAGTAAATAATGTAGGCAATAATACACTGCTAGTTAACCATGTACTTATTATATACCACAAGTTGGTTGACTTTTATTTTATTACTCATATTAAAGATGATTTTTTATTGAATAATCATGTGTAAAATTTTGATATTGTATAAAAATTAAACTCTATCTTTATTATTGCATTTTTTGTTGTTGTTTTTTTATAGAAGTTGCACTATTTGTAGGTAACTTGGCTTGAGCATTGGGAGTATGATGAGAGTGTTGTCCACCAACTTTATCGCCCACTGCTTAATTCTGGCGTTGGATTTGGCGCTCATAGATGGATCGCCACCCTCCAGAGGCAGTGTGAATGTTTGGCTATCCTCATGTCCTCTTCCATCTCAAGTGATGATCACACAGGTACATGCATGCATCATTAATTTTTGTTTACCTTTTTCATGGCATGTAATGATGTTACACTAGAAATTGTGTAAACTTTGGCACTTTGGTTTTGCAGCATTGAGCCAAGCTGGTCGGAGAAGCATGTTGAAATTGGCACAGCGCATGACTAGTAACTTCTGTTCCGGGGTTTGTGCTTCGTCGGCTCGCAAGTGGGACAGCCTCCATATAGGGACTCTGGGTGATGACATGAAAGTGATGACTAGGAAAAACGTGGATGACCCTGGTGAGCCTCCCGGCATTGTGCTCAGTGCTGCAACTTCTGTTTGGATGCCAGTGTCACGCCAAAGGCTCTTTGACTTTCTGCGTGATGAACGCCTCAGAAGTGAGTGGGACATCTTGTCCAATGGTGGACCCATGCAGGAGATGGTCCACATCGCCAAAGGACAAGGACATGGAAATTGCGTTTCTCTCCTTCGTGCTAATGTAAGTTCTATTCTTAGTGTTCTTAAGGTTAGTAATACAAAAGGCATTAACACTTGATTAAGTAGATAAAAGTTTTTAATAGTGTATTTAATGCACCTTAATCAAACATCATTTTATGTTTAGTAGATTTAAAAAAAAAAAAATGGAAGCCAACAAAGTGGGAATGAATTTAGTGCATTGACGCAGTCGTAAAATCAAATCCATTATATAAAGATTGAATGACTCATTCTAATGCATGTTGTAATAAAATATGTCATTTGATCTTTATTTAATGATTTTTATTTGTGTACTGTGTAAATGCATATCATAATTAATTGTAGGAAATTTGATTAAAAAAAGTGGTACATTTTTTGTTCCATTGCAAAAGTGTACTTTCTATTTTGTTCGTTTTATGCTGTATGATTTTCCTTGTTTGGATACAAGTTTTGCAGGCAATAAATGTCATTATTGTTATAGAAAACATAAAAATTGAATTAGTAGGTTTTGTTCACTCCTGAAAAATGAAATGACGTGATTGATTAAGTTGTCTTGTTTGCAGGCTGTTAATGCGAATGACAATAGCATGCTGATTCTGCAAGAGACATGGATGGATGCGTCATGCTCAGTGGTGGTATATGCACCGGTTGATGTGCAATCGTTGAACGTGGTGATGAGTGGAGGAGATTCTGCATACGTGGCACTCTTGCCTTCAGGCTTTGCCATTCTTCCTGATGGTCACAACAACAGTTGCAATGGGACTTTGCAGAAGGGTGGCGACAATAGTGGTGGAAGCCTTCTCACAGTGGGCTTTCAAATTCTGGTGAATAGTCTTCCAACTGCTAAGCTCACGGTGGAGTCAGTGGATACTGTGAACAACCTCATCTCCTGCACCATTCAGAAGATCAAAGCTGCTCTCAGAGTTGCATGATAACAACCATTTTGTTAATGCAAGTTAAGTTAAGTTACCTTATTATTATTGTTTTGTGTCTTTTGTTTTTTAATTTTTTCTAAGATGAATTCGGAGAGGGGTTATAATATATATTTGGTTGGGTGTATAGGATTTAAATTATAGAGTAGTGGAAGAGGCTGAGGCAGAAAGGGTCGCGTAAGGAAGGTTTCGAGTCAAGAACGAACCGCGATGGAGGAACTTAATTTATTGTGCTGCATATGAATGAGTGCAAGTTTTCTGCTCATAGTGGTTCGGGTATTGACTCGTTGACCTGCGAGTTAGTCTCAGCACTCTTGTTTGGATAAAAATATGTGCGTGTTACTTACTACTTTTACTAGTGCCCATCCTATATACGGTTGCAAATTCAAACTGCTGAACTCATGTATTTTGGAATGCATTTTCATAAATTATTAGTCTTTTGGCTCCACATCCATGCACTTTTCTTTTTCCTTTTTATTTTTTTGGTGCCCATAATTTATATCGATGAAGAATTAGGTAGAAATTTGAATTTTTAATTTATTTAGACGCTGCTGTTATCTCTTTCTTCTTTTACATTAATTCATGAAAGATACTTTTAATTGTGCTTTCTCTAAAAGTTAAAAATATTCCAAATTCGACTAAAGGGGTAAAATTACTATATATAGAAAGTCAAGTTGATGTGTATGTCAGGTAGGTGAGTGCAAAAGAGAACTAGTGTCTATTCAAATCCGTTTAATAAATCGATAATATAAACGTTACAATAAAATTATATGATAGAAAGGATAATGTATCAAATCAAAATTTATGCGTTGCTATATACATTCTAAACTCATATACTCTTAAAAAAAGATGTAACTTGGCTAAATAGTGACTTACGATAATCAATTATATCATGTAAAATGAATGTCGATTTTGATAGGTAACTGCTAGTATTTAGTCTAAGAATTATTCTAGCTAAGGGGGACTTTTTTTTTCATGATCAAAATTGTAGGACGAATGATGCTTCAATTTAAGATAAAGAAAACTTTTAGACTCGAAATACTTTTAAAAATTATATTTATTTTACTTCAAGAAAATGAATTGAGTTATCGGTAAAAAAAAAAAAAGAATATTTCACAATTTTCATTTTCGGCTGATTTAATTCTCGTTACACTTACCAACATTTTTTTCTCGTTATTTATTTTTATCAATATCCATATAACACTTCCTCAAAATATAAAACCCTATGCCCTATTAACATTTATATTAGAAAAATAGGTGTGCTCGTGTGTGAAAGAGAGAACTATTAACACTTCCAAGTTCCAACGATCGTCGTGTTTGTTTGTTACTCTTTTTTAAAAAAAATTATTTATTTATTGTGAGTGTATTTCAGAATTGCAAAATTAAAGGAAGAAGATTCTTTTATTACTGAAGAAGAAATATTTTAAGATCGTAAAAGCAGGTAGAGGACAAAAGTTTAGGTAAGAGAGTTTAGCTTGAAATAAAATAAAGACATGAAGTTAGGTCATAGAAAATTCAGAAAGTCACACTCAAAATGACAAGTTGTGCTAATATTTTTTCAATTTACTTTTTCCTTTGATCTCTGTCAAGTAATATTTACAGGTTTCAAGTTTCAACAACCGAAAAATATAAGATTCAACGTTTAAAATAAGAATATTTTTAAAATAAAAATACCATATTTTGAAAAACAATTAAATTTATCCAAATTACATATAGTAAGAGTCCTTCGCAACTTCTTTGTTTGGGCCAAGTGTTTGCTCCTACTTGTTGATTTGGGCCTCCAAATATACGCACAAAACTCAAGCCTGTGATTTATTTTTATAAATGCACCACCAAAGTTCAAATAATGTAATAATTGCCCATTCATTTCTGGTTATTTACACAAACCCCCTTTTCTCCAATCTTCTCCATAGACAACGACCAAGCTTAGCAGCAAACCCAACACAAGAATATTGTTTCCTCATAGTTCCAATATCATCAACCTCATGTCTCTACGTACATCAGTCACTTCCATCAAAACCACTCTACTTATGGTTAATAATCCAGAACAGATAGTACCTATAATAATCCTTGCTTTTAATGTTTCTTCTAAACTCTATCAGTTAGTCCACTCCATCTGTATTGACTTCCCAAAATTGGTGTAATTTTTCATTTATTATTTGCAATATAATTTGACATTATTTCCATAATTTCTCTTTCTTCTGATTGTGTTGCTTGCACCAATTAAATAAAAGACACAGTTTTCTATAGACGAATTTTTAGAGCAGCTGCATCTATAAGCTGGGAAAGGTCATAATTACTAGGCAGAAAGAAATGGAAATTAATTTCAATGCTTCAAATATTGCTTTGTTTCATGCAATCATGCTATTTGCCAAACAGTGTGACATGGAAAGAGGTGTCTTATTGATTTTGTTGCTTAGACTTAGGTCAACTTCAAAACTTAATTTATATGATAAAGATTATTCTCATTTGTATACACTAATTAGTTAACGTGGGTTTTGAATTTTTTTCGATAAAAAGAATTCTATTGGCAGAAAATATATTGGGTGAAAAATATGTACCACAAGCAACCCTTCTGATTGTTACTACACCAATTGTTGAGGGTATTAACCTTTTAAATATTAACTTTTGGTGAATGAAGAACAAAGTCTTTTTCTTGTTTAAATTGATCGATCTTCCAGTTCTAGATTAGTTGACAGATTTATTTCCGTTGCAAGTCGACACAAACTAATGCTGCTTTTGCCAACGGAGACAATAAAATTGATTCAAGTTCTTCTGATAAAGTCACTAGTAGCAGACTCGTCAAGTCTTAAATGTTATGGGGTGTGTTGGGTATATGATAAAATACGAGGAGCTGGAAAATGGCAATGAATATGGTCTTATATTCCCTTCAAAATTCAAATAAACTTCCCTTTGCTACCTGCCCATTTTAATTCCTACCAAGCACCCCGCTACTGTTTGTGATATTAAGAGATAGGCAAGCAAAAGGAGATGCAGAGATGCAGTTTTTGACATTGATGATGCAAACAAAGTTTGAGCGTTTAGTGAATTAGTAACGTGACTAAAGACCAGGAAACTTATTTCAGCTGTTCGTGATATTGAAGTTCCCAAAAAGTGAATCTGCTTCATCTGATTCTGAAGAAAAGCATCAGTTTCTTTTTCTTTTTTTAAAGCCAGCATTGTGTTGGATAGTTTCCACTTTCCACATAAACCATGTCCGTAAAAACAAAGGAGTACCATAGTACAAAGGCATCGTTGTATGGCAAAATAATTAAATTTTAAACAATAATTTTTAAATATTTCATTAACTTTGTTCTTTTTATCACGTCATATCATTTATTGTATTTATATTTTTTTTCTTTCTCACAAAGTGTTAAATAAATTTTTGGATATTCAAAAATCTTTTTGTTAAATTGTAATGTAACTTCTTTTTTGGGTTTTCTTTTTCAAAATTAACATCTGGATTTCCAAATTTTAGTATTACTAGGAAAAACAATAAAATATATTTAAAACAAACTTAGCTTCGTTTCGAGTTTTCCATTCGAATGGCAAGCTTTTCACTTAGTACATTCTTTAGTTGGACCAACATTGACAGTTGTTTTTCGAGGATGTGTTAAACGAGTAACTGTTTTTGGAGTGACTCACAAATTGAAGTATGGTAGATTTGATTTTGAGTAGATGGCTTCACAGGTACACAAAATAAAAATCTGTCCCACTAGACAGAAACGAAAGGATGTGAATTGTTTGCTACTATGAGTAATTCACTATTCACTAACCTTTTTGAAAATTTGTTTTCCAACTTTAGTAACAGGAATAATGATTTTCTTACCCTCTGACATGTTGTTGGGAATAGTCAATAATAATCCTTGGAAGCAGCATCAAGTTTCTTTCCACCTGCAGCAAATAATATTTTGAGTGATTGTTTGAAAAGCCTTGTGTCGTCATGTGGACCATATCATTCAAAGGATGGAACCATAGCTTTATTTGTTGGGGCGCTGAGATATTATGATCCTTAAATGCACTAATTAGCTGTCATCTAAAACCCAGCTACCCCGTGTGGTTTGTGTTGTGAATTCATTGCAATATTTTGATGCATCATCGTAATCATCTTTCATTGGCTACGCTCAATTTGAAGCAACATTCCATTTAATTGAGTATAAAGAAAAGAAAACTATTTTACAATTAATTAAGATAATTAAGCTAATTAGTTAACGTATCATTTTATTTAAATTATATTTAATTAAAACTTGATATTAAAAATAAAAAAGAAGTTAGAACTATAAGAGTTGGCTTAGTAGTAAAAGATTTGAATAATATATACAAAATTCTAAATTTTAATTTTATTATCATCATTTTATTTTATTATTTTATAAAAAAAAATAGTAAAAATAAAATCTTAATTAAAAGGACACGTCAAAGCCATCATGCTACATTAAGGTTAATGGTAAACTATAATTAGATTAAAATTGCATAAATTTAAAAGTTGAAAGAATAAAATTAAATAATTAAAAACAATCAAAATCTTGAATTGAATATTATTGAAGGACTAAAATACAATTTTGTGGAAATAAAAATAGGTGACATTGCAGTAGATGGCTAGAATCTGATACTACTTATTGTGTATCACATTTTATATTTATACACTATTTTGTTTTTCAGAGTCGATATTATTATGCTATTTATTGTTTGAATTTTAGTTTGATACAATTTCAAATAAATTTATGGTAATTTTTTAATGCCAATTATATGTCACTTTAATTAAGAACGTGTGAAATGTACTGCAGAATCTTTCAACTTAATTTAATCACCATAACCCATGTTTGGAGTTATACTTAAAATAGTTCAGCCCATGATGTTGGCATGTTTGACCTCACCATTTTTTACCAGGTAAATTACTTTATTCAACTCAATTTTAAAAATTAGGTTATACATCCCATCATATATACTTTTTTTTAATTATTACGTTTAAATATATTTTTTCAATATAATGACTTTATTTTATAGTTTCTATAAAAAAAAATCATTTTATGTTTTATATTAAACAAAAGTTATGCAATTTAAGATCCAGTTTAGGGATTAAAAGTATATGGTTTTTATAATTTTTAAGGTTTAAAAATGTATTGACTTGTGTGGATGAATTAAAACAATCCCGTACTTTTAGAAGTTAAAAATACATTTAGACAATATTATCACAATTTTTGCACAAAAATTTTAAAGCAATTATAATGATGATTACATGGACTCAGGAATTAAAATCTTAATAAGAGACGGTTATGTGTCAAGAAAAAAAGGTCATAAAAGTCAACATATTTCAAATAAATAGAGTATGGTAGGAATAAAAAAATTAGTAGTCACGAATTCAAAAAACATAATTCATAATAAGTTCATATGCAATGAAAGTCACGTTGATTAACAAACTTTAGAGTATAAAAAATTTATAGACAAAGATATTGTTTGTTTGTATGAGTATGACAAGGCTACATCACAATCAAAGATACAATGAAAATCATTTTTTGTATGGATACTTTTTGACTCGACTAGTTATATAAGAAAAAAAATGAATGTGTAAGATAATACAATCCAATGACATTTATTTATTTATATATGCTTGGGATTGTGGTTCTTCTAAAGAATAGACTCAAAACTTTTTATTTTTATTTTTCTGCTACATTATTATTTCTCATAAAGCATTACTATAAATCTAGCATTAGGATATTTGTTATACTCTCAACTATTTTTCTGGCAAAAAAGACAAATTTGATTAGTTAAAGTTAGGGCCTGATCAAAGATCGATAAGAAAATGAAGCTAGATTGGGCCAAATACTGATAGGGAAAGGAGAGTGTAAAGGGGTCAAATATTGATAGGGAAAGATATGCGTAAAGGTTGAAACTATTTAATCACTTGAATTATCCTATAAAGTGTCTTACCTCGTCCAAACTACATATTTGAACTAAGCAACGATTTTGAATGAATCATTCTTGGAGATGGAAAAACAACTTGATTATTTTGTTACCTCATAATATAACGATAATACAAGTGATTATTAACCACTAAAGATTTACGCTATGTTGAAAATGAGCAAGTGAGCTATCTCGTTTATAGGTTTCACTAAGTAAGGAGCATTGCGTAGGGAATGAAAAAGACCAATAAATGCTTTAGAATAATAACACCCAATTACGATATACAATCAAATAGTGACATTCAACACACATAAAAAAAAAATTAACTAAAAGAAATAACGTATACAAAAGATTAAATCCAATTTGAGCAGTTTCGAGAAAATGATATGCATACCTTGTAAAGCATACCCAACTAAGAGGGGATCGAGCCCAGGCCTAATTTGCACCACAACTCTCATAAGCCCAGTTATCGTGGAGGCCCAAAGTTACAAGTGTTGAACATATTCAACATTAAAAGCAAGGCAATTTAAATTATACATGAAATTTACAAACTGTCTTAACTAAAAATAAAATTAACCTATCACTACGCGTCAAAACAACATATATTCACCCACAAAAAGAGGTCTTAGGCCCTATGCGCATAAAACTAGCCAAAAACACTTATATACATATATAGCACTATTTGTAGTACATATACATTTAAATATTTTTTATTTTAATGGAATTATTATTAACTTTAGTATAGAATATCTTTTGTAATTATCTTACTCTTTGTTGAGGTGTCTCAGTTGTGTTAGAACCTTAATTGACTTAAAAAAAATTCAGACTAGTCAACAATTCACTTCAAACAATGAATGATCTTCTTTAGACAGGTTATTAGTACATCTCAAGTTCATTAATAATTCATTCTAGATTTGCTACCCCATCCATTTTGGAGAGATGACTTCACCCAACAAAAATTTAAATTGTGATGTGATATTTTATGAAGAATTAATTATTTTTACTAATCAAATTACTACGTTAGTTTACTGATTTATTGATTAAATCTTTTAAGAATTCTAAACAAGTGAACATGTGTTATTATTGTCTCACGCAAGACATGAAATACTCACTAGTATTTTATTATCAGTTAAATAACAAATAATTACATATCTAATTATTAGAATTGTGGATTGACATATTTATTCATTTTGTGTGAAACACAATGAAGTTAAAAGAAAAAGATAAAAACAACAAACATATTACTATTTTAAGCACAATAACGTAATAATATTTTCTTACAATTTTTTTTTAGAAAATTAGTGAGATCATACCTACCAAAAGAACCAAAATCACTAATTGATAAAATATCTTATATTTCTTTAATAGTTAATTGATCATGTATTAATTTTAGATAAAACAATATTTGAAAGTCAAAATTTCGCTCAATGGCATGATCTAAATATTTAGGTCATATTATGATTAGTTTTTTAGGCATGACTCGTCTATCTTGTGCTTATCATCACTAACTTGGCCTTTGAAAAAATTGTAAAACGTGATAGTGTTATCAAATTGAGACATACGTGCTATAAAAGAAATAATAGCAAAAATAAATAATGCAGAATGATTAGTTATTTTGATACATATTGCTTTTCTTTCCATATCTCAATTATTTTATTAGTTCATGCCTTCATCAATAGCTTATTTGAAGAACGAATAATGGACACTTCAATGTATTTGACTAGATGTGCCCGTGCTGTATTTACATTTATATTAAATATCTTATGGAGATTTCAAATATTTGTTATATTTTATATTTTTTTAATAAAAAACAATATATGCATTAATAGGACAAAAGTATTTTTACATTATTATTAAACTACAAATTATTACACGTGATTTGTAATAATTTTAAAAGTTGTATTAAAGGTAATTTTTTATTGATTGATAATATAATTTTTTTTAAGTTTGATAGAATATATTGTTTGATTTCTCATACTCATAATTTGTTTTTGTTTATGTTTCTGTCACATTATATTAGATCATAAAACTGTTAAAATTGTATAAATACCTAGATGAATGGTGACGTATTAGAGAATATAATGTAATATTTAGTAAACCACTGGTCTTTAATTTTCTCAACCGATAACAGAAAACATATTTCAATTTAATGTATTGGCTATCATAATTATTCCTTATGCATTAGTCTACACATAGAATTTTTATTGAGGCAACATAGATATCCACTCATTAAATTCATATCGAGTTTTTAGATCACTTAGGATCATAATAACTTTAAATAAATAGTTGATATAATTGTGTTAAAATATAATGCTTAAAAAATTAAGAAAAATTATATATAATATATATATATAGTTATTAAACTTTTTTAATTATATAAATATGAATATCATAATAATTAGATAATTTATTTTTATATCTATAATTGCTTTTAAGATATTGTTTTTTTATTTTAATATTAATTATAGACATTATATTATAACTATATTGATATTTGTATCGTATTGAATATGAAGCTCCTACACTATTTGTATTTTCGATCAAAATTTAAAACTATACATTACATTATTTTTCACCGAGAAATAAATGGCATTAGAGTTTAGTTAAGTAATTGTGATTAAATTAAAATTTCACGATTTATTTTATAAGGTAATTAGTATTTAAACTTATATATTATATAGAATAAATATTTATTTTTATATAATTAAATTTTATAATAAATATTTTTTAATATATAAAATTATATTATAATTAAAATTTATACCAAATAAGTATATATATATATTATTTTACAATAAATAATTAAATTGTGATATAAAATTATTTTTAATTATTAACCATTTTTTAAAAAAACTATTAGAATTCAATTTAAAATACAGATAAAAAAAATAATAGATAGAAACTGGTAAGTGAAATTAATCAAAGAGTAAAAAAAGAAGATCAATGGTGACCATTGACAAACTTTTACCTAACCTACAAATTTGAGTTTCTTCTTATAAGTTTGCTTTATGTTTTTCGATCATTCACTTTTCACTTTTATCTTTGTCCTATTCCTTTTTCCTGACTTTACTTCCAAGAATTTTCCTGCTACAGTGCAATGTGGTTCACAGGTTATAATTGATCTTATCATTTAGGTCTACCATGACGTTTTAAACTACTTTTATTTTTTATTTTTACAAAATTAGTGTTGTTTAACTTTAAAATTACATTATGTAAAAAAAAACAAATCAGTATAAGTTTTAAAAAACCACTAAAATAAAACAACTTGGTACATCTTGTAAAAAGTTTATTTTTTAATAACATATAAATATGTCATGCACGTCTCTTTTCTTTTTTTAAAAAAAGAAATAAATATTTACAAATCAAATACATCCATGTGTAGAATTTAACTTAATTCTTAAAATTTATAAAACTTACATCGGTAAAGTATGTTATTAATCTCTCAAAATATTTTTAAACGTTGATTTTAGTTTTTATAAAAAATTATATATTTTTAAGTCTCTATATTAGCATAAAATGTAATTTTAGTTCTCAATGAGAAATTAAAAAACTAAGTTACTTTAAAAGTGAAAACGTATAAGATTTTTATAAAAACCAAAACCAAAACCAATATTTTAAAATATTAACATGATCAAAATGTAATTTTACTCCATTGATGTAATAATCTTAAAGCTTAAATTATACAAATTTTTAAGAAACATTGTTAATATATAATAAAATTTTAATTAATATATTACATGTCATATAAAATAAAATAATTTATAATAAAATGTTGGCAACATGACCTATGCTTAATTGTATCAGCCCGATTTTGGCCAAACCTAATCGCCCACCGGATATCAATATCATAACCCACATCATGGATGTGGCTGGCTTATGGCCACACAACTGGAAAATTGAACCACTGGGGTGTTCCTATAATATGAGCACAAATCATGTATGCGACCAATGTTTAATGTAGTGTGCAATAGTTGTTCCCTGACAAGATTATGCTAATCTTAAACACGCAATTGAGTTTTTATTTAGTTATTAAAATAAGCTTTTAAAAGACATTCTTTTATGGAAAATCGATTCTAGATTATTTTTCTCCATTTTTTGATAAGCTTAATTAATTTTAATTAGTTTTTTTTTTTCTAAATTGTTTAAACTAATTATCAAACAGTTTCTATTTCAACTGATTAAATCGACAAGTCGAGTCTAATTTTCAAAATCAGTAGGCTAAAATATATTTTTTTATCCATCATTTTACTTTTTAATTTTTAAATTAAGTTTAAACAATTTTATTTTAATCTCTTCAAATATTTCTGTTAGATTAAATTGACCATTATATTAGTTGATTATATTAACTGTATTTCGTGACAAATTAATGCTCATTAATGTGACATATTTCACCATTTGTCATGTATTCCCGAATCAACCAAGTTAGTGAAATAAATTTACAAAAGACTAACTTGATCTAAAATTTTAATTAAAAGACTAAACTAAAAAAATAAGCAAAAAAAAATTATATTTAAACCAAATTATTGGTAAGAGATAAAGAGCCTCAATGAGTTTTCTGTCTAACATTTCAACTAATAAGAAAATAACTTTTGCTTGAAACTGTGACAAAAAAAAAATCCTTCCTTGCAAACAATCATCCAACTATAACTTCAATACCCATGGAAAATAAAAATACAGAAAAAGACATTATTTTAATACTTCCCTCTAATTAAGAAAGTAGATGTTTGAGTACGAATAACAAATGCTTAAAAAAAATAACAATTTTTTGTAGAGAAAAAATAAAATAATTAACTTTTAAAAGCAAAAATTCAAAAAATTTCTTCAATTTCACGTTTCTTTTTATTTTAATTTAAAACTTCTTTTTTCTTTGTTTTCCTTTTACCGTATCAAACGGACTCTTGTTATTATGATTGTTTTTGATATTTTTAACATGGTATTTGATTAAATTTCAATTGATATATGCATTCAAATACAAATATATAAATATAAAAAATCAAAGTAGTTAAGAAATTTTTGCGTTGGGTGTATGCCTGTGGGACACTCCAGTCCAACCAAACTGGACCTAAGTCTGTTTACGTACAAAAGGAGGTCATGAATGAGAGTGGAAACTTGGTGTCTGAAATCATCAGTTGTCAACTGCCTCAATCAACTTTGGTCCCACCAATCACCCCCGTTGAGATCGTATCACGTGTACAATAGCAAATGCCATGTGTCTTATCTGCTTTTTGTGGGATCAAAAGAGCATGTCTCTTTTGTGGTCCGCTGAGTACGCGATCTCTTTTTGTTTTTCAAGACACACTCACACAACACACAAAGCGCGCGCTTTGACTCCACCGACTAAGCCCTCTTTGTATTTTGGAGAATCTCGACCACAAGTATCTTCACAGTATTGGTTAAAGAATAGCACATAATAAAAAATAAATATAAAAGTATTATTAATATGATTTCATTACAATTTTTAATAAAAAGTTATTTCTAAATTCTTTAACTAATATCTTAAATATATTATTAACCAATTCCTTTTAATCAAAGAGTAATGTTAGATCTATTTTTAGAACAATTTCCATAATAAAAATAAAGATGAAAAAAAAAGTGAAATAAAGCGGATTATATGAGAAAAATATTTTAAAATACTGTGAAAATGTAAAATAAATAAATATTCTTTAATTAATACAAATTTTATTTTGTTCACTCAGTTCAAGTATAAATTCTACAAGGGCGGGAGAGCAAGACAATATGTGATTATCATATAGATTTCTTTTAACTCACTGAAATTCACCTAATGATAAAAAAATTGAGTAGTTTATTCAAAATCCTAACTTTAAAATTCATTGCACTATCGTACCTGCAAAAACTAGAAAAAAAGTGAAAGAAAGAGAAAATATTTTTTAAATAATTTAGTAAAAAAAATATTTTTATGCTTATTTGTTTATATATATATATATATAATAACATTCTAAATAAAAAATAAACATAATATAAATAAATATATTTTTCACATTAAGTACAACTTTTTTATTTTTTGTCTATAAAAATTGATAGATTATAAAAGTGCAGTGAGACCCACTTATGGGGTGATTATCTATGGTTAAGATTATACAATATATGTTTTTTCATTCCGTTTGAAAATCGATTTTACAGTATAGACGCTTATGACCTCCCTTGTATGTCCTGCGGTAATGATTCATCTGGCATTACAGCCTTTATCACAATGATGTTGTCTATAGATCAAATGATTTCGTGGATTGGATTTTACTTGATTTTCTACTGCTCCATTGCATGTGCTTGTGGCATAAGTTTTGTATAAATATATCGCCGTGCTATTAAGTATTTTTAAATTAAATAATTGTAGAATTTAATTAGAAAATGGAATTATGAATTCAAATTCTAATAAGTTATCATTATCATTCTAATAAATTCGAATACAGTAAAGTAATTTTAATTAAAAAGTGAAAAATTATTAAAAAAAAAAGATTCAAAAAATAAGTGGACCTAACCCATTGAATCATACCTATATTTACTATTTTGATGTTCAAATTGGATAAAGATGAAATTCGAATAATAATTTTTTTTTTTTTTTTTAATACTTTGTTATTTGGTTTAGACTCCCTAAAAATCTCTCGATGTTTTCAATTAAATCTTTTTTTTTTCCTGAAGGTCCTATAGAAAAAAAAGACTATGCTTTTTCTTCACTCAAAAGGATCTTATTTCAAGTTCTAACAAACAAGTCATTTTTCTTAATTTGAAACATCTTTTTTTTCAAATACAAAAAAAATCATTTACATTTCTATTACGTATATAAGGTAGAATAAATTTTATACACAAAGTAGATATGAATGTATAAATTTGTTTAATTATTTAATTTTGTATATATATCTCTTACTGAAATCAATAATATTTTTCATTTTTTTATTTCCTTCCCTTTTCCTACAAAACAAATCAACCTCAAAATAACTTATCTTAATTATATGTTACTTAAGAAAACAAAATTTTAATTATTGTTATATTATTACAAAATTATATTTTTGTGATTAACTAGGATGATCATAAATTTTGTTATATGCCAATGTATTTGTGTTAATGTACCGGATCATTAGTTTTTCTAAATCTATATTAATAATTTAAATGTTATTAAAAATTTAGAAATAATAGATTATATATTAAGAATATAAAATAATTTTATATATTTATTAAATTATAATATATCATATTTAATAAAATTATTAACTTTTACTCTAATTACCTTAAAATGATATAACAATAAATAATAATATAAAATTATTTTACACATTCTAACTCAAAAAATTATATTAATAAAAATTATTTATTTTTTACATATATTAACGAAAGTTAATCTAATATTAAATAGTTAGTTAGTTTTATTATTAGAGATGTTATTTAATGACATTCTTAACAACTAAATTTTATTAATTAAACTATTATATCATATGGTATATATATATATAATTTTACATAATTTAAACATTATGTATGTAATCAAATAATAATAATTTATTTATACTGTAAGCATAAATTTATATTATATGTTAACAAGAATAAGTGATAAAATATTAAATAAATTTTTAATTACGTTAAATTTTATAAACTTAATCTACTTTGTAATTTAAAAATTAACAAGTTGAATTGAATATGCAAGATATTTGTGTCCAGAACAAAACTATAACTTATTTATTGGGAGATGGGCCCTTTGTCCAAATTCCATATATTAGATAGTTTACACATGGACAAATTAATCACATCGTTTATAATTTTTCAAATAATTAAAGCATATGGAGTTTTAGCAAGTTTCATATTATGCTTGTTTAAAATTGAGAAAGAATTAGCTTTTATGAAATGCAATTATAAAATTTGGGCTAGTGAATCATAGATGAGTAAAAAACATGCAAGGGGACAGAGACATCAACATCATTGCGGCAAAGCATGTATCTTTTGCTTTGCACGCTTTGCCTAATGCTCGAGGAATTGTTAAAAAAAAGAAGGAAGATATGTACCTAATATATTAACAGAATTGAATATAAATATCGAGGTTAGGTTGAATCGTGGCATTGAGACAAGTATTTTCGTCTACAAAATTTTTAAGATAATATTTAGAAGTTATAGTGTGAATTAATTACTAAGAGTGCAATAGTGGGTACTTATAACGACAAAACCAAATAACTAACAGACAAACTGGACCCGCAAACCTTAAGCATCCCAAATATTTAAAAATCAGAAACATTAATAATACATTTTTTTAACGCAGAGTGAATTTTGTTTTAGCTGAAATTTATGTGTCCCATTTTTTATTTAACAAATCTCTATCCCAATGTATAATTTTTAATAAATTATAATCAATATCATACGTATATCAGAGTTTATTATCATCGTTCATCAAAATTGGACAAAACTCGAGCATAATTTATTAATTACTTTTCATTATCTTTTATAATCAAACTAAGTTTTACCTAAATAATAATAAAAATTAAAATTAACATAAATTATTAAGATAAAATTTCAAATATACAAGCTTAATGAATGAGAAATTATCCCGTTATTATAAAATTACAACATGCAACATAAACTTTCCGTCTCCGTCAAATTTCACTATGTTCATATTTTAAAAATTTCTTGATTATTTATTTATATTCATTCATGCCTTAGGGGATAAGGAAAATTAGAGATGGTGTAAATCGATAAACGAGGGCACGATAAAAGAAAAGAAGAGAAGAAGATAATTGATAATATATGTTTTGTTTTTTCCCATTGGAGTGTTGAGACAAAACAAAAGCAAGAAGAAGTAGTGAACAGCGAGCATCAAAACAGTGAGTGTTGTCGAGAGATGGGGAATTCGTTCGGATGTTCGGCCTCCGGCGAGAGGCTGGTGTCGGCGGCGAGGGACGGCGACTTGGTGGAGGCGAAGATGCTTTTGAACTGCAATCCGTGTCTGGCCAAGTATTCAACCTTCGGCGGCCTCAATTCCCCTCTCCATTTCGCAGCTGCCAAAGGACACAACGAGGTCCCTTAATTTCACTATTTACATCTAATCGGTAATCTAACCCTTTTTATTTATTTCTTCATTTTTCTTTCCTCTTTTTTCATTTATTTTTCTCTTTTGCCTTTCCGTTAGATTGTCACATTGTTGCTGGACAGTGGAGCTGATGTGAATTCCAGAAATTATTGTGGCCAGGTGAGACTGACACTTTCTTTTCTTTTGGATTTTAATTTTATGAATATTGGTTTTGATTTGCAAACATAAAAAAAAAAGAACTGCATCATGTGATTACATACAGATGGTGAGATGGTTATATTTAGTTCTAAATTTTCACTATTGGAGGATTTTGTTTGTGTTTGAAAATTGGAATATACATTTTTCCATTTCCTGTAGGATAAGGAAGCATAGATAGAGTGTGTGCATTGTAATAAGCAATCAGATCGATGGTTCTGGTGTCAATTCAATAGAAGCATGATAGCACGAAGCTTTTTATCAGAATTTCTTTCGAAATATTCAACACCCCCCTTACATGTGTATGCAACTTTACTAATTTGATAATATGGTTTACCTTGATCCTTGATTTGAAGACGGCCTTGATGCAAGCTTGTAGATATGGGCATTGGGAAGTTGTACAGACACTTCTACTCTTCAAATGCAATGTGAGTCCTGTTTTACCTTTTCTTTCTCCCCTCTTTCTATCTGAACTTTTTCCAAGTTTCACCACAATTTTGTATTTACCATAGATAACAGGTCATAGGGTTGGTTTGAGAAACTACCTGCTAAGTGGGACCTGATTGCTTTGTTTGTGTTTTTTCTTCTTTTTACATGGTAAAAGTTGATTTCCAAAATCACTGGACTGTAGTCTATTATATAACAGGTTATGAGAGCTGATTATCTTAGTGGGAGGACAGCTCTTCACTTTGCTGCTGTGCATGGGCATGTGAGATGTATTAGACTTATTGTGGCCGACTTTGTTCCAAGTGCTCCTTACCAAGCTATACATGCTTGTACACATGTTGACAAGGGTGGTGGATCAAATGTGAAAGGCAAACACGAGCAAGGGTACCTGTTTCCTTTTCATTATTTATTTCCCAAAAGAATATATCATTGTAGTGAATTTCATATGTTATAATTTACATTTGGGTCATAGGGTTGAATGATTGGTATGCTTTGACAGTGTGTAGTATTCTTTTATTTAAATTTCTTGGTAATATTTCATCAACTATGGAGTTTTTCATTTATTACTCACTTTAATTTTTCTTAAATGTCTTACATATGCAAGTACATGCTTAATTACTTCCTACATGAATAAGTAAATATTAGATAAAAAATTTAGTAGCAAAAGTTATGCATAATTTTATCGAGGGAATGGTGACGATGAGATTTTGTTTGGTGTCCTTTGATGGTTCGAGTGTTTTAAATGCCTGAGTTTACTAGAGTTGTCATTTAGGTCTGTTATATTCTTGCAATTTATTTACTTTATTCCAGTGCAGTGCCCTGTCCAAGTTTGTAAATAAGATCGCTGATGGTGGTATCACTGCCCTTCATATGGCTGCGTTAAATGGGTACTTTGATTGTGTACAACTGCTGCTTGATCTTAATGCAAATGTGTCTGCTGTGACATTTCATTATGGAACATCAATGGATTTAATAGGTATGTCTTCTATTTAAAATGCTAAATATCTCTAAGGTTATTTCTCCCTTCAACATAACTGATGTGATTTGATGTAGGGGCTGGAAGTACTCCATTGCATTATGCTGCTTGTGGAGGCAATTTAAAATGCTGTCAGGCAAGAATTGGTTTAGATTTGATTGTGATATACCTTATTGTCCTTTCCTTTGAAACTGGAAATAATGTTATTCTTTTTCAGATCCTTGTTGCACGAGGTGCAAGTCGGATGGCTTTAAATTGCAATGGGTAAGACATTGCAAATAGGTATTTTAGTGCAAGCTTACCCTTGCCAAATAACATATTAATACAAATTTGAATTTTTTTCCCCCTAGGTGGCTTCCTCTTGATATTGCTAGGATGTGGAGGCGTCATCGGCTTGAACAATTGCTGGCACCCAGTTCTGATACCACAATACCTACATTTTCTCATTCAAATTACTTGTCCTTGCCTCTTATGAGTGTGCTCAACATAGCTAGGTATTTTGCAATCCACTATTTCTGTTTCTCCAAGTCAACCCAACTATTTTTCATGTGGAAATCTATTTATATAATGAAAATAAACAGACAACTAGGGGAAGATTTATATATATATTTTTGGCAGATTATTAGGACCATAATTAGCCCATTGAAAAAAAAAGCAACATAATTTAGGTAAGGTATGGAAATAGGCATGTATTGCTCCCGTTATCCCTCACTTGGATAAGAAAAGAAGGCCGGAACTTGTGACCCATCAGTATGGAACCTTAATTTACTCCTCACAATGAGAAAATGAATTATATGTTACACTTTGTGACCCATCAGATTAAATGAACTTTGTTAGACTTTGGTTCATTTTGTGGATAAAAAAATGGGATACCATACCTTTTGAATTTCCATGACTATTCCAAATGATGAATAGACATCTATATTTTCTCTTTGATTGGTTTCTGTTTAATGTCAATGTTCAACTCTGTAAATACCCCAGAAACTTTAGATTCTAGATTTATCATTAAAAATGTTAAAACAAGTGAAGACAGGTGTAATTGATGTTGCTGGGAAAGGATTTAGATTTTTAAAATTGTGAGGAAAAATGTATGGAATTTGAAGGGTTGATGGAAGTATTTGAAAATAAAAGAATGTTTGAAGGGCTATATATTGTAAATGATAAATGAATTGAGTTAAATAAGCTAAGGAAAATAAATTGTTGATTCAGTTGAATTGTGAATAGTAAGCCAATGCAAATGAGTGTAATTATGAGAAGTTGAAGATTACATTGGAACTGTCTAGATTGTTATAGTTGGCATTTGATGCACCATCTGTGTTGATTGATAATATAAAAATATTGGAAGCAGAATGAAAATTTGAAAACGTCAGTTGATTTGAACTAATATTTTGAAGTAATTATTCCTTCCTATCTTGCATTTTATGTTTACTACACGGACCTCTCATTGAAACTACACATTTATTTATAAAACCTGCTACAACTAAATCTTAATTGTTGTCTGACCTAGCCTGACAGATTTGTAAATGTTAGCTCAAGGATATTTTTTAATTAAATATTAAAAATATGGGAAGACCCATTCCTATGTTTAAAAATGGTGTTAAGATTGATTTGAAATAACTGCAGAGAATATGGATTGCAATCATCTACAACCTGCTCTGATGAGATTGACTTTTGTGCTGTATGCCTTGAGAAGCCATGTTCAGTGGCTGCAGAAGGTACTGGAGTCTTTATCTTTTGAATATTTCTTTGTTTGCCTGCCTTCTGCGTGTACATTATCTAATGAATTGCATCAGTGGTGATTATATAAGGAGTTTCCAGAACCCAAAAAATTCATTCAGAAATTTCATTCTATAAGGGTATAATAAGCTATCATACCTTTGTGTGTGTGTGCCCCCATGGGGGGTTGTCCGTTCTCATCATCTGTCACCACCCTTTTTTTCCTTGACAAATTTTCAAGATTCTGGATTAGGATTTGAAAAGGTCAAAAAATCTATTCAGCTTTGCATAACAGCTTAAGTGATATCATTAGATTATACATGCAGGATGTGGGCACGAGCTTTGTGTAAGATGTGCACTCTATCTTTGCTCAACAAACAATGTTTCTTCTGAAATGCTTGGCCCTCCTGGCTCTATCCCTTGCCCCCTTTGTAGACATCAAATTGTCTCCTTTGTCAAGTTACCAGGTTCCCAAGCAAAAGAAAATAAATTACATGTGTCTCTTGGCCTGTGTACCCCATGCATGTTACATCCACGTGACCCAGATCAGCCATCCCTTTCTCATGCACCGGAGATTGGAAGAAACCGTGTAGCTTCTGTTCCTTCAGAGATACCCCGCCCCGTCACTTGTAGTCCATTTCCATCTATGGCAATTCCCCTTTGTACCTGCAAGGACGGTCCATCATTTGAACCCCGAGAAGTAGGAACACAAGATGGATCACCTCATCACTCTCAAGCATCAACAACTGATCAGGATAAAATTGAAGGGCCAAGACTGGATAAAACAACCTGTTCTAGCATGTTCTGGGGTAGAAGAAGTTGCAGCAGGGAGCACCAATGCAATTCAGAAATAAATGCTTGACTCATACCTTGCTTGTAGACCCATTCTTGTGTTATGTATACTTGGTACACAGCAATCCACGTTTGCCTTATTAATTAGCCTCAAATAGTGGAATTAAGGGGATATCTCTAGACGAGAAAAAACTGCTCTGCAGATCTGCTTGGCTGCACAGGCTGTATGCTAGGTGATAGATACAATTCTGGCGTTTCAGCAACACAACCACCTTCTGTATATGTCCTTTTGTGATATTTGGAGAACATGTGTGAAATTAGTTTCGGTTTCTTGAGATTGTTATTGTGATTTATTGTAATTGGATTTCATTTTATCAAAGCAAAGTGTCTTTTAAGGGAAAAAGAATGACGTATGCTTTTTACAGCCTGTATCACGTTAGGAGCATCTGTATATCACGAATTTTATTGGTTTATAAACCTGTTTTTGTGGACTTGCTAAACAAAAATACATTAAGCATATTTCTTGAATCCTTTAGATTGATTGGAAGTTTAGCCCTTCATAGCCATCACTGTAGAAGGTACTTACAGAAAAAAGCAGAAAATTTAGAAAAGAGAAGGAAACCTTTAATACAAACAAGGACAAAACTAAAATAATTCTTTGCTAATTTCTAATCTTTCCCTAGCCCGATTGCTGGCCCATGAAATTAGTTTTCTAATGACACGTCACCTCATTTGGGATTAATTTGAGTGAGTTTTACCCAAAATACTAAGGTTATATCATGTATGAGCGCCCAAGACCTTTAGTCCAATGTACAAATTGGCTGAAGTTGTATTTCACAAGGATTGTAGATCTCTCTATTAGTTTTGCTAGCATTTAATTTTCTAGAATGTAAAAAATATCAAAATTAGAGATTTGTAGTTGAAGTTGTGATCAAAATTCTGAAGTAATGTCAAAATGCAACAAATGTTAACAAAATGTTTTAAAGCTGAATTTGGTTCAATAATTTAAATTAGTGTTGTGACTAATCAATTAAGATCAAAATCTCATTAATAAGATAATTACAGGGGCTATTAAATGTGTTAAAAACAGTAACTATCAATCCGTTCATTTTGTAAACACATCCAATTAAATGTGATAATAAGAGCTCTTGTATAATTCCACACCCATTTTTTTATTCAGTCAATACAACGACGCTTTATTTCCCCCTACTCATCTCTACTATGAATTCTATGATAAAGTGTTTACATTAAGTTGATATCATTTGCATCTCCTCCTAAAATTGTTAACACTAGCTAATTTTTAGTATGAACTCATGCTTATAGCTTGTGTTGTAAACACGTTCTTACAACAGACAAAAGTAGTATCTTATTATCAAGACTGGCTTGTACAATTATATGATTTCCATCGTCGCCTTTTTTTTTTTTCACCATTGTGGGCTCAATTATAGTCTTCGTTAGTATATTTTTTTTAAGTGATTGGACTTGGACGGATGGGTCTATGTTTTCACCATCATGGGCTCAATTATAGTCTTTATTAGTATATTTCTTAAAGTGATTGGACTTGGACCGATGCGTCTATGGTACTGATTTGCCTAAAATCCAAGGGTCTTTTATGTTGTCCCAATCGTGCCCAATGTTAATTTGTAGTACACTTGTACCCAATGTTTAAATCTAAAAATTGGTAAAGCTAGTAAATTAGCCAACTCAAGCTTTAACAGAAACTAAATTAGTTAAATACACATCACTCATTCTGTACCTCAGTACGTGAAATGCGGTAGAAAACTACGCATAGAAATTAATTATACAAAAATTTGGTTAAGATACATAATAAATCAAAGGAAATGTTAGAATTATATATTTTACTATCATCACTGACCATAAGATATCTTCACGACATAGTAATATAGCGTTGGGTCGAGATTTAGCTAGCATGAGGCTTAGTACGATGACGCCATATATCTTGAATTTTAAACGTACTTTATGAAGAAAATAAAGAATTATAATTATTTGTTAAAAAAATAATGAAATAATTTTTAACATGTCTATAATTTATTATATATGCGTTTAATCTCAAACCCGGAAAATACACTCGTTTAGTGGAGTCAAATTCACATATTTCACCTTCAATCAGTTTCCTTTCCGTGCAAAGTATGCACTCAATTTTGAAAAGTGTCTTTAATTAGATTGGTCAAAAGTGAGTAAAATAAAGAATCTTTTGCAAAGAATAATTCACAAACATAAGTGCAAGAATTTTAGCTCAAGTGAAATAAAGTGTTTTGACCAACTGAATTTTATATAAGTGGAATTGACTTGCACTTTATGGATTTGAAACTCGCTGTGTAAAGAATGAGAAGAAAGATTTTATCTTTAGCTGACTATTTAGCTACTCTTTACGGTTGTTAGTTTTTGCTTTTTATTAAGGTCATTTTTCAATAATAATAAAAAAAGAATAAAGAAAATGAGGAAAGAAAGAAGAAGAAAAAAAACTTGAATTGGACAATAAATTTAGAAAGATTTTTTTTATTTTGTTTGTTAAATTTCTATCTTATTTCTTTTATTTTTAAATGAGAAAATTTATTTTTTTCCTCTTTTTATTATTTTCACTGTCTACATCTAAATATAAACTTGTATTTGTTTTAGATTTTAATGACCATGAATGCGAGAAATTTGGTGTCCAAGGGATGGTAAAACAAAAGGAAAGAGTGGAGATTCTATCCGGTATCGGAAATTTTCAATAGAAAAAAAAATACACACAGTGAAATTAAATAGTAAAAAAAAATTACACACTTATTTTCTCCTTTTGTGTATCTCTCCTCTTTCCAATCAATAAAAATCAAAATAAAAACATGTTGAAAAACCTTGTACCTTTTTCTGTGAATGAAAGTACAATAATTAAACTATAAATCTCTAGAAAAATCAGTGCAAGCTTTATAGTGAAACAAATTCAAGCACTGCATCAAAACTAAATTTAGCCAAATACCTGACCCCTATTCTAAAGAAGGTTATAAATGAACTTCATCAAATAAATTCACAACAACCCCTGTTCAGGAAATTAATAACTAACATGGAATTAGAATACGCAGCACGTGTTCTTGTGGAACCCTGTGCTCCAAGCCAATTGCAATAAAAAATAAGTTAATACTACTGCCTTTTCATGTATGTTTTAGTCCTTTTTTATTTAAAACTATTATTTTATAAGTTCAAGATATTACTTCCTTTCCTTATTACCCGTGTGGATCAACAGTTTGGTAATTATTGGGCCCAACCAATAATCAAAATCTGGGCCTTACTGCTTCACCTCACTTTCTCACACCCTCCTCTTCCACATCTTGCAATTCTTTGGTGAGTGTGAGAAATCTTTTTTTTTTCTAGTTTTTCTATTTATCAAAGACTAGTTTTTGGAATTATACAATGTATTTGGAAAACATTTTAAAATGCGAGTAGGCAGATACGAAACATATACAAGAATACTTTGGGGGAGGGGGTGTGTGCATGGGTATACTTAGAAAAAAAAAAAAAAAAGATGAAAACCTTCGTATGACACTATTCAGAAGCCCAACTCAGTAAGACAGTACGTAATTAGACTTGCCCTTTCTTTTTCTTTTTCCATTGGGAATGTAGAGACATAAGTGTATTATTGATATGTATAATCAAAGTCAAACACGCCCTAAGTTGCCTTTTGTCTATTAATAAAATTCACTTCTTGAATATAAATTTGGAGAACGATACTCAACTCTCTACATTCTTAATATTTTGTTTTGCTTTCATTTAAAAGTTTATTCCACACAATTTGGGTAAGCAACAAATAATTTTGTTTGTCACTTAATCGTTTTAAATTATCATTCTTTTATTTTTATTTATATATTTAATTTTCAATAATTTATCTCTTTTAAATTATTATATTTTATTTTTATAATCATATTAAAATTTATTATTCTTAAAATATAAATAATTAAAAATAATCTTATATCACAGTTTAAATTATTTATTATAAATTTAAAATATAATTTATATATTTACTATAGTTTTTCATTATAACATAATTTATACATTCAAAATTATAATCTATTATAAATTTGAATTGTATAAAATAAATAGTTATATACACCTCAAGTGTTGTACCCTGAAGCGCCGCTCTATTAAGTTGGAAATCATTGGTAACATTACCATGCTTCCCTGTTAATGAATTGACTCTAGTAACTAACTGTTAGGCAATTATTAACACTTGCCTCACATGTTTCAATGACCGATCAACTTTGTCTTGCCACCATGCCATTCCTCACTTTTTCTTTCAACAACTCCTTTTGGTCAAAGGACAAGAAAACATTCTTATAGTTAAAAGTGAAAAAATATATCTTAAACCTAATAATCCATAATTTTTTCATTGATACAAATATAACCATATTATTCAGTTCTATTTTTGTTGTTTTACCTTTCATACATCAATCTATATATAATTAGGATTGTATTGTTACAATATTATATTAATATTCCCAGGTGTTTTATTTTGTTTCAAATTATTATTTTTTGTCTCTTGTTTTTTTGTCACTCAGTGTATTTTCTTTTTCTCAAGATATTTTTATTTTAGAAAATTTTAAGTAACTATTAATTACTTAGTAACATTCTTATTTATATTTTATCTAAACATTTAAATGATTTACGATTATATTTTAAGAAGAACGTTTTTATAAAGAAAAATATAAGAAGAAAGATTTGATTTTTTAAGGAAAAATAAAAAAGAAAATATGTTTCGTTTGAATCTAAAAATGAAATGTAGTATTTAAAAATTGCAATATTTGGTAGTAAATGGAGAAAGGTTTGAAGGGGACAATAAATAGTAGGTAAGAAGGTTGATTTAGCGTTGAGTAAAATGATGAAATGATGATTGCAAAGTAGGTGGATGATTATTAATAGTTATGGCGAAAATAAATATAGTGGTAGGCGCGGTGCATGTATTAGAATGGAGAAAGATTAATGATGAAAAAGTAGACATATGAAATGAAATGAAATGCTAAGTGCGGTGCCAATAAATTTGGACAGTAGTGCGGCGTAGCTTCTAGTTAGGGCGGCTGTAAAAGTGTCACGAGACAACACTAAGCTCAACCCCCATCTATTTACCACTACAAATTCCTTCTTATACTTTACTCCAAATTAAACTATTCATATTTTAACTTTGTAAATATTATGCTTTTTCTAATTATAAATTATTATTTATAATAATTTAATTCATTTTTATAATAATTATCATAACTATTACATTCGCTAAATCCACGTGTACAAATATAAAATATTAATGTATTTAATCTAAAATATCTTAGCTAATATATTATAACATATAACTTTTTTTTTGAATGTTTTTAAATAGATCATAAGTATAATATTCTTTGTAAAAAACAAATCTTTATTTATTTTAAACATAGAAAATAAAAATTAATGAGGGTTAGAATTTGAAAATATCAATAATTTTAAAATAAAAATATTAGAATATTAATAGTTTCGAAATGGAAGGAGTAGTTGTTAAAATTTCTATATACAAATTAATATTTTTTTAAAATAAATTTAAAATAAAAATATTACTATGATTTATTTATAGTTTTTTATATTATTTTATTTGTGACTTACTCTAATTAATAATTGTGCTTATGAAACCCTTCGATGAGATAAAGTTCGTTTTCAATACAAATCTTACTCCTTACATTTTTTTTACGTTTGATAAAAATAACAAAAAAGTTTTAAAAAGAAGAAAAAAGCTAACTAATATAAAAGATAAGGGATATATTAAAAAATTATATGATACTAATAATTTTTATAAATTATAAAATATTAATTATATTTCTTAAAAAATAGATAATTATTAAAAAATAGTATTAATGCTCTACTAAAAATATCTCGTGAAAATCAAAATTACTAATTTATCCTCTTGTTTACTCTACTGTATATAAGGATATAATTAAAAAAAATACACAACTACATCTTAAAATTATAAAAGAACAACAAATTTTAAACAAAAATAAAATTTTAAAAAAACCAAAGTTGTAAATTTCATTGAATAATAACATATACAAATAATTTAATTATAAAATCATAATTTTTTTTAATATTTATTGATTCAACTGAAATTAAATTAATAGTAATTAAATATATATTTTAATATGTTATAATATATTATATATGTAATAAGTAATAGAAAGTCATAAGAAAGAAAGTTCATTTTATTTGTTCATTATCAGAAAATAATTTTATTGTATATCTCTTAAGATAAAATTGTGTGTGTATATATATTTATATAGACTTTTATAGTTTTTGCATTGGGTTTTTATATTTTTGGTAAAAAAAGTTATTTTAATTGAATTAAAACATTTTTTGGCAAATGAATTAAAACAAATTAAATAAAAACAATTATTTCGATTTTTTTCATCATCAATTTTTACCAATTTTGAATTGATTTTCCAATATTTTAATAAAGTCAATCAGTCCAGATTGACATTTTTAATTAATACTAAATAATTTAACTTTATTCTCCATTAATAGAATCTACATAAAATTTTACATTGTCATAAAAAATTCTTATCAACGGTCACACGTTTTATTCACGCAGAAGAAACTTTAACAGTTCAACTAATTATTTATGACTGTTAAATTGAATTCCACTCTATAAAACTAAACCATTTACATATGAGCGTATGTGTTGATTAAATTTTGTGTAGTGATCATTCACTAATTATTTTTAAAATATCCATGTATACATATTAAAATTCTCACATATTTTCATATATTATTTTTACTATATTACAGAGATCATGTATTAAAATATGTATTTCTATAATTATATATATATATATATATATATATATATATATATATATATATATATATATATATATATATATATATATATATATATAAACGTGAACTTATTAGAACATTTTTAAAAACTGTAAAATATTTTATGTATACATATCATTTAAAAGTTTAAGTTTATGATTCCGAAATTGAAAAACTGGTTAAAAACTGACAAATTTGTTGATTGAAATAAAAGTGTTGAATAAAATTAAATTAATTGTTTAAAACTAATTGATAAGTGTAAGATGTAGAGAGTGCTATGATTAATAGATTAGTTAAAACTTCAAATTTGATAATTATATATTTTCAAATAATTATAATTTTATATTTTAATATATTTCAAATCACTTATCATCTTATAAAAGAGGATAGTAATTTTTTAGAGAAATTATTATTATTTAAACGATTTTATATTATAAAAATTGATGATTTTATTGAATTCTTTTTTTAGGGAATTAAATTCTTCTTAAGATATTGGTAATTTATTATTCTTAGAAGTAATGATGTGAAATTTATTTATTTTTATTATAACTTTTCCTTTTCAAGAAAAAAATATTAAAACATAGTTAAATAAGTTTTCTTTAAAATTAAAACAAGTTTATTTTTATTTTTGTTAAAATAAATTTTCAAATAAAATTTATTTCAAAAGATAATAACTTTTTCTTTATAATTTTACTTTTCTTATCAATAAAAATAAAATATTTTGATACAAAAATAAAAAATACAATAATTAAAATAAATGAAAAAATAATAAAATAATTATAAAAGTTGTTGAACGGTAATAAATGGATGTGGCAGGATGAAGAATTACTCTTACTTTGAAATAGTTATGTAGGAAGCATCAAACGTGAGAATGAAATGTTTTTTTAAAAATAAGTAAATAAACGAAAGATTATGAAAAAAATATTAGGAATGAAACTGTAAAAATTCTTTTCCATTTAAGCCTATTTTATTTAACTGAACTTTTAAACTAATAAAATAAGCATTCAACTAACTTAAAAATATAAACAAACACACTTTATAACAATTAAAAAAATTATATTTTGCACAACTCTAACAACCCTCAAGTATTTTTGTTTCTTTAAGTAATTTTAAAATAATAAAATTATATAAATAATTTTTAAAGTATTAAATATCTATTAATAAATTTTTATGTTGATATATTTTATTAATATTGATGAACTAATTTAAATAATTTATTAATATTTAAGAAATTATGCAGCATAATTTATAATATATAATATTTATTATTTTAAAAATGATGTAAATTAAAATGATGATTTATTATAAAAAAAATAGCGTATTTGAAGTTACTTTGCTGACAGCTTTACATGCACATCCACTTGTAATGTTATCGATTCCGAATGTCAGAAAATCACAGTGAATTGATTTGGGATTCCAGAAAATGGTTGCAATTGATTTCGGATTACAAGCAATAATTTTGGGTACAAAAAGCAGACGGAAACGATAAAGATTCCAATTCAACTGCTAAAACATACATAGTATGGGGATGGGCCCCAACACATTACTGCAGAGTCCCAGTGCTGTGCAATGCATGATCTTTATTTACAACAAGTACTTCAATTCAACTTTTTTTTTTTTAGTACACTGCTTCAACCAATTCTCATCGTTACTACTTGAGTAATCACTACCTAACTATATTATATATTATTATGAACCATGAAAACTGAAAACCCTGCACTTGAAGACAAACGCAACTCAACAAACATAAAAAAAGTGACAGTGGTATGGTATCGTACCACTTTGATTACAATTCACAAATTCAATCTGGAACCCTTGCACCGAGGAATTCATATTTTTGGTACCCATCAATCAACTGTGAACAAAAGAAAAAATAGAATAAGAATCTCCCTTTCTTTCTCACTCTCTTGGCAATAAAGCAGATGAAGAAGCAGTCAGAATCAGACACTTCATTTGGTTTCGCTTGGCTTTGGTCACGCAATGTCATATCACAATCTTTCTCAATTTTCCATTTTTAGGTTAATTTTTTCATGCAGTTGCAAAATCCTCAGTGATCAAACTGAGGTAAGTTTTTCCCAGTTTTGAGACCCAATTAGCGTACACGCTTTGGTGAGTCTGAGGATCCCCATAAGATTTTAATTAGTAATTATAAAGCAACAGCACCAAACAAACTCTACCCATTTATGAGAATGCATTTATTTTGGTTATTGGTAGCTTTAACTACACAAGCTGACGAATGCAAATGCAATTCATCAGTGTGTGTGCAGAGGACATAGCAGTGAAAATGTGACTTGTAAGTGGTTGATGCTTATGTTTTCGCCTTTGGGGGGGCCTGCCTCGCTTGCCCTGCATGCCTTTCTTTCTTGCTTGCCCACTGTTACCGTACAATCTTAATTACTGCTTATTTCTTTTCCCTACAAAATTCCTCTAATGGGAATTCACTTTTGCCCATGCACTTATGGTAATTATGGATTTTTTTTTACACTAAACAAGGTTGTGTATACACTATCAACCGAGTTCAAATTGTTTATGAAAGAGTGTTTTTTTCTTAGAATAAACCGAGTACTTTTAATAAAGGGATACCCATAAAAAAATCACAGCAAGTGCTCTTAGAAATTTTAAAACTTCGTTTGCAAATTTTGAGTTGTTTACATTTTTTCAATTAGTGCGGTTAGAATAAATAACAAAAAACTTTGTGAGAAAAAAATTTATATTCTTTGTTAAATAATTACAGTTGAAAAATGAGGGGAAAAAATCACATAAAAATTGTATAAGAATAAAGATAAATTAAATTCTTCTCTTTTAAATTATACTTTTTCTCTAAAAAATTATTATTCTTTTATTTCAATATAAATAAACCCTTTTTAGTTAGTTTTCTCTCTCTATAATTATTTAAATTATTACAAATTAATTTTAAAACGTTATCATAAATTTAGTTAAAGTTCTAAAATTAACGAAAAGAAACTAAGATTTCATGTCATTTTTTAATATCTAAAAATTTATAATATGATAATCAATATTAGCTACTAAAGATACTAAGAGATCGATGCAAACAAAAAACTGAGAGAATTATTCATAATTACTTACTATCATATGCAAAATGTTGGATTTATATTCAAATAAATTAAAATATAGTACTTTTTATCTTTTAAAAGGGAACAGTTAATCTTTTAAAATTTAGGGAACGATAATTTGAGCATTTTCTCTGATAGGAGAATGTAAATATAAGTATATATGAAAGTTGAGTACATTTTGTTGGAAAATGACTAAAATGTAATGTTATTTTTTAACTAGATATCATAAGTGAACCTTGAAAAGAAGAAGAGAGAAAGAATATTGATTAAAAAGTGAGAAAAATAAAATTAGTTATAGTATGTAGTTAACGGATAAAATAGATAAAAATAATGTGTAAACCAAAATAAGATAGTATTATCTTTATTATTATTGTAGATATATCCTAATTAATAACCTCAATAAAAATGGTATGATCTAGAGCGCTAAAAAAAGAATGCCAGATAGCAGACTCACATGCACCAGTAAATTGAATGTGGCAAAGAGACAACACCAAAATTGAGGTCTAGAAAATAATAAAGCTGATCCATATGAGAACCGTACGTAAAATGTAATAGTCGTTTATCTGTCTGTATGTTAAAAGATCAAGAAAAACTCAACCCTACACAGTTAACAACATTTGTGCACCGATTAAGAAAAGGACTATTCTTTATAACGCGAAGGGGAAATCAAAACTTTGTTTTAGAGAAACTTGTGGGAGATTGAAGACAAATGTGTTATCAATCTGTCACGTGAGTAATTGGCAGTAACTGGCAGCGCCCTGCCAAAGCCAAATCAATACAGTGATAGTGACAACCATAAGAATATATATATAATCTGAAATGATCTACTATACATTAACCTTGTTTATAATTATATAGAATAATATAAGTACAATCTGCATGTTGAAGGCAAAGTTGACATGGAAGACAAGGAAAAGAGATAATAAATAAATAAATAGTGAATTGAGATGGTGATGGATCAACGAAGGCCAGGTTCGGAAGATTTTGCATTGTGATAGGAATGTTGCAAGCAAGCTTGATTAGTACAAGAAACTATTTGGGATCTGATTATTGTTGGATTGAAAGTGATAGTCATCGTAAATGTTTCTACCCCGTCTGAGTTGCCACAATCAGGACCACCTCTAACTGATGTTATTATTATTGTTATAATGTTGGTGCTGCTCCAAACGTTGGAACTGTGAGTTCTTAAAAATTGGAGCACTGGCCATGGTCTATATTTTTCTCAAGTTTATAAATAAGCTTCAATAAATAATACAAAATAAGAAAATATTCAAACCAAAATTGCTAATTAATTTTTTTTATTTAAAAAATTTTAGATGAATTAAAGACGGATACATTAAGCCTAAAGTTAAAATAGTGTTTACAAAAATATTTATATACTATTCACTAACAAATTTCTGGCATTAGTAACGGAATTCAAACTCTTATTCTCATTTATGTAAGATGAGGTTTATCCTAATTAGACAAACATTTGTTTACAATGTGCATATTAATTAATTAAAAGTAAAACATATAATTTAATCCTTCCATAATGTATTTGATTATGAATTTTGTCATTATATGTAAAAGTATTAATACAAACATTATTGGTTTGGTATCTACCAATTTATATTGACCTTTAAATCTTTATACGTTTTTAATTGGATTCATATACATATGATATATTCTTAATTTCTTTTATACATGTAGCACATTTTTAATGTGATATTTGATACTACTATATTTTTTTATTTTTAGTAATACTTATTATAAAAATATTATTAATATTTTTTAGTAATATTTTTTATGTTTTAGTAATATTTATTAAATATAAAATGTTATTAATGATATTTTGTAATATGATTCATATGTAATATTTGTTAAAATATTATCAAAATTAATATGTTATTTTTTTCTATTTTCGTAATATATTTTAATTATTACTAAAAGTGATATATGTTATGATGTTTATATACAGACTAAATTAAAAATACACTACACATATAAAAATTAAATTAAAAATACACTACATGAATATGATCTAAACTAAGAATATGTAAAAGACTAATGATATCGGTGAAATATAATTCAGATGATTGAATAGATTGCGTGACGAAAACTAAATTGATAATATTTATACTATAAGAATCAAATAGTAACTTTATACGTGTAAGAGCTGATTTAATAATATTGTGTACAATTTGAAAATAGCTACACACGTGGAAATAAAATATATGTTTAATCTTAATTAGATTACAATGGTACAGCTGAATAATATTTCAAATACAAGAGGTGGACAAATATTGAAACCTTAATTGAAAATATACTTAATCCAAAATAAAAAAATAATAACGTTGGGATAAGGTAAGTGGTTGTTTTGTGTGTATTGACTATTCCGTTAGCTCACAAGCAAAGAGTGAGGTGAGGAAAAGGGCAGAAGCAACGTTGCTTTATGCAGCAGCATGCAGATGTAGCAGCCAATACTTTAGGTACAGGACCACATAGGCATGGGATGGGGCTGCACATGATATTCTTGATATGGTACGGATCAGTAATGAGTAAAGTGTAGATTTGGTGTTCAACCTTCAACTTTTTTGTATTTCTTGCCTCTGAAATCTGCTCCACACACGACAAACTTTGGGTACATGCCCAAGAGGACGTTGTTAGTCACGGTACCCATTAATAATAGGTTGAATTGGTACAAATTTTAAAAGTAGAAAAATTTAAAATAAATTCACCACTTTTCTGTCAACTAGTCTTTTAGATCAATCCATACTCGTTCATTTCATTCTATTTCAGGTTTTATTTTTTCCTTTTCCTTTTCCTTCTTTCATGCTTACATCTCCTCTGCCTCAAAAACAAAAGTTACTTCTAGTCATCGTTTCGTACTCAAACAGATTAATTGTGTCTTACCAGAATTTCTTATTGACTTTTTTTTTTAATATAAATAGGCTTGACTTAAAAAAAGACTAATTATAACACAAAAACCACAGTTTCTTTATGGAAAGGGCAAAGAAAATAATGGAATAATATTTATCAGCAAATTTGGTGTCGTGAATTATATTGTCCATTTAAAAAAATTCGTACAAAACAATCTCTAATGTTTTTAATTACCAGTCACAAATGCTCGATGAATATTGACCTTCTTTTAGCAATTGATCAAAATATTTAGCCAGCATTCATCAATCAAGTAATGAGTAGTTAGGTTAATAAGTATTAAAATCAAAACAAAACATACTATACAAAGGCTTTAAAAGTTATGCACAATGTAAAATAAATTTTCATTCTCATCTCATCATAAATTATCCCTCATACATAATAATTTATTATTTGATAAATGTGTAAGACTATTTTTTACTGTCCCTTCATAGCTTATTTTTTCATATATCAATTGGCGTTAAGATATTTTACAACCTTTTTCGTGCAGGATTCTTCTTGCCTCGTAGCATTGCCTTGTCTTTCTTTTCCCAAAAAGAGAGAAAAGAGAATTTAATTTTAATAATTATTAAGGTATAAATTATTACTTTGTTAATCAATTAAAAGTTGTTGTAATATAATAAATATTTATTATATATTAAAACGAAAATTCTAACAAAATTTATGTAAATTTTTAATCTTTTTATTTTTTAATTTTTTTTATTTTCAATTAATTTAGTTTATATTAGTTATAATCATATAACTAAATATCGAAAGTAATATATATAGTTATAATCATATAACTAAATAAATTTTTATATTAGTTTATATTTATCAATTAATTTCACTTAACACTTTTAATTAAATAAATTAATTTATACATTTTTAACTTTTTAACTTCTAACTTATAAATTTTCAACTAACATATAACTTTTTTAGATAACTTGTGAGCTAGTATTGCTCAACAAGATTCCATCATCGTTACTGAATTTTGTTAACTTCAATTCCCAATTGCATGAATTGCCTTTGTCGACAAGACATCCCAGCCATAGCTAGGACATCCTAAAGCAACATTTTTCCCGGAAAAATTAAATTGAAACAGAGTCTATTGTCAAATATTGTGATTAAATTAACATAAAATAATTTACTTTTATATAATAAATATATGGTATTTTTTTAGAGTGACTTAATTTATTGTTTTGATTCTCTTTTAAATAATAGCACGTGAAATTATTATTTTATTAACTTTTAAATTTAAATTTTATTTTTTAAATTAATTATACAATTTATATTAGTAATTTTTCCTTCTGATGTATATTCTAAATATTTTCACATGAAATAATTATACATGTTTCAATTAAAAGTAATTTTAATTTATAATATTAAAATTTTTAATTAAGCTTAAAAATATATGCCTATATACAAAACAAATACTTGATAGATATGTGAAAAATAAAATATAAAGATATTAAATCTACCGAAGTTTGTAAAGTTTCCAAACCACGTCTTCCAAGTGGCCTCGGATATCTTCTGAAGATTTCACAGCATCAAGTAGACCTACTTCTACTATAAAAAATTAATAAAGAAATTATTTACAACAGTAAATTTTCAAAAACAATTGAAAACATACAGGGGCAATAATAATGCATCAAGCATTGCCTATTATATTGTGATCATTGTCTAATAGGGCTACGATAGGTCAATATTCGATGGCTAGGGACCAATAGTGGATAATAATGAGCAAAGATGTGAAGACTAATACACTATGCAGTGTGAATGATGGGACAGTGTTTGGAAGAGTGAGATGGTGAATAAAAAGAGGGGTTATGCAACAATACACCCAAAAATAGGCATTATTATGTGCAAAATATATATATATATAAAGGCATTAGGATAAAGGATGTACATTTTGAATCCAATTTAAAATAAAAAATATACAGAGTATAATTATTAACTAAACAATTACAATGAAATGTGTATAAATTATAAAGTTAATGCAAATTTTCACACTAATTTTGTAATGAACAATTGTATATATGTAATTAATATATTTAGTAATAATAAATTATAAAAATAGTGAAATGTTGTCACCTAATTTTGTAATTAACAATTATAAATACTTTTATCCAATGTATGATTCGTCTAATTAGATAATTCAGTTTAATACGAGAATGACATATTAAATTATTCTTTAAAATTATGAGTATTGATTAATTTAATTTCTAAAATTATAAAAATAAACTATTTTAATCCTTTAAATGTTTGCCATTTCAGTCCCTATTTGTGAAATTTTACATAATTATTAATTTCAAGTAATAAAAGGATATTTTTATAATTACAATAACTGAATTAAACGGCACCCATATTTTCAGATAATAATTTGATGTATTAATGAGATAGTGAGTTGTGTAATTGCAAAACGCTGTTGATCCAAATATTGTCCTAGCCTAGGGAGGAAGGATGATGTAATAACAAATAACTAATTGGAGACTTACGTAAATCCCAAGCCATGTTGGAATCCTTGACTTAATCATATCGTATGATTGCTCCAGATGAAATATTAAAGAAATATAGAATATCATATCAAAGTAAAGTTGATCGGACTATGAAATTTTTAAAATATATTTTATTTACATCACATTTTTTAACCCTACTTCTCCACTCTTCTTAGATAGTAAAATATAAGAAAGATATTTAAATTTTATACTTTTATTAACCAACAGCGTTCAGTTAGTGAAATTCAAATTACTGAAAAATAATTTTATATTTTAAAAATAAAAAATAACAATGGCATACAAATAGTATATGCTAATTTTTTTTTATATTTTTTAGGTAGTAAAGAAAAGAAAAATGAGAGAAATTTAAATATAATTTTTTTAAGTATTTTAATATTATTCTATAGTCAAAATTAGAGTTTCATCCTAAATGAAACACGAGTGATTATTTATTAAAATAAAATCAACCAAACATACTATTAAAAAGAAATCAATTGTACATAATCAATTAGCACCAGCTCGAGGTATATATATATATCCTTATAGAAGGTAATTATATTTAATTATTACTCTTTTCTGGAGTAATATCACGGTAGGCTTGTTTCTTTAAAAAAAAAATATGATAATAAGACAAAATGTACAAGACAAAACTTGTTTTTTTCTACTTGATAAATTATAAGACAATTTTGTTGTCTTGTCCACAAAATACTCAAAAAAGATAAAAATATTTATTATAATTATTATTATCGTGATTATAATCAAAACCAATACAATCATTATAATTACCAATTTTATCATATTTTTATTTTAATAAAATTATTATCATCATAAATATTATTGTCACGGTTAATAATATTATGATTGTTGTCATTGTTTTATTATTGTAATTATTATTATTATTATTATTATTATTCACATTATTATATTAAAATAATTAATAAAAAATATATTAGAACAAATTTTCACATTATTATTTTTTCACCAAACAATGCATATAGGATAAAATGTTGTTCTGCAACTTAAGTATTTGTCATGTTCTACTTTTGCTACATTGTTGTGTATCAAACATATCCTCAAATTAATAAATTTATGTAATTTTTAAAGTTTTGAAAATTCATTCGTTTAGTTTTCAAGTTGATATATTTTATTAATGTTAAAGAATTAATACAAATATTTTTTAATACTTAAGGGAGTTATATCATAATTTATAATTTTAGATTTTATTTAAAAACAATAATATTTAAAGATAAAATTAATGATTTGTTTGATAAAATATTACTGGGGAGCAACTAACGAACTCTCTTCAATGATAGGAGAGATCAATTGATGTAATAAATTTATTTGTATATTTTTATTTGATAAATAATCTCTCAGTAGAGTTCATATACAATAATTTTCTTAAATATTAATAGGTGCCCAGAGTTAAAATACATTATAGGTAACTGATATTAGGTCACAAGATCGATAGTTAAATTCAATTTACTATTGTAATTTGATTAAATACACATTTTAAAAAAAATTATACTTTTAAATAATCACTTAAAAAATATTAAAAGAATAATTATTTTTAAGAGTACATTAAGCTAGACACACAGTAACTTTACACATTTTATTTAGCGAAGTAATAATGTTTTTTTAAAGTTTGACATTTACAAATAGAAAAGGGCAAAAAAGGAAGAGGAAAAGGGAAGCAACATAGAGTTGCAGGGTTTCAAAATATTCGGAATCTGGGCATGCTTCCAGGGAAGAGACAGGTGAGGATGGGATAGAGACTAATTGGTTAGATACCCCAATCACTCTCATATCATACTGTATTCATGGGTCACTCACCCATGTCCCTTCAAATCACATGCCCCACAAACTAAAGTCAATTGCTTCATAATGACGAAAACAACCTCACATTATACCCCCGAAAAACACTTGCATTGCAGTCATGCTTTAAATGCTTAAAAGCAGCCCAAATCCCAACCTTAATCACTATCAGGGCTGTTATGTCAGTTCACTAATTAGCAAGCACTTTCTACCCACTTTATATCATATCACCTTTTACTTTAGCTTCTGCTTCGGTGAATAATTTCTGTAATAATTAATGGTAATAACCTTCAATCGGAATAATATTTATTACTCAAATTTCAATTTTTACTCCTTCAATATATAACAAAATTTTTTAATAATTTTTTATTTTAAGTTTATAATGAATTTATTTTTTAATAAATTCTTAATTTACTCCTATAATTTTTTTTCTAGAAAAATTTTAAAATAATAAAATTATATAAATAATTTATAAAATATTGTTTTTAGTCTAGTATAAATTTTTTTATACTAATTAAGAATATTAGTTAACAATCATTTAATTGTATAATCTTATTTAATAATATTTTTTTTTTCTAAATTAACCTTTATTGAAACTTCATTTGAAACATAACTTTCAATAGTGTATTTTATATATAATTTTATTAAATGAGATAAATATAGTTGATTAACTATAATTTAATAAAATGTTTTTTTGAATACTGGGTGAATTTTTTTTCAACAATCGATAACGATAATTTAATAAAATTGTTTCACTCATTCAATTATTTATTTATTTTTTAATCCTTGAAAAAAACTGTAAATGTCACTTATTTATAAATAAAATTAAAAAATATTAAATGTTTTAAAACATAAAATTCATTTAATATCTTACAATACAAAATATAATAATTAATAGGATCCCTGACTTTACCAAAAAAAAAATATTTATCTTTAAATTTTCACAGGCATTTAAAATATTTGTATAAAGTATTTTAATTTTGATCATAGATATATTTTTGAAAACTCAAAACCTCTTATTAAAATAAAACATTCTTTTGTTAATTAATTTACTCATTTGATGATATATATTCTCACTCTGGGGTCAGTTACAAGTAAAATCAACTAAACTACGGGTAGATTGAAAAATATAATTAACATTATTTAATTTTATTGATTTTATTTAAAAATAATATTTACTTAAACGATATTTTATTGAAATTTGATTTTAATAATACATTTTTTATAAAAAATAAAAATTTTAATTAAATAAAAGATATTTTAAATTTAGTATTACTAAATAAAATAAAATAAATTAAAATTTACTTATATATTTTATACTTATAAGTAAGTCTAAATGTGGTATACATGCATTAATATTGTCGCGTGTCATAATTTAAACGATTTAACTGTATAATAAAACCGAGTGGTTAGAAAAAATTAAAACTCCTGTACGGTGGGAAACTTCAACACCCCACCCCATTTAATTTATTAGATAAGTTGAGATGTAGATAATACTGGACTAATAATATATACTCTAAAAAAATATATCGATAGAATTTGAATACAATTTATCAACATCTAAGAGTAGTTATACAAAATAAAAAAAATATATAATATTTATCTATTTGATAATTAACAAATAATGACTCATTTTAACAAAAAATGAGATGAAGTAAATTCTAACTACTACGTACTTTCTACAAATATTCAATTCAAAATAAAGAAAGAAATTATTGTCAAGTATTTTGTGTGGAAAATTATTATACCATTGCGTAAAATAAAAAAAAATATCGTTTACGAACTAGAGTTTCTTAAAACAACAATAACAAATACCTTATCTCAAACGATTTTTATTGTACTAATGGTTACTCTGACAAAAAAGAAAAGAAATGGTGTTATACCCCCAATTCAAATACCATTACATCTCTTGGAACAAGAAAATCCGTGGTGTTTACAAAAATAAAAATAAAAATACTCTGACAAAATATATAAATAGAATTTGAACATAATTTATCAACAGAGTGGTTATATAAAAAATAATTATTTATCTATTTGATAATTAACAAATAACGACTTATTTTAAGAAAATGAAATGAAATAAATTTTAACTACTAAGTACTTTTCACAAATATTTAATTCAAAATAAATAAAAAAATCATTGTATATTACTTATAAAAAAAATAGACTATACATCCACATTTTACATTATATTTTGATGACAAATAATAATATATAATAAATTTATTAATTTTTATAATAATTATTTAACTTCATACTAATAATAATTTATAATCAAATGATAGTGTAAAATTATTTTATATGGTTAATATATGATCTTTAAATTTATTATTTTGTATGAAAAATACATCTCATTGTGTAAAATAAAAAAAATCATCTAGGAACCAGAGTTTCTTACAGCAACATACCTCATTCCAAGAGTTTTTTATTGTATCATTTTAATTTAGATTTATAATGGCTAAAAATATTTATAGTCCAATATATTGTATTTTAATTACCAATTCTTATTATTTTAAATTTAAGCCTTTTATATATGGAATGATCTTTATGCGTATATCTTCTCACTTTTTATTATTACTTTGTAACGTATCTTATAATATTTTACATTAAATTATCTATATAAAAAATAAGTTATTATATATAATAGATTGTAATAGAATGATTATATAAAATTATTTTATATTGTTAATGTATAAAATAAAAACATAATCATTTACATTAAAATAAATTAATTATTTTTAATCAATATTTAATTTTTTAATTAACATTAAGTGTAATAAAATATTATAAACTATTGTTAAAAAATATTCTATTAACCAAAGGAAATGTGTTTTGATTTTAAAAAATGAAAGTATTAAACATGCATTTTAATATTTTGTATACGTTTTTATTAGGAGTAAAATATCCTTTCCTACTTTTTTTTTATATTTAACCCAATATTTATACAATATACTTGTTACTACTTCATATGCCACTGTCACAAAAATAAAGAAAACAATTATTATTTCATAATAAACAGTTTTCAATTAGAATTTACAACATTCACATTCACGTAATTTTCTCAACCAAGTGAGATAGTTATTTAATTTTAAGTTAAGTTATCTAAAATCACCTTAAAAAATCAATTAACATGATATATTTTTTTTAATTTTTGCACGAAAGCAAAAATAGATGCGGATCTTGTTAAGCTAAATAATATTAGCTTTTGTGTTAATTTTACTATTTGGGCGTGAATATTTTCACAGTAAACTAATAACTAGATAGCATTTAGTGCAGATTTGATTTCACATTCTATTCTCTAAGTTACGTTGAAAGAGTTAAAAATTTATTATTTTTAAAATATTTTCATTAAAGAAAAATAGTTAAATTTTTTATTAAAAAATAACAATTAAAACACTTTCATTTAATTTTTTTTCTTCTAATTTATATATAAAGAATATCTTTTACATGTTAAATTAAATACTTTATATAACAACTAATTCCAGCGTACGACGGTGACATATTTTTTAGTCTATTTTCCGTTAAAATATAGCACATATCCATTCCCATAAAAATAACATATATCCATTTGTCAGTTTTTTTTTTTAAGTTTTTAAAATTTAAATTGTCATTATTTTTAATTAGTTATACATAATATTTTTTAATTAAAAAATATGTTTTTTCTTTTCAGTTTATTTTTTCTAAATTTATCAAAATTAACTATACATATACCTTTTTTTTTTATAATTTTTATATATTTTTAAAATATAAATTTCATCTCTTTTAAATTTTACTTAAATGTAAAATACCCACGTATAAAATATACAGAATACCCACTAATTGAATTATATTGTTATATTTATATTTCTTTCTTATATAATGATTCACAATTAAATACGTTGTCCAATATCATCTTTATATCTTAACAATGACAACAAGATTTAAAATATTCAATGTAGGCAATAAAGATTCATGAATATTAGTATGTTAGTTACAGGCTACTTTATGGAAAACAAGTTAAAGGAAGTATTAAAAAAAAAGTGATAAAAAGAGAGGAAAAAGAAATTGAAGGAAATTGACTGACATGCCATGCAGAGGTGGAAACAAACAAAAAGAGTGCCAATTGCATAACCCTTTGATGCCAAAGTAATGGAAATAAAAGAAAGTGTAGTATAATTTAAAGAAAAGTTCGAATCTTTTCGGACTTTCTATAACGAATGTAGCTATAGCCGTGCAATGTGCAAATCCCACAAGCCTGGCCATTCCCATAGCTATTTTAATTCACTCATTAAATTTGTTTATCATCAAAACAAAGTTAAATTTTAAATCAACTCAAGAGAGAAGAGACAAACTTCCCTAATTCAATGAAAAAAAAGATGGACAAAGCCCGTGTTTTCTGAAGGAGCTCAGCCAATAGGTTAGCTAGGTAGTAAATTATAATTCAAGAAAGGAGGGTACAGTTAGAAACTGTTTAAGGAGTTTGAAGGAGTAATGATTATTTCTCAAAGATAATAACAAACTAGATTGAAAAAATAAATATGTAGATTCAGTTTGATATTGTAACTGTTTAAGAAAAAACAAAACTCATGAATGATGTTTGCATGAAAGATTCATTTTGAACTTCCATGACAAAAGCGTTATTATATTGTACACTTTGTTGCTTTTCTACTTCATTTCTATTTTTTTTATCATATTATTTATTACACTCATTAGTTTTTCTCGGTGTCTCTCACTTCCTTTCACCGTCCATCTCAAATTTACAGTGTACATTCAGTTTTTTTCCCATTCTGAAATCCAATGCAGTGCTAAAGTAAACAGTTAAATGCACCGCATACATTAAATCATAAACAATTTAAAGTTTTATTGAAAACTGCAAAAATTATTTTTATTACTTTAAAACAAACATGTATTAACAAAAAATACATTAATACAATCATAAAAGGATAATAATTTTTTTTCGGTGAATTGGATAATCTTTATTTATTTAAATAATGCATTAATAAATTCATAAAATGGTAATCTTGCTCTCACTCTACAATGCATTTAGATTTTAATTTTGCCATCAGGTAATAACTGTTATACATTTTAATATTGTATCTCTAATGCTACTTAATTATTATCTACCATATTTATTATTTTTTATTCTTTTTAAACAAATTTTAAAATTTACCTCTTTCTTTCTAATTTACCACATTACTTATTACATTTAATATTTTTCTTTTTTTTCCTCCAATCATTTTGTTCTTTCTCAAAATATAATGTCATTAATTATTTTCTTAAAATTTATTATATCACATTTTACTTGTAACAATCAATCGATCTATAACTATATAATAATGAAAAATTGTTTTATTTTTATTTTTATTTTTACGTGTAAAAAATTGAGGGTGTTAGGAGGTTGTGTTTGAAGGCAAAGTAATATGTGGCGTTAGGGAAGGTTAAAGTCACGTGCTATGCGTGCTGCACTCTGACAAATAACCTCTTTTGGCATTGCCACTGTACCTCTTCTCTCTCTCTCTCTCTCTCTCTCTCTCTCGTACAAAAAATCCTTCATTTTAATATTTCAAAGCTTTCGTGCTCCATCTACTACTCGTTATCTTCAACCCTTTCCAACGCCATTTGCATGCTCCATATTCCTCTAAAGAAACCAAACCCATCTCTTCTTTTACTTACATCTTTGTTTTTCTTCCATGGCTCTACCCTTGAACCTCACACTATGGTACCTCGTAGTGTTCCACTTTGTGTGTGCCATTGGAGACCAAAGCTCGGAGAAGCTTTCCCTCCTTTCCTTCAAAGAGGCTCTCCAAAACCCTGAAGTGCTCGCCTCGTGGCACCCCTCCACCCCGTACTGCCACTGGTTTGGCGTCACGTGCCAACTTGGCCGAGTCACCTCGCTCTCTCTTCCCTCTCAAAACCTCAGAGGCACACTCTCTTCCTCTCTCTTCTCTCTCTCTGCGCTCTCTCTCCTCAACCTCCGCGAAAACCAGCTCTCCGGCGAGATCCCCGCCGAGCTTGGGGGAATGCTTCAGCTCCAAACTCTCCGACTCGGCTCCAACTCGCTCGCCGGAAAAATCCCGCCGGAGGTGGGGCTCCTAACGAAGCTCCTCACCCTCGACCTCTCCGGCAACATGCTCGCCGGCCAAGTGCCGGACAGCGTCGGGAACTTGACACGGCTCGAGTATCTCGACCTCAGCAACAACTTTTTAATCGGTTCTCTTCCGGCGACTCTGTTCACCGGAGCGACGTCTTTGATTTCCGTTGACATCTCGAACAACTCGTTTTCCGGCGCGCTGCCGCCGGAAATTGGGAACTGGCGGAACATCACTGCCCTTTACGTGGGGATTAACAAGCTGTCTGGAACTTTGCCGAGGGAAATTGGGTTGCTTTCAAAACTTGAAATTTTCTATTCCCCTTCCTGTTCCATCGAAGGTCCTTTGCCTGAGGAAATGGCGAAGCTGAAGTCGTTGACCAAGCTTGACCTTTCTTACAACCCCTTGAGGTGTTCCATTCCCAAGTTCATTGGGGAGTTGGAGAGTTTGAAAATTTTGGACCTTGTGTTTGCCCAGCTTAATGGGTCTGTGCCTGCTGAGCTTGGGAATTGTAAGAACCTGAGGTCTGTGATGCTTTCTTTCAATTCACTTTCTGGGTCACTGCCTCAGGAGCTTTCCGAGCTTCCTATGTTAACCTTTTCTGCTGAGAAGAATCAGCTTCATGGGCCTTTGCCTTCTTGGCTTGGAAAGTGGAATCATGTTGATTCTCTTTTGCTTTCTGCTAACCGTTTTTCTGGGATGATTCCTCCCGAGCTTGGTAATTGTTCTGTGATGGAGCACCTCAGTTTGAGCAGCAATTTGCTTACAGGTCCCATTCCTGAGGAGCTTTGTAATGCTGCCTCACTTTTGGAGGTTGATCTTGATGACAACTTTCTCTCTGGTACTATTGAGAAAGCGTTTGTTAAGTGTAAGAACCTTACTCAGTTGGTTTTGATGAACAATCAGATTGTTGGTTCTATACCTGAGTATCTTTCTTTGCTTCCCTTGATGGTGTTGGACCTTGATTCTAACAATTTTAGTGGGAAAATACCATCTGGTCTTTGGAATTCATCAACCCTGATGGAATTCTCTGCTGCTAATAACCGTTTGGAGGGTTCTCTTCCTGTGGAGATTGGGAATGCGATTTTGCTGGAGAGGCTTGTTCTTAGCAATAATCGATTGGCAGGTGCTATACCTAAGGAAATTGGGAGTCTCTCGAGTCTTTCAGTTCTTAATTTGAATGGGAATATGCTTGAAGGGAGTATTCCAACTGAGCTTGGTGATTGCACTTCCCTTACTACACTGGACCTTGGGAACAATCAGCTGAACGGGTCTATTCCTGACAAACTGGTGGAACTAAGCCAATTGCAGTGTCTGGTTCTTTCTCACAATAATCTGTCTGGGGCTATTCCTGCCAAGAATTCTTCGTATTTTCGACAACTTAGCATCCCTGATTTGAGCTTTGTGCAGCACCTTGGTGTTTTTGATCTTTCTCATAATAGATTGTCTGGCCCCATACCTGATGAACTTGGGAGCTGTGTAGTGGTCGTGGATCTCTTGGTCAGCAACAACATGCTTTCTGGGAGCATTCCTAGATCGCTCTCGCGATTGACGAATCTTACAACTTTGGATTTGTCTGGCAACTTGTTGTCAGGTTCCATTCCACCAGAGCTTGGAGGTGCTCTCAAACTCCAGGGCTTGTATCTGGGACAGAATCAGCTATCAGGTGCCATCCCTGAAAGCTTTGGAAAGTTGAGTAGTTTGGTGAAGCTGAATTTGACAGGAAATAAGTTGTGTGGTCCAATTCCGGTTAGCTTTGGGAACATGAAGGGGTTGACTCACTTGGACTTGAGCTCTAATGAGCTCAGTGGTGAGCTTCCATCCTCTCTTTCAGGAGTGCAAAGTCTTGTTGGAATTTACGTGCAGAACAACAGGCTATCGGGCCAAGTAGGGGACCTCTTCTCAAACTCCATGACATGGAGGATTGAGACAGTGAATTTGAGTGACAATTGCTTCAGTGGGAACTTGCCACGATCTTTGGGAAATCTTTCTTACTTGACAAATTTGGATCTTCATGGAAATATGCTGACTGGAGAGATTCCTTTAGACCTTGGGGACCTAATGCAACTGGAATATTTTGATGTTTCAGGTAATATGTTATGTGGAAGGATTCCAGACAAGTTATGCAGCCTAGTTAATCTGAATTACCTAGATTTGTCTGAAAACAGGTTGGAAGGGCCTATACCAAGAAATGGTATTTGCCATAACCTATCCAGAGTTAGATTTGTGGGGAACAAAAACCTCTGTGGCCAGATGTTGGGTATAAATTGTGAGGATAATGGCATTGGCAAATCAGCATTGTACAATGCATGGCGGCTTGCAGGAATTGCCATTACAATCACATTAATAACTCTAAGCATTGTTTATGCTCTACATAGATGGATTACCAGGAGGCAAAATGATCCCGAGGAACTTGAGGAGCGCAAACTAAAGAGTTATGTTGATCGCAATCTTTATTTCTTGAGCAGTAGCAGATCAAAGGAACCTTTGAGTATCAATGTTGCAATGTTTGAGCAGCCTCTTCTGAAATTAACTTTGGTGGATATCCTTGAAGCCACTGACAACTTCAGCAAGACAAATATAATTGGAGATGGAGGTTTTGGAACTGTGTACAAGGCCACTTTACCTAACGGAAAAACAGTTGCCGTGAAGAAGCTTAGCGAGGCTAAAACACAGGGTCATCGCGAGTTCATGGCTGAAATGGAAACCTTGGGCAAGGTGAAGCATCAAAATCTTGTTGCATTACTTGGATATTGCTCAATAGGAGAGGAGAAACTCCTTGTTTACGAATATATGGTAAATGGGAGCTTAGATCTTTGGTTGAGAAATAGGACTGGGGCCCTTGAAATCCTTGATTGGAACAAACGTTACAAAATTGCATCAGGCGCAGCTCGAGGATTAGCTTTCCTTCATCATGGTTTCATACCCCACATCATTCACAGGGATGTTAAAGCTAGCAACATTTTACTGAATGAAGATTTTGAGCCAAAGGTTGCAGACTTTGGACTTGCAAGACTGATAAGTGCCTGTGAGACTCATGTGAGCACTGACATTGCTGGAACATTTGGTTACATTCCACCTGAGTATGGGCAGAGTGGGAGGTCCACAACAAGAGGAGATGTCTACAGTTTTGGTGTCATTTTGCTTGAACTGGTCACTGGGAAAGAGCCAACAGGACCAGATTTTAAGGAGATTGAAGGTGGCAACTTGGTTGGATGGGTTACTCAGAAGATCAACAAGGGACAGGCTGCTGATGTTCTTGATCCAACAGTTCTTGATGCTGACTCAAAGCATATGATGCTTCAAATGCTGCAAATTGCTTGTGTGTGCATATCTGATAATCCTGCAAACAGGCCTACCATGCTTCAAGTGCACAAATTCTTCAAGGGGATCACGGGAGAATAGTTTCTTTACTGTAACATTTAACTGCAAACTTCTCTAACACAAACTCCACTTTATTAGTCTAATCGTATTTGTATGTAGACTATGGTTTATCAATATATAAAAAACCTCTTGTTTTCCAAATGATTCCATGTCTTGACAGAGATGCATACAGGTTATATTTTCATAATGTTAATGGTACAAAGGTTCTTGCCCTTTCAAAATTCAAAGTTTTTTAAACGATGTTTATCCTTTAAAATTTAATTAGTTAAAACAGTCTTGTAGTCAACTACTTGTTTCTGTGAAAGTAATTTCGTACATTTGCCTGTAACCCTAACATCATATTGACACCTCACGCAATATTGAAAAGTATAATAACGAAAGAAACTATTTTATAAATACCTAAGAAAGAAAATAAGAAAATAAAATAAAATAAAATAATTTTTTTTTATAAATTAGAAGAAGTTTTACGTTTTAATTAATTTGTAAAATTTCTTTTATATTAGTTTGTTTAAAATTTATCTTTATGAAAATTATTATAATTATAAATTTTAACAAAATAAAATTTAAATATATATTTTTATTATAATTTTTAATTGTTAATAAAATACAATTGTTATAATTTGAAATTGTTACATAATTTAAAATTTAATAAAATACAAGTTCAAAACCGTTAGATTAATATTTATTATAAAAATGATTAAAAGTATGCCTTTGAAATTTCTTTAACAATTAATATTAGTTATTTTACTTGATAAAAATATGCAATCTCATAATTCCTTATTAATATAACTATATTTTATATGTTAAAATTTGCTTATTTTTATTCCTCCCACATTTATTTATTTTTATCTCTCAAATTCACACACCGAGTGAAATTGTATCTTTGAGAGTATATAAAGTGTCATAATCTGTATTATACAAATTAAAATTAAGAATTTAATTAGAATGTAATAATGTAGAATTTCTTTACTATGTAATCTAATTATAAATTATTATATACGATAAAATTATTAATTTTTATGATAATTATTTTAAAATTATATATATCTAAGTTGATTTCAAATTAGTTAGTGGTATAAAAATATTTATCTTAATAGTATATAAAAATTAAATTATAAAATTAATATATGTGTTGAGATTTTAAAAATAAATAGGTATTTTAAGATATTTGAAACTTTTTATTTTGGTTGATAAAAAATATTATAGTGATGAATTATGTAATGATTTTTGTTTTTACGAATATTTATATTTAAGAATGTTTAAAATTTAAATTTTAAAAATAAAAATATTTTTATCAATGAAATTAATATTTAAGTGATAAATTTTGTCTTGATTTTTATTTTACTCTTCATTTTTTATAAAATTAAAAATAAATAAATTATATACTAATAATGTAAAGTAATAATAACATTTAAATACAAATCATGATAAATTTGTTAAATTTTATATTAATTATTTTAAAAGTTATATCAATAATAATTTTTTTTATGATCTGAGTGCTTCAGCAAATCTCATCCACCGGATTTATTAGTAAGGAAGAAAAAGAATAGCATGATGCTTTAGACCTTAGGCCTAAGTGAAGGAATGTGTTTCAGTAATTGAAGAGGAATCACATGGGCTGAACTTTTGGATCTGAACGTGGTATAGTCACTCATGGCCCAATTGAGAGAAAGTGTAGAACAACTTAAAGTAAGAGAATGAGTATGGCCCAACTGTATATGGAGGTTTTATTTATTTTTCATTTTTGATGGACAAATAAAGCTATGAACGTGAATGAAACCTGTGAAGGTGAATGAAAATGGTGTCCTTACTTTGTACAAATATCTACAACAACAAGGTGTGCTTTTGAAAAAAGTGCCTACGGCTCTATGGAAATTTCAATCAAGACAAGATCCAGCATGTGGGGTTTATATTATGATAGTCTTCTACTAAAGCTTCCATGAAACAAGAAAGTTCCACCCACTTCTACCATGCATTTATGACTTGGTCATTAATGAAATTAATAATATGTTTTTGTTTCTGTTCAAATGATTTTAGACTTTTCAGCTACTATAACTCATGGTTATTTCCTTTTAGCAAGTTAATTTTTTTATTCATTTAAAAGTAAATTAAAAGATTTTTTTACATCGATGGAGTAATTACTTTTTTGAATTATCTAAACTAGTATATTTTTTAAAAAATAATCAAACTAAGATTTGTCGTGCTTTAGAAATATGATTTTAAAGAGTAAGGTCGTATACATTTGTACGATTTTATAATTTATTTAGTAAAAGTAGTAAAAATAAATACGACTTCGCTATCTTTTTTACAAAGTCAAAAATTAATACATAATTTCAATTGTTTTTATTTTAAAATTTAAAAAAAAATTGTTTTAATGAAGTCGCAAACATACCGATGACTTTCAATTTTCTTTTATTTATAAATTTAAATTTTTTATCTTATTTTATTTATAAATTTATTTTTTATTATTCTATTTAATTTATAAAGTGATTTTTATTATTTTATTTGAATTATATATTTAGTTATTACTATTTTATTTTATTTATAATATTTTCATTTATAAATTTATCGTTTATTATTTTATTTACTTTATAATTTTTTCATTTATAAATTTAGCTTTTATTATCTTCTTTCATTTAAAATTTAGTTTTTATTATTTTCTTTCGTTTATGAATTTTTATTTTATAATTTGATTTAATTTATAGATTTATCTATTGTCTTTAATTGATAAATTTTTATCATTTTCTTTAAATTCATTTTAAATAATTTAATTATTTTATTTTTAAAAATGTTTGAAAATTTTAAACTGAGCGTTATCAGTTAAAAACAAATTTCGAAATAATTTTATATTAAAAAATAAAAAAAGTAAAATCGTAAATGATTTCACGACTTCTATTAAAAAAATCAAATTTTAATTACTATTTGATTAAAAAATAGAAAACAAACATATATCAATTTACGACTTTAGTTAAAAAATATAAAAGTTATAAGATTAATCATGACTTATTCTAAAATAAATAATAAAATTTATAGTCGTGCGAGTATATATGATTTCTCTCTTTCAAGTCGTGTTTCTAAACCACGTCTTATCCTCATTTGGATATATTTTTTATAATTTTTTTTAAATTACCCTCCAAGGTAAAAGAGCCAAATTAAACCTAAACTTCCACATTTTACTCGTTAGTCTGAATCAGCTCAATATTTAAATAAATATATTTTTTCAATATTAACAATATATTTGATTGAACGGAAATGAGAAAAATAAAGAAAAAGCCACGAAAGATTTTGTTCAATTTTACTTTATTTAGTTCAAAAATTCAAAGGAAAGAAAAAGAATAATGAAAGACTAAAATCTTTCCATTCTTATTTTTGAACCGTCTAATTAGGGCCGTTTGGTTTGGACTGATTTTTTAGTAAAATTATTATCTGATTTAAAATTAAAATAATTTACCAATTTAGATTATGTTTTAAAAAATGGAATATAATCCAATTAAATAAATACTAAATACTATTTTACAGTGCTCCTTTCCTTATTTACTGTCACTGGACCCCGTTGCCCGTAATATTATATGGTATAACATTTTTTAAATTGTCATAACAACTTTGATGCGGATCCCTTACGTTAATCCTTCGAATTGATAATCAATTTTATATTTTAGTAAATGATTATAAAGAAATAAATATAAATACCTCATACCTCGTATGGCCCAAACTATTCTGTGTAAATTTGTTTATTATTTACCTGTCAAGAAAACAATATATGATATAGAATAATTATTGTTTTTACTTGCAAGGCAAATCTACACTCCAAATCCTATATATGCCCTTAACTTAAAAAAGCAAAAAGAGAAACATCAAAGCACATGGACGAAAAAGTATCGTTTTCTTCTGAGAAACTTCGCGAAAAAAGTCCCAAACGGTTAACGACGCTCATGAGTCTGACACGCATTTGACACGTGCGTCTCCGTGTTTACGGACTGATTCTCTACGACACCCCTAACTTAACCTAATACGTTACCTAACTCTAACAACGTCGTGTGTCAATTACACACTCTCTGATTGGATACAAGACACTGATTCAGCCACGGCTTTTTTCTAGTTTCATGTCTCGCGAAATCTAACGGTTCAGATTTCACATCCGCATGCAACGGTTGATGCAAACTCAAAACCGTATATTCCGCTCCTAGTTCTTCCTCTCTCGCTCGCTTCGTACCAATCGCCACACCAAACAGCTTTGGATTCATCTCCTCCACTGCATCCTCGCCGGAGCACCGCTTTTCCGGCATCAAAGGAAGCGCCTTCGCCTCCGTGGAACCACCGTCCGCTTGAGCGTTTGCGTAATTCGACATGAGATTGAATATATTGTTGCAGAGCGATCTCATCTCCTCCAATTCCTTCGTCAACAGAATGTTCTCCTTTCTCAGCCTCTCATTCTCGTCCAACAGCTCCGCCGGCGCTCTCCAAGGCGACGAGTTCGACGAAATCACCTGCTCCTCCCCTGAGCTCGACGGCGACACGATCGGCTTCGCCTTCGGAATCGCAGATAACGGTTGCGGAGACGGAACCGCCACGGTCGCAGTTGCTCCTGCCGGCGGAGATGCCGAGAGGATCTTCCGTCGCTGAATTTCGCACAGAAGCCGTTTCTCGCCTCTTTTAAAAAACTCGTTCGAGAATTCCCACCGATCAGGCACAACTTTTCTGAATCCCTACAAATCAAACAAAATTAACAAAAAATAAAAAAAAATGAAAAAAAAATTGGTAGAGAAAGTTAAATTACATAAGTGTTGAGTTGGCGAACAAAGCTAGAGAAGTTATTGTGCTTGAAATATTTGGGAAGCAAATCCCTGGCGAAAACAGTAGTGTTCCAGACGATGAAGGATGAACCATTATCGTTCCACGAAATCACATCGTCGATGGTGTGATCGTCAACGAGCTGGTAGGTCTTGTTAAGAAACGGCGTTGGAATGGATCTCTGAGAGTCGCCGCCAGTGGAGTCGCGGTTGTGTTCCACCGACAGAGCCATGGAATGGAAGAGAAGAGATTTTCTATTGTGATAGTTCTAGAAGTTTCACGTGGAATGGAAATATAAGAGAATGAAATGAGAAAAGACGGAAAAGGAATTGAAAGGAAAGAAGCAGCTCTATTACGTTACCTCTCTTTTCTCGCGAAACCTCCTTCCCATGTGGGGTGTGTTTAGTGCTACCTTACGTTAACCAAGAAACTTTTACATTTCTTATTTTTAATAATAAATAAATAAAGCAAAAAAGGAGAATGATTAAAATTTGTCAGCATTTATACTTGGAAAGCATGAAAATTGAAAAATATCTGCTATGTAGTGCATATGAAAAGATTCCCAGAAAGAGGCATAATTTTTTTTTTCTTAAACGTAAAATTAGCAACATAGCATTTCATAGCTGATTTTTGTGAGCGGTATTAAAAGGAGTTCCTAACAGATATACGAGAAGTTTCATGGAAGGAGGAAAATCCTTTACCACACTCTGCAACGAAATAGGCATGAGCTCATTGTTAAAGCCAATTACCCAATAGTCAATCCCAAAGAGATGGAAGAAAGTTCCATTTATAAGCTTCGTATCATTCATTTCAGTTTTATCAATATGATATAATTTACAGATAATTATATTTTTAAATATATGATAAGAAACTTATCTTTTTATATGTTGTATATATAAAAGAATATTATTCTCCAATTCTCATGTGCGGGTATTGAAGCACCCAAAAAAATAAATTGATTTCAATTTTCAAGCAAGTATTTGGATTGTAGTACTTTTTTTAATCAATTCTTGGAAAAATAATATCATGTTAAAACATTTTCTCACAACTTTTTTTTCTGCATTGTATCTTCTTCTATCACATTCTTAATTTTATTTTATTTTTTATCTTTTCCTTTTATCTTATTCTTTTGATATAAAAAGTGTTGTAAAGATTTTTTTTTTTAAATAGCATTAGTCTTCTCAAAATAGTCATATACGTCCTGAATTATATACCCTACTTCAATATTCAAATTTTTTATATATTAAAATTAGTATTTTAACACGTACATGGATATAAAATAAATATTTATTTTATATAATTAAAATTTATAATAATAGATATTTATAAATATATAAATAATATTATAATTAAAATTCAGTAAATAAATATTTTAATATATAAATTAAAATAATTGTTTTAATCTAATACTGATTAATTATTTATATATTTAATATAAAATCAAATAATAATTTTATGTGATATCTATTAATGTTTATGATACTCTCTATCAGCATTCAATATCACTATGTGTTTTTTTAAATACATAAAATAAATATTAGTTATCTACTTTAAAAGTTATTTCAGATTTTAGAATTATAAAAATTAAAAAAACTAAAATTAATTTTTTTATTAAAACATTAATTTTAAATTATAGAATAATAAAAAATCAAATAAAAAATCAAAATTTATTTATTTTATAATAATAATAATATATTTAAATCTAAATGGTTTTTAAATATAATTTAAATAATAAAAGTAAATAAGTGGACTGCAAAGCATCTCAAAATTAAATAAATTCATTTTTTTTAGCATATTAAACAAATTCATCTTAAAATACCTTATAATGGTAAACAACTTAAATTTATCAGTAGGATTGAGCATATAAAAGGTACTGTCAATTTGACTTAGGAGCATTTATTTCCTCGTAATAACAGCCGCCCCATCGTTACGCTACCTTCTCAAAAGTATAAACTTTTCTACTAGTGTTCAGACGATTTTAATTTCTCATATTTAAAGAAATAAAATTAGACACTCTAAATGATATCCAATATTTAATGAGAGCATAAAAAAATATAAATATAAATATAATCAGTAATATAATACAATAAAAAAAGAGATTAAAAAAAGTCATGTTTATGAAATATTTAAAAAAATGTTTTTTTTAAATTACTATATAAATTATACTTTTTTACTATTTGTTGATCAATATCAATATTTAGACAGTTGAATGGTGACGTATTTAATGAAAATACTACCAACTTTACATTGGTTCAAATGGTATTATAGTTAGATTTTTTAGGCTATATTTAGTAAAAGTAATTAAAAACTAAGTTGAAACCTATAAAATTAGTTAGTAAATAAAAATTGATAAGTTAGTTTATTGAATTATAAATGTTAATAAAATTATTTGATAAAATAATTGATAAATGTAAAATAATTGTATATGTTTACACAATATTTTTTATCTAATTTTAAGATTATTTTATTGATAAAATATATAGTTTGTGTTAATTATAATTTAGTTTTTATTATCACAAAGCTACTCTAAAATTGGCTTGGTTCCAATACATAGAATTAATGATGAATCACCATTTGACAAGGTTTTTAAGATTGAAGTATTTTTCTTATACATTAAATACATGTATCTTTACCAATTAATCAATTTCTAAATGGTATAGCAAAGAGATCTCACTTCCTCGTGAGTTTATCTTAAATAGGGTTCTTTTGGTTCAACTTTATTTTTGTTTTGGCAAGGGAACAACTCATTTTTTACCTTGAATTGGTCAAAATATGTAATTTTTTTTTTTTTAACTTTTTTGTGGAGGATTAGATCCAGTAAATGAATGTCTATGGTTGATTAGTATTATACACTATCATTTAGTTATTGTAATTCTTTTATTGATAGTAGCTCACATATATAGGACCAGTTGGGGTATTAGGTTGTTTAGTAGTTAGGATAAGATAAGATAAGATATGATAAACTTAAATTTTATTTAATTTTTTTGTGTACAATGATATAAAGTAATAAATCATGTTCAAATGATAAAATTGTCATTTTATTGAAATTACATATAATTTTTAAAAGATAATTTTTAATTTAATTGTTTAATTTTCAAACTATAAAAAATATTTTTTATAATTTTAACTAAATTATACATAAATGTTGTTTTATTTATGCACTTATTTTTTTTACAATTATATAAAGTTATAATTATTACTTGAATATTGTTTTTGAAAAATATTTACATGATAATTATTTAATTTTTAATAATTCAATTAATAATATACTTTAATCTTACACATCAAAATTGTTATAAATATATATAAGATAATATTTTGAATAAAAATTATATATATTAATAATCGTTGTTTTATATATTATATATTTTATTATTTTGTATATATTATATATATTATGCATAATATATATATATATTAATACATCATTATTATATTATATTTAAAAAGAGAGAAAGAGCATATCCTATCCTAACATTTCCTAATATAAGTCTCTCTTAAGAAAAAAAATATATTAAACTAATAAATATAAGATATAATAAGATTATATCATCTTAGTGACGAAAAAAATAATGAATTACAATATTGGAGGTTAGTTTTCTTGAAATTTTATGTATAATAATTTTATTATATTTAATATATTATCCACATGTGAAAAAAACAAATATATTATTTGATGTAAATGTTTTATGCTTATCTGACATCATAGTATGTCCTAGAGATTTAAGAAAAAATAAATAAAATACATCCCACAGTACCACTAACTAAGAAATCTACAAAAAGTTAGGTTCCAAATGATCATTATTTTTCTTTGGCTTGAATATAGTTCTATAAAATAAATGATTTTTTTATTTTAGTCTTTATAAATTTTTTTATCAATTTTTATCTCTTCAAAATTTGAATAATTATTTTTAGTTTTTATTATTATGTAACACTTATTAATTACATATATGTTTAATGAAAGGTTAAGTAACTATCACATATTATATATATTAATGTATGTGGTATATGTTAACTTATGATATATTAAAAAAAATTAAATCCTTAAAATAAATGTTATTTATTCATCTTAAAATGAAAATTAGGGATTAAAAATAATTATTTTAAAATTTATAAAAATCAAAATAAAATAAAAATATTTTACAGAAATCAAAACCAAAACTTATTTTATAATGATCAAAATCAGTTATTACAAAATTTAAAGAGATAAATTGATCAACAAATTTTAAAATGATTAAAATTAAAATTAACTTATTTTAAATAGATTAAAAACGTATTTAAGTGTTTTTCTTATTCCATATGCCTCTTTGCTTTGGTCCCACGTTCAATTCCAAATTTATTGAACCAGCAAGTGTTTTGAGACAACTAATTTCACATTTGTTATTATCTTCTTTTGGAAGAATCACAAGCAAGCAATGCGAACCATTGTAATTGCCCGTTTTTCACATGCTCATAAATAATGGTTTCATCAACAAAATTAAGATAGGATTTCATATTCTTATCAACGTAGGAAAAAAATAGCATATTCCTTTAGAATTTAATCTTAATTCTAATCCAATCGTAATTTGTATATTATTATGAAATTACTACATATTATCAAATCATTAATAAAATTAATTATCATATAATTATTTAAAATAATATTGTTGAAATAATTAAGTTTTAGATATTGGAATGAATTACATTTATGTTGTAACGAAGAATAAGTAATACAGGAAGCAATGTTTTACATTGTCATCTAGTAACAAAATGTTATGCCTAATAATTTTGTTAATTTTTTTTATAATAATAAATACCTAAAAATCATATTATTTTGATTTTTGAATGGTTGACATCATATTTGTTAAATTCTTTAATGGAATATTCCTATAGAATTTATTTTGAATGTTATATGTGTATTCAATACTCTAGATTTATGCTTTTGTTATTATATTATAAACTTACTTAATGGATAATGTTATTTGTAACATCATTTTTGTTTTCCTAATTTTCATAAGAAATAAAATTAGTGTTATAGATATTATTATTATTTACTCTCACAAGTATTAAGACAATTTTTTTTTTCAATAAACAAAATTCGAAACAAAATTTGATTGATTTAATTTTGAGAAAAACTCATAAATATAAATATTTGTCTATTAAATTTCAAATAATATTATTAATATTAGAAAAGTTACTTTGTGATATTTTTTTATAAAATAAGAAAATACAAAAATAAAGTTAGAGTTTAAATATTAATAGTATGTACTAAAAATATTTATATGAATGACTAACTAAATTATTCCGAGCTTAATTAATTTGGGCTTATAATCTTTTTCTCCCCTCATTGACCACAATTCTTTTATTGGACTATGGTAAGAAACACTGAAGTTTTGGGCCCAACTTTTTTTGTGCAGAAAGCATGGATCAGTGTTTTTATGGGCCAACACACCCCACCTCAAGCCTATCAAATTTGCATGTGTGATTGCTCTTTTTTATAATACTAGGCTGTCAAATATATATTGTGTATATTATGTTTTTTCTTCCCATACCAGGTTACTGAATTGTGGCCCAATCTTGTGTACCAATTAAGTGGGATCCAATTGCTCGTTAAGCTGAAAAAATTAGGCCATTTGCAATCTTGTTTCTCCTCACCAGAGAGTCTTGGTTCTTAAGACCTTCTGCTTATTTCTCCTCACTAGTATTAATGCCAAGTTAAAATACATTAAATTTATATAACAAAATTTCCAGTTTTACTTCTTACAAATTATATTACACTTTACACCGCTAGACGCTAGTTACAATCATCACGTAGAACCAAGAGACCATGTATGCCCCCAGATCCATCGTAAAGACCAAGAGTAGAGAGGGAAAAAAAGAGAGGAAGGTTGCATTTTAATTCCTTCTAACTGCATTTTTTCCTAGACATTATACCATATCTTATTTTATGACTAAACAATTAATTAATACAATTGCTTAACAAAATTGGTCATAAAATAACCACGTCAAGGAAAACAAAAGACTGTATAATAAAGGGAACCTTGAAAAAATATTTTCTAATTTTATTTTTAATTATACAAATGTCACTTTATTTTCATTTTATTTTCTATTTTCAAAATTTTATACACAACATTGAAAAACAACTTTTTGTTTTCTCTTTTTATTTCAATTTTCATTTTTTTTCTAACAAACTTAAAACAGAATGATTTTTTTTTTCTTTCAAAAAACACGTTCAGATACCAAATGGCAAATGCGTGGTTTAGTGTATAGAAATTATGTTTGATTGTTTTCCATTAAAATCAAGTTTGCTCTTCACAACATATTTCACCAGAAGTAAAACTAAAATAATTTTTTCAAATGAGTTAAGAATTCCATACAAGCTTTCATTTGATATAAAAGTTTTGACCACAAATCACTACACTTCAAAGCAACTTTTAACTAAAATTTTACAAGACCAAGATTATCCAAGATCAAATTTGGAAATGCTAATCCACACACTATACGGACCAGCTTTTAAGCCTTTTCTGTTCAATATAAACATGCTCGCATGCATAATGTGATAGTGAGACCACGATTAAGAAGTTCTCTGTACATTCATTGGAATATTTACCTAATTTTGAAACAATGAATATTTCTTTGTCAATAGATGCCTACATAAAAGCAGTAAGAATCTGGGCTTCATATTAACCTTTAATGTTCAGATTTCATACCTCCTATAAGCATGTGCAGGTATCAAATTCCATGTGTACAGTGAGTGCACCTGATCTAGATTATAGGAAGAATGATAGAAAAGTGCATGCCAAGATAATAAAAATTGAAATAGACACATCAAATCAAACAGAATATATCAGTGAACACGAAAAGTATCACTCACAAATCCCGCTGGCACTCTCATCTGCGAAGAATTGATTAAAACCATTGCCATAACAAAAGTTCCAGTCTCAACTTAAAGGTACTTCCTACTCTTGAAAATAGAAATTGGCTTATGCATAAAGGAGCTAAAACTGCTAAAGATAAAGGCATTGTGGACTAATGGTTCTGTATATCAAGTGAAAACATGAAAATAAGAACTAATTTTGGCCAAACAACCGTACATAAATTGTAAAGATTAGTTGTTATTGTTTCTCATGTTCTCACTTGAGATGCTTCATATCTTACCCCATCTAGGCCATCTTGTATATACTCCAATATCAAAACAAGTGAAGGCAGCCTCTCGACCATATTTCTAAATAATGAGTTAATTTCAGCATTTCATTGGTATCTAATTCACAAGAATACAACAGCAGTGCATCATTTGTAATGCGTACATGTACACTTCCAAAAAAGTATGTCATACCAAGAGCATGAACATATTAACATAGTATGTATCCACAGAAAATCAATTAGTATCATTTTTTTATCTTGAAACACTTGATCGCAATTCACAACTGGAGTTTTAATATTTTATAGCCAGAATTCTGATTGCCATACATCATTTCTGTTTCATATACAGGCGTTATGCAAGGGAAAGAAGCCTCAAGCTGTAGTGAAGCTCTTATTGAGGGAGAGTAAAAGCTATAACGATGTCCAGCCAAACTGCATTTCTAGTCAAAGGACATAACATTTATGAACAGAAAGCATATTGCAAAGACCTCAAAATATTTACATTTCTAGTCTCCATTTACATATGGACATTCTTATAGCAGAGAATGATGGGCCAATAAATTTACAACAAGGGATACTAGTAATTATTTCTTCATTTATTTAACATGATTCCAAAACTAAATATTGTGTCACATACACTTTACATATTCATAACTATACTTAAATGCACCACAATTACACCATATTAAAAGTACAATTAACAGTAAGCATAGATCTTGAAATACCAAAGGGAGTTTGAATTATATTAGCAAACAATGCTTGTACTTTGTTTCATGTTCGTACACTGTTATTATGTAGGGAAAGAAAGAAAACATCTGATGGTGCAGATATAATAATGATATGCTAATGCTATTATTAGGCAGAAAAAACAAACAAACTAAAAGATCGTGTTTATAAATGTTTCCAGCAAAGTACAAGCATGTAAATTAGAGGATGATGAGCAAACATGGCAAGGTTTACTAAAAGGAAAAGTACACAGATAGCTTATGCTGTATGCTAGACTTTTCCATTACAAATAATGATATGTCAAGATGTTTCAGATACCTCTAATTTACAAACTACAACACAGGTACATGTGCCTGATACCTTAAAGGGAATGTGAAATTTCATATAACTTTGGCCTTTCTGTAGTTAGTTTATTGTGTATGATTCTTATGTCCAATAACTTCAACAGAGCAACATACAACACAGTCATATTTGAAAATCTGAGATCTCCTAAAGAATGATAACTTATCAACTAACCTGCAAAACTTCTGTTACAAGTCCAACACTCCTCTCAAAATGAAAGTATTCAAGTTACAATAAAAGGCTCACTGAAAGGCCCAATAAAACCGCACTCAGTAAAACAAAGGCTCAATCAAGAAACATATAAAACACAATGGCGATGTAGCATAAGGATCACTGAAGAGAACAGTGCCCAGAGAAAGGTTACCCACCATGCCAAAAACAAAGCCACATCCTTGAAGAAAGCAAAGTCGGGCAATAAATCATTCAACACTGGAAAATTTCCAAAGGAAACACCATCATCAATCTGAGACAAGCCAAGAAAGAGAAGCACAAGCATAGGAGGGGCAAGGAATTGCAAAACCACAAGGCACAAGTAGTGGTTATGCAGAAACATCTTTGCCCTACTATAATCCAAGTCGGGAACCTTGCCAGCATGAAGCCTCTGATACCAAGACAACAAAGCTTCATTCAGATACATCTGTAGGTTAGGCCTTAAAGCCACAATCTGCAACAAACTTGACCCCAACAAGCACCATTTCCTAAAGCTACCAAAATCAGAAGGCAAGAACCCCACATTCCCCATCAATTTCTCAGCATTACCAGATCCACTCTTTGCCACACCATCTCCATTATTTACGAAAATCTCAGCCAAGGGGGTAATCCACAACAAGGCCACAAATATAACAAACACCTGATTTGCATAAAGAATCCCACGAGAAAACCACCCACAAGTTATCATCGACAAATTGCAACGAATCTGATCAGTTCCAATCCAAAAGCAACGTGCACTTCTAGAAGCAGGAATGAACAAAAACCCAGCAAGGGAACCCATTAACGCAGCAACGAAAACCCTCCAAAACCCATCAACTGAAACCACAAAACTGAACTCCAGAACCCACGAAACACCCTCGGGAAAAAACAAAAGCCCTAAGAAAAGCCCCAAAACCCCGAAAACAACACTCAATTGCTTCTCGGACCTCCTGGACGCGGATCTCTCGAAAGTGACCTTAACGAGAAGCGTCCCCCACGTGTAAAGACTCAAAATTGACAACAGAACCGGAACGAAAACACCGTCGGCCAAGAACCCACGATTGTCGGGCAATTCGAGGAAGTTGTGGAGCAAAAGGGAGAAAAGGGCAACGAAGGAGAGGGTGAAAGCAACACAGTACTGATCGACGAAGAGACGAGATTGAAGGTGAGCGTGGTCGAGTCTGAGTCTGAAGATCTGAGCATTGTTTTCGTCGAAATCGAGCTTGTCCTTGGTCTTGTTCCTCTTTTTGAGTTCGGCGGCGGTTTTGGAAGAGAGGGGCTGGTAGCCGTCGATCCCGGGGCGGCGGATGGCGGCTCTGACCCCATTGGATTGCGGCTGGGAATCGGGGTGGATGTAGGTCTGAAGGGCGTGGAGGAAGAGGAGTGGGACTTTGAAGAAAATCAAGGTAAGAGCCAATATTAGGGATAGTAACGTGTGGAGCAGTGGCTTCTTGTACAACCACACCAACTCCACCATCTTCTTCTTCTCCAACAACTTAAGATGCTCTCTCTCACTCCCTGCTTTTTCTTACTTACACACAACCCATCACTTTACTCTTTCTCCCTCTCTTATGCCACACTATTTTCCACTTTTATTATATGAGTAAGTTTATTAACTTACACATTATTATTTATTATTTTTACCATATGAAATAGACCAATTGTTTCTTAATTAATGAGTTATATTTTTAATTGTTAGTCTCATAGCTACTAGTGGCTGTAAAAACATCTTATGTCTATTTCAGATATAAAAAAAATATTTAACTAGATTTTTAATATATTTATTTGTAAAATATGTTAATTGAAAAAGTATACCATCTTATATAATAATTTGATGATGTATTATTATTAGAGAAGTGCTACTAATATATTGTTTAATGTATTTTAAATTTTAGTTAAAATTTATTAAAAATTAAAAATTTATAATATATTTAATAAATAAGAGTGAGAGTGAAAAAAATCATAAGTTTTAATAAATTTTAATTAATAATTAAGAATATATTAAAATAATATGTTAAAAATTATGTTACTATTTTTTTATTAAATAATTATGCTAATACGTCAAAAGTTAAATTATGCATTAAAAATATGATCTTAATCTTTTAAAGTTGGACTCATTTTATAGAGAAAAAAAAAAAGCCAAATGATCAATATTACATAAGTGTTAATGACGAAAAATTATTTCAAAAATCAAAAGAAATTCTCGGATGGGTAATATCTCTGATGACTAATCAACCAGTATACTTCTACATTTGTTAGATTTATAATCAATTACCAATTATGAGTTGAACTAACAATGTTAAAATCGCAATTCTAGTGTAAATTATATTATAGTTAATGGATAAGATATTCGATTGGATTTATGACACCTGAATTCAAATATGATTTTCACTTTATTAATTTCAACAAATATCAAGACTTGTAGACAGAGCATTGGAAACACGCTTGTAATCAATTACATGCAAGAGAACAGTCTAAAGAAAGTCTTGAAAATTAGAGTTTGCAGAAATCTTAAATGAAAAAGTTTGTAGACATGGGAGAAATTGTAGTGCAATTGAAAATAAAATGCAGAGAAAGTTAACGGCTGAAATATAAATTGCAAGTGATAAAAGACATTGAAAATTAAAGTGCTTAAAGGTTAAATAGAAAACAAGTAAATTGTAGTGAATGTGAAAGTGCATGTAATGTAAATTATTTTAAATTTAAAAACAATACAGAAATTTAAATTTAAATGTTTGAAAATTAAAAGGAATGAGACGACGAAGTGCAAGTAAACTATGCATGAAGTGTAAATTGAAAGCTATAAATTTGCAATAAAAAAAAAGTAAAGTCAAAGTAGTTAAAATGCCAGAAAAGTAAATAAATCTAAATGTGAAGGACAATTGACAATAAGGTAAAGAATTTATATTAAAAATATATCACTGAAATAACAGTCAATTATGTCGATGAACGTGTAGGTGTTACGTAAATATGATACAATGTTTCAAACAAGAAAAAATAATTATAATGGTTATCAATTTAATATTTATAGATTTATTGTTTTGACGGTAAAAAAATCAGATCTATAAACATATACATTTACCTAAAGGCTAGCTATGTAGAATTGTGCAATTTGTGTTTATGTTAATGTCTTTGATAATTGCTAACAATTGAAGGTTTGAGGACATTACATGGCTTGAGTTTTGAATAGTGGAGGGATAGGAAAAGGACAAGTAGCTTGAGTTTTGAATAAATAAGTTTCTCATATGTTTTATAAAACTAAGATATAAGTTTAATTTATTATTTATTATAGATTTTTTTAAAGTCTGACTTATATTTTTTAAAATTTGGTATATTCTATTAATTTATTTAAAAGTTTATTTTTATATTAAGATATTTAAATAAATTAATAAAATTAATAAAATTATTATTTTTTAAATATATCGACAAGTTAAATAGATCTCTATACTTGTTTTTAAACAAATTAAAAATAATAATTTATTTGTAAGAATAAATTTATTTTATTTTAATACAAAAATATTAAAATATAAAATATATAAATATAATGTTATATTCAAATTTTTATTACATATATAGAGAAATAAATAAAATTAAGTTTAATAAACTTTTGTTTTATAAGTTCAAGTATAATCCATTTAAATAAATATCTTTTTTCAATAACTTAATTTTAACTTTTTTTTATTAAAAATATTAAGTTAAACTTTAAAAGATTAGACCATTAGTTTTTGTGGATGAACAAACTTATTTTCATCATTAATAATGTATAATTATTCATACTTAAATACTTACTAACTTTTAATTTGAACACATTCGTCATTTTTGTAATCGAATTTATCTCGACGTCTTTCATTAATACTTAGATGAATTCAATCCCACTCATTCTAATGAATTTAAATCTTAATTCAACAATCTTCGATTTCAGCACTTAAACAAATTTCTAAGTGACACTGTAAATTTGCATCCATTATATAAGTGATGAATATGTTAAAATAATGTTTCTACAAACTAAGTAGTACAAGGTTTCTCAATTACCTCACAACGATGCAGTAGTTGGAATAGGATTTATCGCAAACTAATTAAAATCCCACACTACTATTACTCTTTTGTCAATCTCAGTATCTCAGTAAACGTTTGGTTTTATGTCTAAAAATATGTGACTTACGTCAATGTTTTTCTCTAATTGGACATGAAAATATATATTAGAATACATGTGCTAAAAATCCCAAGCGCTTAATCGAAAATTCTGATCGAGTTTAAATTATTACACGATATATCCACATTCATAGATAATTTGATTGTGTTTGTTTAGCAATTTTTATTTCCTTTTAGAAAATGGCAAGTACTAATTTTAAGGGTTTTGATTTTTTTATTAAAAATATAATATTTAATATTATTAACAAATCTTAACAATAATTTTAATAAATATTTTTATTTATTTATCCTCTAGGGGTTACATTGGGCCACAAAAATAGACAGGCCTCCTGAGCATTATAGAGTCATGGGTACTTAATTGGGCATGGACATGCAAACTGAAATGGGGAGAGTTAAAGAGCAGTGCTCCTTGGTACCAATTTTTTGTTTACGGATAAAAACTTACTAACTGTCTCATTAAAATGTTATCTAAACCAGTTCAAGAAGACATTAATGAAATTATTATGCTATTTATTTTCTTCGTAAATTTACTCTGTAATGAAAATTACTATTACTATTTTGATTATCATTATTATTATTTTTTTTTCAATATCTTGTTCTATTTAAGTAATTGAAATTTGTTTTTCGATAAAACAAGTGTTAAAGCCTTGGAGGGATAAAATAGGATATTTTTAAGTAAATTATGAAATAAATTATTTTAAAAAATGCAAGCTAATTATTGTTTTTTGATAATGTAAATTCAGGAGAAAGTGACTGTGCTCCGTTCCAAAAAAAAATTAAAATTTCAAGCTCAAAGTATGCTTATAAGATAAGTCTTTAAATTCGTTTACGAGTGTTATTGTGTTTAATTTTGACGGATAAAAAAAAATTCTCAACTCAAAAAAATATTTACATACTGGTTAATTTGTATCTTCAAAATATTATTGGTCATGTTCTGTAAATTTTCTTCCAGTAATTTGAATTTAAAGTGAGATTTATTATTTTCAAACTTATAAATATTTAATTTTTGACTTTCCACGTTCACCACAAATTTATAAATATTAACTTTTGGGTGGAGTTAATTTTTAATATACCATTGTGTAATTTTTCAAATGTACCGACTATTTCTTAAAAGGCAGAATAAAACTAAAAAATTGCTTCAGTCTGAATTGTTTTAGCTTAAATTAAATTGGTTTAAATTTAAATTTATAACAAAAAATGATTAGATAATAAAATCAAAATCAAAATAATTTAATTTCATAAATTTTCTTCTAGAAATATTTATTTCAATCCCTAAACAACCATAGTCCGCTCCTGATTACTAAAATAGGGAGTAAATTTTAGTTCAAAGGTTGCAATGTTTTCCTTTTCCTTAGCTCTAGTATTTTAATTTTCGTACGGCATAGAAAAATATATTAATAAATAATATTTTAATTTTATAAATTATATTTTAAATTTATAATAAATAATTTAAATTATGATATAAAATTACTTTAAAATTAAAAAAATAAGAATTAAAAATTAAATATATAAATAAATATAAAGAATAATAATTTGAGATGATTCAAATAAATATATTTTTGACTAGTTGCGATACAAGTGCATAAAATGTAACTCCCGAAAAAAGAGAAAATGTATTAAGAATCTTAATTTGAGAGAGTGTACAGAATGAGCGACTCATTATTTATTTATTTTTGTCAAAATTATATATTTCACTTTTAAAATTACTAAAGGGATATATTTAAAAAAAATACAGTAAGACGTATGTTCACTTTCTATAAAAGCAATTTCTGGTTATCTTTTCCTGTCAGAAATTTTTGTGGAAGTTTTGTTAACTGCTAAAATAATATAAAATTCTAGAATAGGTAGCTTTTGTAACTTGTTATTAAGTTAAATCAATGATTTGTTATTGAAACATATAATAACAATTATTTTATTTTAAAAAAAATTATCTTTTTTGTCATTTCATCTAATAACATCTCGTTAGATAAAAATAAATTTAATAAATATTATAAGTCTCAAATAGAATATTAGAATAAAAAATTATAATGAATTATTAGTTCTAAATCATTTCTGACAATAAATAACAATTCAAAATGTTTGTTAGAAATTATTTTTATAAAATCAACATTGACTTTCAAAATGTCGAATTATACAATGTAGATGTTCTTGCCGTTTTTTATTTTAAGTGTATTTTTTTAGAAATTTGTTTATATTTATATATTAATTTTAAAGTTTAAAATAACATTAATTATTTGTTCGTCAACTGTACTCTTGCTTCTTACTTAATTTACAATTAATTTATACGTACGACTAGTATATATTTTTTGTGGAATGAAAATGAAAATAGTATAATAAGAAATTTAAAAACTATTTTATGAGAAGCAAAAAAATATTACATTTCTTAATTTGTGTATAAAAATCTTAATAGGCACTTAAAAAGGAACAAAGGTAGATTTTTTCAAGACTCCAAGAGAACGGTGAAGTATAACATGCCAGAATCTTTTGTCTCACGGGTATTCGAGCTTTCATTCGTTTACTTAGAATGAGATAAATGAAAATTCTTTTGAAAAAAGCTATTGGAATTCGAAAGTGACTTTCCTTTATCTTGGACCGACTCCTAAATTTTTTCAACCAAAATAATAATAATAATTTAAAGTATATTATTTAATATTTTTACAATTTAAATATACCATTTTAATAATAAAAAATTCCCCCTCTAAGGTGTTATTTGTGTAGGATGATTTTTGAGAGAAAAAATATATGAAAAAGAGGTAAAAGAGAAAATAGAGTTTTCTACTATTTCAGAAAAGAGAAAAAATAATAATAATAGGACTCGCGTAAAAAAAAATCTAATCCAAAATGAAGAGATTGAAAAAGTTTTTAAAAAAATAGTAAAATTAATTAAAAAATAAAATAATGAATCTATTCTCTTATTTTTTATTATATAAATATAATTTTATAAGTAAAGATATTTTTATAATACATGCTAACTTCTTTTTCTTACTTCTCTCCATTTAAACAACTTAAAAATTTATCTACTTTTTACTCTTGCGATCTTTTCTCATACTTTCTTTCACCACTCTTTTTTTTTTTTAACTATTTCACTATTCAAACATTTTATAATATAAAAAATATATTTGTCCAGTCAAATATATATATATATTTTTAAACATAGTTTCAGGCGAAGTGACAATCCAATAATTGTTGCACATGGAGTCCCAAATTGAAAATTTAATGGGGAAATGTGATCGGTCTGGTAGGATTGATTGGATAAGAATTATATCCAATCACAGTGGATCCCACCTAAGTACGTTGCATCACTACTGCTTCAAGGTATAAGATAATTCTCACTTGTTCATTTTTGACGTGTCTGACGAGATAAAATCAAATCAAACATATCAAGTTGTTACATAAATTATATTAAATAAAATAACATATATTTTTTTTAAGAAGTTTATTTGAAAAAATATACATGGTACATTGAAATTTATTTTATTTTTAATTTTACAACCATTAAATTTCATCAATCTTGTCATTAAATTAAAAATTCTTATCAAACATGTCAAGTTTATAAAATTATTTAATACTTGGTCAATTAACTTTACCACAAATATTGGTTTCAACATTTTATATTTGTAAATATTTATTTGTCTAAAATTTACATGTTATATAATAGTACACAGTTTATAATAGCTAGATTTATTAAATGAATGTTTAATAACAAATTACTGAATAGAATAGATGTGAAAGACTTACTCTAAGTGAATCTTTTCCTACGCGGGGAAAGGGGATCATTTGTTCCGATAGCAAGTGTTATCAAATTTATTGTGTTGAATAACATCTTATATATTGAATTTCATTAATCTAGTTGTTGGATTGAAAATTTTCATTAAATAAATCATATGTACAAAATTTTACAGAATTTAAATTTTAATTGGCACTTAATTAATAAGTTTTTTTAATAGATAACATGTTTTTTTAAAATATAAATAATATCGACTATAAAATTAAAATTTCTAAAATCTAACGTGCATATGATTATAAAATTACATAATTTAATAGCTAGATTTGTTGAATTCATATTTTATTTGAAATTTGATAAGTGAAACAAGTGTTAAAAACTTACTCCTACAATGAATAAGTGAATCTCCTTTTACATGTAAATGGAAATCTATTTATTTAAAGAATAAAACTTAGTATACATGATTATCAAAATTAACATATAATTTAGCAATTAAATTGATAAAATTTAATATTTGAAAATTATATTAAGGTATAATTTTATTTTATCCAATGTAACTTCTGATGTTAATTACCATTCTCGTTTACATGTATAAATTATATTATAAATATAAATATAAATTTTCATTTTTAAATATAAATATTTTTCCAATAAAATATTTTTGTTTAGTAAAAGGCAAAATTACATAAATCTATGTGACATTAGTAAAGAAGATGAAAAAAATACTCTAATAACATTACTATTATTTATATTTTAAAAAAATAAATTATTAATTTATGTTAATTTTTATTTTAATATTTTTCAATTGAATGTAAAGTTGAATTATTTTTATTGTTATTAAAGTTCATTTTGTGTCTTGAATTTTATTTATTTCTATTTTTATTTTTAAAGTATTTTTCTCCCAAATTTATATTAATTTTCTTAATTATTTATTTAAATTAATTATACATAATATTCTTAGGATGTGATATATTATAAAATTTATTTAAAGTAAAAAGTTATGGACTTGTCGTCGAATTAAAGCTGTTGAAACCTATATAAATAGACGCTAGAAACACGGTAGGTTGCGTATAGGGCATTTCCTAAGCTCTATATATTGACTTGACTTTCTTTTACGTTTGAATACCATATTTTTTTGTGAATTCGTTTGGTTTATATTACGTCCTATCATATATTCTATTTGTGTTAAATTTACATATATTTTTTTAAATTTTTTTACATTTTAAAATAATCAATTTTAGTATTTTAGATACACGGATTATAAATTATCATCTATTGCACACATATATAATTAAAAATAAAATTATTGTTAATTTTAAACTTTTTTTTCAATATTTTCAATTTTAAACTATATATATCATAATAAATAAAAATTTATACTCTATTTATTACGTAAAATGAGAAATTAAAATTAGTTATTTTAAAAATATATAAATTAAAAATATAAATAAATTTAGAGGATAAAAATTAAAATTTACCTAAATTTTAATTTTTTCCTGGAATTAGGATACCCTAATTTTCTATCTGCAATAATCTTTTATGACCATAAAATATAAATGTTTCGATTTGACTTATTTGATTTTTTTCAAAGGCTTGAAATTAATGTGTTTTTTATTTGTTTAATATCACACATTAACAATGGGAAATAGTCCATTTTGAAATGGATAAAATCATTATGAATTTGGCATATGTTAGAGTATAAGTTGTTGAAACATGTGTTTGCATCTCACTCTCTCTTTTTTTACGATAAAAACCCAATCATAATTTTTATACTTTTGTTTTACGAATAAGATTTTTATATTGAAAAGGACTTAATTATACTTATTTTGTAACTTCGGACTTATACATAAACTAATGATCCTACATAAGAACTTGGTTGTTTAATTGTATTAATACATGTATAATTATACACATGTTATGTTGTCAATTGCTTATTTAGTTATTATAAAATCTTAATTGCTCGAACAAGACTAATGAATTGAATCTTTTTTGTAAAATATTAACTTAAGCAATATTAATTATTATACGTAATTTACTTTTTTTTAATTAATGATAACTCGATATTTTTAAATAATCATGTTAAAGTTTTTATCAAATGCGTATTTTGAATGGTTAATTCTAATCCAGCAGATGTAATTAAATGTTTTATTTTTTACAAATTAAAAATTATTACATAATATTTTCAGTGTGTATATTAATATTTTGGTGAAAAGAAAGAATCTATCTTTATCTTTATCATATAATCATACTTAATATTATTTTAATTAAATATAATCATCTCACTTGCCTATACATTATACACGTGTGCTTATATTTTTGTGATATTTCATAATTTACATGTAATTATATTCATAAAAATATACTCTTCCAGGTAGTATGAAATATAGACATGTAACACTAATTATTTTGTATATATATTTTGAATAACTTTTATTATATTATTGTTATAAGAATGACTTTTTTTAAATTAAGTGTTTTTTAAATAATCATTAAAAAATTAAAAAAAAATCTATAGTCAAAATTATGCAAGTCTTTCAAAAAATAGAGTATAACTTTATTCGTAAAATAATTTCTCAAAAAATAAAAATAAAGTAAAATATATTCTATTTTTATCTTTAATTTTGAAAAGAAGGTTGTGCACTGATCACATTTTTTAAGGTAAGTAGGGTGTAAAAACTATGTTTGATAATTTTTTCTAGCGAAAATTTGATAACAAATTAAATATTTGAAACAAAATAAATTATATTTTTATCTATCAAAGAGAAAATAATGTATATTATAATATAAGATAAAAAGATGCATTATACTCGCTTATCTCCTAGAGTAAAATTTACTCAAATAAATGTTTTCTATTCTTACATTTATATTTATACATATTGTAGTATCCTAATAACAGAAAAATAATGAATTTTTCAATATAACAACAATACAAATTTACAACAATATATAAAGATTTGAATAAATAACTCATATATATATATATATTATTTTTTCTTTTCATTTGCTTTTCAACTCGTATTCATCCATATATTTTTATTATATATTTATATCATTTATCATATTTTTCATTTACTATTTTTATTTTTATTCCTTTTTATTTCTTTCTTTTTTTTTTCATCGTAATACATCCTTAAATGAGTTGTATGTATAGATTTTTTCTAAAATAAAAAGTCGCCGAATGTAAGAAAAGGGCTTCACATTCACTTGAAGGAGCAATGATGTAAAGTTGGTGCTGATGGAGAGTCCCATTGAATTTCCAAATGAAGATAAGTGAGTACCTACAGTGAATTGCCGAACTTGGATTTGAAAGGATTAACCCCACCAACTCCCTCTATCATAGGAAAGGGAAAATATTCAAACCCCTTTCCCTGCCTATCTTTCTATTTAATCCTATTCGTCCTATAACGTACTATATATTGATTCATACCTTCTACGCATTCATTGCCATTATTAATTTAATATAATAAACATCACATCATATATATATTTTTGGTACACCCATCATATCATATAATATTCAACTATGAAAATATCACAAAAAAAGTTACTTTATCTAGTCTTTTTCTATTATTCTATATATCAATGCCACCATCATATAATCTTCGTGAGATCTTACCAAGAACTTGCGTAAAATATCTTCCATTTAAATCCCTAAACTTTGCTAAGAAAACGTACGCAGCACTGTAAAGTTAAAAATAAAATCATCAACCATAACTTAGCTACCTAGATGCTTAACGCACATTTTCGTAAGTTCTGTTTGGATAATTTTTTATAAATATTTATATAAATAAATTAAATTTATCTTATAAATTAAAAATAATTTATATATACATGTATGTATAAATATTTATCAAATATTTTATTCAAATGATTGTAATTGATATCTTATCAAAATAATGCTTTATTCAAACTCTTGCTCTTAATCCACGAGCATGCAAGCTTCTTTCTAAAGTAGAAAACCATTTAATAAATAATACCAACTAAATATAATAAGCACTAAAACAATAAAAATAATAACAAAAAAAAAAGGAGTGACCAAACATTACTGCAATAGAAGATAAACGTTTGGACCCAAAAAAATTACAAGATGGTAAACGGGGAGAAGAAATTAAAATAAGAAAAAATTACAACCCAGAGAGAGAGAGAGAGAGTGAGAGAAAGAATTTCTAATAGAAAGAAAATCCATGAATGTTTCTTTGCTTTGCTGGCAGATTCCCAAGAGGTACCCTAAACATTACTTCTGGGTTCTTCTTTATCATCCCCTCCTACAACGCAAGCACCACCTTCTCTTCCATTTTCTACTTGTGCGACGGCATGTGGGGACACGCAAATATTAATTCTCGGATAATATGTTTTATTTGGATCGGGAGAAAATCATTTATTCAAATAATATAATGTGAATGGGTATGAAATGTGAAGGGACAAATCAACCCCACAAAATAATCAATGTGTTATAAAAAATCATTTTAAGCCATTTTTCAGTGTAAAATAAACAATGTAGGATTATTATCATAGATCCAGATCCACTGTCATTAGAAAATTGGTGTCGTTAAATAAAGAATTTCATTAAAATACATAATAATGTAAAAAAAGATTTTTACACTATAATTTATTATATTTATGATAATTTAAAAATAAGTTAATTTGTATACACATAAAGAATTAATTTATTTTTTATATAATATTAATATAACTTTTAAGATAATTATTGTAAAATTATTAAATTTATTATAATACTAGTTTATTAAATATTCTACCATTGTATAAATTATTATTTTATAAAATTATGCTTCCAATAATCTCAAATTGGTTTGCATATTCACATTACATGAAAATCAAAATCTTTAATAAATATTCAATGATTTACATTTCAAGTTGGTGATTTAAATTTAATTAGTTGAAATGCAGAATATGAGCTGACTCTCTGATAAGGAAAAAGAAAGTAATTTTTGCGGGGGGAAATGATATTCTTTTTCCAAATAAATAATCAGGGATTGAAAAGACAAAAGCGTCCCCCACATAAATTACCTTGACAGGCACCAAAATATGAATGGTTGTGTTAAGTAGTGAATTAAATGAAATTTATAAGGCCCAAGAAATAGGGAAGGGAAAGAAAACGTGCATTAAAGCCCCCACATTAACGGCAAGAAACACATGCAAGGTTGTGGTTATTCTTGAGAAACTGAAACCTACAATTTCACAAACTCACCTTCTCCGATGATGAATTCTGCAGCTGAGATGATTTCCTCCTCGTTCTTCTGCCCCTGGAACCCATTGAATCTGTCACAACAAAAAGTAATTAAGGTGACAAATATTAAAGTCAGACAGAAAGATAGAGAGATAGAGAGAGATATTTGTTAATTGTGATGAGGAATATAAAAAGAAAGGAAAAGAAGATACGAAAGAAAGTGCGAATAAAAAAAAATGAAATACTTTATTATGTACAAATATCTAAGAGGTATATTCCGTAATTTCCACGAATTACGAGTTCCTTTCCTTTACGTGTTGTTTGGTCAAACACACTTCTTCTGTTTCCACAGTCAAAACACTAACCAATAATATCCTAAATGTGCACCGAAACGCAGTCATATAATTCGAATTAAAAGTGATAAGTGATGATGATCGGGTACCTGAGGATGCATGTTTCTTGGGCCTGCGGTTGGGCTTGGAATCCAAGGTGGATTCGGAGGTGTCGGGGAGATAGCGGTCGAGGCGGAGGGAGTGGGTGGAGACGACGCCGTAACGGTGGAGCATTGTGTTGACGAAGGAGGCTTCCATGGTGTTGAGGAAGTGAAGGTGCTTCTCATCGGTCCAAACAGAGGGCGTATCAGTATTAGGGAGGTGAAGGGTGGAATCCATTGTGAAGGGGGGGAGAGAGTGGTGAGAGAATAGAAGAAGAAGAAAAAAAAGAGAGAAAGGAAAATGGTAAAAAGAGATGCTATGGATATGGTGGCTTTATTAGCTGGCCACCTCTTTTGTTTAAAACCAAAATATCTTGATACTTTCTTTAACTACTAATTAATCACGTACGGATGATCCCATATACCCCCGCCCAAAACATATTTTACTTTATTACAAACTGGCCCACCAAAAACTACTACTTTTTTCTTTTTTCCTTTTACAATCTCATTTTTCTCTGTTGCCTTCACTATGTTAAGCGTCATTTTTAAATAATTATACTTCAAATTAATAAATTTATTATTCACCTTCATATTTAATATCTATATACTAATTGTATAACCCTTCGTTAATTAAAAGTTATTGTTACTTTAATTTTTAATATATTATAAAAATTAACATATTTATTTACCTTATATATTATATTGTGATTAAATAATAATATAAAATTACATATATTTTTATATAACTGTTTTTTTTATGTAGCGGTAAGTTTTTAATAAATCGTGAATGTATTGAAAATATAATTTTTTTATGTTATCATTTTTTATAAACTATTATGTAAGATAAGTTTATTGATTTTTAAAATTAATTTTTTTAATTTATATTAATTTTTTAATTACATTAACAATAAATACTTATTAAACTTATTTTTTTTATAAAGAGAAAAAAAAACTTTTAAAACGATAAACATAAATGTAATCTCTTTTAACAAATGACTTTTTATAAGGAAAAATATTCTTTCACCGTATAAATGTTGATATTTCAATATAAATAAAAATGAGAAATAGGTAAAGAAGTAACATTGTAAAAAAAAATATTATTAAGTCATTTTATCATAAATTAATATGTAGAAGATTTATAGAATAAATAATTTAAAATTACACTCATGATCATTTGTAAGTAAAGGATAATATAAAATAATTTACATTCTCATTACATGATTATTAAATTTTAAAAATAAAAAATAAAATATTTATATGATTGATGAAGTAATAAGATAAATAAAAATAAATTAGGAATAACAAGATAAGTCTAATCACTTATAGTAATTGAGTTAAAAATGATAATTTAACCTGTTTAGATATAAATTGGTTATTTTACCTGAAAAAAAGATAAATAGTGGTTTGACCACTAGACTTATCGTAAAAAAAATCAAAATAAAAAATAAAACAAATATTAAAAATGATTAATTAATTTATTTCAATATACCACTTATTTTATTTCATATACGTATACATGTTATCTGTTTTTAGATTATATAAAAACATAAATTAATTTATAAATATTTTAAATAGTGATAAATTAGATGAGTGAATCTACTCAATTGACTGGTTAGGCAAGGAGAGTTGGAATACCTAGCCCGTCTCTATAGTTAGAGTAGGTTAAACATGTGAGTATAATTAGCTTTGTAAACAAGATGGAAGTGTTGATGAAGTATTTATAATTTGAAAATTTTAAACACTATCCTTCTTTTCATAAATATAGATATTATGTTTAAGGTTTCCTATTTTTTTTGGGGGGTATAGCTAGAAAATAAAATATAGGACGGGGTTTCCTCTGCTTTCTTATCAAATCAATACTTTTTTTTTAATTTTCTATTCAAGTAAAACATTTTTAATTTCGTCAAAAATTTAAACTTGTTTAGCTAATATCATAAAAAAGTATTTGCAAAATATTATTAAATTATTTTATAAATAAATTTTTTATTTTCATCTGTGTTGTATTGTCAATAATTATATTGAAGATGGTACAATCTGTACTTTGTACTGTAACATTGTCACATCAAGTCATGGCATAAATTGCACCATAATTATTAATTAATAGTTAATAGTGCTAAAATAATATTATAATAAATATTTAAAATATTATAAATATATCTAAAATAACAATAAATTATATATATATTAATGTTATAATTTTCAAACAAATGTAAAATAAATAAAAACAATAGTAATAATAAATATTTTTTTGCAACAACAATGAATATTATAAATATTACATTATAATAAATATTTAAATATTATAAATATATCTTAAATAAAAATAAAAATGTTGACTAACATTTATATTATAAAAATTATATACATGTCAATGTTATAATTTTTAAGCAAATGTAAAGTAAATAAAAATATTACTAATATAGGAAAAATAGTAAACTAATATTATAAAAATAAAAAACAATAGTAAACTAATCTAACAAATAAAAATAATAGTCTGAAATTTAAAATAGTAGAAAAATAATATTCTAAAAGAAAAATAAATATAATAAAATATATATAATAGTAAATTATTACTATAATCATAAAAAATGAAAAATGAAAATATTACTTAAAACAAATAAGGTTTTCTAAATTAATGAAAAAATATAAAATATAAAATATTTAAATCATAATACTTCAACTTTATCGTATAGTGTATGAACATTAAAATTCAAATTATCTAAAATAGAAACATAATTTTCTCTTAATAACAGTAGTATAATATTATAATAAATATTTAAAATATCATAAATATATTAAAAAAATAAATAAAATTGTTGAATGTTCAAATAATTGTAAAGTGCCGACCCGTGGGAGGAGAGTTAAACTTTTTGGTTTACCAAAATATAATTGTAAAGTAAATAAAAATAACACTAATAATAAATATACAAAATAATAATAAAATAAAAATAATAAACTAATATAATCTTAACAAAAAATATAACTAAAAATAGTCTAAAATATAAAATAATAGAATTTATATAACAGAAAATAAACATAATAAAAATTGCACATGGTAAAAAATTGTTGTAATAATTTAAATATTAAAATAATATTGTAAAAATAAAAAATTTAAAGATATTATTTAAAGATATAAGGGTTTTAAAATTGATGAAAAAGAAATAAATTATTTAAACAAAAGTACATCGTATATCGAGTGAAAGCTCAAATTTAAATGATCTAGAATAAAAATATATTTATTTCTTAATAACAAAAAATATTATAATAAATATAAAATAATAATAAAATATGAATTAATATTTATAACATAAGAAATTAATATTAGAATATTCAAACAAATGTAAAATAAATAAAAAGCAATGAACATAAAACAATAGTAATATAAATTATATATAAAAATAAAATAATAAACTAATACTATAATTTAAAGATAACTCTACAATTTGGTGGTTGTGAAAATTTAAAAGGTGGAGATAAATTTGGTGAAATTATATAAATTTATGGTTAAAATGTAAAAAAAAATAAAATTTGAGGGAAAAAATTTGTGAAAATTTAAAGTTAAGAGGTGAAAGTTGTAATTATTTTTTTTAATTTTAGGGAACAAATATTTCTATTAAAATTTAAATAATTTAAAATTATAATATTCTTTAAATTAAATCAATAATTAATATAATTTTAGCTTCTCAATTTAAAAGAAACATATGAAATTTGTCGTGTGAATGAACGACTTAACTCTTGAGCCACCATTCCCTGCCTTGCAAAAATTACATGCAGAATCTTCTGACATTTTTGCAACCGAAAACAATCCAAAACTAACGATGAATTATTATCTCTGGAAGTTATTGATAAATCTTATAATGATACGTGGTTAAAGAATAAGTTAAAAATATCAAATTATCCTTGTTTGATAATAAATACACATTATACAAAATTAACATACTAATAATTTATTAAATTAGCTTTTGTTGATATAATCTTTACTTTTTGTAACAGATTGATTCAGTACCATATAAGAATATGGTTTTCCTCTTTTCAATGCAGGTTCCTCTCTCCATATTCAAATTTGTTCACATGAATGATATCAGAGCTTCTTCCATAGGGAGCTCTCTGCTGTTACCGTGCAAACATCGCGATCCATTCTTTTCAGCTCGTCATTCTTGTTCATTTTTCAATTCTTGTTCACGTTATTGTTTTTAATTAGCAGAGTTGGAATTTTTTTTTATCAAACTCATTTTGTCAATCTTTACAAATGTTCTGAATAAATAAAGTTAAAACGTCTCACGATTTTTCTAGAATAAAAATTACAAAGTAATAGGATGATTACTTGTTTTTATTTTTATAAGTATTTCCAACAATAGATATAATCTTACTAAAATATAGTCAAATCTTAAACGTGTGAGTATTTCTCTCAATAAAAATTCATATCATATTTTATTATTTTGTGACAGATTAACCTCTTGGATCAAACCTACTTTCTTTGGTAAGGTTGGTAGGACAATTATTTGGTCAGAAGAAAAATATATCACTAACTTAAACATCCCAATAAAATTTATAATGTATATACAACGTGACCTTTATTGATCTCTGAAAGGAACGTGTAGTTGGTGAGGATTTTTTAAGAGAAATATTTGTTTTTTAAAATAAAGTAAATCAAATAAGTATAAGACAAGTTTTTAAGTTTTAATTTTAAATAAGTATAAGACAACTTAGTAGGAAGAAATTTTAAATAATATACACAAATTTTTAAGTTTTAATTTTATTATCATTATAGTATTTTTTTCTTTTAGTGAAAAAAAGTACAAGATGAAACAATTAAAATAAATATCTAAAATGGAAGGTAGAAAATAAGGTAGGAGAGAGATGCAAAGAAGCATAGTTGATATATTCATCAAGAATGTGACATTTTATTATTCTAGTTGATTTATAGTAGAATTCATCAATATGACGATGTATTTTTATTTTATTTTATAAATGACATTGTATTTAAATTTATCGGTAAGTAATAAAAAATAACACACAATGGCAATCTGAAATGAACATAATTTCTCGAACAGCATAACCAAAATTTGAACAATTATATCTGCTACAATCACATTCAATTGCATAACACGGCAAGATCGACCGGCTGATATCATTTCATTCAAGATTAGTGTGGCGAGATCGAACGGCTTCTGGGCTCTCACCCAAGGCCTCACCCAACTTGTAAACAACCATCTCAAACAGAACAAAGAGTGCCCCTTCGTACACACTTCCCATCGGAAGCAACGACCGAGATTTCACATCCCCTGCCATGTCCGCATCATCGGCCATGGTCTGCGCTGCCACGTAAGCCACGGCGTTAGCGTGCTTCACGCACGACCCCGTCTCGGGTTGGGCCGTCAGGAGCAGGACCCTTCCGCCGTTAGAACGTGCCACTGTGCATAGGGCGTCAACGGTGGAAAAGCCGCCGGGACCGGCGGAGGCGATGAGGAGGTCGCCGGCAGCGATAGGGGGAGTGGTCATGTCAAAGACGAGGTGGGCCGAGAGGCCCAGGTGGAAGAGGCGCATGCAGAGGGCCTTGAGCATGAGGCCCTCACGGCCCACGCCGTAAAGGAAAACACGGCCATTTTGAGAGGCAATGGAGGTGAGCTCGGTGACCAAGAGGTCCAGTGGGGGTGGGTATGGATGGGTGGGCTTCGAGAATATGGATGCTATTTGGGTGCAGATTTCTGTGGCCATGGAAGCCACATGGGAGATAGAATTACAAGCCATTATTACTCTTCATTTTGTGAATGGACTTTTGGTTCTTTTATATACTTGTTTATTTTTTTTTTTTTTTGCATTGTAAATATTTTTTTCTTGTATTTATCCAAATTTGAGGGCCAGAAAAATTGAAAATAATTTTCTGCTATAATTATCATTTTTTTTCATTTGTAAAAAAGAAAGAATTGCCCCCAACACATTATTTTCTGCTATAATTTATCATTTTTTTATTTGTAAAAAGAGATAATTGCCCCCAATCTTTATAACCAGAATGTTTGTTGATGCCAAAAAGAAATCTAATACGTTAATTTGATTAATTTAAAACTCAATATAATTTCTTCATCCATCTAAACGTGTAGCATTAATTACATTAATGCCTAATAAATCATAATCCACATAATCTTTATCACCAGAATGTTTGTGGCTGCCAAAAGGAAATCTAATTTGGCATATTACAAGAGTCTAAACGGATCATGCAAGTTAGGATAAACATGCCTGGTGGAAAAAGAAAATTATATCTTTTCACACAAAAAAAACACAATAAATACACTAAATTCTTCTGTTATTTCCGGCCCCACCATACAGACCAATGATTCCAGAGTGGGTTTTTATTTGTTGATCATGTACGAAGCATTTAGTTAGAGGCATGAAAGAAAGATATTTTTTCTGCTCAGTATCGGTCTCCTTCACGAATCACTCCTTGAAGATGAGACATTTTTCTTCTTCCCCTCCCTAAGCTCGGCATTATTATCCTCATCACTTCCATCCTCTACCAGAGAAGCCGAATGTTGCAGCTCTTTGACCATGAGGAATTCATTGTAGTGAGCCTTTCTGTGCTCTTTAAAACTCAAACTTCTTTCTGTTTAAAAATCAAATCATATTCCCAACCAAGAAAAAAAAAAAGTCAGACTAGAATTAAGTAATCTACCAACACAAAAAATTAATCCAGACTATATAGCCTAGAATGGAGAATGAGATGCATGATTTGTCCTAACTTACTCAGTCAGACTCAACTAGTTTAATAATCACTAAACCATTAACCCTCCTTTTCAGGCCAATCTCATTAAATATCTTTCAAAATTAAAGAAATTGACTTCTCTCCACCTTATCCTTCAATGTCACACTTAATTTATACCAAGGTAATAGTATGGTAAATTATCTTCAACAACAAAATCTTATCTCACTAAGTATAACATAACATCATTCAACTTGATTAAAAATCAAAGTTTCAAAGATATTTACAATGAAATATTTCAAAAGATATAAATTATTGGTATAAAGAATTGATCATCAACATCTCACTAAGTATAGTTAGTCATATGAATCATGTAACATCATTCAACTTGATTAAAAATCAAAGTTTCAAAGATATTTACAATGAAATATTTCAAAAGATATAAATTATTGGTATAAAGAATTGATCATCAACACCAAATATCTCAAACAAGAAGATATAAACAATAATGGTTACTGTAAAAAAATGAAAAAAGGTAATGATCATAATTGAAAATAAATGAAAATATATATTGATTGAGTTGGATAATACAATTTCTAATATTTATTTTTTATAAGATAAAAATGAACTGCTATAAATAACAAAAAAAAAAGATAATCATAATAGATAAAATGTGAGATTCAAGATCTTCTAATGAGATATTTATAATATCTTATTAGATATTTATAATCTTTTAATGAGATATCTATGATATTCTATTGAAATATTTATAATATATTATAAGATATTTATAATATCCCAACGAGATATCTATGATATCACAGCGAGATATCTATGGTACCCCAATGAGATATCCATGATATCTCCAACACTTCCTCTTAAGTTGGTAAATGAATATCAAGCATTTTCAACTTGTCATTGATTTCTTGATATCTAGTTTCAAGGAGCCTTTTGGTGAAAACATCCGCCACTTGGAGCCTTATAGGAATATGTGTTGTGATTATAAGTCCAATGTGTCCAACTTCTCTTTAATGAAGTGTCTATCAATCTCGATGTCTTTGTCCTTTTGTTGCTGGACTAGATTATGGACTAGATTATGGACAATACTAATAGCTTAGTTGTTGTCACAAAACAACCTTCATAGGTCCTCATTTGAATTTGAGGTTATTAAGAATAAACTTAATCCATAATCCTTCACCTATACCATGTGCCATGGCTAGAAATTCTTCTACACTAAATCGAGCAACCACATTTTGTTTCTTACTCCTCCATGTTACTAAATTTCCTCCAAAAAACATACAATATTCGGAAGTGGATCTTCTATCTATAATTGATCTTGCATAGTTGCATCGGTATATATTTCCATGGACAATGCACCTTCTTTTTTGAACAACAGTTATATTCCAGGACTTGCCTTCAAATACTGGAGTATCCTTTCAACTGACTGAAGGTGCCTTTTCTTGGGATCGTACATAAACTGGTTGACCACACTAACAACATAAGTAATATCTGGCCTAACGTGGGCTAAGTAGATCAATTTCCCAACCAATCTTTGATATTGGGATATTTCTATGGTTGAACTTTCTTCGCACCAAATTATATGGTTTTGTTCAATAGGTTACCCCTTATGTCTTGCATCCCAATTTTCCTGTTTCTTTGAAGAGATCGAGTACATACTTCCTTTGAGATATAAAGATACCTTGTTTGGAATATGCAATCTTTATCTTAAGGAAGTATTTTAGCTTTCCTAACTCCTTCATTTCAAATTGTGTTGTCGGCTTTTCTTTTCAAAACAATAGGCATGTCATCAATAATATCCTCAATGGGGATATTAAGGATACTTACCTCTGACGTATCATCAGTAATCTTCCCAAAGGAATTCTGAAGGATACTTACCTTCGGCTTAGACAATTAGACTTGCCGTGGGACCAGACTGGATTTCTCGTGCCTCTGGGATTGCTTTCTATAGTATCGACCTTCCTCTCCAGCTTCGTTGTGGGCCTTTTCAATGATAAGTTCTCCAGGAGTGACTTCTTGAACTTGAACATCCTGAGTAGAAAAAGATAATGACTCGATTACATACTTGACTTCTAGATAACTCTCCCCTTAAAGTGGAGGACTGACAGAGAATGACTCCGTTTCATAAAAAGTAACATCCATTGAGACAAGGACTCAACGACTCGGAGAGTGATAACACTTAAACCTCTTTTTATTTGAGAGGTAACCAATGAAAACACATTTGACAACTCTAAAATCTAACTTCCTATGACGTGGATTGTGAAAGTGAACAAAGACACAACTTGGTAAACTACATTAGGAGAGAAGAAGGAAAAGTGATAATATATGTTGAATTGGACTGATACCATTTAAGACAAGTGGGTAACTTGTTGATGAGATAGGTGACAGTTAGGACAACTTCTCCCCTTAAGGAGATGACGATTTTTCCCATTTTATTGGGGGAGTATTCACACGTGTCAGTTTATGAACCACACCATTATCTTTAAGAAACCTGAAAAATTCGAGATTTACAAATTCGGTACCATTATCTAACCAGAGTCTTCTAATAGATTTACCAAATTGATTTTTGACAAGACGAAAAAAATTGACAAATATTTGACAAACCTCAAATTTATGTTTCTTAAGAAATATCCAATGTCACACAGGTACAATCATCAATAAATGATACAAACCACCTAACTCCTGATTTAGAGTTACTAGCTGGTCCCCACACATCGGAGTGATATTTTAAAAACTGACAAACATCCCAATTAAAGAACTTGACAAATTCTTTTGTAAATAAATGTGAAAACATTATTTGAAGTAACCTAAACGGTGGATGTCCAAGACATTTACGGTGAAGCCAAATTTGAGAAGTTACCCAAGTTTCTGAGGTTGTCCATTGATTGGAAGGCAAATCATCTTTATTGGTGTTGTTACCTATCTTTGTATGTTGTAAGTGGTATGATTCACCCTACGCTTTAGCAACTCCAATCATCCTCCATGTTGTAAGATTCTGAACAACACAATGAGAACAAAAAATGTTACTACACAATTCCAAAGAGGACTTAAGTTGGACATTGCCTGATCTAGCAATAGGAACATGATCTCCATTAGCAACAATAATGGGTTGTTTTTTGGATGCTTTAGAGTATGAAGTAAAATACGAAGGAAACGAGGTCATATAATTTGTTGTCCCGGAGTCAAAGATCTAGATGCTTTGTGGAACTGAACCAGAAATATTGAAGAAACTCTTATTCTTCATGGTCGAGACACATGAGCCAAGGGGCTTACTTGTTGAGTTTAGAAAGACTCCAAGGCAGTCCATCTCCTCCTTACTAAAAGCTTGAATATCCTGATCAAGTTGCAAGATAGAAAGATGATCAACTACATTCTGCTTATCAAAAGTCATTTGATTCACCCACATCTGAGTTTGGCCTTTATTTCCACTCATTCGTTCAAGAACTTTCTCCTTTCCATAAAGCTTGTAGCAAGTATCCTTGGTATGTCCTGGTCAAGTTGCAAGGTAGAGAGATATTCAACTACATTTTGCTTACTGGAGGTCATTATATCTGAGTTGGGCCTTTATTTCCACCTATTCATTTAAGAACTTTCTCCTTTCCATAAAGCTTGTAACAGGTATCCTCGGTATGTCTAGGTCATTTGCACTTGCAATATTTCCTATGATTACTCTTTGTGGAGGATTTTCCTTTAGAGGTTGATCCTTTTATGAAATCTTTTCTTGTCACCATGACCGATCCTGTATTGGAGCTTCCTTTATCAAGCATGATTGATCGTTGGGTTTCTTCATTTTACACAATAGAGAATAGCTTAGACAGAGAGGGAAGCTTCTCCTTGCCTAGAATCTGAACCCAAATGGGATCGTATTCAAAATTCAAGCCATGGAGAATCTTAAAGATTATCCCCCTTTCAAGGAGCCTAGTGTATACAATAGAATCAACTTTGCACATTTTTAATCCTTAGTATTGGTCCAACTCGATCCATAACCCATTCAGAGTCTCATAGCAGTTTGTTACCGAGAAGATTTTTTGTCTATAGTTGAAGATCTTACTTTCAATATCATAGCAAACAACAAAGTTTTTTTCCATTGAATTATGTATCAATGAAATTCTCTCATATCTCACCAATGGAGGAATAGAACATATAATTCTGACTTATTTCCAGAATCATAGAGTTCCATAACCATGCTATAATGAGAGAATCCTCATCACCCCACACTTCAAACTTTGGATTATTTCTAGATGGGTCACCTCTTTCAATATAACTCAACTTTTTGCGTCCTTTGAGAGAAGTACGAATGTACTATGCCCTTTGTAGATAATTGCGATCGTCAAGTCAAGAGGAAACCACCAAATTTGAAAGTTCATTAGGTCCTAAGATAACGATTGTCTTTTGCCATTATCATTGGTTAAGGCAGAGAAGACTTTGACGGGTTTGGCACCAGCATGTTGGTCTCGCGAGAGGGTAGTAGTTAACTGGAGTGAGAGGTAGTGGAAACAGAGCTCCCAATATCGAGAGCTCTGATACCAAATTGGAAATAAAAGAAATTGTGTATTGATCGTTGGGAGCTCTGATACCAAATTGGAAATAAAAGAAATTGTGTATTGATCGAGTTGAATAATACAATTTCTAATCTCCTTTCTTATAAGGTAAAGGTGAATCACTTAAAGATAATATAGATAACAAAAAAATAAAAGATAACTATTATAGATAAAATGCGATATTCACGATCTCCTAATGAGATATTTATAATATTTGATCAAATATTTATAATATCTTAATGAGATATCTATGATATCTTACTGAAATATTTATAATATTTTATAAGATACCTATAATATTTTAATGAGATATGTATCATATCCTAATGAGATATTTATAATATCTCCAACAATTATTGTTAAAAACACCAAATGATGATTTAATATTACCCTCCTCGTCTTGTTCAATTTCTTCTGTTTCATCCTCAGATGTTGTCCAGCCGTCAGATTGTCCAGTTCCTTTTCTGCTACAACAGGCCGCATTATTAAAATCAATTCGTTCAGCATTTGTTGAGTGATTTTTTTTATCACCAATACATTCCTTAAAATCTTCTCGTACAGGGGACAGAAAAACTGCAAGATTGGGTTATTCACATGAAAAGTAGCTTACATAAAGTAACTTGTAATATAAAGCTAATGAGTAGCTTGAGAATAAAACAACAAACAAGGATCTACATCAAACACCATAATAGAGAATTGCATTAGACCGTTAAAGTATAGAAACCAAATCAAATAGAAGAAGAATTCAAGTTTAGAATTTATTACACTACAAGATGAGTGAATGCAATACTAGAGTTGAAGGTCACAAAATATCTCCTTTTTCCTGCTAATATTATTTCTATAGAAAGCCACATCCATACAAACATACTTATTCTGATATGTGCAAGAAAGTTTACAAGGATAAATGCAGTTTAACTGATCTTCTTTACATACTGTCATCATCAAGCATAGGATGATACGGAGTCTTAGGTTCAGTGATTTTTTGCCTCACGGGTTTGTTTGCTTCAATTTCTCCAATATTATCTTCATTCCATCTTACATGTCCCTTGCTATGTGAAACAAAGGGAAGACACATAATATTAAGATTTGTTAGTTCATCTCAGAGGAACAGATTTCCCAATATGATATACAAAATAAAATAATCTAGGAACATTCAACTTTAAGTAAAATTTAAATAATTTTCTTTTTTCCCAAATCACATAAGCAAACTAATATAAACCCAGACTGCTAGTATTACTTCATTTTTGCAGATAGAAGAGCTCTTTGAACACCAAAAGTATGCAAAGCTAACCTCAAGTAGCTCGATCAACTGGGAAAGAATAATAAGGTTATTTGGTAAGTCCTTGAGCTTCCAAAACAAATTACAAAAGAAAAAAAAAGGAACAATGATGGAAAGAGCAAGCACAATCAATGAAGAAATAACATTCAAAACAAGTTAAATAATCCCAAAGCAATTATAAATCTATATGTCAACTCAGTATTTGATGAAGCAACAAATGGAATACACAAAAAAAGCATTCCAATAAAAATAACCCAGTCATATCAACTAACAATTATAGATTTTCTATTGGGTACATACTAACATTGATAATTACTTAGATAGAAGAGAGTGCAAATATACATTAAGAAAAACCACACAAAGTTTATCAAATACATTAAAAAAAAAAGGGACAAAAATTATTGCACCACCAGATAACATTCAAAAATTACAAATAAAAGAAAGAAACTAGACTAGCTAGTTATTTTATGGAAAGACTGAGGTAATAATGCAACCATGTCTTCAACTACAACTTCCAGTGATTAATAAGGTTTTACTGCTGCAGCCATGATAATTAAAGGAAGATGCATTGTGTTTGGATTGATGGAAACAGATGAAATCAAATGATGTTAGTTTTCATTCCATTCCATCCAACTCCAACCCCACACCCCATAAAATAAAAACTTGGGGGATATAGATGGAATGGATGAAACCAACTTATTCATTAATCTTCTTAATGAAATGAAGACATTACACAATTTATCAACAATGGCATGGTATTGGTAATGTTATTTTATTCCATCCCATTCCATCTCATCCCTTTTCCCTCAATTCCATCCATCATTAGGTATACACTTTTGCATGAAGTTAAAATTACCACATGAATCTGAAACTCAAAATTACCACCAATTAGTGGTATGTTGCAACTATAAAATGAAATCCAAAAACTTTGATCTCTAACAATTTTTTTCCAAATCTGTGAAACAGTTGGAAATGTTTCAAAATTAACAGATTTCACCAACAAAAAATTAGCAAATGGAAGGCATTAGGCATCATATGGCATGCTGACAAAAAAAAACAACAACGGGGGACAAGGAGAAGGGAAACAAAATATTACCACAAAGAAAGGACAACTTCATCACACGGTTAGAAAAGCAAAATATCTGAATCAAACATTACAATTTAAAGTCCAATCTGGGCGAAGAATAAACAACTAAAAAGCCGTTCAAGCACATATATCAAACAATGACATTTCCATTTACAGGACACAGAACAAAAAATCCAAAACCATGATTATAGAGAACTTGATAACCAAATAGCAAATGCATCATTTCATTGTAGAAACAGTATGTTATTAACCACCAATCAGCGCATTTGGTTGTTGATTGAGTCCTCTTAACAGGAAAAGGAGCTATACATAAATCAAATGAAAAACTGAAGATCCATGGCGACAAAACCTTCGATCATTTTGACAGTCAAATTGAGAGCACGGAAGTATACCCCGGATACCATCTAAAATGAAAGAGGCAAAAAGTGATGTTCCGGTTTTCTAGCACCAAAGACAGAGAGACAGTTGTACCTTGAAAATTGAAATCCAATTGCGTGTTTAGCTTATGCGACAAGTTGCAAACTTGCGAACCCTAATTAAAGTATAAAACCGTTTTAAAACTAATAATAATAATAATAAATCACTTCTCTCTCCTTTTCCTTATAGTATTTTCTTATCACATCTGTGGCTTCCTTTATTTTATTTTTTTTGTTTCTATACTTTTTTCCTTTAACTCCATACCCCCTACAATAAGCCGTAAGTTAATCATTAGTCAAACATGATTGAAAATTTGAAGAAACTTTTTTTTTTTTACTTAAATACATTCGATGAGTTTTTTAACTCAGGATATTTCTGAGCTACTATAATTAATTTTTCAAAATACTAAAATTAATTGAAAATTTCTATACATAACAGTTTTTTTTTTTTTTAGTTTTTATGATTTTCCATTTTTTATTTTCAATATTTATAATGTTTATTATCACATATTTTACTTCCCGTCATACATTTACAGTTAGCAATACTTATTTTATGTCCTTACAAGTTACAATTACAATAATTTAAAACAAAAGTTAAACTTAAAACACATATAAGCTGTTTTTTCTAAATGAACTCGAAGAAACTTCAACCCGAATATCACCATGCGTTTAACATTTTAATGTCTATGAAACAATGTATTTTAAAAAAAAAGTAATTTTCTATCGTTAGTTAATATAAGGTTAGAAGAAGAAAAAAAGTGTAGCACCAACTAATCACTTAAACTTTAGTTTTATTTTGAGATCATTTAAACAACTTAATTTTAAATTTTATTAATTAAAAACATAAATTTTTTTTGTATATTCCACGTGAAGTAATTTTCATTGTGTTGTTATTATTTTATGCAAAAATTTTTACTTGAGTATTTGATATAGGTGTATACTTAGAATTCGAATTCAAAGTTATTTAAGTTAAAACAACTTTAAATCAGTAAATTATTTTAATAAAAAAATATTTTAATGGTATTTCTCTTTCTCTATGATGACATATACTTTATTTTTTAGAGAAATATTATAGAAAGTTATACTTAATTTATGGTAACAAATTTATAACCATAATTTGATAACGTATTTCTTCTAAAAATCTATTAATAAATCTTATATCTTTGTCTCAATTTATCTTAAGTTAATAATTTACAATAATTTATTGGATAAAAGTAAAATGAAAATATTATAGTTTAGAAGTTATATATTTTAATCTTTATATACCTCTTTTTAGATAAGATAAATATAAGTTTTTTATGAGTGTTTTTTAATTTAAAAAATATTTTTTATATTAACCTAATAAGATACTGCCTTCGTTCCTTTTTAAGTGTTCTTTAAGGTTTTTATTAAAATAATAATAATAACAAATTTTCTTGTTTTCATAAAATACTACTAGATTTGATGTTTCTTATTGTACTCCTTTTTCATTTCTATTCTATAATAAATGCATACTAGCTGTGGATGAGTAAATTAATTAAAATTTAGGTAATAAATTAAAAATTAGGTGAGAAGTAAGAGTATAATTAATAAAAGAAAAAAATAATATTATCTTGAACTTTAAAAAGATAAATAAAACAAAATTTGTTTAAAAAATCCACCCTTAAAAAAAATAGTGAAATATATTCACTCTCCCTAAAAGCTAATACTACGTCTAGTTTTATATTAATTGATGTTTTAGCATTTAAAATTTATTTCATATTAATTAATATTTTATAATTAACCTCATACAAAACCTAGTATTAGTTAATTTTAATATACATGTATTTTATAGTTATTATGTGTGATTTAATTGATAACATATGTTAAGTTTGTGAAAAAGAATTTGAATTTAATTCTAACGCATACATCTTCAATAAAAATAAACAAAACTTTCAAGTGTGAATAAGTTTTGGACCATTCAATCTCTAACTATCCTCATGATAAAAACTTATAAAGATATATTAAAGTTTTACTCAAAAGTTATAAATCTTAATTATGGTTAACCAACCAAAAGAAAAACTTTTTGGAACATTTGTTTCAAGGTATAATAAGATTACATTTTCTAAAATTGCATTTCTAGGAATATTATTCCACGAACATGTATAATTGATATTTATTAATTTTAAAAAAGTAATTTTATTTAATTTAAAAATAAAAAAAATAAAAGTGAAAAAATGTAAAATAATGAAGTGAGAGAAGTAGTTACTAGAAAGTAACTTTTTTTGTCCATACGTGAGAATAACCATTTCTAACTTAATATTTCTGAAAACGGAAGAAGTATATTGTGGAACAACCCCAAATGTTTTGCTCTTCTATTCTCTCATGGTATAGAAACTACTATTTGCTTGAGTGTTGGACCTTTTTGCACTATCACTTCCGTAGGTTATGAGAGTTCAACTACAAGTTTATTGCTTATGTCTAGCAAACATTTCTTCTACTTTGACGACATTGGATGCAGAAACTTCCCATGCCTATATTTTTGTGTGTGGAACGATAATGTTGGATCCACACAAAGAGTATTGACTGCAAAAGTAGTTAGTCTAGCATAAGTTATCTGATTGACATTTCACAATGTCCTTGAGCATTTGATGAACTGAATTGTCGCTGAAGGAAGTTCTCAGAATTTGAATCAGTGTCTAAAGGGATAGTGCTACCACTATCGATGAGAGTTTTTATTGCAAATTCTATACATGGATCCATCCAAGAAATAAAGTGGCGTTTCAGAAGAAGATCCTGAATTGTCATTCCCTTTGTCAGCATGAGCAATTTCATCATCAGCAGCAGCACATTCTTTTGGTATATTAAGGTTTTCTAGAGGTGACAACGTATATTTGGACCCTTCTTGCTCATCACCAATGTTTTGCCCTTCAACAGCTGCCAAAGTTTCACAATGTTTAATATTGATAAAATCACAAGATATTTGGGAATTTTTATAATAGGTTTCAAATGTTACTCCAGTGAGTGTTTGTATTGCAAATGCAGTACATGGGTCTGCTAGTAGTTCTGCAAGGGGAAAGTCAATGGAGTAATCTAACTTCCCATCTTGGTTCTCCAGAGGCAAAAAAGAAAAGTATTCTTGATCCATTGTGTTTATGGTACTTGACCCACCTTCAACTGCATCTAACTGTTTTACTATACCATTGGCCAAGCAACAAGGATGTTCATCCACCTTTTTTTTTATCATTTTGCCCTCACATGATTGATTAATTGTAACTAGCCGTGCTCGTTTGATTTTTTGAAGTTCTGGAACTGGATCAACCTTGATTCCAGCAAGACGCTTTGAAGCACGGCGAGGCAAATTAATCTCTTTCTTGTGTTTGTTCTTGGGCAGGCAATTTTTGGCCTTTTCAGTTTCATGTTTTGTCTCTGCATTTTTTGTAAGGTACTTTTCTGTGCAACATGGAACTAAAGCGCTTTCAACTAACCCAAACTTCATGTCTTTCTGATCTAAACCTTCAGATACAACCAAGCTGGTTAATTCAGTGCCCACTAATCTTATAATAAACATAAATCATATGCAATATCTATATACACTAGTTACATGGATATGGACAACTGAACGAGCTTTGATAAACACACTCTAGTTAATACTAGTATTTTGTTTCCTTCAGATAATGAGAGTTCAACTCATTACTTTGAGCCAGAAGCAAATAGAAAACTTTACTGTGTACACATAATGTGTCTTAATTTTTAGGAGTAATCATAAAAAGTTTACAAGTACAAAACTAATGAAAGAAAACACAATTAAATTGCACCAGACAAACATAAGACTAAACTGGTGAGAAAAACATAATAGCATCGAGTAATGTATCATTTAGATGAAAGCCATTGCGAACTTTAAAAGAAAAGGGGGAAAATCAGAACTTTACACTGACCGAAAATATGTTCAATGATGGAAGTAGACATAGATTCTCCTGCACGTGCAGGATTTAGGATCTGTTGGTCATTGGCTAATGCACCCAAACATGAGTTTTGATCCATGCTAACTGATAATGTTGGTTTCGAGGTTCCACTATCACTGCAAGCTGGAAAAAAGTTTCAGCAAGGGGAGATAAGTTATAAAAATATAAGGCATCAATTTGCATCAAGAATAAGATGGGTGGTATAGTACTTTGTTCGGGTATTTATTAAAAAAAATACAAGGCATGATAACTATAAGGAGTTAATAATATTCAATATGCTACAAGGGTAAAGTGGAGTGTCACAAAAACTTGATGGATCCAAGACAAATGTCAAAATACTGGATGGATCCTTACTATCAACAAACCTCAAAATCTAAATTTCATAATACATACTAATTTCATAAAAATACCTATGCCTTATACTACGTGTTTCTGACAATTAATATAGGAAACAAAAATCATAAACTTAGGCACTTTGCAGCTAAAAAATCCTAGTTAATGCTATGTTAAAAGAGATATTCATTATTCTCGTGATAACAAATTACCATTAATGCATCTAATGGGATTAAGGTCAAATTTAAGCTCTTCAATTCCTACATAAAAGATTCTATTTATTGACTCGAACCACCAGAAAACAAAAAAACAAAGCGCAGCTAATTAAAGCCCACATTTATATAAACTCTTCCATTAAAAGCATGTCACATGAGTAGTCCAAAGAGTCCACGGAGAACATGCAAATCAAGGTAACATGAAAAAATAGAATCTCCAAAAACCATTCCTTGAAAATTTCTGAAAAATTAAGGAACACTAGCTGGCTCACAATCACAAAAGACAACAAAATGACAAAACATATATGACCTTATTCAAAAGCTTGTCATATGTATTATGTAAGACAAAGTAAGTCACAAAATTTTCAATCACAGAAGTAAGCTAGAAAGGTGGAGCAAGAGATCTTACATTTCAAAAAGGATACCTTTCGAACATAAGCAAGACAAGGCGTAAGATGATGGGTCAAAATTCAAACTTTAATCACCATCCTTTCTCACTCTCAATTCCACGGTCCAACACGGTGGCAGGCGGTCACCGGAGTTGGGGTCTGCCATTCCTCTGCCACCGGAAAATCCAGAGCATGTTCTTCTTCTGTTACTGTGAGTCTGTGACTATGACCGTGCTTGTTTCTCGTTTTGTGCTAATGCTTCCAATCTAAGACTGGTCCAATGTGTGTGTTCATTATTCTACATATTTCAACATCATTAATTTATAGCAGTTTCACAAATATAATTGGACGCACAATATTCACCAAAGACAAAAGGTCATTGCACGCATGGATTACGAGGCCAATCATCACAAATCACTGTTCCTTTTTTTGAGAGAAGTTTAACTAACAAACACTCGCTGCAAACACAGACAAAATTCAAAGGCTTTTAAAAATATTATAAAAGACAATACATTATAATTATTGGCTTTTGCTATTGTATAAAAGAATATTTTATTATTTAAATATCATGATACCATTATTATTTTCTTACCCGTTTAAAATAATTTATTTTATAATTATTTTCTTGTAACATCATCATAAATTAATTTAAAAAATATTAAATTAATTAATTAATATATGAATCAATCCAATAATATCCATTAGGAGGAGGTAAAAAGAGAAAGATACCTTACCCTATTTTATTGTTTGATAAGGAACTCTCATTTGGGATAAGAAATAAATTCAAACGAAAAGATAAGAGATATAATAAAACTATTATCTTATTGACACAATAAATAATAGATTACAATAAGATAAGATAATTATTTTATCCTATCTTTTTATATCTTGATAACCAAATGAACCCCAAATGGACTCAAGAATATGTCAATAGATACAATTCGATGTTAAGGAAAAGTACATTATTACTTATGTACTAGCCAAGATTAAATATAACAAAGTTTTTTGCTATAAAATTACAAATGAGACGTGAGACACTATTTGTGTTACTAACAAAGGCACTACCACCAATGTTAAAAGGAAAAATATTAGCTTTTCGGTGATGCAATTTGAATTGTTAAAAATGAATGATTACAAAACAAGTGATGAAATATTTAGATGTAAGTTAGAAAAGAACAGTTGATTTTCGAACAGTTGGAAAAGAAATCATCATAAAAGAAAACAACATAAAACTCCTATATAACCTTTCCAAGAAGTAAGAACCAAAGATCACAACCATCAACGAAGGTAGTGACCCCAACACGATGAAAATGGATGAATTACTTGGATCTCTCCAGATTCGTGAACTTTATCTAATTTAGAGGACTAATGTTAAAAAAAAAATATCAACGTTGTTTTAAGAATAGGAAACTCTAAAAAAATATCAAACAAGTCCCCATCATATACGAGGACAACATCCAAAATCCTGAAGGGATAAGAAAGAAAATAAAGATGACGATGATAGTTGTGACAACTCAAAATACAATGATGAAGATGGTAAAATTTTATTTTATGTTCAAACAATTCATAAAATGCTTATAAAAAAAAAATGAAAATATCACCACATACTAATTATTTAGTGCAAGTTAAATGAATCATAGAGATTATAATTACAAGTTAGAGAGTTAATCAAAGCAATTAAAATCTAATATTTGTATTAATTAAGATATTAAATTATCAATATCATTTTTTAATAAATCATTACCTATTTCCTTCTTTCAAAATATTCAATTACATCTTATATATAGGATTCTTAAGTTTATAATCATTGGAGAAAATGACTTAATTAAGGATTCAAATCAACTGAGTTACTCTACAATAAAACTATGTTATGTTTAATATAATAAATAATCTTTTGAATCATACAAAATAAATATGATCATACCAATTTAAATTTCAATTTAAAATTTACTTTACCATACTTGATACAGTTAAATAAATTAAATTTAAAATGATAATATATATGATTTGCCCTACATAGACCATTAATAATTAATGTAACAAATAGTACACAATTTTATAACAGGAACCGAACTTAATGAAATCTAATTCATTGATAAATTTCTATATAATTCTTACACGTAAAGAGAATATTACCAACATCCACTAAAAAAGGCAAGAGAACAAAAAATTGAGAAAAAAAATTAAGGCAACCATCTCCACATGCTCATGCAGTTTATTGATTGGTTCACAATATGTTCCAAAGTTTGACCAGGGATCATCACAAAATATTAGCATAAACTCAACCCAACCTAATGTACCCCATACTTGAATAATATCATAAGAGGCTACGCAGTGTCCAATCCAGCCTAATTTGTCTCCTCCCCAACAACATTGGTTTCTTCCATGCAGTTATCATCATGATTGGGGCCACTTATTTCCACTTTTTCATCAACATTCTCTGCAACAGGTATAGCATTAGCATCAGTGTCGTGTGTCATTTGCATTTTATCAGAATCCACATCCATGTCATGACTGGGGCTAGAAGTAGCCTGCTCTTGCACAATATCTACTTGTTGCTCAGCAGTTCCATCATGAGATGACTCAGCATGTCCATGCTCTACCGACTAAGGTACAACTTCACAATGTACATCAGTTTCATTGACCTTGGTCTCAGTTGACTCATGAGCATGGTTGTTTGCTTCCATTTCGTCTCGCTCTTGTGCTTGTAATCTGTATTGGTCCATCATATTTTGTGTCTTTTCCAGCTCTTCAATTACACTCTCATACCTAGTTTGCAAAGTTTTCTCAAGTTCCTTTTGCTTTTGTACTTCACCCGGCAGATTGTTTATCCTATGTGATGTTGCTAATTGCTCCTGCTTTTGCAAAGCTTTAAAGCATTCTAACTCTGTTACGGTTATGTCCATCTGCTTGAAAGTGGCCTCAATTTGTGGCCATAGGCTTTTTTTTTACTCTCATATGAAAAATGGACAAGATTGAGTACGCAAGCAAGCATTCAGGCAACACAAAAATAAGAATATCTAGAATTACAAGGAAATATCTATTTTGTCCAAGAGCAAAACCAAACCAAAGGAATTCTGTTTTCTTCATGTTTTCCCCCACTTCCCACCATTTTCAACATGGGAGTGTCACAGTTTCCCACTAATGAGTTGATTCCTAACTATTTTTCACTCACAACATTTTTCAGTTTGGTTTATTTAATGGGTGTAACTTGGATGTTCAATTACAAATTGTTAGGTAACTCCATTAGTAATTAATTACAATAGATAACAGTTAATCATGTAGATTAGTTAGGAGTTTTATAAAGAAGAGACTGAAGGGAGAAGGCTTGCCTTGGGATTTGAGAAGTCTTTGAGAGATAACCAAATCTCATAAATACCTGTTTTATTATCAATAAAATTCATTTTTGTAATCCGTCTACAATATAATCTAGTTTGTATCATAAAACAACCTTCCCAAAGGGCATTCAAGCAAATCCTTGAATATTTATAAATTAATCCAAGCTAGCTAGCTAGCTCTCTCTTAAGCAAGAACACACAATCAGCAAGTGACTTAAATTTAAAAGTAGCAAAACCAGTAATAATTGAAAGTTGACACTGCAAGAAACAGAAATGTAGCATTCTGCATACAGGATATCAATAACGTACCTCAGCCTTGTGTGAGAACCATCACCTTCTTCTCTAACCGTACCATCTCTTACTTACCATCATCCAATTTGTTTTTCACATTCTCGAACTCATTTTGCAAAGCTGCTAGTTTTTCCATGTTCCCAGCAACACTTGAGAGACCATAGGCATTACGAGAAGGAAAGTACATAAGATCATTGAGACAAGTTCTGTGTGCTTCAACAAAGTCGTCAAGGGGTTCACTTTCATGTCCCATTGCTGCACAAAGATATTGGGCCTCTTCCTTTATCAACTTATCAGCCTGCCATAAACAATATACAAGAAATAGAATGCAAAATAAGTGTTACCAAGAAGGCAAAAAGAGTAAATCCTGTTTTTCAATCCGATTCTGAAAATCCGGTTTTTTCAAACCAGTTCTGTAAATTCGATTTTTCCAAACCAGTTCTGAAAATCTGGTTTTTTAGAATTAATATTATTGATAAATAGCTAGATTTGTAAGAGATAATAGATTTTTTTAGAATATAAATTTAATCCTTGCAATTAATTATGTAATATTATCTTGTTAACAATGTATATCAAATTTTACATAATCTATATATTTTTTCTCTTTTATATATATTATCTAACAAACAAATGAATATTTGTATATATTTTAAATATCATATTATACATTAAAATAAAATAATGTAATTAACTATCAAATAATTTTAGAATGGTATGAAATTTTGTAAACTTAATTTAATCAATAAGAACATCAAATTTAACAGTTAAATAAATTAAATTTACATCCTATAAAAAATTATTAAATATATAATTTGACTAACTTTAATATTTAGGATAATATACCTGACCCATATATATATTCAATTAAATGAAATACAAGTTCTTTTTCATTTTATTTTCTTATCATTTTAGTTTTCTTAAATAATTTGATGGAACTATTTTGTTTCCTTAAATAACTTGATCATGATTCCTAAACTTCATGGATTGATTTTTAAACCTTTTATTTTGAACTTTAATCTCTTAAGTAAAAAAAAGAAAGAAAAACTCGTACAGATTTTGTATATATAAATAAATATACAAATTGCTCTGCAACATGCAAGAGAAATAATTTCTCTCATCTAAACGTGGTATCAAATGTCGATATTGCCTATGAAAAGAGGTTTTTCCTTACGCTGCACAAGAATATAAGAGCTCGCATTTTTTTTTTCTTCTTAGCTTTCTGTTCTCTTCTCTCCTACAAATCAAAATCTGGTTGTTTGTTCTATTTGGGTGTCACATATTTACCATTTTGAGGTGTTACCATTGTGTTTGTTTTGTCTTTGAAGTCTATTTTGTACGTTTCGCCGAGGCTTTTTAGGTTGCTAAGATTTAACATTTTTTTTTTCTAATTGAATGCTTGGTATAAAATATCTGAAGTCGTATTTATGCTTGCTTAGTACAAAATAGCTCATTACTAATCATGCTGAGGTCGTATTTATCCATCAGCTATTGCCCAACAATCACTTAGGTGCTGAGAGCTCTTGCACACTTGGGCCTTCTTTAATTATTGCTGTCACCCAATAATGTAGTTTGTCTTTCACATAAAAAAAATACTATTGTCGACTTTTTTATATTTTTTTATATAATGGTCTGTTTTTATTTTTTTTCATAAAAAATACTTTTTTAAAAATAATATTTTTTATTTAATTTTTTTATACTTTTTTTTTTCATTTTTTAATCAGAAGTTATTTCAAATAACTTCTTATAAAAAAATTGAAATTAACCGTAGATAATTTTTTTTTTATATGCTTGTGTTGTGGTACTTAAACTATCACACTGTACCATTTATTTACAAAGAACCATATTTAGTGTACTTAAAAATATAAAACTTAATTATTAAACATATGGTAATAATTCCAAAGCCAGTATATATCTTCCCTTATGATTCTAAAGTGATGGAACAAATTACATAATTGGTGCTTTCTCTTCCATAAAAAATAACTTTGATGACACGTGGTCTTTCTTTGAAGAAGAAACCAAACCCACAAACTAAAATTACCATTTAATTACGACGTAAAATTCTTTAGCCACAAAGAATTTCTGGACATTTCAAGTGGTGGAGAAGCACATGAAAAACCGATGAAATATGGAAGTAAAATTAGGATGAAGCATCCATGAGAACATATAAAATCACATCACTCATCGAGCTACTAAGATTGAAGAAGAATTTAAAATTAGAAAAGCATATGATTACATGATAGCGTAAAATGTATATATATCAGTCAGAGGAATTAACCAGAGCCAAAAACATAAATTTTGTAGTTACCTTTTATCTATAATCACTGGAGAACTTGCACTTACTAAAACTGACAAATAAATTTAATTTCATGACCACCAACTAACTCTTAATTTATTTATATGCATGCCATCTAGAGCCATGTATATATATACATATGATTAATTATGAAGAGGGTTTGGTCCACTAGGAACTAGCCTGTGAGAAACTGCATGAATTTGCTTCAACTTACTCTTCCTTGAGTTCAAAGAGGAGAGAATAGCAGAATAACTCTGAATAAACATGGAAGAAACCTTCCTTTCTGATCTCCTTTCCGATTCTACATGGGTCTCTAAACGGGAGGTTGAATCTTGCACTAAAGACAGCAGAACGATGAGAAGCAGAAAAATGGTTGAGAATTTTGGAACTCTCATAATTGTGATGGAATAAGAAATTGAAAGGAAGAAATATTGTTTCTATGAATTTGTTGGTAGAGTATAAGTCTATGGCAGGCTGCGTCTATACTTAACCGTGTATGAAAATTAGAGGCTATAGTGAGAAAATTAAGCAAATTTAAAATATTAATATACTTAGACAATACTTTGCGAGGAGCACATTCTGTGACTCACATCTGTCAAATGTCAAAACTTGACTTTTCAGAAAGCGACGAGTGGCTGCATTTTGATGATCGTGCCAAGTTGTCAATTCTTCTGTGTGAAAATTTCTTTGAAAATGGACGTCATGGATTTCATAAACTTGTTTTCAAACTTCAGCTTTATCATGCTACATTCATGTACGCTGAGGTTAAAATTTCCTAGGCTTACAAATTCCAATACGAAAAGAAAAGGTAGCAACAATGATGCACATAATAAGTATACGTTTTAATACTATTTTTTTTGTATTTTAATAAATCTAATACGACTAAGGGGTGTCGGCTGGCATGCAAGCTGCTTTGTTAAATACACAAGAAATTGACATTATTGTTGTTAATTTAGGAAAAAACAATCAAAATTCTTGACAAAGTTTGCTAATTATTGCATAATATTTTATTGCCAATTTGCCATTGACTAAAACTAATCTACGCTGGATAGCTTGATCGAATCAAACACTTGAAAAGGTAAATGAGAAGCATATGAAATGTAGCGCTGAAAGTGTTTTTCTTTTTAATTGAAAAGCCGAAAGTATTTTGGAGTAAGGATAGTTTGATGGAAGTAGAGAGAAAATGTAGATTATAAACGCTATTTTAAATGGAAAATACATATTATTGGTTCACAAAATTGAAAGATGTTATTGCACTTGGATTGCATGTCATGTGACATAAGGAATTCAGAACCCTGTCTCCTTGTCTTTAAAATACAAGGAGAATTCTAACAGGGCTACTGAAGCCAGATAAATCTTACTTGAACAGAATCTCAAGGTTTCATTTTATTCACCACCTGCATTGGCTTGTTTCTTCAAGGGAATTTTTTACTCTCTCAATTCACAATTTCCAACCGTGAAGGTCTCCACTCTCTCAATACCATAAAACAGAATGCTAAATAAAATTTGACATTCACAATTGTCTATTAAAGAGCTTCATAAACGTGCAAGGAGTACTAAAATTTTCATGGCTCTTTACACAACTTTAATTATGAGTAACTAATATCTATCAACGTACTTGACTAGTCGGTTTAAATGAAGTTCTTTTTTTTTTTTTTCCTAATCACAATATTTAAATAATTCTATTTTATTCGGACCTTACTTACAAAAAATCTAAACTTAATTCTATTCGAACCAACTTATTATTGGTAATTATTAAGCCCATAAGAAGCATATCAAAGAATTAGAACTAAATTTTTTGTTAAAAAAATTATTAATAAATTTTTACTCAGGTTTTTAATACATTATTAGTATAATTTCTAATAAGAAGTTTCTATTGTTAATTCCTTAATTCTCAAGAAAACCATAATTTTTATACAAGAATTGGTCTGAATTCCTTGATAGGAATTTAATGGTAAGTAATTAATGTGCATAGGAATCAATCCTTTGTTCCTTTTTGTAAAAAGTGTGATACAAAAAGTATATGAGAGTCTCTTATGCATATTAGCAGTAATACGTTACTTCATTTTTTGAATTGAATAGGATGTTGGGATCATCCTATCCCCACAAATCTTTTTAGCAACTGTAGGGCGATCTTGTCTAGGCTCAAAAACGATAAAAACAAAACAACAACAACAAAAAAATACAGAATCCTTGGATTGGATAGAAGTAGTTGAAGCTCTAACTCTATTATTCAGATAATTTATACGCATAACCTAAATAAAAAGGAGTGGAGGTTTCAAAATTTCACGCAATCAACTTTGAAAACTAACTCCTACATTATAAATACGGGAGAAATTAAATTTTACCGTTCGTAAGAATAACTTAGGGATTTGTCTCATATACTAACTATTATATTATAATATTTCCTCTCGTATTCAATATAAAAAAAAATTATAGAGATTTGTCTCAAAAATATAAACAAATTTTAATTAATTTCAGTTTATTTAACAAAGTTATTGTTAAAATACTCTCTCTATTTATTATAGGATCTGTTTCGAATAACTCTATTTTATTTTTAATATTAAGTTACTTTAAAAAATATATTTATTATTAAATAAGATTAATATAATTAAACGAGGTTTAACTAATTTTCTTAATTAACATAAATCAAATTTTTTTATATATAAGATCAAAGTAATCAATTTAAATTTTTTAATATGCATGATATTTTAATATTGAGATAATTATTTTTATTTGGAGAGTTTGATTATTGAAATAATAATATTTAATTATTATTTTTTATATAAAATATTTTATTTTCTCTTTATAGTTTTTATTAAGAAGATAATAACATCATTTTTTTAGGAAAATATTTTATTTATTTTTTAAAGTCTTTTAATGAAAATAATTTCACTTTTAAAAACAAAATATTTTAGTACAATTTATTTTTCTTTTTAATAGTCTTTTCCTTTTATATTATTTTTTTTTGAAAAATTTTATTTTATGTTATTTATATTTTTAAAATTGTAAATTATTTCATTTACAATCAAATGACATTATTAATATTCTCTTTTTATTAATTTGATTATAATCAATTTGAGAATTAAAGATTATTACCACTTTGAAAGATCTTAATAAATATATATTCTCGTCACTATTTTTCTCATACACACCTTTTAACATAAATAATTTTAAGTATAAATCAATTTACTTAAACACACTTCTCACAAATATCAATTTTATAAAATCAATATTACTTAAAATTAAATTTAAATTTTTTTATCAAAACTCATAATTTCTTGCTCTTCGAACGTTAAAAAAAGAGAGGAAGGGATGGTTCTTTTTTTTTTTTTCCCAAAATGGGATAAGTGTGTTTTAAATTATTATATTCTTAAACTATAACTTATTATTTTTTATGCAAATAGTTTGCAATAGTTTAGACTAATGATTTTTGGTAATTTTATATTAGGCTTAAATACATTTTAGATCTTTACAAATATGATTTTGTTTAATTTTAGTCATTTCAAATTTTTTTGTCATTTTTAGATTCCTACATTTTCTTACTATCATTTTTTTTTAGTCTTTATCACTAACTTTAGTTAGTTTAGTGCTAACATGATTAATAAAATAAATAATATTAATTAAGATAATTAAATTATTTCTTTGTGCTCAATTTAATCAATTAATGTATTTATTATTTTATATAAATAAAATAATTACATATAATTTACTTTTATAATTTATTTTTTAATATATTATGAATAGTGATTTTATTTTTTATATTATTTTTATTTTTTAATTCACTAATTTACTTTTAATATTGTACTTTTTAAAAATATATAATTTAATTGTAATATATTATTTTTTATATTATTTTTATAATTAAATTATTTTGACTTATTTTAATATAATTTATTTTTAAAATATATCTCAAACAGTGATTTAATTTTTAAAGGAAAAAATAAATTAAAATATAATATATTAAAGTAAATTATATTATAATAAGTTAAATTTAATATATTGAAATATAAAAATAACAAAAAATAATATATTAAAATTAAATTATAATTTTTTAAATATATTATAATTTTTTAATACAAAATATTAAAAATAAATTAGTTAATTAAAAATAAGAATAAAATATGAAAAGTAATAAAATCATTGTTAATAATTTATTAAAAATAAATTATAAAATTAAATTATATGCAATAGTTTAATTAATTGAAATTTTAATTTAAAATATTATTTATTATCTTAATTATTTTAATTAATATTATTTATTTTGATAATTATACTGTAATAAACTAACTAAAATTGGTGAGAAGGACTAAAAAAAATAAACGAATCATATTTGAAAAAATCTAAATCATATTTAAGTCTTTATATTATCGTAAACATTTTTGAAATTATAAACCATCAAAACATTACTTGCAAAAATAAAATAAAAAATGAAAAAGAAGTCTAACTTACTCCACATTAATAAATTTTTCAAAAGCTATACTAGGTGGTAATTTTAAAAAAGAGATTATCCCATTTTGGTGAAAAGACGGAAGAAGTATCTACAAAAAAAAATTTATGCATACCCGTAGCATAACCACCATAAGTTCAAAATTAAATAACATAATTTTCATCATTTCATATAATATTACCCGTTCACGTATTACGTTCATACATAACACTAAAAATAGGAATATGTAAACACTAATTTGGTTTAATTTTTCTTTCTTCTGTTTTAAGTTGAGAAATGAGAGGTGAATCCCTTCTCCCCACAAGTTTTCGTTCCAAAGATAGTAATGAGAAAGTCTAATCGTGAATCCCATTGAACACTTAGAAAGCAACAATAAACCGTCCACTATCAATTGATTACCTTAATATGAACATGGGATCAGATGAAAATTTTCAATCATACGATTTTGAAAAATTATTCTGAATTGCAACAACACCCATCAAGAATTATTCCAAAGAATGGTTCCTTCATTTATTCGTGGCACAGAACAACCCATCACTAGTATTAAATAGGGATTGTACAATATTTAAAACCACTACTCAGTCCAAGATACCATCATCCCATTTTTATAGGAATACACCTTATCTTATGGAATATATTTGGCAATGTCTCTTGCCGTAAATTTACATTTTTTTAAATCATTCAAGATTATAAAAATGAATAAATTATCATTTAAACCTCAAAATTGTAATGAAACGTCATTTTAGTTTCTAAAATTATTAAAATGTTAAAATAATTTCTAAATTTATAATCCATTAATTAAATGAGTTCTTTAGTTAACTTCGATTAATTAACATGACTAAAATGCAAGTACAATTATAATTGATGCACAGTCTATTCAAATTTTCCTTCACCCTTAATAGTCTAGAGGGGTTTATGAAGCTTTCATACCTTTTTATCACTGCCCAAGCTTTGATTTTATGCACCTCCAGTGATGCTGTTTTAACTGTTCTCATGCAGTTTTTTTTTTTTTCTTGTCGGGTACAGATTTACAAAGTTGTGTCAAGAAAGGTAGAGTGGAAAAATGTGTGAAGGCCATCTTTCTTCTCAAAGAATATGTAAAACTCAGTAGCTTACGATGACAATGAATCTCCTACCAAAGATGGAGAATGCTCCAAAATTTACTTATATATACAACTCCTCCAGTACTGTAACACAATTAACACATAATTTGATTTTATTCATGTAGATGAAATTTTGAGAATGTTTGGGATGATTTTTTTGTGAGTTAGTAATCAACTACCAGTGACTAGTTTTCTTAATTTACTTTAAGAAAAATGGATCGGAAAAATTCATATAAATTTCATTAGTGATTTATAATTTCAAAAATTATTTTAATATTTTAATAATTTTAGAGACTAACCCATATCAGTGTAATCTTGATGACTAAATAATTATTTACTCATTATTTCAAAATTGAAAACACCATCGATTTATTCTTATAATATTACCCTTTTTATTAAATGGTCCATAAAGTAACAAAGCTATATAAGCAATTCTTCAGTTATTAGAAATCATGTAAAAATTATGCCAAGCAGTATTTTAAATATTGAAAAATTCTTTAAATTGATCCTTTAACGTTAATAAAATATATTAGTTTAGGGGCTAAAATAATAAAATCTAATAATTAATGTTATTTATATAATTCTATATCTTTATAAACTAATTTAAAGAGGAAATTATTGGTTTATTTTTTAAAAAATTAATTTGAGTTGCTAATTATACTTTCAGGATCCAAATTATATTTAGTTTATTTATTTCTGTACAAATTAAATAAAAGAGAAGCACAAAAAGGATTAACGTGAATGATATACAACTATATGTTATTGGATTAAATATGAAATATCACGTGCTTATAAAAAATAAAATAATATATTGTGATTGAATAATAATATAAAAATATTTACCAGTATTCTAATTAATATTTTAAAAAATATATGATCTCTATAATTTTATAATACTGGTAAAATGTACCACTCTATATCTATTTTACATATTGAACCAAGAAAATTGTTATGAAATAGAAAAAAGTTACTAAGGTTCTCAAAATGCTTATCATAGTCAAATTGTTTTAATACTGCAACATGCACTATTTGAATATGATATACAGAAGCTATAAATTTACAGTGGGAATGGCACAAAAAAATTACTTGGTTTCAAAATTAATATTACAAAAAAATCATATAAGTATTTTCCCTTGAGTAAATCTATAAATTAAATTTTAAAACTACAAGTATAAATCACGTGAGTTTTTAACTTCTCTAAACCCTTATTTAATTCCTGACTTTCTAAATAATCGTTAACTTTTTTTTTCTACTTCAGTTTTCATATTATTAAAGATAAAGTAAATCACTTTTAACAAATAACTACATTAAAATTATTGACCAATTTTACATTTATAATGTTAAAGGACTAATACGGAGGATGGTTTATTTTATAGGGAATTTCTCAATGGTCTATTTAGTTAAACATTTCCGTAAACACTTAAAAAAATTAAAAAAATTAAAATTAACTTATGTATAAATTAATTTATAAATTTTTTAAAAAAATTAATATGAGAAATTTTTTATAAATTAACTAAATTAATTTTAACTTATTAAAAAAATTATTTTATTTTATTTTTTCTTTCTAACTTTTTATTTGACACTAGCTATCCGCACATACCCTTCCCTCTGGCACCTTTCATACTAAGCATGCCGAACACTATTTTCTTTCTTGACATATTTACACCACATAATTTTCTTTGTTGCTTCAATTTTAATTCAGACTTTTATGCAGATGAAACCTTACGACATATGTAGCTATATACTTGGTTTCTGTTGACAATTGTGCATAAAAATTCCTTCTTCCAAGTTTTCGGCTCCAAAGTAATAAGTGCATCCAATTGAGAGCCATCGGGTATTCAGAAAGTAACATCACACCATCATCCACTATCAATTGCTTGTCTTCATACATGCCATCGGGTGAATTTTCACTCAATTTCTGGGGTAAAAAAGTAGCATCATTTTAAGTCACTAGCTAAACCAATGCATAGTTCATCAAGAATTATTCAAAAGACTTATGCATCATTTATTCTTGCCATAGAGCAATGGATTATTCAATTAAACGAAAGATCACTACTCAGCCAAAGATATGACCCAAATGTCATTGGTCTGTTGCCTTTAAATGTTATACATACTATGGAATTTGACAAAGAAGATCTAACTTGAACTTACCCTCCCACCCCCCCTTTTCTCGGTCCAAACTTAAATTTACCACTGACAATTCATTATTTATGAGACTGAATATTCAAAAGAGGTGGCCTAGACTATCTTCTAAAACTTGCCTCACATTTGCTCAATCTTTACTATGAACTTTTTTTTTTCCTCTCCATTTTCTGCAGGGGTACTTGTGGGACAACTCAGCCATTACTCTTTATCTGCATCAACATTTGAAGGGGTTTCATCACTTTTAACAGCTGCAGTTTCTGATTGGCCATCTCCAGTAGGATTAGCAGCATCAAAATCACGGGAAGTAGATCCTGATCGTTCATCAGTGTACTCTGGTTCAGCAACTGGACCTTCACTTTTAACAGTTCCAACCTTCACATACTTGGTCATAAACTTGTATTCCCAATCTTGTAAGGCGTCAATCTCAAATGGGCCAAGACCAGAAATATCCCCAGTCAGATCTTTCTCTTCAAAAGACATCTTTGCTAAAGCTCTGCTAGCATCCTTGCCAGCAAATAGGGCATAAGGTCCACCAGGTCCATAAAACATCCTGGAAGGACACAATTCCAGGTGATAAAAAATAAGAAGTGGCATTAACATCCTATTAAGTTAAACATGTAAAGGAAACAACAAAAAAATCAGCAAATATATACATAATTCATTCATGGATAATAGAGAATGTACCATGTAGTCAAGCAAAATCATGTATCACTTCAGTTTCTTGGATATCACCATTTAAAAAATAAAAGTATACACTCTGTTAAAGAAGGCCAAGGTTCATACACAATGTTGTGTCAAGTTTCATAGTTAAGACATGAAAGTCCAGCTGAGATAAAATAGCTAGAGCAGACCAAACAAACAACATAACAACAGAAACAAATGATGTCTTCGGGTAATCAAAATCAAATGCAACACAATGGGGACAAAATATGCACACCTACTCAACAGGGGCTTAAAAATGGGAATAAGGACTTTATATATATACATAGGTAAATAGATCAGATGCTCAGCTCCTCAAAACAGCATCCAATTCCAAATTTCCAACTCAATCAAACTTGAACCAATTCAAAATAAAGATCCTACAAGTACTACATTATTTCAACTTTGACATGCATCAAGGTGTACATAACACACGTAGAAATAAGGAGTAAACACTGAAGTTTCCACCTTCCACCCACTCATACAAGCAAACAGAAAAGATAATATAAATGGAGATGATGGAAAATGGAGCGTTGAAAAATGAAAAAGAACTTCAACACAAGCCGAGTTCTTGTTCTTATAAATCCGGCGTTCAAACCTTTGAAATCCCACCTTCCAGTTTTCTACTTAAACCATGTACTTTGTCCCTGTTTGTTCTCTGGTTAGAAAATCAATTCTCAGAATCTCACACATCTCAACGAACAACGCACAACGCACGCTCAATCTCTTTGAACACACGTTAGGTTCAATAATTAAAAATTAATTCTACTCAACTTTAAAAAAAGGGGAGACATAAAAGAGCCACATGCGTAAAAGTAAAAATCTGACTTTTACAAAAGTAAAAGTACAACTCAGAAAGTTCAAATACACTGACCATCTACACAAAAAGGCACCAGAAAAGCCCAAATGGAAAAGATGTCAAGCGAGACAGATAATACATACCAAAAAAATAATTTAACAAAGATAACCTAAAAATATCCCAACTTGAAAGGTAGGCATTGATTATTCAACACAAAATAAATAAATAAATAAAACACCCAAAGCCCAAAAATAAGCATAGATCATCAAAAGGAAACAAAATAGCACAAAAAATTGAAGCTTAGAAGAAAGGGTAGAGTTGTGTGATGTGTGTGATGGTAAACCTGCTCTGGGAGACATCATAGATCTGTCCCTTGATGGCCATGAGCAAGGGCTTCTCGGGATCGGAGCCGTCGTAGGCTCTGAGCTCCTCCGCCGTGATCTCGCCGAGCTGAACCGGCGGGCGAAGAGGCGGCATCTCCTCCTCCTCCTCGATGTGGCGGCGGCGGTGGTCAGGGGAAGACCCAAAGAGACCCGAAACGACGTAGTAAACGGCCAAAAGAAGTGCGAGCACCGTGAAGAAGGTGGCCGGAGCTAGGCCAGTGTAGGCCACGATGGCCTCCTTCAAGGTCTCCCACAGTTGCAGTGCCATCACTTGGTGTTAGAGAGAGAGAGAGAGAGAGAAAAAGAAAACAACAAAACAGAGAGAGTGATGAGGCTGAGAACAGAGAAAAAAAGAATGTTAAAAAATATATATAGATAAATAATCAACTCAGAATCTTCAGGGTTTGGTCTTCATTTTCTTGTCGCATCTACTCACCTAACAACAACTATTCATTTCGGCAAATTACTACAAATTAATTCGTGATTTAATTATAATCGACTAAACGGGAAAATATTTTTATATAGATTGTAATGTACCTAATTAACGTTTTTTTTAGTTAAACCAGCTGAGTTAGACAGCTTGGTATGTAATTAACGTTTTTAGTTTACTTTTTATATTTTAAATAATTTAAAAAAATAATTTGAATTTTTTTATAATATTATCTTATTTATTTTGTACGACGTTAAATATATTAGCCTTTTTATTTTATAGAATATTATTATATTTGGTGTAAAATCTTTTATTGAATATAAGATGTAAATCTAGGTAGTATTTTTTTTAATTATTCAATATTCGAATTTCTTAAATAAAATATATTGTGAATAAAAAACAACAATTGAAAAGAAAATTTTTATTAAAGTTAATCATTAATAAAATTGTGAAATTTTCATATTTATAATATAATAATAATAACACCAAAAAAAGTTGATGCGCTACTAAAAGTTTATAATTTTTAATAAATTTTAATTAATAATAGAAACTATACAAGATAATTTCGTTGATATTTTTTATTTAAAATAAGTAGATTTGATCTTTCTTATTCTCAAATTTATACTTTTCAATAAATTTTAATTAATAATAAAGAAAGTTTAAAATATAAGTCAGAAAGTCTCCCTAACTTTTTGTAATTAAGTTATTACAATAAGTAATAACAACTGTTTTTTTTTTCAGAAGTAATAACAATCGTTAAATAGGTATATACGTGAAAAATATTTAATGAGACCGTAAAATATAAATGATTTTTAAATAAAAGGAAAATACTAAAATATTAATAATTTATGTACGAAGAAAATGCTTATTTTATAAAATAATAGGGAAATTTATAAGAAAATACATCATTACATAATTAAAAAATATTCTAACTAAAAAACCATATATTAAAAAAATTATAAAAGAATATCTCGTATGACAATATATAATTTGATAACAATGAAATAAAAATTACACCAGCGATATATCTTAATTAAACTTCTAAAAGTATTGACTTCAGTAATAATTATTTTAAAAAGTATATATAATATAATTTTTAATTAATTAATCATGTAAAAAAATTGCAGGGCCTTATATTGAAATTAAACTCATTAATTAATTGATAAAATGGAAAATAAAGTTTTCTGATTTTCATTTCATAATAAGCATTTATTGAATTATGTATTTTACTTATGTAATTTAACTTCCATTGATAAATAATAAAGTTTTACTATTCGGCAATTTTTCTATTTTTTTCTTCCCACGTTAAAACTTACTTTTGGATGTCCAAAATGTTAGAAGCACGACGATAAGTGTTTTTGTTGGGTACGTGTTTTGTTGAAACGCCATACATGTCCAAAATGTCACACAAAAACCTTTTTTGAAATATGAGCTGATTAGGAAGTGAATTTCAAACTCAATACTTAATTTTGAAATGAAAGAGAAGCCTTTCATCTTAAACTTAATGTGATTGGTCTAAGTATTTGAATTGTTGACAAAAATTGTTCAATGAAGATATGCATACACATTAATAGTACCAGAAATTGAAAATATAATTAAGGATAGTTCTCTTTTATAACCATCTTATTAAAATAGATAATTTACATTTTAGTTTACTAATATTAATAATATGTATTGAAAGATGTGAAGAAAAAAAACTTATTAGGTTTTATTTAATATATTTGCTGGTAGGATTATTTTAATGAATTAGTTCTATTTTGAAAATAAAAAAATAATTTTTTCGCTTATCTATTCCTTTCTCCCAATAAAAACTCGTAATTAAGATACACAGTTACTTCATGGTGCATGGTATAAAAAATAGAAGAAGAAGAAAAAAAAAAAAAGTAACGATAGAGCCAACAGATACAAATTTGGGCTGAGGTGAAAGTGCGAGAGAGAATTTTGAGTTTTTTACTTTTAATTAAAACGAACTTATTGAAATAATTAAGATCAGAATTTTGGTTGAAAAATGTATTCATATTTACTGTTTTACTGTGACTTGAATAGAATTATTTCTAAAATAATACTTTTAAAAAACAAAACAAAAAAAACTTACCAAAACAATCTTATACGTTAACTAATTTAAGTAAATTACAATATAATTTATGTCTAAATATTTTTATGCATATTATTAATGTGAGTAAAAAAAACTAAATTAGTTTAAGTTAGTAAATTCCTATAATTATTATTTTTATTGTAAAAACTTGTTCACAACATCGTACATAGTTGATGAAGATCGTAAAATTTTGAGAAAATTGGCATTACAGAAAAGTTAGTTGAAATTAATTTAGGTACAATTTTTTAACCTACATAGTATTTTTAATTAAGTTTGAGTAATAAGTAAAGGATGGATGAGAAACTTTTTGTTGACGCTCTCTTTTTTATAATTTTTATTATTAACAAAATTTATTAAAAATTATAAACTTCGATAAGATCTACCCATAAATAACGAGAGATACACGATAAATGATAATGGATTTCACAAAAATAATAAATTTTAATTAATAATAAAAAATTTAAAAAGAGAATGTCAAATATAATCTTGCTAGCAATCCTCTGAATATATTAAGTGAATCCCCTGGTATAAAATGTTTGATTAGCCTCAAATGATAAGTATTGACTAAAGTGATTATTCAAATGTAAAATTCCTAAAATACACTCTGAACAATAAATTACATGTTAGTTCAAAATAAAATTATTCTATCACTACATTAAAATAGAATAATATTACTTTTAAGAGACTTTAAATTTAGTATCAAAAAATTTAATTCATGTTTAACTCTTATAAATATAAAAATCATCAACAAATCAATATTTTTTACATATTATCACTGTAAAATAGCCACCAACTGAAAGTTGAAATGTGTTTTAGATGTTCCTGTAAACGGCAAATGCACAATGCAAACTAATGAATGTAAACTGCGAATGCAAATTGTTGCTCATCTATGGAGTTATGTAGAATTGAAGTGGTATACATAAAGTATAAATTAGGTAGGACTTAAAAAAAAGAGTCAAACATACAATGGAAGACTTGCCTCGTTTAAAAAAAATAAAAAAATGCACTTACCGAATTACCATTAAAAAAAACTAGGCAAAGTCATTTTCAACATGTGTAATTTGTCTCTTTAAAAAAAAATTAATATTATGTTTTAGAGAAAATACATGGTATAAAATATATTATTGTTTTATTATAAATATTATATATGATAAATTTATTAATTTTTATAATAATTATTTAAAAAATTATATAAACGATAATTTGTAATTTGATAACAATATAAAATATTTTACATTATTAATATATATTCATTAACATTCATGTTTTACATGTACAATTTTTATTTATTATTAAAAAAATTATAAATTTAGTAAAGTCATATTTTATAAGCACGATTTATCTTATTAAAAAAATAAATTCGTATATATATATATATATATATATATATATATATATATAATTTTCATTCTAATTAATTTAAATAGTAAGTCGTGAATGAGAAATATAATTTTATTTATGTACTTCATCATTCTCATATATTATTTGTCACACCCAAGTATATCTCATCTAAGTATATTTTTTAACTTCCCCTGCTTTAATAAATTTTAAATCAAATTATCACACCTAGATAAAAAAAAATGACATAAAAAAATTGACATATCAAAAGATAGTTAATCATAAATGTATTGTAATATGACGAAGATATCATAAGAAAATTGAGTTTATAGCAAATTTCACTTATTTTTATCTAATCTTATTGGATTAGTAGCAAATTATCTTTTACTACCTTCATCATTTTAATTTATTCTTTTGATTTTTGTTTCTAAATTCTAGTTCAACTTTCACATATAATTTTTAACTAGTTGTTAATGATGGATCATTGGATATATAATTTTTAACTAGTTGTTAATGGTGAATCATTGGATTTATAATGTATTATTATAATCTTATAATCAAATTTCAAAACGTTCGTATATAATTTGAATTATGGGTAGGGTGGTGTACCAAGTCACTTTTTAGTAGATGCATATTTATTTATTTTACTTTTTTTCTTCTTGAAAGAAAAAAAAAACGAGGCAAACATATTTGAAACAAAAATCTTTAAAATTCTGATAAAAAAAGTTACATGTTATAATTTATTTTCCATCCTCTTGAACTAGTCAATGTGAAACCATGAAACATAATTTCTTTAAAAAATTCAAACAACTTTTTTTTTTGTTTTTAAAGTTTTTATTTTAAACTTCAATTTAAAAATAATTGTTATTAGCCTACAAATGGAGTAGAAACGCATACACAAAATAGTGGTCCCCCGCGGGGTTAGGATAATAAACAATGGGCAAGCCACAAGAAAAGTTTGGTGTTCAGAAGCGATGATTCATGCACAATTGAGGGCTTTTCTACCCCCCACACTGTTCCATCATTCAATGTGTTAATTGGTGTGCATTTTAGCATGTCATAACATTAGCTTTTAATGGTGTCTAGCCCCCTCACCTACACATCAAAAATTAAAAAAAAATCTCATCACGTATGCTTTTAAGTTTAAACACAGTTATTTAAAATTTACATTATAATAAACATTCTGTGAAAGGAAAATAACTTAAATAATTTTCAGTTCTTTCGATTTTTTTATGATTAAAATTAATCTAAGCAATAGTTAACAGTAAGAATATTAAATTTTCATATTTAATTTTATTTAAGTATGATTTTAGTTTGAGATTTTATTATGTTTTTGAGTTTTATTTTAAAATATTTTATATTTATTATATTTTAGACTCTAGACCGTTTTATTTAATTTAGTTTTAAGCTCAATTTAAAAACTCACTTACAAAAAGGTTTAAAAATCAAGTGACACATAAATTAACTAATATGTAATGATTTTAATTTAACTAATTATTAACTTTGAGTGTTGAATATATAGCTGGGTTAAATACTTTATCGTATATAATGATCTACTTAATTCAAATAGACTTGTTTTAAATTGATAATACTTATGATTAATATAAAAAAAAATAACAACAAAAGTGATTTATAGATCCTTTGGATCTTATGAGGACAAGTGTTTTTTAATTTCTCTTTTATTCTTATGACTTTCATAAAAAATTAAACTAACATTAATCAATACTAGGTTGTTCAAGAATTATCAAATCTATTTTTTTTCTATCTCTTCCTTTTTTTTAAGCAATTCTATTTCTATTGCACTTATTACCAAGTTACTATCCTGTTAATTGCGTCAAAGAACTTCTCTATTAATTAATAGAATAGTTTAAAATTAATTAGGATGGTAGATCTGTAATTGTATATTAGTTTTAATAATTAGTTGTAATGTATGATAATATATAATAATGTTTGATAATATTCTATATAATAAATATGATGTTTGTTATTGTATATCTACTTATTTTTTTTAGAACAAATATTTTAGTAAGTTATACTTAGTGCATATTAAAAAAAGTCAAACTTATAACTTCTTCCCGACATATTTAAAAAAAAGTAGATATATATCAGTAATAGTGACCGCTACAATAAAAGAAATATGCTAAAAACTTCCTCCTTTAGGTATATTTTAAGAAAATTATAATATACCAACGCACTTCTTTTGATAAAAAAAAGTTAGTATATATTAGCAAATCTCAATATATCTATATATAATCACATATAGTTAATTATTTTGTATAATATATAATATATTCATTATATTGAGCCGTATAACCACTAATTAAATCCAACGATCCATGAACAATGAATCACCTTTCTTTCCAAGGAATCAGATCCTATGTGGTTTTGCAAAGACTGCATGAGATCTCAACCAGAAAAAAAAAATTGTTGGGGATGTAAAATTTATAAATTAATGTATTTTAATAATTTCAACCATTGTATAAAAACCGCACCTTCTGCAGTTTTTCTAATAACTTCAGAGGATCCTAATATTTCTTTCCAATTAGTCGGTTCAACTGATTTTTAAATCATTACTTAATAGTATAAGATAATTGAATAAGGCGAGATAATATAAATGAAAAATACAAAACTTATCAAGACTGGAAGAATCTAGTAGCAGGATAGAGGAAGAGAATCAAGGAATGGATCTCCAATTAATTATAATCATATGGTGTGGAAAATAATAGACTTATCAGGTTGTAATAGAATTAAATAGGTTACACATAGAAAGAATAATGACTAGAGTATGGATTTTACACCTTGCATTTCATTCAAGTTGGGTAACATTTAGGTAAAACATTCCTTAAAAAAATGTTGACATCACGCTTTCTTATTATATATGATTTTGCTAATTATTATCTTTAAGATAATGATTAAGGAATCAAAAGGATAATTTTTTATAAAACAATTTGACATTTAATATTATGAATACGCTTTTGTTAAAGACCTTTAATATATTGATCCCTTATCCATTACCATGTTAGCAACACCGTGTTTGATAAAATCCATGTGAACCTCTCAAAATCAGGAGTGAGACTTAGTAAATAAAGAGTGTGATGCACATAAAACAAAATGGTCTACATAAATTTCACCCATTAATATTAGATTGATCTAGATATTAAAGACTTATTATTATCATTACTCTTCCTTCAAAATTGCTAGATAAGAATTGTCCGGCCTAACATTGATTTCACTAGGAGATGGACTCAAACTTCAAATCTTGGGGGGCCAAGATAAAAAAAAAAAAATAAAAATAAATTTTATTTAATTATAAATATTAAATTTTATATAAATATTTATTATTATATATTTTTAAAACAATTTGAGAATATATTTTAAAAATATTTATATAGATAATAAATTAAATATATCTTTTAATAATCTAAAATTAAAACTATAAAGTCATCAAATTATTATATGCATCAGTTATAATTTTTTTTTTGAAAATGTCCTATAATCCTATAAAAATCTATTAAATAAGAATGAATTAATTATTCGTTTTTTTATTTTATGACGAGAAGAATTTTTTTAGATTGTTAAAAAAATTAGGAGAAGAAAAATGATATGTTATTGACCTAAATGAAAAAAAAAACAAAAAAGTATAAGAATAATAGAATGAAAAAATATTTGTTGGTATGTCTGAATTTAAGATGTCAAATTCTCTCTTAAAAAATATCTATTACTTATATAGTATTAAGCCCGTTTTAATAAATAACTTTTAATTTACAAATTAATTTATAATCAATTTAATATAATCATTTGATTGCATTTATAGTTTTAAAAAATTTTAATAATGGATTCTAAAAGAAAAATATTATTAAACAGGAAAATGAATGATACTCAAATATTTGTTTAAAAATGAAAAATAATTTTTTGGGATAAACTATAGTAAAGAAAACAAAATATTTATTTAAAGATAAAAAAATATCATTTATTATCTTCATAATAAAGATTATAAAAAACAAAATATAAAAATAAAGAATACTTAAATATTAATATTTTATAGTTAACTAAACTTAATCTCTTGAATAGCTCCGTCCAATTTGTGTTTGGGGTTTACAGGTACACATTGGATAAAATTACATATCTCTTTGAATTTCATTTTTATGTACTATCAATGAAAAAATATTTATACCGTGAATCAATAAAAAAAATATATGATAGATATGACTTTAAAAATAATTATAAAAATGAACAAAGTTACATGACAATCTATTATTGAAGGACAGAATAAAAACGATGGGTGTATCATCAATTTACTCCTTGCTGTTCAAAATTTCAATTAGCACGATCGATGTTTAAGAACAAAAGTTCCAAATACAAACGTCCGACTCAGCACTCACCCTGCACTTGTAATTGTTGAAACTAAAGAAGAATAGCCAAAAACTAATCACCTTATACTGTATAAAGAACCAAAATTACTGTCTTATCAAATTTTCATGATAGAAAACACTTGTCAAAATGAAACCAACTACAGAAACAAAACTTATTGTTCCTATATACAATTACAAGATTTGGCTAACTCCTAAAGGGTGAAACAGCATTCATAATTCTTTGGCAAGAATTAAACTTTGTTTATTTGGATCTACACTTAAGGTAGCAGCGTAACTTTAAAACAGAAAATGGATCGCTTAAAGTGTGAGAGACCTCACCTCATCTGTTTTCCAAAGCCCTTCCTCGTACTTGTACCACCTAACCAATCCTTCATCAGTTCTTGTTCGTTGGCACATTACACACGAGTCTTCCATGCATGTGAGAAATTCACGTAACCGAGAAGCCTTCTCACGAATAGACACGTCAATTTCTTTTATGATTCTTTTATGTTGAGGAGCTGGAAGGGCTTCCATCAGAATGCAATGTGATATGTTGAGCACTTCTAAGTGTTGTAAGCTGTCAAGGATGAGAATCAGAACATCCTTATATAGCATTGAGCATCGAAGGCTCAACACTCTTAGTTTTGGAAGATATGCTGCAAGAGACGAAGCAAAGAAAATATCACATGGCCCCATAATCTTTAGTTCACTAAAGTTCTTGCAGTGCTTGGAGATTTCCTCCAAAATATATGGTGGATTTGCTATACTAGGCATTGTCAGGGACTCTAACTGTTTCCAGCCACGGATGGCCTTGCACATTCCTGGTTTCTTGATTCTGTTCCAAGCTGGCAGAACAAGTCGTCTCAGTAGTGGGCACCTGCAAAAGGGACATGATTAGCTCTTTGGATTGGACAAACTACTTATGCAATCTCCACTTTGAACCACTGTTAATAACTCACAATGGTCCTAAAAATTGAAATTCAACTACACTATCCTACTTATTTTCAAATATTTTCCAGCAATCAAGGGTAAAAAGTCTCATGAAACCTAGTCCTAATAACGTTATTGCCCCAATATCAAGCAACATTAGGATGTTAGTACAAAAAGAGAAACATGATCGATCAACATATCATATACAGTCTGTGTGTATGATTTTATATGGTTTATGCTAGCTTTATATGCTCAATACACACATATATATTGATTTCGAAGATTGAAGTTACCTTTCAGCAGTGTATGTCAACTGTTCATCACTTACGTACAAGTTGAAATGGAAGATCAAAGTCATTATACTCTGCCGGCTGAGACTCAGGGAAATCTTCAATATACGCGTTAATGTCCTATCAGATCGTCCATCAACATAAACAAATGGCTCTAATGGGATCTTAATGAAATTAGATCTTAACATTGACAAATCTAGTGTTTTCCAAAGAAGCGGATCACAGCAAGCCATGCGCCATGCACTACAAACACGAGAGATGCCCGATGTCAACTCAAAAATGTCAAGCAACTGAAAAATCTTCACCAAAATATCTATGTCCAGATCCTCCCATCTCCTTGTGTTAGAGTCGTTGTCTTCCATTATGCCAGTTTTCCAAATTTCTTACTGAATTTCAGTGTAAAGAAACACCTACAGAAACCAAATTAAGAACCAGTAGTAAGTTTAAACCATTAGAGTGAAAAACTAACAGCAGTACATGAAAAGAAGAATTAAAGTTCTGAAATAAACAGAGGGTAACAGCATCTACAAGTAAGCATAGCTGCCGACCCCAAAAACATTATAGCGGGATAGCCACCTTCCTAAGAAAATATAATTTATATAATGTAACTATATACATGTAAATTCTAAAAAATGATAAAAAAAAACTCAAAATTGACATTCATAATTAGTGATAAAAAGTCATAGGTGTCTCAAGAAATACAGAGAAGTAAATACCAACAAAAGTAAAATACAAGTTTCCTAGATATTAGATAGGAAATAGAAATCATCAATCATATCCTGGCCATTATTTGGGCCACTACAGCTGAAACACTGAACCGTACCACTACAGAGGTCCCCATCCCAGACCAGGGCCGTTGCACTCTGCCACAGTGCTATTGCGGGTTATTCTCAACCCTGATTACAAGCATCACCAGATTGCCAGTGTTGGACCAAGGAAATAAATGTTAAATTTAAACTAACAACTTTTATTTATTTATTTGGGTCTTTTTAAGCTTTTTGGTCTTTTGTCTTTTATCTTCAGTTTATGACACATTATTATAACGACCAGATTGCCACTAACAACTTTTCTACTTTGCTTTTTGGTCTTTTTAAGCATTTAGTCCTTGGACTTTAGTGTTTCATCTTCTGTTCATCACACATATATTTTTGGGTTTCATCTTTTCATGCTCCAACTTTCCTCTTCCAGTCAATATTTCAAGTCTCCTTTCTACCAATACCACATTATTCAAAGATAACAGATGGAGAAATATACAAAGATTTCTTTCCCTAAACAAATATTACCATAAATTATAAGCCAGAGAAATTAAGAAAGGTGTAAATTTCAATTCTTAAAGAGTTAAAAACATTGGGCCTGAGATACTGGCTCTTCATTCACAAAAATGAAGATTTTAGCTCACAAATAACTTAATATACTCAAATTCTTAAGAATCATTCTTTTGGAATATACAACATTGCAAGTTTTGAGGAAGAAGACAACTTTCTTTGTTATTCAACAAATTAATGGGAGTGTACCATTTCCTTATAGGGCATTTAGTATGTAGGATCTTTTTTTATTTCTAAGAATTCATGAATTATGTTTCTCAAAAATCATGTTTCCTAGCAATCCTATTTTCTTGAAATGTTATCTTGATTCTTGAGTATGGCTAAAACTTTCCCATCTCCACCGAAATCTTGGATTTCTACCCCCTTCTATGGGAATATTTTATTGAGATTTGAGAAACAGGTAAAAAAAATCCTTAAAATGTTAGTTTCTCAAGAATATTTTAAAAAAAATTCACACCAAATATACAAATTTAATATTCCCAACTTAAGATTTCTGTGAAACCTAAAAGAATCCCTACGAAACACCCCAGTGCTAATATACAGTGTCAGTCATTAGCCAATTAATCGACAGTACTAAGTATCCACATAAGTTTTGATTAATGTGCAGGAGCTAATAACCTTTTACCTTCATCCCATGGGAAATTTTTTAGAGAGAGAAGTTCACAATCATAATCAAGAACCATGATGGATACAACCCCAGCCCATGGTTATTGAACTCATCATTTTCGCCTGAACTTACAAATTAGACATGGATAATAAAATGCTAAATCACCAACATAGCATCTCCAGAAAAACAATTCACAACTCCCATAACCTCTTTACTATTAACTCCACTCCATGATTCTCATAGACACACTCAATAAAATCTATTAATTCAGACAGATCTTTGAATGGACAATATCATCGTAATCATTGTCACCATTCATCTACAAGTCAGGATCACAGGGAACAGTCAGTAACATAAGCAGAAAAAAAAATCTTAGACATGAGAGAACAGCAAAAACAAAGAAATCAAAGAGAAAAAGACATAAAAAAGAAAACAAGGAGCAGAGTTGAATAGGCGCCCAAACCACATTCACGCTAAAACAAAACTTGATCATTGAAAATGAAATTGGATGTCAAATGAGTGGGAGAATGAACAATTGAACAAAATTACTGAACTCCAAAAGAAAAGTTGGCACCCATTCAATTAAACTCCCCACTCCAATTACTCATGTTTCACTCAGCCACTTATGCCAACTTGAGAATTTTCATGACAAAACAATTACTCACGTTTCACAAAGCCTCAACAAAAAAAATTGTAATGTCTCACGTACCAGATCTCAAAAGTGTCAAATCCGAAACAGAAGCAAGTGCAGGACCAATGAATCAGCACCACAATCCTGATCAAACAAATTCCAGAAACCCAGATATGAAAAGGCACAGAAAACAACTCTTGGAAACTCAAAAAATTGTGGGTTAGTAATTTAAGATGAGATCTAATCCCCTGTTACCCCAAATTTTCACCTTGTTTACCACGAACGAAGGCAGGTATAAAAGTACACCCGTGTATGCGCTTTGTAATTTCAATTTTTTTTGTGTAGAGTGACGAAAGAAGAGAGAGACCTTAAGACAACACAAGTAGAGTACGGTGTGGATGAGGATGTTGGTGTCGTTGTTGAGTAGCTGAGTTGAAGATGAACAAGTGCAAAGGTTTTGAGGTGTTCATGCTTTGGTTCTTTTCTTCTCTTTTTTTTTTTTCTTTTATAAAATTCCTACCGAGACATGTAATTGTGAAGACAAAGGTGGATGTAGATGCGGATTCCAAGGGACCGTGAGAAATTACGAGAAAAGGCTTAACTTCGGTCATTAAATGTACTAGTCATTTCTGGAAAAGAAAAAAACAATACTTAAATGCATTAATTAAATATTTTAAGTATTATTCTTGTCTTAAAATTTGAGTTCATATTCACAATTTATATAATAAAAGTTTGGATTAGAAAATAAGTTTAATTTTTCCATACAGTTAATGTAAAGATCTTTATATTATTAATTAATAAATAATTATACTTTATTTCATGTATAATTAAAAATATATTATAAAAATTAGTAAATTATTATTTATCACAATATTTAACTTCTTTTTAACCAAATCATATGTATCTTTCAGACTATACAATTTTATTTAAGTTGAATAAAACTATAACTGTAAATATAAATATATTGGATCAAACAATATTTTAGTTAAATAAGTCTGATCTATTTAAAAAGTTAAATACTTAGATCTAATATTGTTAAATTTTCTAAATAGGTTAATGATTTTTTTTTATTAAAAACAAACTACAAACTATGAAACTGAAATATCAAAGTATGAGAGAATAATGTAGATAGGTTAGACTCTAAAAGTTCGGTCTAGTTTATTTTTATGATAATATGATTAATTTATAACTCTATTTTATAATAAAGTTAATAAATAGAACATAAAATTATTTTTTAATGAGTTTATAATATTAATTTTTATGTATACAAATATATTTAATATTTAAGAAGATAAATAAACTAATGATTTTAATATATTAAAAATAATATTTATATTTATTTAAATAAATTATCATATAAAAGTCAAAAAAGTTTATTGAATGATGTAAAACTTTTTTTTTTCTAATAATAGATTTTTATAAGAGTTTTAAATGTCCATTTTTTTTTTGGAAAAGTCTAATTTAACCTGATGTAAGTTAAGTCATGACTTATTTCTACTTCTACCAGCAATTTTTTTAAGTATTTAATGCACCTATATGTTAAAATTTTAAATTTGAATCTAGATTAAAATGTAATAATTTCATGTGAATTGACCAACATGTTTTCTTATAACAATAAAAAATTGACCACAATACAAATTTTGTATAGGATTAATATATTTTAGTTTATTTATTTAAAATCAGCCTAAATTATCGAAATAGAATTATAATTTTGAATGCAAAATAACTTAAAAACTGTATTTAAATTTTGTTAAAAAATATAAAGTAAATTTTATTCATATCTTTGAAATTTCATCTAATTTCTTCTAATATCTATTTTTTTATCCCTACACCAACTCTCCCAATCGAAATATTTCACTAACATTCCTTATAATTCCCTTAATTTCTTAAAAAATATAACACAATATATTTCTATAGAAGAGATTGATGAAATCGTTAAAAACACAAGATTATGAAAATCTCATTTTAATATGCTACATCAGAAAATTATGTAAAATGTTATATTTTTAAAAATATTTATAAAATTGAAAAGAAATTAATTGAATTTATATACATTTGTAAGTGAGATAAATATAAAAAGTTTAAAGTAAAATAATGTGTATATAAAAAATGGCGTGAGGGGGTTGAGTTTAGTAAGAAAATGTTGTGGTGAGATTGAAGTTGAGTGGCCACAGACACAGAAACGTAGTGACAGCTTTGGCTCTATGTCAGTGAATCTGTCGGATTTGTCTGCCTGTGCTATGCTTACTACCTACCCACCTACCTCATTTCCATCCTCACATTTTTATTTACAAAACTTAAATTAAATTAAATCTACCAATTTATTATACACAATAAACATATTAACAGTATTTTCATATTTTTAAATCTTATTTCTGTATTCAATATTTTAAAAATATTCATTAACATTCTTTAATTATATGTACTTTACCATTGGCCAACGCCAACTTATTGTCAGGTATGGATTTGTGGCTTTAATTTATTCCGATTTGATATAGACCACTTTTAATTTAATGGTATCAATTAGAACAAAAATACTCCATCGTCTAATTTTGGGTGGATTAAAGTGTAAGAAAGAGAAAAGAAAATACGGAGAGAAAAGAAAAATATAAACTAGTATTTTAATTCATCAAATACAGAGGATAATATGCTATTTTATATAATTAAAATTTATAATAAATAAATATTTTTAATATATAAATTATATTAAACTTATATTTTGAATATATAAATTATATTTTATATTTATGATAAATAATTTATATAGTAATATAATATTATTTTAGTTACTGATAATTTAAAAATTTATTTTAAAAAATAAAATAAAAAGAATAAATTAAAAATTAAGAAGTTAAAAAATATTTAAAATACTACCATTAAAAAACTCATACAAATATTATCGTTAAAAAATAATTTTATTTAAAATAATTATTTTAATCTACAATAAACGAACGTAATAAACGAAATGATAAGAAAATAAATAAAAATAAAACAAAAAGTATACATGCAATTCAATTATTCAATTTTTTATCATTTTTTACATACTAATATTACCGTTATATATTTATTAACAAAACAATTTTTTGACATTTTTTATTTGCAAATTATTATTAAATTAAAACTTTATTAACTGAATTCAATGTAAATTAAATTAATTTTATATGTTGACAAGAAGATTCTACTTTTTTAAGTTCTTATTTTTAGCTTTAATTAAAAGTAACTTTTAAAGAGGAAAAAAAACTGAGTCAAATACCCAAGTGGGCAAATAAAGTGGAGGTAGAACTAACTATATTTGGATAATAAAAATAATAAAAATAATAAAGTATACAAATTTGCCTAAAGTAAATGTACTCTAAAATCACTTGCAAATTATAATTTGTCTTGATTAGTCTCGTTTAAATTAGTGTTAATAAAAAGGTTTTATTCTTCCAATGCCTCTTTAGGTCGCACAACCAACTTGCAACCCAAGCTTTAGGTTTCATGTCATTGTATGACAATATATTGATTCTTTAATTAGATAAAATACAGATGAATTTTACTTGTGAAATTATTTAATTACCTTGCTGTGTTGCCATCCGATATTTAGCTTGCATGTTGTGGTAATTCATACAATTCCATTCACACATTTTTTGAGCAAAAATGTAATTGTCAATCAAGTTAAAAAGGGCATTTGTAATTGAAAATAATCAACAGTTTAGTCTGGACGTGCGAAGTCATCTATTATTCTCACTCGAACTGGAATATCAGGTTCAGCTATGGGTTAAGCTAAATTGTCATTTGGGTATATCGGATTCTAAGCGGTGAGTGACAGAGTCCAGTGTCTAAGTTATGTTCGGCTAACTTATAGAAATGAAGTGATTGGGTTCCAAGTAAAGTCTGGTTGATTTAAGATAAAAAAAAAGGTTTTACTACATCACAGATCCTAATCCCTAGAGCACACTCATAGGTTAATTTTTTATCACACTCTTTTTACAGGAATAGTCAATAGACGTGCATATAGAAGACACTATAAGGGTCAATACTGGTCGAAATATATACACACCAATGAGAACCTACCCACTGTGAATAAGATATATACATGTATCCCTGATTCTTTCAATTTGAGAGAGGTCAGGTCTATCTGCTAAAGCTATTAATACTGATTGATATACAAATCTACCAGAACCTGTGAAGACTTGAATGAATAGTTGTTGAAGATTTTGATTCAATCACAAACTTCACATGCATGGTGACTAAAGTTGGTTTGCGAGATTAAAGAATATACTTTCCATCAGAACTTGTGATATACACACCATTCCTGTCTCACTTTTTGGAATGAAAGGTGACCGAGTAACTTAGTAGTTGAAGATTTTTTTGAGTTATATAATTGATACAACAACTTTCTAACAATATAATTTTTCTCTCAATCTCTTTTACATAAATCATTTTATCACGCATTTTCCCCTCAATCTGTCACTTTATTGTTCTAATTATGTCACATATATCACTTTAATGTAAGAAATAAAACGAAGACCATTAAATTATATATAAATAGTCAAATTTAAAAAAAAAAAATGCATGTAACACTTTAAAATATCATGTGACTAATAATTTTTAACCTATACTATCATATATAATCATATGATTTAGATTTATAATTATAGTTCTCAAATTCTTAAAATAAATAAGTCCACATACATGCTTAATTGCAAACTTGGGTTGAAGCTTCCTTTTTGCATGAGCTACTGTTAATCCTTTCCACCAATAAATATTTGGGGAAATAGACATTTTACCAACTAACACTGACCAATTAAATTCGAAGCAATATTCTACAAAGAAACGCTACGAGGGCCACCCTGAGGACGACCATATGCCGCACTGAAAGACCAAGGGAGCCTAAATATTTATGAGACTAGCACATACATATTATGAACTAAAAGTGAACGGCCAAAATAAACGTATTTCATAATATTAAATAAATATTTTGAAAGATATAAGATGAAATTTAGTGTCATAACGTTGCTTTTACTTCCGTCGGCTCAAATTACAAAAATATAAACGAGGCAGGAGGAAGGTAAAGAAGCAAAAATTGGAAGTTTAACTTGTTGAATTTATGCAAAATATTATCTACATTCTACAACACTGGAGGAGACCTGAACCCTGCTTCTGCATGTCATCTTCAGTTACACATACTACTGCATTGATCCGTTAATCACAGCATTTTGACGTTAGCTCCTATCATCAAGCACAAACAAATCAGTTAGTCAATCACTCCAAACATAATTACCAAAGCTTCTTTCTTACACCCCCATGTGTAATTAATACAACTATTCTGATGGTAAATATATTATATAGATAATATCTGGCAAGAGAAAACCGAGTCAAAGGTCTAAACTGATAATAATGTCAGCATGCAAACCCTCCTCCTTTTCTTTAGGGGAAAAGTTCTGATATATTAGTAAGCAAAATGGAGCTAATAAGTAATTAGTAATGTGAGATAAAAACTAGTTAACAATATCCATTCTTCTCTTAAAAAAAATGAAAAAAAGAAAGAGGTACCTCACCTGGCAATTAATTTCTTTGCAATGCTTCTAGCATGTTCCAAAAGGTGAAAGCTTTTTGCACAGTTATCATCTTGTATTGCAGCTTTTAAGTTCAAATAGAAATCTTTGTAAGCTATACCGAACTCTTGATGTGAACGATCATGGGATTGAGTCATAAGCTGTCCTTGCTCTCGACCAATCACCTGCGTATCCAATAGTGGCACCTTTCTCGATCTATTATGTATTCTACTGTTTAGTAGTGCTTCTAATTTGGAAGCCATGACAATGGCTCGACTGATGCAATCTGCTGGTAACTGAAAAACATGATGTTTCCAACTGTCTTAAATGAAATTCAAATTAAAAAAATTTAATCATTAGAGACATCAGCAGCCAAACTCAGATGCTAAGGCAATCCCCAAATTTCCTAGCCCGATGTTTGTTTGCAATCAATGAACTAGCTCTACTTGAGGAAGATTTATGCGTCACATATTTCTTATCAATTCAAACAAAATCAACCAATTGCTCTGGCAGCAGTGCACTAGTAAGTAGTAATATACATATATTTTTTGACAGGTGCATAATAGTAATATATAATTTCGTCAATTTATTACCTGTGCAAGCTGGGCAACCTTAAACCCAAAACTCCTCTCTGAAACGCCAGGTACAAGCTTGTATAGATAAGTGACATCATGATCCAAGTTCGAATTTTTACTTTCATCATGTGAGGTCAGATGTGACACGTGATATGCTGCCACAGAACCAGGAAATTCAGTTGCCAGGTTGGCAATCTTTGGATAGTGAGTGACAAAGAGGACCATGCTTCTTTTTTGCTTCAGAAGATAGTGCAATGTCGCATGAGCAATGGCCATACCATCATGTGTACTTGTACCTCTCCCAAGCTCATCAATGATAACCAGTGAGTGTTCTGTGCAGCTATGGAGTATATGCGAAGTCTCACTTAGTTCTTCTAGGAAGGTGCTTCTCCCTTGCTGAATACTGTCAGAAGCACCCATCCGGGTATAGATCCCATCCAGGACATGCAGTTTTGCTGATGATGCTGGTACAAAGGAACCAACCTAGAGAGATCAGAGAAATTTCAATAAAGCAACAGCTGGAACAGACAAGATTGTCAAAGAAAAGTAGGTTAAATATTTTGAAGGGGTAAATAGTTCAACTTAAGCTGAAAATATAGAAAATAATTTGAAACAAACAGTTAACTCAATTTCAAGACATATGATGTATCAGAACCTTTCACGGAATAGAGATAATTGTCTCAGTATTTACAAAGTAAAGCATACGCTCTACTGCACAACCTCAACAAGTTGATGCATTAATGAAAGAAAATCAAGGCAGAAATATAGCAGACACTGCATTGATTCTACCTGAGCCATTATAGCAATCAGAGCCACCTGGCGGACATAACAACTCTTTCCCCCCATATTGGGTCCAGTAACAATCTGACAGTACTCTCCATCTGCATGCATGTTTGTATCATTTGGGACAAAATTGTCTTGCAAGGTAGTCTCCAAAATCTGGTCAGAAATGACTTACAATAATGAGCCTCCAGTTATAAATCAACAATAGGGAACTTGAATCAACTTGAGTCAAACAATTCTTTTGATGCCTTAGCCATCCAAGAACCAATTTGAAGGAAATAAATGCACTGTGATGGCGTGTACTAACTACACAAACCAGTGAAACCACAAATGACAGGAAAGGATTTGCAACTCAAATGGATTGAAGAAAGCATTGATGTTAATTTCATACAAACGTACAACGACAAAAAAAACCTTAGCCCACTAGGTGAGGAATTTCATACAAATGTACAAGTCATTAAATTCATACCGGATGTCTACCGGAACAAATTTGCATCTGAACAGGCTCATGATCATCTACAAACACTGGGCGAACATAACCCTATTACAGAAAATAGAGAATTATATTACAAAATGCAAAAAATATTTGAAGGCACTTGAAAAATCCTTTAAGAACAAACCTTATTTCTTGAAAGAATGGCAAGTGAATGCAGACAATCTAAAGCAGCTAGTGCTTGAACAGCAGCTTGGAACTCAGCATAGTGTTTACTGAAGTCCCTAAGAAAGCTATTCCAGGCAGCTCGACTGGCAACAGTAAGCTCCTCTTTTGCAAATGACAATTCGTCCAATGCTGTCACTACTTCAGGAGGATGATACCGAATTGTTTTCTTTGTGCTATTCACCTTGACCCAGTTTGAAGGAACCTTTACATCAGTTGACAACTGCAGCCAAAAATAAAATAGAAGGCAATTAAAACTTGTTCACAGCCAAGTATTAACTCTATGGAAGCATACAATAGTTTTGAACTCAATTGTCAAACAAGAAACAGAAAATTGTAATTAATTTTTTAACTTTAAGGAAAGAAAGGAAAATAAAATAGAGAGACTTGGTAATATCAACTTAAAAGTAGAAACAGTATCAAATGGGTATTGGGAACATGCAATAAGCATTTTCCATCCATCGTTAGTAGTGCTGGCCAGTTTTGGGCTTCTTTTCTCCTTAAAAGTATAAGTTCCTCCTACAGAAGCTCTATTTTTTGGTCTTTTGCATATTGCAAAAAATAAAACTAGTTTTATTTTAAGAGCTATTGTAGATATGTTTGGTTTGTCTTCTCCTTTTAAGGAGACCAGAAGCCGAAAAAGGGTCTTACTATCTTATACCCTTTTTTTGAGGGGTGCAGGAGGGGCAAGAGAAAGAGAACCAAGACCATAATTTTTTTTTTTAAGTTCAAATTTAAAACCACTCCAGTTTATCAATTATTTAATTTAATTGAGACACAAATTTCGAGCACTACATAGCAATAAGAGAAAATGTTTCAGATCAATTAGAAAAATCAGATGCCAACAAGGCAACAATCAAATAGTGAGAAAGTAACAAGAACTGGAATACCAAAGGAATTTTGTAACTGAATTTCCAGCATCTAAAATGTTTAAATATTAAGGATTTTCATTGTAATTAGACTACCTCAATCAAATGAGTTGTTCCAGAAATACTCATGAATTCCAAATTTTGCATTCCAAACCGTTTGCGATAAGTGTGAATCAATGAATCTAATTGTTCCATTGCTATCTTGAAAGCCTTCCGAGTTCTAACAACCTATACACAGTAATAAAATCAATATGATTCAAAATAGAAGTATAAAGAAGCAAATTGTAAAATGTAATTTTTTTTCACACAAAAGACATTGACAAACCTCTGGGAATTGTCCCTCCGATGCAATGATCAATTTTGTTAGATCTCCTTGATCAGCAGGGTCTTTGTTTAAAGAGGACAACATTTTTGCAGCATTGCCAATAACACTGCCAGAGGAAGCAGTCAAAATTAACTTTTTTAACAGATTAGAGCGCAATGTATTATTATTCCCCTCTCCTATGTTAAGTTGTTGAAGCTGTTTTCCAGCAGACAAAATAGCTTGAATTACTGCAACAAACTGTATAAAGACAACAAGATTCAGGCAATCAATACCTAGCAACTTTCTTGTCAATTAAAATTCACCAGAGAGACAATTTGTACCCATCAACTATGATATATGAAGAATACAAATGCCTATAATTGTTCAGTAATAGTAATACAAACATTCTCAACCATTCCCTTGCACTGCATTAAAACTCAATAGTTATCAGACAATGAGACCATTTCACGAAAAAAAAAATATTAATTTTGTTACAGCACTTTCTTAAACCTGACAAATTTACACATTAAAAACAGTTCCAATCTTTTTCAAATATCATGTATAGATCTCTTTATTGACCATCCCTCAGATACTAACTTTAAATACCCAAGTTTTAGAGATAGAAGCCAGTATTTGTAAAACAAATTGGCATAACCTCATATTATATCTTGGTAAAGATGAAAGAAACTGTTAGGAACCAGAATAGAAATGGTGAAACTACAGTAATATTGATAGTGGATTAAAACAATATCAAAGTTATAAACCTCTGTTACAAGATGAACAACAGAAAACAGACAAATAACAACCCTTTTATGAGTTAGAACCAGCTTCTTCACTCAGCCCCACCAAATATCCCTTCTAACAAATTCCTTGATAACCCCTCAACCCAGCCTTCCCACTATATATAATTGTTTTCATCTCCCTCTCCATTCATCACTTGCCACCTATCATTTCTGTTATGCCCCTTCTAACTCATTCCTCTCCCTCCAATTCCCATCCTACCCTTACCACTTCTTTATTTGTTAGCTTCTAATTGTAGGCCCGGCAAGCCAAACAATGGATGACCCATCAGAAACACTCATATATTAGGTCCAGGCCTCATCTACATCACAGTCCTGTTACAGTTGGAAGGAAACACACTTGTACAAGTTTATGGGTTTTGAAACATGCCTTATCCTTGGCTGCTCTCACTCAAAGCATGCATTGTAGAACCCCTAAGAGTTGTTAGCATGCCTATTGTTCTTAAATTGAAAATGCAACAAAGACTCATAACAGAACGTGGAAATCTTGACATGCCCAAGCAGAGAATCTTGTCATTAAGTAATCAACAAAATATGTTCAGCTCTCTTTCTGTCTCTCTATCTCATATAAAGCTAATGTGTGAAAAGGAATTACAAGGAAGATGAAGACAATCAATTGAAGTACAGAATATAGTGAAATACAAGAATAGGCCAGCAAGAAGACATATATCACCTCAGATGGGGTAGCAGTACAATGGAAAATTCTAGTAATTCCACGTTGTACATCAGGTGCTCGGCCAAGAGTTGTCAAAATCAGTGAAAGTGTGTATGCTAACTCAGGTTGCACAATTGCTATGTCAAGATCTTCCTCAGCACATCCAAGACTCTTCTTACTATTACAAGATCCCATGGACTCTGCAATTTCAGATACAGCATCAAGACGAGCAGAAATTAAGGTTTGATCACATAATGGGTGAGATACCTGTATCATGCACAAAAACAACAATTAAAGAAGGGTCTTCTTTGGCTGATAAAGAAAGGACAATTGAGAATTCAACATTCAATGTTTGAATATGCAGAATGGAAGCACCTCATACCCAATGCTTAAGAAGCCTGGAACCAAATATAGTAAGAGTACGATTCATAATTTGCAGCAAGGAACCAATCTCAGATCCATCACTGTTATTTTTTAAAACCTGAAAATATATGAAGCATTCATTGGCAGCAAGAATTGCAGGGAATATTAAGCTGGTATGAGGGAAAAAAAAAAACACTTCTACTATAGAAGAACACAAGTACAAAATTCACTAGTAGAATGCATGTATGGAACCATCCATCATCATATAACCCCTTGTAAGAGAATAAAACTATTCATGTTGTGGACCAGCAGCAACAGGCCAGCAAAAAGCCAGGATATTTGATTGATATACCTTTATATGAATCTACAAGAACTAATACCTCCTGAACCCAAGAAAGATAGGGCAGTTCAGGTTTTGGTTTGATCAGATGTAATTAATAGTGCTAGTTTATCCATGTACCACAGCAGTACTAAAAAGAAACAGTAGTTGAAGTCTATGTTATCAATAGCAGCCGGAGCGGAGTCGAGGCACAACAGCGCTATCATTGTGGCACGGTTTGATGTCTCAGCTGTCATGCCCACGATCGCAGCGAAGCAGCCTGTAATCCCACGTTTCGTGTGTTTAGGGTCCACTACAATGAAGGTATGTGAAAAGCCCAAAATACCCTCATTTTTAAAATGTTAGTGAGGGTATTTTGGGTTTTTAGAGTTCTGAAAATGGTTCAGAAAGCTCTCCTGCACCCCCTTCCCTTGTTCTTCCCCAAACCCTAACTCTCCTCCCTTCTCTACTCTTCTCTTTCCTCCTTATCTAGCGACCACTAGCACAATCACCAAAGACCACCGATGCAACCACCAACAACCATCGACACGTCCACCATCGACATTTTCTGGCACGATTCTGTCTTCTCCAGCAACAGTTCTTTTTTGGCAACCTTCTTTCAAGTTTCAAGTTTTTTTTCTTTTTTCTTTTATTAACTTCGATTTCCCCCTTCTCTTTCACTGATTCCTTTTTCCTTCTTGCTGACAAGTGACAACAGCAATATTCTTTTTTTTTCTTAACTTCTCTACCTTTTTAATGTCTACTTGTCTGGTTAGTACTTAGTACTTTATGCTATAGAGGGTTTAAGGCTTTTATGAATATTTATTATTAATGGTTGTTAGTTGATGAATTTTGAGTAATATTTATCTTTTTGAGCTTATATAATATATATATATATATAAATTTTTTAGTATATATATAAAATATTAGAACAGCGGTCATCTTGCTATCGGCTATCCTAATTTGGGAGTCAATCACTCCACTCTACTATCTGGGATTAACTACTATGGTTGAAGTGTATGTTTACAAAATTGGTAATTAGATGAGATTGTCATGACTCCGAGATAATGGAGCAATACTGATTAGTTTCTACTGAATAATTAAGTTTAACCTACACATGAGCACAGTTTGTAATTGTCTTGTCACACTTTGAAACACAAAAAAATTAAGACATGCAGCATGGAAGTATAAAATATGCTCTAGTCCTTACTAAACATACTCAAGAAATATACAGTTTATAATTACCTCCAGTTGTTGAAGTGTATTGGCCGAGAGGGTGATTTCCGTATTGCTTGAGAAGGGCCTTAAAGAAGCTCCTGAACACAGGATTCTTTCAAAACCAAATTCCTTTAAATGGCGAATAGTTAAGGCCAAAGCTTGGACAGCCAAATCTGACATGTTCATCACCTCCTTTATAATAAAAAGAGTAGAGATGAAAACAGAGCTAGTTATGAGTAGAAAGTGCAACAACAATAAATGTTCCATCTTTAAAGTAAAATTAACATTACAAGCACACAATCTGGGGAATAAAAAATTAAACACATAAGAGTTAATAGAAAAGAAATTAGAAATTAGTCACATTCGTTGTAAACAACAATAACAAATTACAATGACATGGTCAATAATCACAAAATAGGATGTTGACTAGGAGAAAAATGCATACTAAAACTAAGAACAAATTTTAATTTTAAGAATTTCCAAAAGCATGCTACAAGATTTTTTTTATTTTTTTTTTATAAATATCAGTAGTTGATACCTTGATTACTAACTGCTGACTTCTGTTCTCAGTCATATCATTGTTTTGCATTGAATCTGATGGACTGTTTACACACATATTCTCATACAAGGTCATAACCTCAGCAAGAGCACCCCCATCAGTAAAGCAATCTCGTGAAACACGCTCCACACGAACATTTGAGGCAGGTCCAGCAAAATCCAGCAATAACTAATAACAGAACACCCAATCACATAATAGGTCCAAGGGTGGTACAGTTTTTCTAAGTGGATTCTTATAGTAATTCATTTAATAATTATATGAGCATGTCTCCCTGTTAGGATAACATGAGCATAATATACTCTTCTAAACATATTAAGAACAGTAACTACCTTATAGTTTCAGAAATATGCTTTCCAAGCATGAAATCATTTCAACAAACTTCAAATTGGTAAAATATCATTCTGTTTGTTAGAAGGGAATATTGATAAGAATACAAGAACATGAAGATAATTGGAAAATTGATTCAAAAGTAGTGAAACACAAGAAAATTGAGGAAATGGAGAAGCCATGTCATGCAGGAAGATATGTCCAATTGCACAGTACATAAATGGTAAGAGTAAAAACGCAAATTGGTTCCGTAAAGACACACAGGATGTAAAGTTGATCCTACAATGATTTTGGACATCAATTTGGTCCCTTGATAACATTGACGTTCAGAATCTTTGGAGGACAAACTTGATGTCCCGTGTATCCTAATTCTTAGGAAGACCAATTTGAGTGTTAACTCAACTAAGGAGTCTGGATTAAATCATACCTAGCACGATGAAATACTAATGCATTAAACTGTGTTGATAAGATGTTCAAATCAAAACATCCAATACTGGAATCTTTAATTCTCTGTTGAGATAATTGAAAATTGCATTTATTTTATTTAAACGATAATCTAAATCAGATTGTCACACCAAATATCTGAATTAAGACAAGGGATTTGTATTGCCTAACCATCTTCCATGTAGGAATTTGAACTATAAATTACAATGATTGATAAATCAAATGTTTTTTATACTCTTTATAATAGACACCCTTGCCCATGAATATTTTGCCTATTCCACCGCCCTCAACACATGAAATATTTTATTAAAAAATAAAAAACAGTTTTCCGAATGAGTACAACTTTAAATGCCTTAGGAAGAAGCAATGCTAACAAACAGTATATTACTCTATATTGCCGCCTCTTCCAACAAGCAAACCTGAAGTAAGGCCAAGAAAGAAGTTACCATGAAATCTGAACATCAAATTCAGTCCTACATGTTCCATGTATCATCCATCACTCAAAACCATTTCAAATAAAGTGCAGCAACTAGAGACTGAAGTTCCATTCACAAGACAATAAAAAAGAACAAAACTTTCAAAATACAACTAAAGAAAGAGCCGACAAGTCGATGGTTAATTTAAAACTACCTTGTCTGTTTGCTTTGAAAGAGGGTCCCCAAGAAGCAACTCAGCAGGAGAGAAGCTGAGAACAAGAGCCTCAAGTGCACTCCTCAGAAAACTATCACTAAACTCCCCATAAACAACATCCCCCGTTGAAATCTCCACAGCAACAACTCCAACCCTCACATCAAACCCAGAAATCCCCTTCTCACCCAAAACACTCTTGTCCACCACACACAGCAAGTAATTGCTCTCTCCCCCGCACCCGTCCTCCCCTCCCCCCAAATCCGGCGCCGCCTCAAGCGTGGCCTTCGTGTACAGCGCCGAGAGCCCCCGGTCGAACGGGCCGACCCGGTTGGAACCGTGGGCTTTGATGGCCGCCGTCTCGGTCTGCTTAACCACGCCGACCTTGTACCCGGCACTCACGAGCCTCCTCACGTGGACATTTAGTCGAAAAGTTGGTACGCTAGCGGTTAAGAAATTATGATCCATGTGCGCGTAAATGCCCAAGACTCTGGCGGCGTGTTCGGCGTCTTGGCCGAAGAAACGGTACTTGTAACCGACTTCGACCATGAGAAGGACGTCGGGGTATTTGGCTTTGAGGTCCAGGACCTGTTGCTCGAGAGGAGTGTAGTTTGGGGGTTTGGAAGATGAAGAGGGTTGTTGAGGGGAAGAAGGTTCGAGAAGCTTCTGGAGGAAGCGTTGGTGGCGAGAGGGGGGAGAAGGTTCGAGAAGCTTCGGGAGTTTGCGAGGGGGGGTGATGTTGGATGTTAGGCGGCGTTTGGAGGGGGAGAAAGTAACAGTGGCTGCGATTTTAGGACTGGGAGGGTTAGGACGGGTGGTGGTTGATGGAGGGGATTTTGGTTCCGGAGCGAAGAAGCGGGAAATTACTTGTTGCTTTTGCTTTCCCATTTAGCACCCCTGATGTTGGATTTCCCTTCCCTCCTCTTCTTTCTTGCGTCTAAATACTCTCCCCGTAGGGCTTCACTTATTTTTGCCCTGTTAAATAATTAAATAAAATAAGGACGGACCCATGTCTTTACTCTTTTTAAAACCTTTTTACTTTTTAAATTACTTCATACATTTATTCTCAATTTAAGTTATAAAATTATAGGGTGCCAATTTTTGTTTCCTTTTTTATAATTATTTAAATATAATAAATAATTATTCAACAAATAATAACTTCTAGAAAAAAAATATCTATTAAAATTAAATTTTAATTTTATTTCAAATGATAAAAAGACTAACGTAATAAAAACTCCATCATCGATAAATTTCTACTTCAGAGGATAACAGCTTTTATAATTTCTTAGATATCGATTATTTTAATATAAAATGTAATCTTTTTTAAATGATTGAATAATGTAATTATCACTTCCTATGAATATATTAAATTGTTGAGTATAACTATATAGGGTTGGCCTGAGTTAAATAGTAAGCACAATGTCTTGTGTTTTGATTTTATTGTGGGTGCATTGATATTGTATTTTTTTATTTACAAAAAAAATAGCAGTTTGTATGAATAGAAATAATAAATGAAATGAAAGAGGTGTCCATCATTTTTAAATTTCGTATAACTAAAATACATCAAAATGGATTACAATATACTTTATTTGTCCTTGTTTTGCAACTAATTGACATAGAAAGAGCTTGTATTCAACAAAATACATATATATAGTAAATAGTATGTGTATAGTAATGGTGTAAGTAAATTTTATAATGTTATCAACCGATATACAAACTGTCTACGCTGTTAATGTATACGTATTATCTATTATATATATTAATAGAAAATAATTCATTTATTTTAAAAATATTTAAAAAAGACCTATTATATTAACTGATCCTTTATTTTAATTTAATGGTTCTAACATATAATTTGTATTAAAATGTTAGATTAAAAGAAAGTAAAAATATACGGTGAAATATAATTTAAAATATAAAAAAAAATCTTAATATATATAAATAATCTCATTTGATTTGTTAAAAATACCCTTATAGCAAGTGGATATCACCAATAATATTTTGGAATTGCTTTGTTGAGACTCACGATCAAAAATTAAGTTCGAAAAAATCTAGAGTGTAATTTTCTAAAAATATAGATTGATATGCTAAGTATCAACTTAGTATAATTCTTAGTATTTAATAAAATATTTTGAATACACTCAAATTTCGATTATTCTTAAGAATACTTATCAATTTAACTTGGATAAAGTTAATGAAAGACTTAGTTGATAGGAGATTACAATGATTTTCTCATTTAAAAAAATGACACTAACAAAATCAATGATTTAGACATTGTCACGCAGACTCACGTAGTATATCTGTGATGATATAGATAAAGTTTATAGGAGTTTTATTTCGAATAATAGTGAGCAAAAGAAAAAAATCCATCTCGTGTCAGGGGACATTGTTTGTGCTCCAAAGCCTTATGGAGGGTTGGGATTGTAAAAGGAATAAATACGTTAATTTAGTTTATATGTTGTGGGGTAATTGGAATCTTTGTTCTTCATCTTTGAATTTGTGGAAACGAGTCACTAAAAGCAAATATCAGTGCAAGAGCCAAGTATTATCGGTTATGGACATGGCTAAGCTAGGTGGTAATTTTTGGCGGGGATATTTGTAAGTATTTTGATCAATTTTACATTAACTGTGTATGGAGGCTTGGTAATGGCGGTTCGATTAATTTTTAAAAGGATATTTGGATCCAAAGTGCAATGCTCTTTTTTCTTATACTACATTTGTGGATAAGACAATTGTTGACTTTGTTCTCCCTTGGGTTTTGAATAAAATTAAGATACTTATTCCTCCAAGTTCAAATAATGTTTTTGATTGAATAACTTGGAACAAGACAGCTGACGGAGATTTCTCTATTGGTTACGCCTATGATTTTCTTCAGAATTATCAACCTTGCCCTTTGGAAGATATGTATAAAGCTCTTTGGGGGTGGTATGGTTAAGAGAGAATTAGAAGTTTTCTTAATAACGTTTTATTAAAAAATATCATTAATGAAAACATTTATCACCATTTTTTATTTATTTTAACTTGTAAATTTTATTTAAAATTAAAAATATTGGCATAATATAAAAGCAGCTTGTTAGTTTTATTTTTTAATCTCAAATTTAATTATGCTAAATCGTAACAGAAAATATTTTTTTCAAAATACATTTTTTTGAAGTACAAGGTAGCTCTTCTCCCGTCAGAAGCAAAAGGATATTTTTGCTTATGTGTTTGCATATTAGTTGGGGGTAAGTCTCCTCCCCTCCCTTTATTGAAGAACAAAATATTAATTTTAATATAAAATCCTTTACCTTATTGACTAATTAAAAATGATCATAAACATAAAATTTAAAATAATTATTATAAAAATTAATAATTTGAAATGGTATAATAATCTATAATAAAATGAAAGTGTAAAGTATATTTCAATTAAATAAAATTGTAAAAGTAGTTAAAAGTTTAGTTATGGGAGCGGGCTAGCGGCCCATGAGATCTAGCAGTAGCAGTATGTCTGTGAGACGAACATCGAAACAACATAACAAACCTAAATACAAATTGAGAGTGTAGTGCAAGAGTTTTGTGTTAAGTTAGTTCTCTCTCTGTTTCAGTTCAATTAAAGTCAAGAAAAGAAAAGGGAAGAGAAGAGAAAATGGTGTCGTCGCAGGTGGTGAATACGTACCCGTTGTCGAGCTACACGTTCGGCACGAAGGAGCCCAAGATGGAGAAGGACACCTCCGTCGCGGATCGTCTCGCTCGCATGAAAGTCAAGTTCGTAATCGTATCTTCTCTTTCTTTTTCCAAACCCTAAACCCTAGACTACCCCCTGCCTTTTTTACTTGTTCCTTGTCCTGTGTGCCGCTCAAATTCGTTATATACCCTAACTGTTCTGACATATGATTATTTCCTTTGTTTCAGCTATATGAAGGAAGGAATGAGGACCAGTGTGGAAGGAATTTTACTGGTATGTTAAGTCTTTGCTCTCTTTTTAAAATATATTTTTCATCAGTGTACACTCGATTTTACTTTGGTCCTTGCATGAAAACAATTTCAATTTGATCCATATCTGTGCCATATTTTTCAACTTTATCCTAAGCATCAGTTGCTATTATAACACCATGAGATTGACATTGAGCTACCCTTAATATTGAGTATAGGGGCCAAATGTAAAAGCTAAATTGAAAAGGACTATAGCATCAAGGACTACAAATATAGTATTTATGGTTTACATACATGACACTCATTTTTTTGATTTGGTCCCTAGACTTGGGTGTCATATTTGTTATATAAATTTATGATTAGTTACAAAATTATTTCTACTAACTACTAACTTGAAGAACAATATACGGGATAACGTATAATTATCTATCAGGTTTGGGGGGTTTGTGGTTAAGATTTATTTATTTTTTGGGTTTGTGCAGTAGGTACAGGACAATATTGATGTTGTGATTTTTATTAACAATATTCTCTTGTTGGATGCTAAAATTTGGAGCTAGTGTTGGTTGGGATTTGAGTTATACTTGTGAATTGGGTTAATTAATTTCAATAACTTGGTGAAATTATAAGATTAGTATGCCAATATTTGGTTGCGTTAATTATCTGAATTGATGATAGATGATACATGCTTGATTTTACAATGAGGTAAATAGGTAAATTTGGTTTGGGCTTGTATTTCATTTTGTAGAAGATACACGGTTGTAATTTATGAAGCAAGAATTGCATGCAATAGAACAGATTATATTGTGGAACACTGGAATATAGAGACCAATCATTAGTTAGGGTTGTTCAAAGAAACTATTTCAGTATTTTGAACTGTACTGATTGAGAATTAAATTGAACCAAACTGTTAGAGAGTGGTTTGGTTTCAGCTAACTGTTTTGAGATTTGGTAAAAAACGAGATGTCATATCACAATACGAGACTCAAGAGTCTTGCAGCATCAAAATGCCATTCTGATACCACAACTTTATTATTTATTAAGTATCATTATGAGTAATAGCAACTACATGTTTTCAAATATGTTGCAAAGAGTAATTAGTTTAAACTGTGGGATAGCTAAAATTAATCTTTTTGTTATTTTTAATTGTTGTACTCTTGTCTGACAGACATGCTTTTTTTTTTTTTTTTGCTAATCATTGTGAATGTATTGAAGGCTGCAATTTTTTTTGTTTGAGATATAGATTTATCACTGAGCCTTTGCTTAATTATATCCTTATGATTATCATACATATTCACTTTGGTTGATGCTTTTCTTCACCAAATTAATCTGAATGCTTTCTTCCTATGTTTTTCTATTATATAACTCATCTGCATTTTCTAAGTTGTGTCAATATATACTCAGGTTCATGGTGAGCCCTAAATGTGGCATTATATCCACAATTCAAAAGATAAATTTGAAATTATAAAATTTGTATATTATAAAATCTGGTGCTTTTATATCTTGCTATTTGCTAAGCTGCATTAAATTACATTTCATAATTCAAAACATAATTTAGTGATCATCTCTTCAGATATTCAAACGCACCATCTAGAAACTTTAAAGCTAACGGAGGCTAAGCTGCAACCATGATGCCATAAACAGTTGGGTTCAGTTCTTTAAATCATTTTCCAGTGCGGTTCAGTTTTCTCTCCTGAACTGAACTATGAGCAGCCCCTATGACATTAGTTTCTGTTTTGGTCAGTAATAAAGAATTGACAAGTACCCAATCCTCCTGGGCATCCATAATTCTATATTTAGATGGAATAGTGGTAAGACTGTACATTTGACCCTCTACAAATCTCAATGGTGGGAGCCTTATATATTGTGCTGCCCATTATGAGTGAGAGTCTTGGTGCAACAATAAGATTGTTAACTTTTGACCTGGTGGTCATTAGGTCTAATCATGGAGACATCCTCTCTGCCCATTAGGGTGAAGCTGTGTACATTTAAACTTTCCCCAACTCCACAGTGATGGGGAGCCTCATGTACCAGACCCCCTTCCCCCCAAAAAATAAATGATGTTGCTATGGAGCTTTGACATACTGAGACCAAAGGGCCCATCCAAGTGGAGGAAAAAAGTGGAACCCGGACCCTCTACATACATCTGATCAATTCCATGCTGAACTCATCCAGGACACTTAGATTTTTACTTTTTCACTTATTCCTATGATATGGTTTCCCACTGTATTCTTGTTAATTCTCATCCATGGCATTACTTTCGTAGGAAAAGACTTCCATCTAATTTCCTTGAAGATTCTGCTTATTGTCCTATCTCATCTTTATGCCTTCAATTTTGCAGGTACAAGAACACAATCATCCTCATATACTTCTTCTGCAAATTGGAAACACTTTCTGCAAACTCCCAGGTGGTCGTCTCAAACCAGGAGAGAATGGTAAATATCTTGCTTCTGTGTTCTGAATATGATAGTCTGAAAATAGCAGTTTGTGATTATGCTAATGTGCTTTTTTTTTGTGGGGTTGTTTGATGCTGTTTACAGAAATTGAGGGCTTGAAGAGAAAGTTGACTAGCAAGCTTGGTGCTAATTCACCAGCTCTCGTGCCTGATTGGCAGGTATTATTACTTTTTTAGACGTATGGACTCTGGAGAGACATGTTAAATTTGGCATTCTGTGACTGTCCCCATGTTTTTTGTTGTTCATTTGCACTTATCCTTGCAAAACTGCAGATAGGTGAGTGTGTTGCCATCTGGTGGAGGCCAAATTTTGAAACCATAATGTATCCATACTGCCCTCCTCATATAACAAAACCCAAGGTAATTTGTGAAATCAATGTCATTGAATATCTTGCATGCCTGTCTCGGTCAGTTGGTCCATGCTTACAACAATATCCTTGAATATCTTGTATGCAGGAGTGCAAAAAACTTTTCCTTGTTCATTTATCTGAGAGGGAATACTTTGCAGTGCCCAAAAATTTAAAACTGCTTGCTGTTCCATTGTTTGAACTCTATGACAATGTTCAGGTATGGTACTTAATATAGTTCTTTCCTATTCCTGGATTGTTTCTTTATGATGTGAAGAATTAAAATGGCTATCATTAATTGTTTAATGGAAAACCATGTATATTAACTGAAACTGTTCCAAGTAAGGGAATCCTATCAATTGATGTGGGAGATTGGGTTCATCACTTCATCTAAAATGTTTTCTTTTTGGTCATGGTATTAACTTTGAAACTTATTCACGTAACTATGCTTGTGAATCAAAATGTTATAATTTATTCTGTGTCATATGAAATTTGTGTATCACTTGTTTGCAGAGATACGGGCCAGTTATATCCACCATTCCTCAGCAGCTATCCAGATTCCAGTTTAAAATGATCACTAATTGAACGTATATTTGAACCTTACATGCTTATAAATGAGTACTTTCATTTGTTACTTTCGTAACCAGGACTGACATTATCATTCCATAGACTAGCTAGAGAACTGAGTTTTGAAGTGAGCTTCTGAATAGAATATTTATTTTGTGACATGGTTTGTCTATATTTTGTGACGCGTTGGGAAGCACAACCTGATTCAAATATTCAAAGCTCATTTTCTTTCTTACTGTTTGCGTCACCCATATAAAAGTCCAAAGGCCTTGTGTGATTTCTTTTATTGATAATGAGAAAATGTCAATAAGAGCCACTAAAAAATAGTATTTTGGTACGGAAGGAATCAATATCATTGACATGTGTAGGAAAGGACTATCAAAAACACATTTACCTGGCATGTCAACTTGGATTTTTAAACACTTCAAAAGTTTCACACTAACAAATGGTCATGCCTACTATGTCATAAAAATTTTGGTTTAAAGTTTACTGCATCATGGTACATTTGATTTCCTCTGAATAAGACGAAACATATAATGGAAGATAATCCAGACCAAGAATTTTTTTGAGACAAGGACGACTGTCGCTCGTTGGATATCGCTTTTGTGGTTTTTGAAAGCCTAAGATGTCCTTAATATTTTTTTATCGGTTTGAGAAACATTAATTTTGAAAAGCGTTGTCTTTTTATTAAGCAATCTAATATGCAAGCACTTGCTCTGCCCCCCTCCCCCTCTCCCAAGAGAAGAGAATATTTAGAACTTAATATCTTTATAGAAAGACTTGAAATCCTGAAGTTGAAATAATTTACTAATCTCTAAGAACTGTGGGCCAGAGCCACAGACGTCGGTGTAGTGATTACTAAGGTTAATCACATAGTAATATTTAGGGTAATTGGGGTCTTTTTTTATTTGATTTGATAATTGATAATGACATGTATAGTTTATTTGTTTGTGAGAAGCTGAGAAGTTTGCCCCCTCCCTTTTAAATGATCCAAACTGAATTTACCTAATGCATAAATGGAATTTTACTATGGTTCAAATAAGGACAGTTGACTGCGCTTTAGCTCAGCGGTTGGTGAAATCTATTTTGCTAACAAATTTGAAATCTATTTTGCTAACAAATTTTAATCACAATACTAACTGTTAATTATAATAATAAATAATAGTAACTACTTTATTACATATGAAAAACTTTGATGTAGTATATTCTGGCATCGCATCACATTGTTGGGATTTTATAGCTAACAAGAAACGATTTGAATTTAGAACAATATCTTTTTTTATTTTTAAGTAGGGGTGGGGGTGGGGGTGGGGTTGCTTATATAGAACAATATCTCTTATGTAATTAACGAGCACTTTTGAATTGGCTAGACGGCTTTTCAATATAACATATAGTATTGTATGTATACAGCTCTCGTCATCAATCTTTTAATCTTGTTAAATCTGTCTTATTCCCTAATCATGAGTTGATCATGGCACAAAATAAAATCAAATAATGTCATAGAGGACACATGTAGTAGTACGATAAGGGAGCATAAAAATATATAGTAAATGCTGTCTACTTAACACCGAGTTTAATTAGAAGTCCTTTGAATTTTTTTTCATATCTAAAAATACATTTTATTTTATTCCATGTGAACCTAGGCAGAATGAGAGAATAGGGACAAAAAATAAATTATCCAAAGATAGAGAAATGACTAATTTCCTCAAACAAAAAAAAGAAATGATTAATTATGCACATATAATTTATTGAAAATAGAAGTATTTTGTACATACAGAGCAAACGAGCAATACATTGAACCATTAGGTATGCTAAATTTGTTGATTTTTATAGTAATCATATTAAATTTATATAAATAGCTATTTATAATTAAATATGTATGATTATTAAACTCTACAATTTATTAAAAATAAGTGTTAAATATGGAAGATAAAATATTATTTTTTGAAATTAACATAGATAAAAAAAATAAAAAATCGTACTGCATCTAACTTATAAGTCAATAAGTTTTTTTTACTTTATCAAATCAAAACTTTAAATTTGTAATTTTTTTTTAATAGTAGTTTATACCCAAACAGTTCTAACATGTTTGCTTTTGTTCTGGTCTTGTTTGACTAGTTTATAAGTTGTCTAGTGTGTGAATTAATTGATAAGAAATTATTTTAACTTAATTAGTAATTTGATGTTTAAGTATTGAATATGTAACTATGTTAAATAATTGAAGAGAAAAGCTACTCAACTCTCTTATCAAACATAAACTTAAATTATTTTATTTAATTTAGGCTATTTAATTTTTTACTTATTTATTTGAATTAGCTATGCATATTTTTATTTTATTTTTAAATTTTACCTAAATTAAAAAATTATCCATGCAATATATAAGAAACTTGCTACTTACTTATAAAAACAACTTAAATAATTTTTACATTTTTTATATGATAAATAATTAATTACTCATTATCATTCTCTCTTTAGATAAGCAAGTGTTGGAAAAAATATCAAGGACTAAAAACACCAGAAAGTTTTCGATCAATGAGCCCCACAAGTGATGACACTATATCCAACTTAAAATTTAGATATATAAATCTTCTTTCCTTATACATTACTTAACTTGCTCGTTTATTCACACTCGTAATTCTAATGAGAAGTTCTCATTGTCTTGAGGTGCTGTTATATCAGGCCAATTTTGTAGATAAAATGAAAATTCCTTCTCTCTTAAGACCTAAGTTTTACATCAATAATGAACCTTAATTAGAAGTGCAAAAGACAACAATTGAAAGATTCCCTTTTGCCCTAAAAGATAGTAGTCGGCAGATAATGATTCTTCATCCTTTCCACAAGTTTTGGCAGAATAATATAATTGTTCCATAAGTTTAGGCAGAAGCAAACATCTGTAGAGAACAGCTACATGAAAAATACGTCCTTTAGAGATTCAGGCACGCCTACAATTTTTTAGGTAATTTGATTAAAAGTCTTTTAAAATTTATTGAAGGCTTAGACTTATTTTAACTCCCTTCCGAATTTCTATCTCATTAGTCTATTTAAAGGGCAATTAGAAAAGTCTTTATTTTCTTCGTTCTCATCAATATTATTATTTAATATTATTTGACAAACTGAATAATTCTTGCTACTTAGAGGAGGCCAAGCTTCAACCATGCGTGACAAATTTTTTATCCCCATTGGACTTTGTGTGTGTAGTTTTTCAACCAGTTTTTTTTTTTTTTTAAATTATGAAAATGCAATCTGGCAAAGGGACTTCAGTGGGGTATATTAGTTAAATATATAAATAAAATAATGTTCTGTTTATATATTGAAGAACCACATTGCCCAATTCTCAACAATAATTGTGATTCCTTGTTGATCTCATTAAGTCATTAATCGATTTAATAATCGGAAATTCGGAACAATAATGTAATACAAACATACGCGCTTGGGAATTTCTTCACCAACACAACACTGTACCTTTGTCTTGTCTCACTAGGATTCCCGTGTTGTTCCTTGACAAACTAACTGGGGATCATTATTTTCTTAGTCAATGGCTTGTTTTGCTAGGGTATGTGCCTGATTGAAGGGACATTACCAACTCCAAGATATACATGGCTACTCCTGAGATTCTACTATCAAACATGATCATCCTTCTTCTCTGGAATGAGTTAGGAATACATGTGAATTTGCCAACTAATTTATCACCTTATCTATTTAATTTTTAAGAGTTTAATTTTGATACATTTTTTTTATATAAATTCATATATTGTTAACCTATTAAAAATTATTCTACAAATAAAATTTAAAATAATTATTATAAAAGTAAAAAGTTTTATCATATCTAACCATTTATAATTGAATGATTATATAAAAAAAAATTTAGACTGACCATGCATTTTAATTAAATTCAATTTTTAATAGACTTTAACTTTTATGCATTAACAGTATAATTTTTTTTACACCGTCAACAAATAAAAAATTAGATTAAAAATGATTTTTAAGGTAATTTTTATAAAATCAATAAAATTACAATTTTAATTAATTAATAGTGTAATTTTTCTCAAACTTGGTTGATGACTTCATATAGACTGGTAAATTAGTCAATGAAAAATAATCCCATAGAAGAGGGGATCTGTTTTATCAGTTCAAAAGTAAAGGCATTTGTTAAAAGCAACTGATCTATATTTTATAGCTTCAACTATTCGACACCAATCAGCATAGGTTAATCCAACCCACATACGAAATATGAACTAATGCAACAGAAATTGATCCTCTCTGCTTAGAATCATGGGAAAATGTCCAAATTAATTTGCTGGCTGCCATGTATCATCCAAATTAGTCTATTTGATTCTGTTATAATTTTGTATTTAAGAGTTCTAAGCCTCTAATTTAAAATACTGTTACCATTTCCTTGAACAAAAGGTTTTCCATGTCAATATTTTCTCTCAACATGCAGTTATAAGCAAATGCACTGTCTAATTGTTAAACATGATCCCGCTTGAACATCCTTTAAGTCAACCCTTTGTTCTGAAAATTGCTGCACCCATTTCACGTTTTTATCCTGATGTTGTCCACATTTAATGCCATCATCTTCTTTAATAATGAACATTGTTGGTATGAATAATATTAGATTCAGGTTCTTTAATCACATGATCATGAGTTTGAATTCTAATTAAGACGAAGATTAGACGAATGAAAAAAAATTGTTGACTGACCACAACGCACCTATGAGTATTAACAAGTCTTTCAGAAAAAATAAAAAATCTTTGGTAACCGAATATTTCTTTGCAATAATATACATCAACAACAAAAAAAATGCTATCATCTTCTATTATCTGCTAAATTTGTACAAACGTTCCTTTTGCAATAATGAAAGTGAAATGGCTCTAGTAAGGACAATTTTCTCGTATAGCAACATCAGCATGCACAAACTTGTAGATTCTTCACGCTTACCTGATTCACTGTTGCTGGCATTTATTTCATCGACTGCATACATCAGCCAAAGAAAGAAGACAAAAGCTGGTTTCTTAACTGCATTAAGTTTGTAATAAAAATTTGACTCTATATCAAAGAATAAAAAAGAATTTGGTGGTTTTTCCTTATATTAGTTTTTTTTTTTCCAATTCTTAGTTTGTTTTTGTTAACCACGTCTTATATTCCTTTAAATTTATAAGCGTATATAATTTGGTCTTTTTTTTTATTTGTCGTATTTTCCCAAAATTAATCTAACTCAACTGGATCTTATCCAATTCAACAAGTAGACACAGTTTCAAGGACAATCAACATGCAATCAGCATAAAAAAAAACAGGATCTTTTACCATTTATTATTGCCTTATTTGAAATTGAGTTATGCAGTACCTGAAATTTCAAAAGGTGGGGATGCAAACCCCGATATGAAAAAGACCAAAATCTATAACCTAAAAAGCATATTTACTATTCAGATGTGAATGGTAATAAAATGAAGAGTTTAAGATAGTTTTTCAGGACTATTTTATGAAAAAATAAGCTATGTATTATTGATATAAAATAATTTTATCTTATTATCTAATCATCAAGAGTTTATTAGCTTTTATGATAACTACCTTAATGATTACATAAATAATAATTTATATTGAATAACAGTATAATACTCTATACTAACTGCACTAAGCTGTTTTTATTTATATGTTACAACTGATGTTACACTTAAAAACAATGTTACAATTGATGATCAAGTTTTATACTATGCAGTACTTGTGTGAATGAATAGACATAGTATCCTCCACAGTACTTCTTAGGCGGTAGAGAATGTGTCGGCACGAGATATGTGTTGACTTGAATAAGCATAAGTTATTAGGTGTACTGTCTCAATGAATAGTCATAGTATCCTCCAAGCTTCATTCCTGTTATTACCTCGCTACCATTCAGTCTACCTGGCCAGAGAACAAAATGAGGTTTCATCAGTTTGATTAATTTATGTTGTAGGTGAAGACTCAACACTCTTTTTCACATCTTTAACGAATTGAAGCCTTTCACATTAAATAAGACTTTCATTTCATATTCCTCATAAAAATATTTAAAAATAGACAAACAAAAAAAACAAATCATGTAACTTTTGGGGATTTTGGACATGTGATCTAGTAAAGTTGTTAAAGGATTGAGATGTGGCATAGTAGCAAAGCATGATACCATAAGTTCCAACATTTTCCAATTTGGCACCCTTCGAGTCTGCAAAGGTGAATTTCAGCAAGGTAGAACAAGTTTTCAACCCTTTGGGGTAGGGGAGAAATTTTTTATTCAATAGAAGTTTCTTGGTTTATACATTTATTTTGTTATTTCAACGCTTGTTGTGAATAAGTAATGGATAAAAGAAATGCACAAGCACGACTATTTCCTAGTATTTTTATATATAAGTCTGTGTGTGCACTTATTTCCCTACCAAATATTGTTCCCTAGGCCTCCTTCTCTTAGTCTGCTCTGTGTATTCTGTTATTAGAGAATCCAATTGAATTCCCAGCCTACCATTGTGTGAGGCAAAGTAAAATGGGGTGCCAGGCATTGGAAAAGGCAAAAGCAAAACATAAGAAGGGGTTATGGTCCCCTGAAGAAGACAATAAGCTCAGAAACCACATCCTTAAGCATGGTCATGGCTGCTGGAGTTCTGTCCCCATTAAGGCAGGTTGGTTTATTTCTTCTTCCCTGTTTGTTTCTCACCTTTTCTCAATTATACCACACTCAGCATATTTCTCACATGTACTACACAGAACAAAGGGGCATTATTCCATACTCTTGATATTATTAAATGAAGACATACTTGCTTTTCTTCAAGGTTTCTCTCCTTTGATTTCAAAGTATGCCTACAACTTATTTGAACTCAGATTAAGCAATCAAATGAAAATGTGGACATGTTTCACTGATTTTAACATCAATAAATTTCAGATGTCTCAATTTTTTTTTCTTTTGGTATATAATGGGGATAATGAGGTTTAGACATCATGTAAATTAATCAAACTCCTCACCACTAATAAGCTTTTCTTCTCCCTTTGCTTGAATTAATTCTGAAAATTTGGTCCAATCAATTCTAGGTAGGAAAAGATTGTATTGATAAGGAAAATAATATTTGTACGAATAGGTGTTTGTGGCACGATAAGAAAATTATTAAATAAGCACGGACAATATAATATAAAAATATTTTATTTTTTATTTTTATTTTCACTTATCTTTAAAAATACATGTGAAGTGCATGACTTGCTAGTTAATAAAATTTCATAATCTTCTTTCCCAAAGTATTTTGACAATTCTGGCGTGCGTAATTTTTACACTTTATGGCAGACTAGATGGGTATTTTGAGTAACAGTAGATTCTGCTAAGTGTTATAGTCAAACCAAGAGGCACTAATATAGTATTTTTAATGTTTACCTGATATTGATGGGGCAAGTATATTTATGTACAGGCTTGCAAAGGAATGGAAAGAGCTGCAGATTAAGGTGGATTAACTATCTAAGGCCAGGATTAAAGAAAGGCAAGTTCACCAAACAGGAAGAGGAGACAATCCTGGCCCTTCACCACATGCTAGGCAACAAGTAAGCCACAAGAGTAATTCTTCTTTCACTTTATCATTTTTTAATACTTTCAATTTTATGAGCAAGTTGATGCAAAATAAGTAAATTTTGTAATTTTCAGTCTAAAATATTGATATAGACTTGTCATGAGTAGGTGTTAAATGTTAATCATGTTTTAATTAGTGCAAACTGATGCAAGTATAGGAAAAAAACAATGTCTCCAATTCAATGTTTGAGGCTTAAGCTAGGGAATGTTATTGGATTGGGAGTAGTTTGATAATTAATTCTATTTTAGGGAAGCAACTAGGTTCTTTTAAAATGATAAATAAAAGGAAGAACTGATTAGTCAGTCAAGCAATGAATAAATTAGCTTGGATGGCATACCTTTTTTAAAGAGGGATGAACATTGAAAACAAAAAAGGTCTATTCAACCATTCCTCAATTCTGTATATTTAATTTAAATCTAGCCCAATGTTATTTGTCTATTTTATAGTGTCCCTTCATATATTCTAACCAATTATCATCAAACATTTTATACATTGAATACATGTGTGAACTTGGTGACATTAATTCACAGTTGCCATCCTAAAATTTAGAACAGAAATTTAACACTAGTTTATGGAGGGGAGGAATAAAATAGTGCAGTGTAAATTCTTTGCTATAATTTATTCCCCTTATAATGAAGACTGCTAGTGCTAAGAGCAAGTTGAATTATATTGGCAAGGTGGTCGCAGATATCACAGCATTTACCAGGAAGGACAGACAATGAAATTAAAAACTACTGGCATTCATATTTGAAAAAGAGAGTGGCCAAAGCTAAGGAAATGGAATCTCATAACCAAATTAAGCATGCTAGCTCAAGCTCAGATACCATGGACTCTTCACATTCTCTCCAAAAACTTGCAACTCAAGGCCCACAAAATTACAACTTCACCAAAGAGGCTTGTCAAAGCTCCTTACCAAAACTGTTATTTGCTGAGTGGCTCTCATTGGACCATGTACATGGTGGGAACTCTGCAAATTCACTTGACTCTTTGGTCCTGAGGAATGGATTTGATCAAAATTCATGTTTTCAAGAAGCTGCAATTCATGATATGTCAGAGGTACCCTTTGGTGGAGAGTACCATAAATGTCTAACCAACGTTTCAACCCCTGAGATGTTCAATTCACAGCTAAGGTATGCAAATCAAATGGTGGAAAATGGTTTCATCCACTGTATACCCGGGGTTGACTTAAGTAGCAATTTCAGCATGAGCAATGATGCAATAATGTACGTATGAGAGCTAAGTTTCGGGGCTGGTCACCAAGGAATAATATTATTTTCTAATTATACATACTGAAAACAATCAAAAGTTTAGCAATATAAAATAATAGTTGTATGTGCTATACTATTATACCCCTACCCACACGCATGATTATTTGTTATTCTTTCAGAATTGTCCTTGCGTACATCTATGTAATTTCGTTTCAAATTATGAAGTCAACTACTCATGGTCTTCAATGTTTTTGCTCAAAATCTTTTTAACATTTTTGGCATTGATTTAAGTGCTATATAGTTTGAAGTAAGGCAAAACTTCAATACAATTTCTTATATTGTGTTGACCTTGTTTTTCAATTAAAATTAAAATTTTATTTTCATAATCTGCATAATCTTTTAATATATATTTTTATTGAACAAATTATCAAAATAAAACATTAATTCTAATTTAAAAAAAAACCTACAAATTTGTAATAAGTTTTGTCCACCAAGTAATGATTCGTTTCGAAGAGGATCAATTCAAGTGTTAGAGTTCTGCTGCAAATTCAACTCCACATAGTTCATCATCCCCAATATTACAATTCAAATGCAAATTGATTGACTTGTTTATCAGTCAATAGCGCTTCTATTTCACTGTATACGAGTATTGATCGGATCGAATGAAAGTCCACAATACAAATTAAACTAATTAAATTGAGTTAGTTAATTAGTTTTATATAATTTAAATATGAACTAAATCAATTATAATTTTTTATTTTTTAGATTTATTTATTTTAATTTAAACCAATTTGATAACTTGATCAATTTTTTTTGTTTTTTTATTAATATATTTTAGACTTTATTTTTTTCTACTTTTATCTTTCAATTTATTTTTCTCATAATCTTATCCAATATTATAAGTATCTTCATTTAATTATGTTTATTATATATATTTTTATTATATTTTAGATAAAAAAATTAATAATATATTATAATGTAAAACAATTTTCCATGATCATCTGGTTATAAATTATCATTCGTATTACTTTAAAATAATTAATATAAAAATATAAAAATTTATTATATACGATAAATTATGAAAAATATTAAATCAATAAATAATTTCTTTTTATCTTATTCGAATTATAATCATACGTTAAATATAACCCATCCTTCAACAATAATTTAAACTTGGTTTGCAATTTCATGGAAAATGGCCTCTTCCATTGTACCCAACACCATTGGTATTAAATAATAAAATAAATGATTAGTCACTAAAAAAATAAAAAAAAATTATCTTCCATTAATATAAAATTGAATACTATATAAAATAAACAATAAATCACGATAAAAATTAAAAAATATAATAATTTATTTATTTTATTATAATATAATGATCTAAAACAAATCAATTCATTTTTAATCAGACTTATTAAGTTTAGATTGATGAAAAAAAACTATCAAAATTTGAACCAAAATTAACTTGTATATCTTTATAGTTTGTTTAAGTTTTTAATTAGATTCCTACAATTAAAAATACTTCAAAACAATTTTTATAATTTTAAAATTCTGTAATTAAATTCTCCACTCGTAGATAAAGTTGTAATTATGTTAGATTATACTTATTGGTTATTGGATATTATAATATGACAAATATTTTTTTTATTATGCTGATATGTTCTAATTGGTAATTATTTTTTTTTTTTATTTTTTATTTTTTATTTTTTATTTTTATCTTTTTTATTATTTAAGGTTTTTATAGTCTTAATTTTAACTGTTAGTAAATATACTTAAATTATATTTTTTCAAAAGTTCAATTACTGGATTACATACACAGTTAAACATATAGTAGATACTTGAATTATTTGGTATTTAAAATATTCATATTCTTGGCTTTTACATAGTAGTGACAAGAATTATATGAAAATTTATTATAAAATATTATAACAATAATACAATGTTCCAAGAAAATATTTAATTTAAGAATTAACCTTTTTAATTTTTTTCTTCCCATTTTTAATTGTCAAGAGATAATGTAATGAAACTTAAAATGGAGTTTGTCTTGTTTCTTTAATTCCCCATCTCTTTTTTTTTCTTACTCTTTTTGTGTGCAAAAAGTGTTAAATATAACGATAATTTTTTTTCTTATATACAACAAAGTTTCTCCATATGACTCAATTGGAAGATGAAATTAAAGATTTAAAAACTCTTAAAAAATAAAAATAAAGAATAATTATTATATTAAAATATTATATTAATATAATAAAAATATAAATTACTATATTACAATAGTCCCATAGCATAAACTAATGAAATTTAAATATAAAGATAATTTTTTTTCTTATATACAACAAAGTATCTCCATGTGACTCAATTGGAAGATGAAATTAAAGATTTAAAAATTCTTAAAAAATAAAAATAAAGAATAATTATTATATTAAAATATTACATTCATATAATAAAAAATATAAATTACCATATTACAATAGTCCCATAGCATAAGCTAATGGAATTATAATAAATATAGTTTGAGAAGATTTAATTACAAATTTTTTAAACTATAAAATTTTTTTAAAAGTATTTTTAACTATAAAGACTTAATAAAAGAATAAAAAAATTACATAAATTTACTTATTAATTTAAGCCTTTTATTAAAAACCTGAATTAATCCAACCATCAACGACCTTTTAATATATGAACTTCTCCACGTATATGAATACAATTGTAAGATATATTTTTTGTGATAAAAAAATCAGAATTATATTTATATAATTGTGAAATATCACGCTAGAGCTGCTATAGCAAAATGATGAATGCTCAACCGTCATAACTGTCAACTGTGATATAAACATCTGCCCGTCTGCCAATCAGTAGCAACAACAACATAAGATGCACTAATAATAGTCAGACATCAGTGATAATGGAAAAAAGGTTTAATTACTTATCCTTATATTTATATCATTTTTATGTTTTGACTTTTATATTTAAAAATAATTTATTTTAGTTTTTATACTTATAATTTTATATTATTTTAGTTTCTTTAGTTAAATATGATTTAATTTGGTTAAGTAAAATTGTCATAAAGTATAAATTAATAATATAAAAATACAACCATTTTTTTTTGGTAGTTATTAAACTAGTACAAATTAATCTTGTAAAGGAAAATCTTATAAAAGTTGTGGTAGTTTTATGTCAATTTCATCCAACCAATATGTATTTTATAGCAATTTTACTTAACAAATTTAATACCCGCTTTATTAAATAAAGCAATTTTTTTAATATAAAGTCTAAAATAGTAGATATCAAAACAATAACAATAATCATTTTAAGTACAAATACCAAAAACGTAAAGACCAAATAAAATTACTCTGAATCATTTATTCGCCTAGGACCATATATGATGGATTTAATAAATACCAATTTATTAGTATATTTAAGAACCATTGAGTAAATGTATATGAAGGCGCCACTCATGGGAGTACTCAAGTGAATGTACTAGTTCATTTAAAAGGAAAGATTTTAGTTTCAAGGTAGAGAGTAGAAACTCGTGACAAATCAGAATTCAATTTGTATCTCTCTTTCACTGTTTTTCCTGGATTATGTTATGGGGATGAAGGAATGGCGGTGGGGCACTCCATATATTAATTTTTTTGTCCAACATCAATGTTGTGTCACATTTAATACTAGTGGGCCATGACATTTCTTGAAGTCCTTGCAGTGTTGAAGTTTTATCGTATTAAACCATTATCTGAGTGATTGTCACCAGCTTGAAATAATGAAGTCGTCAGTGAAGAAGGCTAAGGTAGCCCATAGAAGAGCCATCGAAGTAATTACAATCATCATAATAGGTGTCCATTTCAACGCAATCACCTGTGCTCCAAAACAATAAAATCAACAATTGACATTTTATTTTTCTGTTTTCTTGCCTAGAAAATGGGGTAAAGAAAATTTAGAACTAGCATTCAATTTTAGCCTAGTTCTCGGTTTCTAATTTTCTGTTATAGCATACCTCAAGGCGTGGGGAACACCATATTGTGGATTCAGGTTGAGGAGTAACTGGTACCCTTCTCATTGGCTCTGTTATTAATTACAAGATATTGCCATGTGACCAAAAAAGTTGCATAACTTGTTTTGCACTTTGTTCATGCTTCTTAGTGCAAACAATCAAAAGTGTGAGGGGAATAACCTTACCTGAATTTCTCTTCCTTTCTAAAATGTTGTAAATGTCTTCAGTTGCAATATCAAAATCTTGTTTCCTGTTGGCACTAAGTTTTGATAGGTTGGCCTGAGTTCTTGTATCAATGTACTGTCTGCTAAAGTTTGCAATTACACCATCTGACAAAGAAATTGTGATTTGTTTGACAAGGAAATATGGCAAAAGCAAAAATTTCACAAAGAGGAAATGTTGGGGGGAAAAAAAAGTGGACCTCCATTTCCTTAGTTAGCAAACATTAACACCAAGTGCTAGACAATGATATCAATGTAGCAGATTAATTGTTTGAGGGAATTACCAAATTTGATAAAGCTGTATGGCCTTGTGATTTTGCCTATGAGGGTTTTATCAAACTTCTCAAACTCCTTTTGGATATCTTGTAGGTAATGGAAAGCCAGTTTTCTTGGGTACGTGGACTCACACAAGACCATGAAAACTACTCCGTTCTCGACCAAGTAGCTTAATACCAGAAGAGTATAATTATAATCAAATTTATTGCATTGCAACTTAAGAAACTAGAGAGGATAAAAAACCCAAAAAAGGCAAGTTCCATTAATTTAAACTCCAGGTTTAAATGGAATGTTAATAGACTCAAAACAAACTCAACTTCTTGCACATTTCCTTAAAGATTAGCCTGTGGTAAAGTGACAAGTAAACGAAGAATATGATGCATAAAAGAAAATTGCAAGCATGACAACTACTTAATCCATAAAATAACTAAAACTAAATTTGAAAGAAATTAGTTTCATTAATTATCTGGTGTCGATATCTATGTTAATTTTTTGTTTTAGTTTATATTTTATTCTTTAATATGTTTTAATCATTATATCTCTATTTTGTGATAGTTTTATATCACTGGAAAACTAACAAAGACTGTAACATAAAAAGAATTTTTTGATATAAGGATTAAAATATAGAATTTTTAATTATAGAGACTAAAAGAAAAAGTTGTCATTGAGACCAAATAATTAATTAAACTAAAGAAATTAAAAGAACAGGAAAAATTAAAAAGGAAGGATACTTGAAGCAGAAATGATCAACATGAATAGTCATCTTGGAAGCTGTCAATGCTCCCCTTGAAATTTCTTGGAGTATGAATTCTGCTTGTTGCTTGTAACATGAAAGATATCCATTCTCTTCATTCATATATCTCAGTCCTTGTGCTAGAGGCAATCCATCGCTTACCCTTCCAACTATAGTTACCTTAACCATTCCCTTTGAAGTTTGAACCAAAACCAATCTCTGAAAATTTCTCTTTTATCTCAAATAATGGATTGGTTCTCCTTTCTTAATGACTAGATAGATGGATTTATTTGTAAGGCCTTTTTATAGAATGTGTGAGGTGAAGGAATGAGTCAGAGAACTTGGAAAAGAAGTTATTCCTAGTGTGTGCAAAAGGAACCATTATGGGTGGAGAAAAGAAAGGTGGTGGCAAAAGTTTTATATGATAAACTCCTTAAGAAGAATATGCATTTCCCTTCTTTAGCACCTTTTCCGTCTTTTCAATTGTCATGGTCCGCGTGGAAAATTGTTACTTTTCATTTTTCATTTTTTGGTGCAATGTGGAGTGTTGTGATTTGGTGAATCGATCATCCACAACAGGAGATTTACTATATATTTTAAATTAAATTAAGAATAATATACCCTTACTATTACGCTGTATAAACTCAATTTAGAAAAATCTTACCAAATTTCTTAATACGATTGTAGTGCAATGTATTTTAAAATATTTAACATTGACATTTTTCTAGGAAGCCTAAAAGCAACAGCATGGATACATTTGAAATGTGTTTGATATAAAGTTGAGTAATGAAATTTTTAGTGAATAACTAAACACTGAATTTTAATTTTGAAAATAACTATTTAGGCGTTGAAAGAGAATTGAAGAAAGTATTGTAATTTAACAAAATAAATGAAACTATATCATAACAATTATTGCTTAGTGGGTTAACCAAAAACAGGATTATGGATGAGTCCTAATTGGGTGGAAGGTTAATTCTCCTGTCCTCTTTTCTCATTCCACTTGGATCTCACAATTGGATTTTCCTACCTTAAAAAAATCTAAATAAATGCGAAAAGACAATGTATTTTATTTAGTAATTAACAAAAAAAAAACTAATGATAATTATTATGCTCTAATCTCAATAGTTATTTTAGAGTTGGAAATTATTTATCTAAGTTATTGTCCAACGTTTAGAGGAGTGTCACATATAAAGACTTTGGCGTATAAAATTAGTATTTAATAGAATAATTACTAGTTTGTGTAAGATGAGTACGGGTATACTAGTATTTATAGAAGTATAGAAGTTATGGTTTGATGATTTACCATTTCCAATTCATCATGTTTCTTTATAAGAATGGTTGTAATTGTAGGTCACATTAGTTGTCTTTTGTATGTGTATTCCAATATTAAAAGTAGTTGAGTAATTTCAAGAAGTTTTTAATACTGTTTGTTTCAAGTAAGATGGTTGGATAAAGATAGAATACCTCATATGATAATCCATCTAATAATTGATGGTTGGACAAAATAGTTGATCTCAAAGAAAATTATTGAAGCGTAACACCTTTTCAAATAATAATTATTCACATTTCTTAATATTTGTCAAGATTACAGTAAGTAAAAGTATATTATGGCTCAATTGAAAATTCATATGAGAAACCCAAATAGTAAAATCATATTTCATAAACTTTCTACTGTTCTTACTGTCTACTGCCTTCAAAGTTCCACAACCACAAGAATCTAGCAAAAGATGAGATGGGTATTGTAACATTAATTTTTTATTAGCATGAATTTCCAAGTAAGTAAACAAAAAATAATAACTAATTACTTAATAAATATAGCATAAACTCTTTCTTAATAAAAAAAAAACACAAAAAACTTGAGAGAGTAAACTTAAACTTACATATAAAAAAGAAACAGCAGAATCTAATTTAATGGTTGTGCATATACATGAATGTTGTCAAGTTCTTAAAAGTATTCGACTTGGAGAAAGAAAAAAAAAATTACATAAAAAATTATGAAAAAACTAAGCTCACATATTGATGATCATAGACTTTATAAAAATATGATCCGAAATGAGAGTGGACCAAATGATCCATAAAGTGAAACAGAAAAATACAAGAGAAGAGAAAATGGTAGGAAAAGCGAAGGGACAGAGGGTTTGACTCGCGGGGCAGTTCAGAACATAAATGCAGCACGTCGTCAACACCTTAACCAATAAACATTCATTAGATATGATGGGAATGTGTATTCCAATTCTCTCTTTGTCTTGTCTTGTCTTGTCTTTTCCTCAACTCTTCCAACCTTTCAGCTTTACTTCTCCTCACACTTGCATCGTTTTCTGCTTCTTATTCTGACGCCTAAGTGGGGCTTCTGCGTTCCTTACTCTCCACCTTCCACCTTCCACCTTCCACCTTCCACCTTCCACCTTATATCTCTCTCTCTTTGCGTTACAGGGGCATCTTTGTTTTTTTTACTTTTAAATGTCACACTCTAAGCCGCCCCATTGTCCTATTATGCACACATGCATTTAATTTATAGTTTCCTTCTGCAACACTCTTCTCTCTCTCACCCTATTCTTATCATCACTCTTTCAAACCACAAGTTATGAGTGGTTAACATGGGTAAAGCACCTTGTTGTGACAAACATGGAGTCAAAAGGGGTGCTTGGACTCCTCAAGAAGACCAAGCCTTGGTTGACTACATCAACAACCATGGCCATGGAAGTTGGCGTACACTCCCCAAACATGCAGGTCAACTTTCTTCTTCTCTGCTTTTGCATTTCTTCTAAGCCACTTTTGTGTTTATCCAAAAGGTTTTAGTTCTTGGTTGGTTATTTGATAACTCTCAAGCTTGCTCTTGAAGAAACCCCAATCACAATGTGAAGAAAACCCTCATTGTTTCTTTTTCGGGGGTTACTTAAGTACTCTTCCTTTATAGAAATGGACTAATGAGAATGTTACGTTGGTAATTTAATTGTGTTGTCATTCAATACTTGCTGAAACCTAATTTGTTGGCATATGCATAGGACTTTCTTTTGATGCAATTATACTTTCCCCTTTGAAAATTTGTGTTGAACGGGGGTCTGAAGGGTGAAAATTTGACACACTGAAGAAAGAAGATGAAAAGACATGGTTATAATCATGAAGAAATTATTCAGCATTTCATTAATGTATGTTTACGACAGGTCTTCTACGATGTGGAAAAAGTTGTCGGCTTCGGTGGATAAACTATCTTCGCCCTGGCATCAAGCGTGGTCCATTTACTAAAGAAGAAGAAAGTACAATTGTTCAACTTCATGGCATGCTTGGCAACAGGTACCACATTGATGCATTTGCTCATTTTCTTCAACTTGTACTCAATGCACACATGGATATACCCAAAACCCTCTTGCTCCTGAAGGCTTACTTTACTCATAAGTTGCATCGTATACATGTTGCGTGCTTCAAAAAACGTGTCACTTCCAATGGATATTGTTTCAGTTTCATCGCTTAGAAATGTCTGGATTAAAGTTTGCTACTTAATTTTGAATGAACTTCATTTTGCCAAAAGCAACATTCCCTTTTCTCCCATTTCAAAGTGAGTTTTAAAGCAAAATTGAAACACAATTCAGTTTACAATCTGACCCAACAGAAAACCAAACGATGCTTTTTTAATTTTTCTTTTTGAACGGATGTTAGAGGCCTTTCAACCAAAAACCAAACATAGCCTTGGTATTCTCATTTCGTTGCCATTCTTTCAATCCTTTTTGTCATCAAGGATCCTTGTGTACTAACTAAAAACTTGAGGAAAAGAAGGACTTTCAAGTTTCATAATATAACCTTAGACCTCGAACCTCCATAATCTTGTGCTTGGACTTAAATATTTGGTTGCGTTAATCTGTGCTTGTGATATTGCATTCACTTTGCATATAACTAGTGACCATGCATTCTGTTAGGTGGGCTGCTATAGCATCCCAACTACCTGGAAGAATCGACAATGAGATTAAGAACTATTGGAACACCCATCTAAAGAAGCGCCTCCTTCGGTGTCATTTCCTAAGAGCAAAACAGCCATGTGTCATTCCTGATCAAATCATTGTCAAGTCTGAATCTCCTTCGACGCGTCACATGGTACAATGGGAAAGTGTGAGAGTTGAGGCAGAGGCAAGGTTGTCAATGGAATCCTCGTTTCTCAATTCATGGCCAACAAGTAAAACATGCCCTGATCACTTTCTTCAACTTTGGCATTCTGAGGTTGGACACTCATTTCGTATGATCAAGGGAAAGGAAGCAATACTGTGTCGAAGTCCTTTCTCACAACCTTCATCCTCATCAAAATTGGAGTCTTGTTCGGATGTGTCATTGCAGGTGAAAAACACTGGAACTAGTAGTTGCAATCCAAATCATGAGGATGTTAACATGATTCATGAACAAACAAGTAGCTACAAACCAAAGCTTGATGATGACACAGCTGGGTCAGAGTCAGGCAATTATGAATTTCTTGATGCTTCTGATTCTGCACTAAAGCACCTACTACATATGCCTGATAGTGATATAGGATTCTTGGGACAGAATGACAATTTCCTAAATCTCCTTGATGGTACATGTGACTAAGATAGTCTCCTTCATATTTCTTCGGAGAAAGGCAATACTTAGAACAGATAGGAAAATTTTCTTTGCCTTTTATGATTTCTTCATTTTTGTAAATGCACTCACCATTTAGCCGGTTTCCAATAGTTGGTTTAGGAGGAAAAAAAAGGTAGATAGAGGAATAGGTGCTAGACTTCAACCTTACCTTCCACTTGATAGCTGTAGCTAAAAAGTTAACATTAATGGATTCAGAGTTAATGATATATTGATATTGTTCATGTCCTTCAATTGCTACTGCTGACGTGTTCTTTGATTCACAAAAGTACAGGGCTGAAATATGTCACATGAGTAGGAATTATAGTGTTGACATACCGATAACTAACAAGAAACACAGCCTGAATTTCAAATCCTCACTCTGTTTATGCTGATGAGACATAATGAAGAGAGTCAAGAGATTACAAGATTCTAGGGACGTAAGTTATGATCCACTATTTGAATAATTATTTGATTTTAAAATAAGTTCGCCTAAACTAAATTTGTTTTAAAGTGAGTAATTGTGTTTTAATTTTGAATTTTAATAAGATCACATTACGTTTTAAATATCGTCATATAAGGCAGAAGTACTTGGATAAATTGCCCGTCTGGGACTGAGATGGATTAGTGGCCTAATGCTACAAGAAATTCGTATTGCCGAAATTGAATAATTCAATTTCTTTTATACACAATGTAATTGTTATATACACACCAACATATCACTATGCAGTATGCACACATAATAAATGAACATGAACTACAAGTTACCAAAAGACAACCAAACCACGCATGTACTGACATGAACTATCGGAGAAAATACAAACAATAATAATAATACAACATTTTTGTTAATGAGGCTCATTAGAAACAACCAAAGAGCTTCTTTGGGGCTGTTCCAGTTGCTCTGTACTTTGCAGCTGTCTCATCTGCCTTCAAGAAATCTTCCCCTTTTTGGGCCTCAATAAGTGCCCTCTTTTCTTCAGCTTCTCGGTGGATTGTAGCTATTTTGTTTTTCAATTTCTCTCCATATTCTGCCTTTTTCTTCTCCAGTTGTTCCTGCTCACACAGTGAAAACTCAATTTTTTCTCCCCGTCTTTGCCAAGTTCAATGTGTCTTATCTCAGGCATAAAAATTGGAAAAATTATTATAAAAATTCATTTTCTAAGTTGACTTCAGAATAAGTATTCTTTATAACAGAATATACAGATTGCATTCTTATAAAAATTAATATTTGGGAGCTGAAATATTATTATAAGATAACTTTTCAGAACAAGGATAACAATACTTTTCATCTCACTAACCAAGTTATTATAATTACTACTAATAAAAAAAAGTTCTTACTTCAATCTTTCTCAATTCAGCCTCCGTTGCAGCTATCTTACTATTCTCCCATGCTGAAATGGCTGAAAGGTTTTTGTGAGCTCTGTACATCAAATTCATTTAAATTAGCAAAAATAACTGTTAAATAAAATCAAAGAACTAAAACTCCTGATAAAATAATATGAATATCTGATGTTAACTAACAAGCTAGTTTTTTTTATTCGTAGAAATCCAACATGATACCGAAAGGTTTATAACACTAATGCATCATATTCAACTAAGTGAGAAGTTTGGCAAAACAAATAGTGGTCATATGTTTGATTAGAATTCCATATTTACATATCTTTTTCAAACTTAATTTCACATTGATCACAATAGTGATGTTTTTCAATGCCATTTATATTTGCTTCCTAGAGAGTGCACTGCCAAAAATAGCCAAAGATCAGGCCGGTTTCTATTTGAGATGAAAAGAGAAGGGTATGCCTTTGTTATTCGGTTATAGATGTTAACTAAATAGTTCATTGTCAGACAAAGCCTTTAAGAGATGTTATTATGATGTTCTTCTTTTATATTTTCTTTTTAAGAGCACTAATTTAGTGTTATGTTGCTTAATAATTTCAGTTATGCTTCAGCTCTATGTAAAGAACAGCAACATGTAATTTGTGTGCTTTTAGTTATAAAATTTCAGTCTTCTATTTTCTTGCTTTTCCTTTTTTTTTTTTTGTCTTTTGCTTTATGTACCATATAACAACAGAAACATGGTGCAAGATCTTACTTGTTCTCTGCTATTGACTTTTCACTTTCTTCCCATGCTTTGATTAGTGACAGCCTCTTCTCAGTGGCAACTCTTGCAAGGACCGTATCTGAAGAAGAATGAGAAGGTATAGGAATTAGGATGTAATGTCAGCATATGAAATGAAGTGCATAAAGGGAAATCAAGTGTGACAATGGGAAACAAACAAACACACCTCGGTTCACAGAGCCCTCAATTGGTTTCTCTTCAGCAACTTCACTAGTCTCTGATAGTAACCAAATTAACAACAAAAAACACAATAATTATTATGTTTGAACCTTCATACCAATAATTATGATGATTAAATAGGAAGGCGCATTGTGGTGAACTAAAGAGTCAAGGTGACTTGTAAGAAAATGACCTTGTAAGATGATTAAACAAAAAGTTAAGTATACACCATGCAAGGTGTATACTTGAATTCCAAGGCCACGTGAAGATGACTTGTAAACAGTTGACAAATATGGTTAAGTAAAAAATATCAACATATAAAATCATCAAGGGGATAATAATATAGGTGAAGAGTTTCACGTTGGATAGAAAATAAAATTTGATGTAACAAATCGAGAGAATTTCTAACTAAATAGACTAATTTTTTAGATCATTTTTTTTTTATCCTTAAGTCCTAACCGTAAATCCCAACACCATATAAAAATATTTCTTCCTTTGAATTTTCCAGAAATTTTGGGCTCAAATATGCAAAATTGGATCTTTACATGAATGCCAGAATCATAATTATCTTTCAGTTGGATGGTAACACATCAATTTGGATGGAAATTCCAACACAAGAAAACTGATTAAAATTACAAGAAAAACAAAAAATAATCGAGTTCAAGTCCTTAAAACTCACTGAAAGTTTAACTTAATTAGTGAGCTTTGACATTTTGCTTTAATTTGTTTAGAACACCTTTGGGAAACTGGATTGTACAAGCCATTTTTTTTTCTGAATAAAAGGAAGGAAAATAAAAAGAAGAATAGTTCCTTTAAAACTGAAGAAAAAATAAAAATATGATGCAGGTAGGTAGAAACAATTTCACTTATATTAAAATGATCATGTAACTAAAAAAGAAGAAAAAAGTGATGGATGACCATAACCGGTTAAAAGATGATAGATAAGCTTAAGCAAAGAGTTATTTATTTATGAATCAGGGCACCCTTTTGTTAAGAGATACTGAATTAATGATAAGAGAAAGGCAAAGTGGAGTTATAGTGTGTCATACTCTCAACTATGGCAAGAGTTTTGGAGTCATCAGCAGGCTTGTTATCTGGTTGTGGAATTACAGATTTCTCCTCAGCCATATCCTCCTTGGGAGGGTCATGAAGAGCAGGTTCAGGTTGAGGTTGAGGTTGAGGTTGAGAGGGTGTACTCTCAGTTGCCTTTTGGGATTGTTCCTCTGTCATTTTTGGCAGCGCACAAAGTGATGGGAAAAAGTTGTGACAAAGTTATTAAGGAGTGTTGCAAAGAGAAGAGGAAGGAGTTGGTTGAGATATTATGGTTGAAGGAAGGTAACTTAACTCAAATTTTAAAAGCTTAGCTTAGCTGGGTGGGTGTGGTAGGTACAAGTGGCCTCCCATGAGTTGGCACAGCGCAACAATGGAGACAACACCTCTGTGCGCCGGAATATTTGTTTCTATACAATTTCATTTATATCAAAATTAACTCAATAAATTCAACTCTTTTTTTTTTTTTTTTATAATGCTACATACATAACTTCTTTTTTTTTTTTAGTAATGGCTTGAAATAGCACGTGAATATCAATATTGAATGACAAAAGAAACTATTATAAATAGTAGATTGTAAATAATGTATTTTTATAATATACGCTTTATTATTATTTTAAAAAATATTTTAACTATCTCATAAATAGTTCATTTTTAAATTAAGTTTTGACCTTTTAAGAATAGACCGATAATTAAAAAAGTGTCTTGTTAATATTACTTTTATATATATATATACTTTTTACATTTTAATTATGCTATAGTTTGGTAAATTTGTATAAATGCATCCAGTAGTAGTTTCACTACACAATAAGTTATTTTTATCGCAATTATTGTGTCTATTAGGGGTAATATAAATGATCACTTACACGTTTACTGATAATTAATTTATGATTAGCATATCTAAGGTTAGTAAAAATTATTGGCAATTATAACGAGGGTTTGTAAAAATTCATTTTATTACCAGGAAAAGATAAGTTTTTAGTTTTTACCTATTATAAATTAACTTTTTATGAGCTAATGTTCATTTGGCATAAAAATTGTTGTCCAAGATGAGTTTCACAAACTATTAGATTATTGGCATATATAATTGTCGTTAAATGTCAAATTTGTTATAGTGTTTGTTGCATTATTTATGATCCTAAATTGATTAGGTATTACGAGGGAAAGGATACTAAAGTGTTCTTCTTTATATACTCACTTAAAAAAGAATGAACCATCGATTTGTTATTTCAAATATTACATTCTCTCCTATAAAATAATAAAATTATATAAACAATCTGTCAATTGAATATCTATCCATTAAATCTTTAAGTTAATATATTTTACTAACATTTAGAAACAATTTTAAAATATTATTTAACATTTAAATAATTACTTAACATAGTTTTTAATATTTTAAGAATTATTTATATAATATTTTTATTCATAATAATAAAAAGATAAAATAATAATTTTATTTAATAGTATATTTTTCTTTTTCTATTTCTTCTCTTCCAAACAATTTAAATTTTACTTTATTTTTTATTTATTTTCTCTTTTCTATTTATTTTTACTTCATTCTAACTCTTTCTATTCTACCAAACACAACATTAGAGACCATTAAGAAAAATAATAATAATTAAGAGATAAAATTAATGTTTATTCTTTAAAAAATGGTTAGCGAATTTCATGTTTATGCTCGTATTCTTGCTACCTAAAGTTTAGTTAAATAAAATATATTTTATTTTTAATGCGCCTTCTTAATATTAAAATTAACTACGAAGTATTAACTATGCTCACTTATTACTTTTCAAACATATTATACTTATAATTATTATACTAAAGTATTTTGAAAGTTTGATGCAATTAATAGATTTTTTATAAAATAAAAAATATAATAGTGTCAACAAAATTAAAATTTTATGTATGCTATTCAAACTTTTTACTATTAATTAAATCGTAATGATTTACAACTAATAATATATAACAACCCACAAAAATTTTACACAAATAATAGAATCAGATTAACATGATCTCAAATCATTTTATATACAAGTGTTTATAGGTAAATAGCGATATAAAATAGAGTGAATATCAGAGTAATTAAACACATATTTCATAATTTTTATAGGTAAATTCCTACGTTTAGATCTAAATCAATTTAGCAAATAAATATATCTTTGTTGCAAGTATAAATAGAGTAGTTGGAAATAATAGAGTTGTAAAACAATAAATTAGGATAATTTAGTCTAAATTAATCAAACTTTTGAAATGGAGAGAGTAATATTTATTATGACTATGTTTTTAATTATTTAAAAAAATAGATATGCATTCAACTAGTTTATGAATTATGAGAAAGTTGTGGCAGTGCCGAAACGGCACTGCATTTAGTGCCCTTACCCTCCATGATGTTTGAAATTTTCATTTGTTCATCGAGATATTTTTATTATTTTTATTCATATATTCTTTCCCTGTGATTCGTCGATATTCTTTGGTCTCTTATTTCTTGATGGAAAAGGAATCTTTACGTGGGACCTAACTTGTAAAGATGCTCATTATCTCTTGCAATCCATCATGTCAATTAACTTTCTATAATCCATACTGTTATTTTTGTTATCATTTTTTATGATCCATTTCCTTTTTTTCCCCTTTATTTTAACAAAGCTGAGGTGAGGAGGCTATTTTGATTTTGAACATATCCAAGCCCAGATTGGGCAAGAGAACGTTGAGAGAATCCAAAGCATAAAAATGAGAAAGAAAAAGGAAGTGTTTCACTGTTGTTAATGTATCTATATATATGAATTGAAGGTAAAGATCAACGATACGAATTGGACATGCAAGAATTTTATTGAAATTTAATTTTATTCCAAGCCACTCACAATTTTGTTAGTTTTGTCATTTTTCGTACCGAGTTAACAGTTTTGTATTAATTATTATGAGTCTTTTTTTCTATATAGGAGAAAGAAAAATAACAATATTATAATTAACTACTGCGTGCGTGCACGCAAGCATAACGAATTTGTTGGCATATAACAAATCCCTTGACAACTTAATGTCATTTCTTTCAACGGATCTTAAAACTACTTTTTCTTTTTTACTTATTTTAGGATCGCTATAATTTTAATCAATTCGAATTCGTATCCTTTCTAGATTTTGGTACTTGTTTAAATTTATTCCCTTTTAAGTGATTACTAGCTGAATAATTTAATGATTCAACTAAACCAAACATTTTCAAACGGCACCAAGAAAAAATAACCGATGTCATTATTACGGATAATACTTTTATAAAAAAAGCAGTCTTCAAGATTATTTTTTAGTATGAAATTTCAAAAACTCCAGGGACCATGGATGAAATAATAATTTCTTAAAAACTAATCAGTCTGTTTTTTTAATAAATAGTGTATAAGTTGTAAAGAAAATATATATTATTAATTAATTTTAAATTGTTATTGTAATAAATTTATTTATTTTTATAATAAGTATCTTAAAAAAGTTATTGAGATTTAGCATATGATGCATTTGAAATGAGACTACCAAGTTTGATGATTAGTCTTTGACTGAAATGATCTAAATTGCATCCCACTATGAATACAAAATTGAAACCTTTTGATAAAGAAGACAGTGAGTAAGGGGTATGCACCTGCAAACCACACATTAATTTTTGAGTTAATAATAATTTTACCAAAATGACACCATGTATTAAATGTTTATTTATTATAGTGACATGGAATATATTTATAGAAGTAAGGTGGATTGAGTTTTTTATTCAAAATTAAAGTCTAAAAAAACAACAATATTACTATGCCTAATTGTAACAATAGAGTAATTTACTCCGACTTGATATACAATGTATTATATATTGATAAGTATTTCTTACAAATTTTACATTCAGACTTTGATCAAGAGACTATTAATAATGCTCTAGGCTGAGATAACCTATTATATGAATTGGACCCCAAGCAGAGTTAAAAACCATTGGCTTGTTATAACCTTTATTTATTATGTAACTTATGTATCCAGCTTTTTGCCCCTTCGTTTTCACCACAAAATAAAGTGTTAAGAAGCATTATGTCAATTAATTGCACTTTCGAATTGGAGTAAGAGTTAAAACAAAGGATTTTTTCTCCCTTATAAAATTGTGAAAACAAGTATAAAGTGAATTGCAAGGGTGTTGTTGGGAAATAAGTATAAAGTGGATTACACGGGTGCTAACTCACGAAAACTAGTGCAGGCAGTGATATTTTCGCCTCAATGCTAAGAAAAGAGATACAATACTGTGGGACAGGTTTGGTCTATCAAAACAATACAAAATGTAAAATTGATGGTAAGAATTGTCGCAACGTGTATCAAAACAATACAAAATGTAAAAGCGTCTTTTTTGGTTATCTCGTGTCATTGTTATATATATATATATATTCTGAAATATTCATATTGAAAACACGTTCAAACACTAAATATATTGCTATAGAAATTTCTCCATTTCTAAATCGTTAAACAACTTCATGTGCGTTGCCCAAAAAAACTCAATATTTACTACATCAATTTTAAAATTAAAAATATATTTAATGCCGAAAATCTTTAAAGTATTCTTAAGGGTTAACTTTAATTTATAATTTATTAATTAATATCTTTTGTTTAATTTAATGCGTTGTATGGTTATATTATCTGTACCCCAAAAAAATATCATTTACGAATTATGTTTTGATTAAGCCTAGTTTATTACTCCCAATAAATAAATAAAACTTCGCGTTTAAGTTACTGTGAAGGATAATAATTTCCAATTAGGTAAGATTAGTACGTTTAACTTTTGAGCTCTTGTTATGGGTTACAAGAATTATTGGTACTAGTAATATTGATCAATTCCTTTAAATTAGTGTTAGTCATATAATTTTATATCAGCACAATTTTTTAATTTGTATTAATCTGATATATATTCGATTCATTGATTCATGCTTTCTTCCTCCTAAAATCTTAGCAAAAGTTACTCTTGGTTTGTGTCTAGTCTCCTTTTATATACCGATGACCCCTCCCCATCCTCGTTAGCACTGAGAATGTCATTTGACATAATAATAAAAGTGAAAGTAAATGATGTACACATATGTTCACAGTTTCGACATTTCTATGTTCTATATAAGCAAGAAAAAAGTAAAAGGAAACGAATAAAATACAGGATAGACTGAATTTTCAATCTTTGGCAGCAAATTATAAGCTAAATAATCTCAAGTATCAACTACTGACCAAGAAGTTGACAGTTAAAAATACTTAAGAAAACCAATGACTAATTTCACATTTTAGGCTTAATGTATTGATCTTGATGATTAATTTACAAGCAGTGTCCAAAAATACAAACAACAAATTATTTCCTTCTTCTGACTCTGAATACAAACTAATAGCAGCAGACATGAGATTATTTCATAAAAATATGATACAAACAGAAATCTATATTGGTTCGTAGTCATCTGTTGCTGCTGCGGGAGCATCAGCTATAGCAGATAACACAACAAAGGCACCAAACAAGATTGTGATCACAGCAGTGAAGTTGACAAGGAAAGCCTCAGAACCATATTTTGCCAATCCTGAGTTCTCCAGGAAAGTGAGCTTCTCTAGAAACCCAAGAGCAGCAGTTCCCACAGCTAACACATATACAGATAGCCCAAATAGCACATGCCAAGGAAGTGAGTAACGTCTAATGTCTGGAGTCCCACCAGGGAAGAAAAAGATCACAAACCCATATATCCACTGAAGCCAACCAACACAATGTTAGACAAAATTGGTAGATAATTGAGATTCGTTTGGACACAAGAAAAATCCGGATTTTCAATCCAGAGCTTGCACCATATAGAGTTATCATAGTTCAAAAAGGGTTGAGAAAGCAATTAAGCATTAGCAATAAGAGGAATACTAGAAACACACTATCCGACACACTCCTTCTAACATACATTCTACTATTTGTTAAAATTTATTAAAAATTACAAAATTATGATAAAGACTTCTAAAATAAGAAGTGAGATCGAAAAAAATTTATAGTTTCTAATAAATTTTAGCAAATAGAAAAGTGTGTCGCTGGCATATCTCGAAGTAAACAGCAGAGCCAGTGGCATCTAAAATTATAAACTTAACCACAATCATATCATGCGTTCAAGAAATACTACATTTATAGCATAGTTTAGTCTTATCCAGTGGTTTACCTGAATGCCATAAAGGACAATAACCCCAATTCCAAGCCATGAATGCAAGCTGTACAGATTGGCAATCCCACTTTCATTATGAAACTTGAAGGCAGTATAAATTCCAATTATCCCCAGTATTAATGCAATGGCGTGGAGAACAAGGTGTATCAATTTCTTCACTTCCTTCTTCAGGGGAAGAGATTTGTAACTTATAATAGCTGCATTTTTATTTTTATTTTAAGTATGAGAAGATTAGGGAAACAATTAGTAGGTCAACAAAATCAAATAGAACTGATTCATAAAGCAGTTCCTTGTGAACGTATACTGATTACCTTCACCTCCAAGAACTATTAAGCCAATAACTATAAGAACTGGATGAATCTGTATAAAGGAAAATGTACGTAAGTTGTAGGGACTTCCTAGAGGTGATAGCATAATTCAACTATATATAAATACTCTACATATCATCTTGTATAATAAGTTACTCTTCATACATCTCTTTGACCTCGTGAAACATGAGAGAGACCATAATGTTAATTACTTAATTCAGATTCAAAGGATCCCATCTCTGAATATCATGATTATATTTTTTTAATTATAGACGCATGCAAATGTAAATGGGTGTACTGATACATATATTAGTTCTCTGCCAGAAGGAAACGACATGCAAATGGCATGGTCAATTAATTACTAATAAACGTGAGACACAGCAAAATTCAAAACTCTTGAACATGAAAGTAGACAAGCAGCGCATAGAAGCACCACGTGACAGATCATTTCTCACTCAAATCCTAGACAGATAAGCATGTGGGTCCATGTCCTTCCTACAAGTTTGAAAATCTGGACCCCATGAATTATTAGATTCAAAATGATGGTGTAGTAGGTAAAGAACGTGACCAATTATTAATCAAAACTTATGAAAAATACCAAACAAAACATAATAATAAAAATCTTCAGACGCCCAAAACATCCATTTTAACCCTAAAAATTTTGCAGATAAAGCTTTCTTCTAATCATGTTTGAGAGAAACGCACAGTTTCCGGTTAACTCCTCTGAAGCTTAGAAGGTAGGACTTAACTAACGATATAGGAAAAAGAGAAAAGCACTTGGATCCAATTTGCAATTGCAACTGTAATACTCACTAGAACAATAAAACAAGAAACTTTGTGATAATTAACTTCACAATCCCTCCTCTCTAAATTCTTTTGGTCAACCAGAGGAGATTTTATATGTTTTTGTCAGAAGCCAGAGATCTCCTTGAGAGATAATATCAATCTTTTGTAAATACTCTTTGAATGTGGAGAGTTTCACATATGTTGGACTATATCCCAATTCCCCATAAAAGCATAACTTTGTTTATTTAATTTATTAGACAACAAAAGGGCTCTGGCACTATAATGATATGAATGACTTTAAAATATAAAAACAACATCTCATATTTAATTTATCACAACTGGCAGCAGTCTCGTTCAAATTATATACATAGATATATATCACACGAGATACATGCACTCCGTTAAGAAATGTTGCAGTAAATAAAATTTGTAAAAAATGAATCATATCAAAATCATTCATAAGTTCGTAAGCTTAAGATAAAAATTTATTTAATGACCAGGTAGTCAATTAATATTCGATCGACATTAACCTACAATTATTATTCAAACAAACATACCATAAACAAATTCTTAAACTAGCTGCACCTCTCAATCCAAGCTACTTTTCAATTTCAAAATATATAGCTAAAATAAAGTTAGCAGAATAATCTTCTGTTAAAATTTACTAAAATTAAGTAAACATATAAATAATAATTTATTAGCTGCATATAAACATCATTTATTTTTTAATATAGTGATAAATATTGGATTAGATATATAAATTCAGAAAAAGAAAAGAGAGGAAAAACCGAGTACAGTTGGGGTTAGGCCCTAAGTTGTGGAGTTGGAGAATCAGGTAATGTAACATATAAAATTAGAACTAGTTATTTAGTGGGTAGAGTGATAAATAAGAATAAGAAAAAGAAAAATAGAAAAGTAAATAGAGTGGGTGTGAGAGTGTACATTGAAGATGAGGGCCTTGTTGGAAGAGTCCCAAGCCAAGCCACCCCTGAAATGGATGGTCCAGACCAAGACCAGAATGGCGGCAACAAAACCCAGAAGATGAACAACGTATGTGAAGGGAACAGCAGGTACACCCAACGCCATCTTCAACCAACTGCAATTACAATCACATATCATTTAACCTTCCTTTTTATTTCATCCCCTTCTCCGCTAGATGCTCGCCACGTGTCTTCATCTCGTACCACACTCTCGTCTCTTTTTGCCCCACTACTTAACTCTTCTATAAATTCTTTGCTTATCCTCCATCGGATAACCACAATCCAATTCATTTGTCTCCATTGCCAATTCTCATTCAATTTTATTTACCATAATTTTTTTAAATATAATATTTTAATTTATAAAGATGATTAATATTATATATATATATATATATACTTATTCCTATTAAATTTTACAGGTATAAATTTCGACATTAGATCCATTTATTTTGAGCGAATATTTTATTTTATTTTTGTTACCAATAAAATAGATGCAATATAACAATAGTTATAACTACCCTATTAATTACATATATATTTTGCAAATATAGTAGGATATGAGTATAATTCTCATCCTTGTTCACATGTATTTTTTTAAGAGATAATTCTATTCCAAATATAATTATATACTAAATATAGATATTTTTTATTGGAGATTTAAATAGTTGTTCAGAACCAAAATAAACCAATTTGATCAACAACACCTTGGTTGTTTTGAGTTTATTGAGTTTAGTATGATAATAAATTTTTTAAAAATTCTCTCTCTATATGTATTAATATTTCAAATTTAATTTAGAATCAAAATCTATGAATATTTAAAATACAAGTTCAGTGCTTATAGAAAATGAAAATTAAAAGAAAAAATAGATAACAAAGGAAAATAATAATAAAAAATTAACGAGGTGAATGTTCGGTATTCAAGTGATTAGATTATAAAACATAAATATCGACCCAATAAAAGTGAAATTTATTGGTTTAGTTCAAATTAAATATAATAAAAGAAAAAAAAATGGAGCTAGTTTAATTGAATTAGTTCAAGCAATCAGATTAAGAAAATAAAAAGAAAGTTATGCGACAAACTATACATCATATTGTCTGTTGTTGGATTTTAAGAGAATAATGGGTAAGGATTGAGAAATTCTAAAGAGTTATGAAAGAATGTCATTTTTCTCTCTATTTTTGAATTATATTTAGTTTTATTCTCGCTGAAATTTTATTTAGTCTTTTTAGAACGTAAAACCCTGTCATAATGAGTTCTATTTCACATATAAACTTTTTTTTGGCCAAAGGAGAGGAGGTGATGTTTAAAGATTCATATTTAAACTTTGAGTTTGAAATAAAGTTGCTGATTACACATATACTATAATTCAAAATGTATACAAAATTTATTGAGATTAATTTACTCGTATACTATAAATTAAAATTTTCAATTTGCTAATTTTTTACTTTTCCAGTTAAATATTTTTAAATATGTTTTTCATTTATTTTTAAGAGATATATTTTACGCACTATTTTCATAAATAACAAAAAAAACACAAACTATTTGCCTTTTATTTTTATTTATATATTAATTTTGTAATTATCTATTCAATTTAATTTAAAAAAATAAATCATCCGTTATAAATTTAAAATATAATTTATAAATTTAGAAAAATTAATCATAAAGTTTAATTATAAAAATATGAAATGCAGGTGTTGAAGTACTAATGATATTAAATGATGAAAAGTATATGCATGTGAGATAATCAGAGACAAGTCTTCTTGTGTTTTACAATGTGGTTCGTGTCACCATTGGCTTGGATGAACTTGGACATGTATCTCACTGATATGCATAGCTGAAGTAAGCCATGACGTTATCTTTTTGTAAATAAAAATAAATAATGATCTCCCTCTTTGCCATACATTGTCCTATAAGTGTTAGTAGTAGTTGAACAAAAAAATATTAATACAAGTGTTATCCCTTATAAACAATTTGTCTAAATGGATGAAATTAATTAAAATATATATTTGAAAAAATTTATTAGCGGTTCGTTAGAAATTTTTAATAAAAGATTATTAATAAATTTTATTCTTTTATTTTAATTAATTGTTGTTTATATTAACACTTTAATTAAATATATTTCGGCTTCTTTATGTTATAACTGTGAACAATAATTTGTATTGTGATAAAAAATTAAAAGAAATTATTATAGAAAAATATAATAACTTGGTTTTATAATACTCGGAACGAAAATTCGACCACCTACAAAGATCGTACCTGGATTGAACAAAATTTCGTTAAGAAACTCTTAACAAGAATTTGTTATTGTAAAAGAAATAAAATATAATAATCTAGTTTTATATTTGGGCCATGTTCGGTACTATTTTAGAACCCAAACAAATTAAGCTTTTGCTATTGACCCAAAGTTTTTCTATTGCTCGTAAAAAATGTAATACTTAGCCCAACGAAGTTTGGGCTTTTTATTTCAGACACTAAGTTAAAGATTATGACAACTTTAAATCTTAAAAAGTTACCTGGACCAAAAAAAGATCCATAAAAGTTACAAGAAATTAGAAAATTCACAATTTTTTACATAGATTATATGCCGAAATTCAACAAGAAAGGATAATATATAGCCTAAAAGATGGACATCAATATAATGAATTAAGGTTGTTTTGTATATGTATGTATTGATTTAGTATTGTAAACTATGGTTTCAGTTTTATAATAAAAATAAGTTGTAGTATTTGAAAGAATATTATAAATTTTACTTACATAAAAAAAACTATATTTAAACAATAAAGTATTATGAGTTGTTAATCAAGTAATTAAACTAGTTAATATTAACTATTTAATATTAATCATGTACGTACCCTTATATAGTAATTCATTTTTTATAATAATATAGTATTCTATTATATACTCTTTTTTCTTCTTAGGTTACGTGACTTTACTTTTGAAAATTATTTTTAAAGCTGTTAATTTAATTACTTTTTTTTCTCTAACTTTAATTTGTTTATACTCTTTCAACACAGACTTAATATTTTAGAGTGAACTGCACACTCATTAAATTGAACCATTGAAATATATATAAAGTCTGAAATAACTTATTTATTTAATATTTATTTTTAAGATTATCCTGAATTAATTATGTATATTTTCTTTAAAAAGTGGAAGGAACCGGTATTTCTTATTTCATGACAGAACTATTGTCCTTACTTGAATTGAGTAAACTTAGTTAATATTGTAACTCAACAAGACCAATGGTTTAATAATGAATACTCTTGAAAACTGTGAGATTAGCAAGAATTGATCCATTTACTCAATTGAGTTGTGGCACGCTAGGGACCAAGCCATGCCATCAAAATTTAAGTATGATAAGCGATAGGTCGTGACTTAGAAGTTTCACAGAACAAGACAAGAAGGTGGCTACAAACTTCACAAGTAACGAACTTTGATCACTTTGCCACTCTCAGAACGAGACATTTCATGGCCTTTCTTTTCATTTTTGGCAATTCTAGTTCTTTTCCTACAAATGTATCCCATCCAGAGAAAAAAATTATTAAAACAGAGAGATTCACCTTTTTATAAAGTTTGATTCTATCTTTATGTTGATTAAATATAGATGTTCTTTCGTCATAAATGAAGATAAAAAGCTAGTTATAATTGTTTATCTTTGTCAGTTTTGTTATTTCATCTTTAGGTTTTGCATTATAAGTAGTATTTTCATACTTATTCGTAGAGTGATTGATGGACTTTGGCGTAGCTAATTTTGGTTATGTTTGTAAAATAAAATTGTTCTTTCTACATTTAACATAGATTATACTTTAAGACGGACAAATTATTAGTCCGAACAATATTAAGTTTAAAATCAACGTGGATTAACCCAATGCGGGTTGTAAACATAACAAGCTGAGAAAATTTAAATTTAATTCAGACTTTTAAAATGAAGTTAAAAGTGGTATTTTATTTTACTTTTTGCAAGTTTTTATAGATTAAGTATGTACTAGATCATGATGTTATTAAATTAAAAAATCCACATTTAATTTATATTCAAAATTTAAAATTCAAACTTTATATTTTGTCTACCAATTGGTCTGATCACGTTAACCTAACCCATCATTTATAATTTTAATGCATCTAAAATATTTTATTTTATTTTAGGTTTAAACAGGTTTTTAATTTCCGTAAAATAATACAAGTTTTTATTTTAGTTCATATAATTATTTTTATCGATTTTCATCCATATAAATTTTAAATAATTATTTTTTTATTTATTATTATATAATATTTATTAATTACTTATGTATTTAATAAAAAATTAAATAATCATTGCAGTTATACATACTAGTGCCCATGTAACATTTAAGAGAATATCAAAATTTGTTCATTTTGATAAGAATCAAAATCAATTATTTTAAAATTTAAAAGAATAAAAATCGACTAAAATATTTTATCAAAATTGAAATAAAAATTTATTTATTTTACCAAAACTAAAAATATACTTAAGCCTTTATTTTATTCTATGTCCTCAAAGTTTACAATTTTTTCTTCAAAATTATTATATAATATACGAGTAAATGTTCGAAAGCATTATATTTTTAATCTGTAACGTGTAATTGAATTTGTACGAAATTCGTCTTATGATATTTAGTATTCTTTTTTTTTTTTGTTGTTGCCATGTTTTTATATATCTAATTTTGAATTTTAAATTAAAAAACTAATACCAATAAAAATTGATTTGAAATATTGTGATATATATATATATATAACATAATTTGCGATCACTTTAGTTTAATGAGGAATTTTGTAATTAGTTTTCTTAATTTAAATTATTAAGTGAATACAAAATAAATTAAATTAAATTGGAGAAATGAATCAATTATCAGGGTAACAATAAGTGAATTTAAATAGGATAATAAAAGAGTGAAAACCATTAATTGGAGAAATTGTATAAGGATGACCATAATTAATAAAAACATAAATCTGCTCAATTAACATTAAATTATATATTAATAATTTTACACAATTGTATTTGAGTTTAGTGGTTTGTTTTACACAGTAAACTAATAATAAATAATCATTTGAAGGTAGTAATTGTATGATTAGATAATAATATAAAAAAATTTTATACGGTTGGTGTATAATTTTTTTTATTATATTTTACGTATATATATAATAAACATAATTTAATATGTTTTTTTAAAGTAATTAATATAAATCTTATTTATTAAATTAAAGTTATCATTCTTAAACATAAATCCAGACCGAGCCACACTTAAATGGTCTAAAACATAATTGAAAATATATTTACATAGATGATAACTAAAAATTTTTAAAGACTTTAGGTTATAAATATCAGTAATTAATTTTATATGACACCAAGAAATTTTATGAATTTACAATAATAAAAAGAACAAAAGTAAAAAAAAAATAAAGATAAGAACCACAATGATAGAAAAATAAAATATTTGTTGATACATTTAAATTATATTTTTGTATATAGTATTTGTAAGGTGGATTCATCAACCAAAGTTAATAAATATCAATTTTTTAAGATTAAATGTTAGCAAATCGCACTGTTGAAGTTTATAAAAAGTTAGAATGTTAAATTATAAGCTACTAGTGTTAGGTTTAGTAGTCGGAGATGGTCTTCTTGCATAACGTGAACCAATTTTCGAATTTTTACTAGAAGATATGTCGTGTAACATCTGACGGTGCTTCAAACATGTCAAAGAATGACATGAATGCAGGAAACCAAAAAAAAAAAAAGCTAAATTATAGTCTCGACAAATATTAAAACAATTAGTTAATGAATACTAATTAAATACATCTTAAAATAAAAAGTTTGTAAAATCCACAAAATATTTAATAACATTTCATAAAAAATATAACTTCAATTTTAATACATTATCAGTGGGATAAATTTTAGATAAATAATATATGCTTTGACAATATGAAATATTCTTTTTATTTTCATTTAATATATATTAAGTTTATTTATTTTTATAATTATTACTTTAAAAATTATATAAAAGACAATTTTGTATTAGTTGATGGCGGAAATTTTTTACATAAAAGTACATACAAATTAAATTCTCATTTTTATATTGATAATTTTTAAAATATAACTTTTAAATAAGTATAATGAAATTTGATAATTTTTAACGTAATAATTTATGGTAAATTAATAGAGTCTTTAGCCATTTATATAAGACTTAAATTTAAATTTTGTTTTACTTCTTTTTACAAAAACTAATATAAAATATTTCATGTATTAACTATCTTTTTAAAAAATATATTTAATTATAAGTTATTTGTAGGAAACATTTTAAAAATCTTATTATTTACATATATAATTAATAAAAATTAAAACAATAAATATATTAACAATAAGAGAAACAAAAAAAAATAATAAAAAAGATTTATAAAAAGAATACAAATATATTTAATTAATGGTATGAACGATTTTTAAAAAAAATTAGAATAAATTTAATACTATTATCTAAATAAACTAAAAAAAATATGTCTGAGAAGTACAAATAAATTTACATTTATTTATTCACAAATCATTAATAATGTTGTATTTTACTATAATTATTTTAAAATCATACTATTATTGATTTATAATTACGTTTCACATGATCATTAAATTAATTAATTAATTAATTAATTAGGTTTGAAATAAAAAATGAGAGGATAACTTTTACATGTGAATGTATTTTACTAAAACTTAATCTAACTGTTTAATGACACTCGTAGCTGGCAAACATAAATGCTATCATTATACTGAAGATTTTTCTACCTATAAAAATAAACTGAAGATTCCCACATTGAATAGGTAGAACTGATTTAATTACTTCATCAAATCTCAAAGACTTTGAATTCTGATTTTGCGTCTGTCATTGCCTGATTTTTGTGAAAGTGGGGCACTAATTTTTCATTCCCTGTGACCATTATCCTCGATGACTCCATGTCCATTGTCCAAGCACATAACTACAGGCCGATAATTTTTCCACGCCGTGCTTGGTAATCCATGATTTGTGATCACTTTCGAAAAGGTAATTCAACTTTTATTTTACTATTAATATTATGATGCAAAACCAAAGGTCTGGGACAAAAGAGAAAAGTTGTAGCCCTCAGTGTGGTGGGGAGAAAGTGAGTTGTAGTATGATGCTTTGGACAGGCAACCAAGAAAAGAAATTCAGGTTGAAGAATGAGGAGGTATTTTCCCATATCTTTTTTACAATAAATAATAGGTAAGCAAGAAAGTGGGTCTTGATTTATGGCAAATGAATGCCTAGAAGAGTTGGATATACATACTAACCAGTAACTGCACTTTGACAGTAATATCTGTAATGGAATGGGGGTTTGGAAATCACTAATTCATTGGGGGCACCTCCAAAAGTGTTTTTTTTTTCTTCTTTTCTTGGTATCGTCTGATTGAGGGTCAGAAACTAGTATTAGAATTGTTTTTTGTTTTTATTTTGTTTCCCGTTTTTATAAATTTGTATAAAAACATCAAAATATATTTTTATTGTTTTATTTTTACTATTTTTTTATACAATTCTTGAAAACAAAAAATAGAAAATGAATCTGCTCCTAATTTTGTAGAGTTATGTGGTCAATGTTGTTAGAAAAATAATTCTTGAATACCTTGAGAGAAATAAGAAAAAAAGAAAGATAACTGATGGAAATAATTGGTACTGTGATGTAGTATAAAAAATAAAAAAAAGTATTAATAGGATATTTATAATTTGTGGGTATCATCACCTCACCTGTATTGTTATTTCTCATTCTAGGTGCTCTCTGCTTGACTTGTGGACCACACTAGCCGTTTACTTAGATAGCTGAAGGTCAATTATATTATGTACCAATGTACTATTATTACTATTATTATTATTTTTAATTTTATACATACCAGTACCACGTTTGAGAAGGCCAGTTTTCGTACAACTGAAAGGGCCATATTTTATAGTGTTCACATATTTTAATTAGTCTGTATTTTTTTTTTTTTTCAAAAAGGATGAACCCATATATAATTATTTTCAGATCTTATGATGTGAGTCTCATGTGATAGGCACCTCAATTTAAATTAAATTTATTGATTTGTTTAAATTTTCTTTTCAATGATATACATCAAATAATGTGTGATTTTTTTTAAAGGGTTTCTACCTTATGGTTGATGTGTTACTTGCTTATTATTTAATAGACACGAGAAAAATAATTTGAATACGTGAATGATCTGTTTGGGCGCCGACACTGGCATGTGCTGAATGTGTGTTCACAAACGCCTAGTTTGCTTTGCCTTGGTTTACGAAGTTAGTTGTTTTATTTTATTTTATTTGGACATTGCCTCTTAAAGACATGTTGAAGAAGGCTTAATTGTTGTGGGGACCAAACGTCTTTGCATTTACAACTCATTTCTGAGTAAACTTTCTTCATCATGCCCTTGAAGTAGAAAGGTGCTACATTTATGTCTTGGTGGGTTGTTGCTTATCAAAGACAGCACAGAAGCACATGGACACTGTTCTCCCTATAATTAACCCTTTGGAAAAATTAGATTTCTTGGTAAATTTGGTCAAATGAAATGTCATTCTCATTCCCATTTAAATGTTGGAACAATTACAATCCAACCTCTCTTCCTAACTCCACTTCTCATTTTAAACTAAAGACAAGTTCTCTCAAACCCCCATTTCAAGATAAACTTGAGTTTGACAGCAGAGTAAAAGTAATTATTTTCTTGGAATTTTAACCCTAGGCAAATAATATTAAAAAAATAAATTGTTTACCGTGATTAGCACTCATGTGTTTGGTTTTGGTCAATGTTGTCATTTTAATTTTGCTCACTCATTTGTCCTTGCAAAAAAGCAAAAAGTAGAACATAATGGGATTCAGCTGTGTTCCCTTTACATTATCTTTGGTGCATGAAGACATGCGGGGAAACTTCTAATATCAAATTTATTTTCTCCATTGCTTTTTTGTTAGTTTGCTACTAGTGCAAGTTCAGTATCTCAGCCAAGAAATCAGGAGGTACTTCACAACTCACAAGATTCTTGGCTTTCTGAACATCCTGACATTTCATTCCAGTCATTAACTGCATTTGTCACGCATAATAAATATCAGAGTTTCAAATCAACAACTAGCATTTCCTCACCAATGAGGTGCCGCGTATAAGAGGCTTGTCTTGCATCTACGACCCTGCAACGGCCATATTTATCAGCCAGAAAACATGTTCAAGTCATGGAGCAAGAAGAACAAGATCAAAGCTGTATTCAAATTGGAATTTCAGGCAACTCAGGTGAGTAAGACAAAAATAAAAACAAAAACAAAAACAAATCCTCAGAGTTTAGTCAATACTAAATCTAAAAATAGCGTCTGGCCTAGTTGTTATGATTGTAACATGTTGCACAGGAGGTTTGAAATTTACACAGTATTGCATATTTGTTTTAGTTAGAAGAGTTTGGCAGTTTGTGTAGTGAGGGGAACAACATACACAAACCAATGTCTAGATTCTGCAGGCAGTGTTTTTGACCTTGTTCTATGTCTCCTTTTTTATTAGGTGCCAAAGATGAAAAAGTCTGCAATAATGGTATCTTTGGTGCCAGATGATGTTGGGAAGCCAACAGTGAAACTAGAGAAAACTGCCGTCCAAGATGGGACCTGTTCATGGGAGAATCCAGTTTTTGAATCAGTTAAACTTGTTAGGGATGCAAAATCAGGAAAAATCCATGAGAAAATCTACCATTTCATTGTTTCAACTGTAAGCAGTAGTTGTAATTTCACACTGTCCTTTACCCAAGTAGGATGTTGGTTGAAAAGTCTAATCTTTGTGGACTCTTGCAGGGATCATCAAAATCTGGCTTTCTTGGAGAAGCCTCAATTGATATTGCTGATTTCGTTGCAGAAACTGAGCCATTGACTATTTCTCTACCCCTAAAGTTTGCCAATTCAGGCATAGTTTTACATGTTAGTACTCTTTATCTCCCTACCTACCATGCTTCTTGTCTCACTCTCAATTCTCAACAAACATTTTCACATTATTCATTTCTTAATCTTTAGCATGTCTTAAGAACTTGAGCCTTTTGGGAGCTTTGTTTCCTTTTCATACTATAAATTAAAAATACTTAAACATAATCAGATTACAAACATCATTGAATTCTTAATTTCTCACACAAGAATTGTTGAGACAGGTGACTATACAGAACGTGGAAGGATATGCTGAAAGGTGAGAATGAACCATAATACCCCGTTAATTTAAACATTACAAATTTCCCTATGTTTCTTTTTATTTCATTTCTCTCCAATATGCCCTCTCAACCTTGTACCCTAATTCCAGAAATGGGGAAGATAATGGAGCTGAGGAACTTTGCAGTGATAGAAGCTTGAAACACCAGCTGAGCTATGGCAGTACAGATCATGAAAGTTATAATGTTGATGAAGTAAGGTCTTATAAGATGCTTTTATATGGTTAACAATTCTATTTAACACAGTCGAAACTTGCCTAAACACAAACTTTTCAAGAGGATAAGTTATGCTAAGAGATAACTCATTCATAGAGTTATAGTTACATAATTAGTTTTTCTTATTATATTACAGAATGGACACACGGCGAAAACCAGATCCGAGTATTCTGAGCAAGATGCATCTAATGGCATCAGTCCTGGGGTAGCTTCATGGGAGGATCCTTATGGCTTCAGACAAAATTCAATGGCATCAAAAGGAACTGTTAAGGCTGCTGCAACAGAAACTCAAGTGCATAAGAGGTCAAACACAAACTGGTCAATTGGTTCAGCATCAGATGGAAGTTTAGGTGACTGGACTAACAGCCTGGAAGATAATCTTCCAAGAGAAAGATTACAAGAGCCTTCAGATAATGCCACTGAAAGGCTCAAAAGTGAAATTTCTTCTTTAAAGAGGCAGGCTGAAGTATCAGAACTAGAGTTACAATCACTTCGAAGGCAGATAGAAAAAGAAAGCAGCCGGGGACAGAATTTGTCAAGACAAATAATCAGCCTGAGAGAGGAGAGAGATTTGCTCAAGACCAAATATGAGCAACTAAAGTCTCAGCAGAACTTCAATAATGAGGCCAAAACCTCTAAAACCTTCAAGTCTGAGATTGAAGATACTAGGCTTCAGTTAGAGGCAATAAAGGAAGAGCTTTTTTATGAAAAAGAATTGAGTGCCAATCTTCAATTGCAACTGCGGAAGACACAAAACTCAAACTCTGAATTACTTTTGGCCGTGACAGACCTTGAAGCAATGCTGGAACAAAAGGATAAAGAAATATTGGATCTATCTACCAATATAAAGTCCCAAAAGAATACCAAAGAGCATGATGATGCCACAGAACTAGATATTTTGCAGCAAAAAATTGCAGACCAGAATGATGAAATAGACAATTATTATAAGCAACGTGATGAGCTAAGCGAGCATATAAACGAGCTCACTTTGGAGTATGATCTTCTTAAGAAGGAAAATGTGGATATCTCTTTGAGGTTAAAGCAAGATGAAGCACAGCATATCAAGTTACAAAACGAACATTCAGCTTCTTTAGTTACAATACAACAACTTGAATCCCAAGTAGAGAGATTAGAAGAAAGGCTAAAGGTGCAGGAAGATGAATTTTCAGCATCTCTGGCCTGCATCAAGGAACTTGAAAATGAAGTCAAGTCTTTGGAGAAAGAACTGAAAATACAGGCAGAGAAATTTGAAGAAGATCTCCATGCTATGCAATGTGCAAAAACCGAGCATGAAGAATGGGCCATCCAGGCAGAAGAGGCCTTGAGAAAGACAAGACACAATAATGCTGTTGCATCTGAGCGTTTTCAGGAGGAATATAGATTGCTTTCTGTTGAAATGGCACAGAAAGTTGAGGAGAGTGAAAACATGACTATGAAAGTAGTTGCAGAAGCTGATGAATTGCGGCACCAGAACAAACTTATAGAAGAAATGCTCCATAAATGCAATCAAGAGCTCAGGCTTATCACAGATAAGAATGAATTGAAAGTGCAAGAGCTTTTGGACCAAATAGATTCGAAAGCAAAAACAATAGAACAGATGTCACAAGAACTAGAAGTTAAGTCTAAGCAACTTGAGGATGCACAAAGGCATAGGGACGAAAAGGATGCTTCATTTTCAAAGCAAATTCAAATGCTCAGATCTCAAATTAAAATGTTGATGGCAGAGGGTGCATTGTCTGAAACTAAGCTAACAAAGAACAAGACTGAGATGGTAAGGGAAGATGCAAAAATAGCCCAGAAAGGACAATCACTTATGATGCCAAATGATGAGGAGATGATCCTTGGCACCCTACTGTCTGAAGTAGAAACCTTTAAGAACCAGCACAACGAAATAAAACAAAGTTTGCGCAAAGAACAGGGGGAGAAAGAAAATATGAAGAAACAGATATCTCAATTAGAAGGAGAGCTGAAGAAGAAGGAAGCAGAGTTAAGTGCCATGGAAAAGAAGCTTAAGAATAACAAAGGACGAGGTGCAGTTACACATATGAATTTGACTTCAAGAGACAATGATTGTGGTGTGCCTCCTTCTGCTAAGGCACATATCAAGAAGTCAAAATCAGAAATGCATAAGGTAATTGTTCCGCTTCCATATTTAAAATGAGAGATGAAGAACGTAAATATTGCTGTTTATTAGGACTGGTTGCATGGTAACATCACTCCCTTATGACTTATGCACACTACATAATAAAGAGAAATAAGTAATAACAATAAAATCAACAGAGATCAGTACAAAGTTTGGAAAATGATATAATAGTTTTCTCCAGTATATAATAACTTGTCTTTTTTTTTTAATTTTTTGGGGGGGTGGTGGTGGTTATAATGTATTGAAAACATTTAAACTAATCAGCTTTGTAGTACTTCTCTCGGTGTGATTATATTCATTGCTTTTAATCCAGCCGTTTTAAGTGTTTGGAATATCCTATTACTTGCTGACTACAGGTTATTTGAGAAGTACATTTTAGTCATACTTTATAGTAATATGAAAAATTACAAATAACAAACAAAATACCTGTACAACATATCAATTTACATTTTAGTCTTTTCTATGTGTGTCTTTCAGAAAATCTATAATTTTTTGTCACTTATGCAACCAATAAACGTTTAGCAGAGTTTCAAATAACATATGATTGAAAGCCAATTCTTAAGGAATTTGGTACACAATGCCTAATGTATGTACAAAAGCAAGCACAATTTGAAACCAGTTAAGGAGCTTTAGAAATGTAAAGGTGATTATTTTTCTGGTCCATGAATCATGATACAACTATACATAACAAGGTCTATAAGCAGAAAATCTCAAACTTAAAATGGTGCTAAAGAAAATGCCTGATCAAGGTTTAAATTTAGCATTGCTTTGCATGCATTAGTTGATCTTGGTACTCTACAATAACTCAGACTCTTGTTATATTTGTAACATGAAAAGGGATCGGATGCTGCAAGCGCTGCTGTTAGCAAGTCTGATGAAAACAAAGTTTGTCTAGCTCCTGCAAGGTAAAATGAAATTCATTTATTTCCTTTTGAATCCTTAGGTCCCTTGAACATAATCATGAACCTTTGTATCATTCTTTATCTTTGTAATAGAAAATTGGTACCGCAGATGTCAAATTGTTGATGCCACACATCTCATCCAAGAACTAATATTATTTTGTCCCCTTACTCTGACAGTGAGTGCCACACAAATGAATTGTTGAATGAAGTTGCACTGCTAAAGGAAAGGAACAAGATTATGGAAAGTGAGCTGAAAGACATGGAAGAAAGATATTCAGAGATTAGTCTGAAATTTGCAGAGGTAGAGGGTGAAAGACAACAGCTTGTTATGGCTGTACGCAATCTCAAGAATGGTAAGAAGAACTAGAATTCTTTGCAGTGGTGTTGTGTCTCATAGCAGACATACATGAGTGGTGAAGGAGGCGGGTTATCATCAAATCATCACCAGAATGGAGGAACCAAATTTAACCAGTACTTTGCAGTTTGCACTTAAGTTATGACCTATATCCTGTACATCTACTAACAGTTTTACCTCATTCAAAATTTTTCTGGGCCACTTGGTCCATCCAATATTCTTGTCATATGATAAGTTGGCAAGTGAGCCAGGGGTATGATGCTGTAGCCTCATATAGGCCATGTAGCCAATGATTTGTCATCAGTTTGACATTTTTGGCATGCAATGTAACATACACATTATAGACCTATGATGCTCAGAAGAAATGGTTTTGAGTGAGATTGTGGATAGAATAAAGACAAACAGGTTACCTAGATCAGTGGTTTTCAAAAGCAATAGTTAGAAGCTAATTTTAGGAGTTCCTATTATAATGTTTTAAGTTATTGAAAAATTAATGTTAGATGTATCACATACAGAAAGCTAGTCTTAAAAAAGCAATTTGGTTCTTGGTAAAAATATAACACTAATAAATAATTTTGACAAAAAATTAAAAGTTGAAACAACTGTTTAAAGCATGTTGGAGAAAGCCAACTGGTGGGGACAAGGAATTCTTCCAACTTTGTTTCCATCTGTATATTCTTTTCTTCACCTTGGTTTTATTTCAATATAATAAGTTCCAACGAATCATTACCATGACCGAATTTAGAGAGAACTAATCTTGAAGATTCACGCCACGTATTGTAGCCTGAATTTTCACAGAGCCTCAGTTTCGAATTCACCAAGAATTGTAAAAAGAAAGTCTTAGAATCTAATTTATCTATATAAAATAGACTTGTAAAGGAAATTTTCGATAAAGCAAAAAGTTTGCAAGATTGAATATGTACTTACATGGTTTCGGTAACAGTAAACTCACTTTCTAAGACAAACTCCATAATTGCTATATATGGCAGATTATGGAGTGTATGGATATATAAGTCTCTTAATATATTTGTTTTGTTATTTACAATTTTGACATGGACATGTATGGTAATTTTTTCTTCTTCTAATTTTCCTTTTCTTAAAACAAAAAATTGAAAGAAAACTTTATTATTAATGGTGGTGATAACTAAGGGAGAAGGAATTACAAGAGTACCATTTTGCTAAGTGTCCACAATTCGTCCATATCAACACTAGAAAAAGAACCAACTAGACACTTGTATATACCGTACCATATCCAAAGTTGACGAATATCATAATAATTATTTGTGTATATCAGTTGCCAAGAAATAATAAAGAAAATTATTTATTTGAGCTTTCTTCTCGTTCCAAAGAGGCAGGGACACTTGTTTAGTGTCATATGTGAAAATGACAGTGTATGTATGTAGATACTCACATTTGGATGAACCATCGTCGTTACTCGGAGGGGACCAATTTACATATCTAGCATCATAATCAGCATGTCCAAGACGACAACAAGAATTTTGTTTTACGAGTCCACGTATGCAAAACTACTCAACACGTGTCAAATGATAGAGACGTGTCGGTTATGTCACGCGTGTCTCCAGTTATGAGATGCCACCTTGGCATAGAATGTCATGACCTTCTCTATATAACATAATAAGCCTTTGCTTTTTGTGGTAGTTATCATTAACTATCAATTAAACAGTTATTTTTCTTCTGTTTACATTACAATCATGGATTCAAGAGTAATTCAAAGTCAAGTGCATGAGAATGATGAACATTACCCCCGCATTGTCGCGTCAGAGCAAGGTATGTATCACATTTGGAAGCAAGTAAGTTGTACTATGTATATTTGAAGGCATCTTCGCTAATGTTCCTGTGATGTTTTTTCTATTTTTTTAATAATTTTCTTTGTTTACTTCAAATTTTTTGATATAGTGACACATGGTGCAGAAGAACACCACTTTGATCATGAGAAGAAGTCTGTTCTGAACAAGGTGAAGGCAAAGGCTAAGAAAATTAAGGATACCATTAAGAAGCGTGGCCATCAAGTCCTCGATCGTGGTCATGAGTATAACAATGAAGATCAGCACACCCTTGATCATGACTTAGATGACGATGAAGAAATGGCTCAAGACCCACAAGTTCATCAAACACCAAGTATGTTCTTTTCTAAATCATTTGTATATATATATGTGAATGCTCAATAATCTATAACCTATATAACTTCTGCCTTCTCTTTTTCTCTTTTATTTTTATTTTGCCTTTCTTTTCCCTAATTCTGCATAAAGTGAAATAGAATTTGAGTTTAAATGTAAAGTTTATTTAAATATGATTGAATTTGATTTTATTCTTTATTTTTTTTATTAGTTTTAGCTTTTATACATTTTATAACTTTTGAAAATAATTTCTATTATCGTTTAATAATAATGTGACATATATTTAATTGCGTGAGTGGTGACTATTCTGAAATAACATTCTAACTAATTTGAATGCATGCCACTTCATCAACAAGTAATATTATCAAGAACTATTTTCATATATAAGTTTTCAAATTTACGGGTACTAAAATCAACTAGAGGATAAAATCAAATTTAATCAGGCTTTTTTTTTTGTGCAAATGTTACCTTGGAATTTGACATTTACTCTCGCAGTAGATACTTTTCTAATTTTTCTTCATAATAGAAGGAATTCAGAAACTTTTTTTTTTTTTTGAAAAATCGAAACCTTAATAAGGGGAATTAAAAAAAAATGATTTAAGTTGGACTATACGCTTGAATATTCTGCAGTTCATGAAAGTGAAGATGTTGAATTTGCTAGACCTACATCCGAGCAAGTCGAAAATTTAGGGAAGTCAGGAATTGATTTTGGAGGCACAACAGTTATGGGAGAAGAACTTGATGACGATGCACCACTTGGAGGCCCTTGTTCAACTACTAAAATTGATCAAAACATAGCCAGTGACCCAGCCAAAACATTTTCTGTGGAAGAGAAAGCAGGGCTACTACCAAAGGACAATTTGGAGAGGTCAATAGGCTTTGAGGAAGAGCCTCACGCTCTAGGAACTGATCCAAGTGGTGTAGGTAAGTAGGACGATTGAAACATAGTTGTATAACTCAACTTTTTGCTATGGACTTTGCATTATCATTAATATTAGTGCACCATTTAATATATTTGATGGTTAAATTGATAAAATTGAAAACGGGTACTTTAAGAGTTGAATTCATGGTCCATGGGATTAAGATTTTCATCTGTGGTGGCTTACAGTAAAGGATGATTATGAAATAGAAGAAACCATAGCAGTTGAGGAATCTTTTGCGAAAATGAATGTGCACGTTGAGCCAGAACCAAACATCCAGCCAAGGGTTGTTGATCTTGAATACTCTCCTGCTGGAAGCCGTGATCAGTTTGTGACACACCTCTCTGCTGAAAGTCATGATCAGTTCACTCAGGTGAAGATATCCACAAATGTCAGCAGGAGCCTGGAAAATCCCTCAGAAACTGGTCAAACTTTCAGCACCATCACAAGATTTACAACCACAGCTGATGAACAACTACTCTATGAATCAAGCACTGATGAAGTTGTCTCTCCTAAAGATGTCTTAGCTTCTGAGGTAGGTTTGGGAGAGAAAGATGACACAAAGGACAAGGTGGTAACCAATGAAGAGCAACAAAAATGTGTGAATGCTTCTAACTTGTCTGGCTCAACTGCACAATATGGAAAGAACTTTGCTCATTCTCTGACACAGAAATTTACTCCAGTTTATGAGAAGGTTGCAGGGGTAGGAAGTGCGGTGAACTCCGAAGTGACTGGAGCTGAAACAAAAAATGAGGCTAAAGAACAAGACAAAGGGGTTTCTGTGAAGGACTATTTGGCTGAGAAGCTAAGGCCAGGAGAAGAAGACAAGGCACTTTCTGAGGTCATTTCAGAAGCTTTACATAAGCGGAAGGAAGAGACAGTGAAACAAGTGCATGGAAACTTGGATGGTGGGGATGAGAAAATGTGTGGAAAAGGTGTGGTTGACAAGCTTAAGGGTGTTGTTGGCTCTTGGTTTGGCAAATCTGAGGAAAGAGGTGAATTCATTGCATTGATGAGGTTTCTTTTGCTAATAAATTTGGCAAAATGGTGTGTTATATATAAATTCTGATTGTGAATTTTCTGTTGTTATTATGGTTGCAGGAGGTGAAGATTTATCCAAGAATGCAAATTCTGGTGCACAAGTGGAACAGGTTAACCAGGTTGTAGGTGAAAAAAAGATTAGTCCAATTGAAGAACAAGGGACTCGCTAAATTTCTTCATGGATTTGGATAATGCATGTTTGCAGTGTTGTGTTCTCCTTACTTGTGATTGGATATTTGTATACGGTGGATTCATGTGATAGTTATTGTATGTTTGTGTAGATGTGGAATTTATATTGTTGTGCATGCTTGAGCAGAGTATGACTTCGTCATTGTAAGGTTAAATGAAAAAACAATGCCAAATATATAATTGTATTCTGTCATTTTATTTTACTTCATAGCTCAATTTAATGTTCCATATATTATTGTATATTTTTCTGTAATTTTTTTTTCGATGCTTTATAGTTCTCTCGTAGCATTTTGGAAGGTTTTAACTACAAAAATTCAATTTATAATTTAATTCATAACCGTATAAAACTGTTGGATTTAATTTAACTGTACCCACATACTATCTAATTATGGAAAGCAAAGGATTAAATTCTTACTTTTGGGATGAAGTGCATGTTTAGTACTACTAGCATATTTTATAGTATTTTAGATGATAATTTAATCGGCATTTTTCTTAAAAAAATAAAAGTGAAAAAAAATAATTGGTCTTTTCTTAAAGAAAAGAAAGTAGTAACAAAACAGTCCTTTTTTTTAAGAGTATAAAAGCATGTGGTTTAACTTTTGTCCTATAAGTTTCTTTATATTATCAAAATCAATCATAATTTTTTTGAAAGGAATTAGAAATCAGAAAATATAATAAATATATTTTTAAAATAATAATTATTAAAATTAATAAATTTATCATATTCGAAGGTACTGATTTATGATTAAATAATACAAAAACCTTTAACATTATTAGCAGATATATTTTTCTTTTTTATATATCAAGAAATGACTTTAGGCTACGTTTAAATAAAAAAAAAATTAAAAGAAAGTTATTTTGAAAAAAGATTTAAAATTCTTAATTTCTAATTTATTGTTCGGATGTATTACCAAATGTAATTTAAATTTTAGGAATTTTTAAAAAGAATTTGAATCAATCAACTGTAATTCTAAATTTCTTCAAAAAGGTAAGAATTTGAGAATTCCCATTTTGTGACGCTCAGCACTCGCATTCACGCTCGTGCTCTCAGACTCTAGCACTCGCGTCGCAACCTAAAGATCTCGTTCTTGCAACCACGACCTCTCTCTTTGGTTCGTCTCTCTCTCTTCCTAGGGTTTGAATGGTGAATAATATCTTGTGATTCCTGTCATCATGTATTGTTTTTCCTGTCTTATAACTTGAATTAAACCTCTGAATCTAGTGAGCCATTATGATTCAATATTTTTTGTTGGCCAAAAGAAAAGATAGAGGGCTATAAGATGGAATAGGAGGATTGTAGGAAACTAGGAACAGACTAAGCTAGGATAATCAAGAATCAAGCATTTTCTTTTTCTTTTTTCTTAGTTTTTTGCCGTTGACAGTACCTAAGATTATCAGGTTGAATATCATATTCATAGGTCTTTGTGGAAAAATTGAGATAACTTTATGATTATGTTAATGATAATTATTTAAGCACTTACATTTATAAATAAAGGTTTCTTGTGACTAACAAGTCAATTGAAAGGAAGGAAACAACAATGGAAAAACATTCAGAAGCATTATAAGACTTGTCTATATTGGAAATCCTTCCAAGCAAGATTCCCTCTAATCATAAGGTCATAGTTAGTGTAGATACATGGCTTGTTTGACTCTAGCAGAATCACTCAGCTTGCTAGTAGCAGTACAAATTTTGGTTTTGTTGTGCAGTAGGCATCACTGCTCTGTTGACTTGGGTTCCTTGTTTGTGTATATATATATGCTACATACTATGGTGTTCTTTTCAAAAAGTCTCTTTCTCAGTTAAATAATTATTTAATAGGTTTACTTTAGCACAAAACTTTGTTAATTTTACTTTATGTGCCTTAATGGCTGTATCTTAATGTATGTTGTCCCAGTAATTTTTAGTGCTTAGTTGTTTCCAGTCATTGATCTGGTAAGTGATTGATTTCCAGTCAATTGATTTCACTGTAGATGAGATGCACATGCAAATTGGTTGTTGGTTGGCTTGTATAATGTAGATCACAATATTTATGATGATGCTTACTCATACATTTTGTGTGGGAATTGGGAAACCGGGAAGGTATAGGGTGGGATCTGGATCCTCTAGGATTCTTATCAAAATTGCAGAGTGTGCAGTTCCTAAAATCAAGTTCACTTTTTTCCCCCTTTTTTCATCTTCATTGCTTGCTTAAGTATTGGCAATAAGTCATGTGTACTTGTGTAGCATGTTTGTCAGTGTGCTTTCTAACTACCATTTATTCTCCCCTATTTAGTATATGCATATAATTTCTGTAGTTTTACTCTTTACAAAATAAAGAAATGAGGGAGAAAAACAGAGGAATGAAAATGTTAGGGTAGAAATGAAAATATGGTTTCTTCAGAAGAGGGAGACTCACTGTGAGACACTCTTCCAGTTACCTAATCCACCTGTTAAAAAGCATAAGATACAAAGAACTCTTGCATTAAGGCCATGACCCATGAGTGCTCTTGGAGATGGGGTGAAATTGTTGTTTGATTGGAAACACATGGCAGTTTATCAATAATTGATGCATTTTGATTTAGTGAACTGTTAAGATTTTAATAACTTCACGAACGATTTTTAAGAACTCCATAATCCTATTTTAGTAACTTCAACAATGTTAGATCATCAGACATCACGCCAAGAACTTTCAGAAGCATAGAACCTAGCAGTAAGCTGCACGAATTAATATAATTTTGAGTTGTAGTTTCCTCCAAATTATTGAACAATGGCTTTTGTGAGCTCCAATTATCACGAGAAAAGGACAAGAAAAGAAAGAAAATGAATAGTACCTCTGCATTTTCCAAAATGGCATATGTTGCACCTGCTTTCTTCAGATCTAAAAGATGTGTTGAAAATGTGCCTCTTAGATACAACAGTTTAGTTAAATAAGTCAATTAGTTTTTTAATTAGTTTGAAGAATCTGTTTTGTTGCAGTTATTGGATAAGTTAGTTTCTATTTTTTTTTTTGTTATGAGTTGCAGTTTCTAAAATCACGGAGCATGATCTTTTATTCTGTTATTTCAATGTATTTTAAATATCAATTACTTCTAATGAAAGTAATGCTTCTGAAGTAAACACAATCTCTCATTTATTTGCTTTCCTTCTTTCATTCTTTGCTATTTTTCTTTATCCACAACTAAAAACAAACAATTGGTATCAAGAGCCCATTTCTTATGGGACCTCTAAAATGGAAGCTAACACAAGCTTTTCCCAAGTAGCTCCTCCTATCTTTGATGGGAAGAACTATGACTTTTGAGCCATGAGAGTGGAATTATACTTGGAGGCCTTGGATTTGTGGGAAGCTGTGGAAGAGGATTATGAAGTTCCTCTACTACCTGACAATCCCACCATGGTTTAGATAAAGAATCAAAAGGAGAGAAAAACCAAAAAGGCAAAGGCAAAGTCATGCCTATTTGCTGCTGTTTTCCATACTATCTTTACTAGAATCATGATCCTCAAATGACCAAAATCAATCTAGGACTATTTGAAGGAAGAGTATGCAGGGGATAAGCGAATTCAAAGCATGCAAGTGCTAAACTTGATGAAGGAATTTGAGCTACAAAAAATGAAAGAGTATGAGACAATTAAAGGGTCCTCAGACAAGTTGTTGTGCATTACTAACAAGATTAGATTGTTGGGCACTAATTTTTTTGATTCTAGAATTGTTGAAAAAATTATGGTTCCAGTGCCCGAGAGATATGAAGCATCAATAACATCTTTGGAAAACGTAAAAGATTTGTCCAAAATCACTTTGGCAGAAGTCGTACAAGCCTTGTAGGCCCAAGAGCAACGAAGAATTATGAGCCAAGATCGTACGATTGAAGGTGCTCTACTAGTCAAGAGCCAAGAAACTGGCACAAGCAAAAGAAAAAAGCTACAAGAAGACCCAGCTAGAAAACAATGAAAACACTACAAATAATTACAACAAAGGAAAGGGTAAAAAGAAAATTTACCCATCTTGTGAGCATTGTGGTAGAATGGGTCACCCTCCATTTAGATGTTGGAAAAGACCATATGCAAAATGTAGCAAGTGCAATCAAATGAGTTATGAAGCTACAATTTGCATAGTTAATATTCAACTAGTTGCAATTGAGGCAAAAAATGCACAAGAGGAGGAGGAAGACTAGCTTTGTTGCAACCTGTTTTTCCAGCAACAATACATGTGAATCTTGGTTGATTGATAGTGGTTGCATTAACCACATGACCTATGATAAGGGATTGTTCAAACAATTGGAGAGCACCGAAGTCAAATTGGGAAAAATTGGAAATGGTGAACACATCCCAATAAAAGGCAAGGGAACAATAGCTATAATAAATTACTCAAGTACAAAAATCCTCATTGATGTTTTATATGTACTTGGAATTGATCAAAATTTGCTTAGTGTTACACAACTAGTTGAGAAAGGGGTCAAGGTTATTTTTGAAAATAATAGTTGCATAATCAAGGACCTAACAGGCCAAGAAATGTTCAAAGTCAAAATGAAGAGCAAGAGTTTTTCATTTGATCCAATGAAAGAGGAGCAGGCTGCTTTTCTAGTTACAGCAAACTCAGTTGATCTTTGGCATAAAAGGCTAGGTCATTTCCATCATTTGGGAATGAGCTACTTGCTGAAAAATCAACTTGTTCATGGAGTTCCTTTTCGATCAGAAAAGCTAGCTAAATGTGAAGCTTGTCAATTTGGGAAGCAAACAAGGAAGTCATTCCCCGAAAGTAGTTGGAGGGCGAGTCAAAAGCTCCAACTTATTCACACTGATCTTGTTGGACCACAAAGAACTCCATCCCTAAACGGAAGTCTTTATTATATTATTTTTATTGATGACTTAACCAAAATGTGTTGGATTTATTTTCTTAAATGCAAATCCAAAGTAGTTGCGGTGTTTTGGAAATTCAAAGCCCATTTTGAAAATCAAAGCAATTCTTGAATTCAAATTATGAGGTTAGATAAGGGGAAAAAGTATGTAGCTAATCAATTTCAACGATTTTGTGATGAAGCAGGGATCCAATGTCAATTGGCCCCTTACACTCCCCAACAAAATGGAGTGAGTGAAAGAAAAAATAGATCAATCATGGAGATGGCTAGGTATATGCTTCATCAAAAGGAATTACCAAATAAGCTATGTGCTGAAGCTTCAAACCCAGCTGTTTTCATACCAAACAGACTTCCTAACGAGTTTTGCAAAATCAAACTCCTTTCAAGGCTTAGTTTGGTTTTAAACCTTCTTTGAAATTTTTTAAAATATTTGGTTGCTTGTGCTACTCACATGTACATCAGGTTAAGCGTGACAAGCTTGATAAAAGGGCTGAACTTGGAGTATTTGTTGGCTACAACACAATCTCTAAAGCTTTAGGATTTTTCAGCCTCAAACTGGAAAATTTTTCATAAGTAGAGATGTGCACTTTATGGAAGATGAAAACTGGTGTTGGAGTGACTCAAAGAAAAACCAGAATACTGAATTGGAGCTTGAAGATATGGTAGATCATCCACCAACTCGTGGCACAAGGTTGCTTTTTGATATCTATCAAAGAAGCAACATAGCATAATGCAATATAGTTGAGTGTGAACTAGCCAATTTTGAAGAAGTTGCTATGGAGGAGAAATGGTTAGCTACAATGCAGGAGGAGCTGTCCATGATTGAGAGAAATCAAACTTGGAGTTGGTTCTAAGACCACATGATAGAAATGTCATTGGAAATGAGTGTTTATAACAAAATTCAACCCCGATGGCTCTATAAATGAGCACAAAGCAAGGCTTGTTGTGAAGGGTTATTATCAAATATTTGGAATTGACTATTCATACACTTTTGTTCCAATAGCAAGACACGACACAATAAGGCTATTACTTACCATTGTAGCACAAAGGTTTGGTAAGTGTTCCATATGGATGTCAAGTCAACCTCCTTGAAAGTAGTTGTAGGGACAAATTTCTGAGGAAGAAGCTAGGAGTTTGCAGCCTCTAAGGCAAGGAGGAGTGTTGAGAATGTGCCTCTTAGATGCACCAATTTAGTTTTAATAAGTCAATTAGTTTGAAGAATCTATTTTATTACAATTATTGGATAAGTTAGTTTTTAATTTTATTTTTTTTTGTTATGAGTTACAATTCCTAAAATCATGGAACATAATCTTTTATTTTGTTATGAGTTATCGTTTCTAACATAGTTGTCAATAGCAGTCGCTATCGCGATGGTGAAGCGTAACAGGGGTCATGGAGCGGTGCGGTTTAGTGTCGCGGCGGCACGGAGCAGAGGGTGATCTCGAGAGAAACGTTTTCCATGGTTGCAACAGTGAAACGTAGGTGCGTTTTGGTGGTTGGAAACAAAAACCCAAAAATACCCTCACGTTTAAAATATTAATGAGGGTAGTTTTGGTTATTATTGGTTATTAGAGTTTAAAAGATAGGTATGTCTTCTCCCATGCTCCATTTTCTTCTTCCCCGAATCCCTAGCCTTCTTTCGTCCTCTGTTTTGTGTTTTGTTCTTCTCCGGTGACTACCATCGGCATCTCTTTGTCTTCTCCAACGCTATTCCCCGAAAACCATCGTCGACGTCTTCCGGTGTTTTTCTGTCTTCTCCAGTGCTCTTCTTTGGCGAGCTCATCCTTTTCCAACGGTATTCTTTGGCAATCTTTGTCTTCTCCGACGAGCTCTGTTTCTGGCTTGTCTTTGAAGTTTCAATTTAAAGTCTTTTTTTTATTTTATTTTATTAACTTTGATTCTTCTTTTCTTTCTCTCTCCGATTCCTCTTTCTTTCTTGTGGTGACAACAGCAAAAAAAAAATACTTATGTACTTTTTTTATTCTGTCCAATAGAACCTTTTTAATGTCTACTTAGTACTTTATGAATTATGATTTAGAGGGTTTAAGACTTTTATGAATTTTTATTATTAATGATGGCTATTTGTTGATGAATTTTGAATAATATTTATGTTTTTGAGCTTATATATATATATAATAATAATTTTTAATAGATATATAAAATATTAGAATAGCGGTCATCCTGCTATCCAGCACTATCCCAGTTCAGGAGTCGGCTGTCCTACTTTGCTATCTGGGGTTTACTATTATGGTTTCTAAAAACTATGGAACATAATATTTTATTTTGTTATTTCAATGTATTTAAATATTAATTACTTCTAATGAAAGTGATGCTTCTATAGTGTACACAATCTTTCATTTATTTATTTTCCTTCTTTCATTCTTTGCTATTTTTCTTTATCCACGGTTAAAAACCAACAAGATGCTTTTTAGTTCTGGCTTAGATTGGTGACTGAAATTTCATCATATGTAGGCAATTAAACTAGGATATAAAAGAACATAAATAAATAATTTAGAAAAGTTCATATAGTTTAAATTTTATCAGCCTACCCCCACTGCCCAATTATAAACTAGGATCTGGTGTAACTCCAAAAGTTTATAGATAGATTACTGTTGATGTTAGTTTCTACTATCTAATATTGAGAGCAATTATTTGTGTCTTTCGTTGTCAACAGGAAGTGAGAACAATAAGTAGCATCGAAATGGAATTAGCAGACAGAGCAGTTGGATTTCTTTTATCCTTTATAAGCGTATCGATATTTACTTATTATACTTTCTGGGTTATCATCCTGGTTAGTAACTTTCCCAGTATTTTAAATGAGTTATGGCTTTCCACTTTTAACTTCCTAATTACTTCTATTTTATTTTATTGATCTCGTGGTCTTTCAGCCATTTGTGGATGATGATCATTTCGTGCATAAGTACTTTTTACCCCAAGAGTATGCCATACTGATACCAGTTTCTGCGGGTGTGGCACTTGTTTGCTTCTTAAGCATATTTATTGGATTCGTGATGCTTAAATCCAAAAAGAAGAAGGCTTAATTTTATTGTAAGCATCTGTTGCACAGTTCATTCTAAGTTTTGAAACAGTGAATGTATTAAATGCATTTTCAAACATTTCATACCAGTAGTAACCGCTTTCCAAAAAACAAAAAGGTTAGTTTTCTTTGCTGTCTTCCAATTATGCTTTCTGTTTATTTGTTCGTCTCTACACGGAAGAGTTAAGTGAGGCATGACACAAAATTTTGTTACATTGGTTGTTAGAAGATAACAAAGAAAGGAGTGTGTATCCATCCATTTTTATTGTTAAAGTAAAGCTGACACTAATACTCAAAATTAAAACAGAGAAAGAACATATCAACATACATAAATATAAAATCAATGATGAAAATATTGCGAGACTGACGATAAAAATAGAATTCTAAAGGAGAAAATGTATAAGTATAAGGGAAAAATGTTTAGATTGTTTATTTTTATACAAACGATGATATGACAAAAGAAAAGAAAGTCTTTTTAAGCTGTAAAGTAATAATCATCTGCAAAATACTAAAATGTGATCGTGAGTATTTAGACTTCATTTTCAGTGCACATGTCCATAGTTAACAATAATTATCCTTGTTTTGTGCACTATCAGTAAAAAGACTTACAATCTCCTGATGTGAGTGTTACTGGTACTAGTGATCCAGCAGTCAGCAGCACCATTGAACTGTCAGCTAGATTGTAAATATCAACCAATCATTTTTTTACTAAATATCAAGAAAAAGTTTATGTACCTTAGCCATTACTGGTTTATGAGCAAGATTAAATTGAATTAGCTAACATACAAATTGGGGTCAATGACAACAATATTTTATTTTGAAAAGAAACATTAAAGATTTCTTTTAAGAAATGGTCCTTAAAAGAGTTTATTATGTATAAGAAATGAATTAATATCCTACCATGTCGGTGAAAAGAGTATTTCAAATAAATTGTGCATAGTTTTATAATTTTATTAATATTTATTTTATTTCAATAAAAGAAAATATTTTGATTATTTTTATTTTATTTTAAAGAAGATAGTTTTAATTTTAAATTTGAAAAGATATATTTTTTAAAGATTTTTATCTTGTTATTATTATGGTAAAGAAATATTGTTTTTTTGTTGTCGTCAAACTTGAGCCCCAAATGAAATCGACGTACCTGTAAAGCCCAAAACCCAATAGAATTAAAAAAAAATACACGTTAATGAAACGACGCGTTAAGGGTTTTGCAAAAAGAGTAATACATCATCTTTTTTCTTGATCCACCTTGTTAGGGTTTTGCAGAGTCGCCATTTTTGTTTTCTTTACAACCACGTTTCACAGTTCGCTCACACCACACGCAATGAATTCGGGCACCATGTGATGCCATTTCTCGACACCCCCAACATTGTTTCGACCCATACTTCAAAATATTCTCGGACACGGTACGCTATTTTGCTTCTTCGTGTTTTTCTCATTACTCTTCTAGCTTCAATCCGTTTCGCGAAACTTGGTTTTCGGTTCGATGGATATCCATCCACTCGCTAGCACTGTGAGCTTGTGGAAGCTTCCACCGCAAGGAAACTCCATTCTACCATTGGCCAAATCGCGGTTGTTGCGCATTTTTCAGAGATGATGGGTTCGAATTCGAACCATGAATTCAATAACCCTTTTAGGTCCAAAGATGGTCCACAAGTTTTCCCATTCTTTGATTATTTTGCGGAGATTATGTAACCATCCGTTTGATAGTGATGGGTTTGAATTTATTGAGGAGCCTCTAAAAAAACTAGATTTAGATTATGATTCCACTGTGGATGAAAGGCTCCATTTGAACGAGGATTGGAGCTGTAATCAAAAGCAGTTTTCACTTAGAAAAGGGTTCTTAGAAACTGTTAAGTTAGATGCTAAGAGGGTCCTTGAGGTCCTCCGGCAAGACGGTCCTGGTCTCGATGCGAGGTTGTTTTTAGGTGAGTTGCATGTAAGGCCATCGGGGCTTCTTGTGAGGGAGGTTCTCTTTGGAATTTTGAAGAACATAAATTGTGAGAATAAGACTAGGTGTGCTAAGCTGGCATATAAGTTTTTTGTGTGGTGTAGTCAGCAAGACGGTTACCGGCACACTGCGAATTCCTATCACATGGTTATGAACATATATGCCGAGTGTGAGGAGTTTAAGGCGTTGTGGAGGTTGGTTGATGAGATGATTGAGAAAGGACTTCCGGCTTCTGCTCGAACTTTCAATATCTTGATTCGTACTTGTGGTGAGGCAGGGTTGGCTAAGAAATTGGTGGAGAGGTTCATAAAATCAAAGACGTTTAACTTTAGGCCATTTAAGCACTCCTACAACGCAATCCTGCATGGTCTTCTTGTTTTAAACCAGTACAAGTTGATTGAGTGGGTTTATCAACAGATGTTGCTTGAGGGATTTTCTTCAGATATTTTAACTTATAATATTGTCATGTATGCCAAGTACAGACTCGGAAAGTTGGATCAGTTCCACAGACTGTTTGATGAGATGGGTAGAAATGGGTTTTCTCCAGATTTTCATACCTTTAATATTCTTCTTCATGTTCTTGGCAAAGGGGACAAACCGCTCGCAGCTCTCAATCTTTTAAATCACATGAGAGAAATGGGTATAGACCCAACTGTGCTTCATTTCACTACATTGATAGATGGACTCAGCAGAGCTGGGAATCTGGATGCTTGTAAATATTTTTTTGATGAAATGATAAAGAATGGATGCATGCCAGATGTGGTGGCTTACACTGTAATGATAACAGGATATGTAGTGGCTGGTGAGCTTGAGAAAGCGCTGGAAATGTATCAAGATATGATTTGTAGAGAACAAATTCCAAATGTTTTTACATACAATTCCATAATTCGGGGATTATGTATGGCAGGAAAATTTGATGAAGCGTGCTCAATGCTCAAGGAAATGGAGACCAAAGGTTGTAGTCCAAACTCTGTTGTCTATAATACATTAGTGAGTAGTTTGCGGAATGCTGGAAAGACTGCTGATGCTCATGAAGTGATAAGACAGATGACGGAGAAGGGGAAGTATGCCCACATACACTCAAGATTCAAAGGGTATAAGGCATAGTCATAAGGTAGATTTTCAAATTGGATCTGTTAACTCAGAGGCATCAACTTTTGATCTGATTAACTGAGACCAATGACCTGCTGCTTGTTCAGCTGATTTGAAGATGGAGAAATAATGTATATAATCCCCCCTTCACTAATATATATTTCTTTCTTCACTTGTTTCTACACTCAGTAACTGACATGTGAACTTGTATGCCCATTTTTTCATAATATATGATTAATATTTCTTGTTCTTTATTTTATTAGGCCATGCTTCTTTTGCTTCATATCTGCCTGCATTTGTCAAAGAGCTTGTTTATCAGGAATAAGGTGTCCTTGTTTCTATTTAGTGTAAACATTATGTACTTTTGGTAGTAACAATTTTTATTTGAGCTTATGTAATCTAAATTGTAACTGGAGTTATGTAAACTAATTCTTTGGCTTTTGCTGTAACTATTTATAACTTATAAAGTGCATAAAGGGTTTATAATCTGGATGGTTGACAGTCAATTGATTAATTTGGTACACTATCTGCTCTTCAGTTTTTGGAGGTAATGGTAGTACCCCCATTTCCCCTGAAAAAAGAAGAAATAAATCGTGCATTAGATTTTGAAATTTAGAGCCATATGCATGTTCGAATTTATCACTTGTAAAGTCAGCAATGTTCATAATTTCATATAGTTTATAAAATGACTGTTCTCTATATCTTTTTCAAGTATGACCTTTGTCACAGAATGGATTTTATTTAATAAATAATCCATTACATATTTTAATTATTGTGCTCATTGCTGCCTTCTTTTGATATTTAAAGTGGCATCATTTTTCATTGTATGTTATTGATTTTTGTTTTATATCAGCTGAAATTTATGTCTGTCATTCATGATTTATAGTTAAAATCTCCTTTTAATTTTTAAGTTGTAAGACTAAGTCTCCTGGTTTATTGGTGCATTTCCACAAATCAGAGCAAGCAGCAGCAGCTTAAAATGTTGCCAATAGCCAGAGATGCAGTATTTTTTTGTTGTTGTTGCTTTCCACACACATGCTTAAGTTGGTTACTTTTCTATGGCTTCAAAGACAGCCATTACACTGCTGCCATGTTCCAGATGAAGATTGGAAAGCTTATCCCCTTCTATTGTCAGGTTGTTGTTATGGTTCATTTGTTGGCTTGATATTTTGTACTTTGTTCATACATGATAGGCATATTCTGTCACTATGCAGAATGGAAGCGCCAAGTCCAAACAGTTAGAATGCTATGCAATAATGCAATCTTCACCTTGCATGAGATATTTTTATTGCAGATGCCTATGCTGTTGGGCACATTGAAGTTTCTAGTAGATAACAACTCTTGGCCTAAAAAACACTATCATCTGTATAATCAATAGCATTGAAGATAAAGTACATGATTGCATGTTTTATTTTCTCTTTTGGAATGCCACTGTCCAAATTGTTAGGGCTGCTTTCATTTTTGACAACTAATTGCACTTGCTTTTGTTATACACCAATGTCCATCTTTGTTCGTTAGAAAAATTTCCTAGGTAGGAACCACAAATGTTAGATAATTATTTTTTTTTCAAGGATTCTTCCTCTTCAATTGCTTACATACAAATTTTGGCTTAATTTCCTCTGATTTATCATACTAAGTGATTCTTACGGAGGCCGCTTTAGTGCCACATTTCATGTACATAGTGTCAATCCTTTCCCAAACTTTTTTAACTGAACCCTAAGACTCTGTTTTCATCCCTTCCCTCCCTCCCTTTTAAACTATTATTAGATTTATTTTTGAAACTGCACTCACAAAAATTATAACTTTGCTCTTGCAATTAACATTATACAGGGTAATACAGCCTCAAGGGGTTGAGGTTCTTCAATTTTCTGCTGATAGGATTGGCGACTCAAAATCCTGAACGTAAGCGAGTACATTCATCATCCAAGTCAAGAGGCTCGTGTATCTACCTGGAATGATGAACACGGCCATTGGTCTTTCAGCTAAGCCTATTGAGCTTTTTGTTTTCCGTCTTGGTCGTTTCTACTATGGTTTTATACGTGTATCTTTTATTCTTGATTGAATTGTTCAGTTACAAATGATCACGGCATTCCTATACTACACATACAATCAAGGTACAATAGCCTAATAGGACGATTGATCAGTGCAATTTTTTGGGTACTAGATCTCATAGGGGCTAGGACCCAGGGAGAAAGAGGAGACACTAGGAGAATAAAAAATGAAAGTTTCATCTTAGGGTGTTGAAACTTTGATCTTATTTTTCTCATCATGAAAACAAACTTAAAATTGCTGAAATAGTATGGCAAATTTATAGTTATATGTGTCAAATTTATATTTTATGTGCTCTGAATTAATAATTTTTTTTTACCAGGTATGAGTACATGGAAACAAGAATATGGAAAAACTCAAAACCATTGAATACCCAACATAATAGATAGATATAAGGTGAAAGGTCACGTTAACTGGAATTTCTCTGTAAATTTGCATCTTTACACTTTGAAATCAAGTGGCCACAAGAACAAACGTGCTCCTGAATCCATATTCCTTCACGGATTAAGATCACTGAGCTGATTGAACTATTCTTGAAACCTGCGCATATCACAACCGATGCTACGATGTTTAAGGCCATTCAGAATCACCATGATTCAAATCCACGTTTTCATCAAAGCAGTCCAAATGGCTTTCTACTAAGCATTCCAACAGATACCCCGTTTCTGAGATATTTTCATTGGGTGTCTTCTCCGCCTAAGTTCGTTGTTGACATACTTTAAGCATCGTAGACATTTGAGTGATTCATGATGTTTATAACGTTGACCATGCTTACTTAGTATAACATTACTAATCATAAGGTGGAATTTACGGCTCACAGATAACGGTCCTCTATTGTTTCACATAACCTCTTATTCCTCCTTCCCCCACTCTTATACGTCTCATGATATTTTTGTCACCACACAATTTATCAATCTTCGCCTGTACTTGTATTACTAATCTCCAACTATATCAAACCATTTTTTTGTTCCACTATTACTCACATGTTGAGCACAATGTCATTAAGTAAATAATTTTTTATGTTGCACTAACAGATGCAGAGGACATAAAAATTATTGAAACACTCGCGAGTTTTTTGAAGTAATCTTATCCCCCCAAAGAATTAGTAACTAGCTAAATGGTTGCAGACTGAGTTGCAGACTGAGGTTAGAACAGTCAAAATATAGTAGACTTCCGTGTCATTGTTGAATGTTGACCATATGTAATGCCAAACGTAGCCAAATGATTAACGAAAATGCTTTGCTCATCAATGAATCTTGTGTGTTTGAGAGTTATCTACCTCTCAAAATAATGATTTGAAAACCATTTCTTTTTGTCTTCACTCGTTCTTTAATCGGAAGGATGGACATCCGTAGCCCCTTTTGAACCTTGCTTCCATCCACTCACAGAAAATGACCCACAATGAATGGAAGAGGATTTTCACCATACCATTTTTTTTTCATTTTTTTGCCTTGTACAACACTCTTGGTACAATTTACAAGTATGAGCAGATGGCAAAGATATCATCATACTAAAAAAAGTCATTTAAACCAAGAAAACTTTTATTCATAAATTATATTAACAAATTGCAGCTTAGTATCTGTATAAGAAAATATTAAAGAAGGGGAAAGACATGAATTGTTTCTACCTTTTCTCTTCCTGTTGTTTCTACTTTTTCTCTTCCTGTTTCTCTTCTGGCTTCTCCTCTGGTTTCTCTTCTGGTTTCTCTTCCTTCTTTTCCTCTTTATTTTCTTCTTTCTTCTCTTCCTTGGCCGGTCCAACTGATATTATATCTACCTTCCCTACTTTCTTCAGCTTCTTCACTACTGCCACTGCATCCATTTCACCAATCACAGTCAACATCTGATCCTTCACATCTGCAGCAATCGAATCAACCCCTGTTGTTCAAAGTAACAACAGTTAAACAGATTAATATGTATCCAAGGCACAAAAAGAAAAGTTTTTCTATGACCAAGAAATATGGTTTCTATGGCAGAACGAAAATGAAAATGAAACTATAAGTAAACACCCACCATAGATATCTGCAGCTGCTTCTATTGCTTTCTTCTTTGTTTTGTCATCTATCATAGTAAGGACCTTTAACACCACCTTCTGCTATGGATCCAGTGAGAGGCAGCAAATGCAGGCAGAGACAGAAGAGGATAGAGAAAATGATAAACAAAATTTGAATCAAATAATTTTAAATTAAATCTTACATATAAATATAACCAAACAAGCATAAACATGTGCATGTGAAATGAAAACAAAGAGAGAAAGAAAAAACTATGCTGAAAACTGAATATGAAAATCAGTACCTGAGCCTCCATTCTGAAGAGGAAATGGATGTGAAAAGTAGGAAGAGGAGAATGAAGGGTTGAGAACTTGTGGCCTTTGTAATACAAGGTAAGGCGTGCAGTTATAGATATCTTCTTTTATTTGTGGGCGTGTCTGTGTGCGCAACATCCAAAAGATGGTCACTTTAAAGAGAAATATTAATAATATTTTTTTAATATACTCTTTATTATTAGTTAAAAATTATAAAAATTTTATAAGTTTTACTTTATATCTAATAAATTTCATTTATAACTCTATAGTTTTAATAAATTTTAATTAATAATAAAGAAGGACAGAAGAGGTGTATGAAAAGTATTCTTCTTTCTGGCCAGCATGGCGCAACACAATAGCACACATAGGACAAATGTTGACATGTTGATGGTGTGTTACTTGCCAGTTGAATTTTCTTTTTACCTTCTCACTTCCTTGTTACATTTTCCTACCTAAAGAAAAAGAATTTACGTCAGGGAATAAATTACTAATATATTAAAAAACCAAATGTGTGGAATGGGAAAGAGAAAAAAAATAATTGTTTAATAAGTTAGATATATTTTGATTAATTAGTTGTCATCCAAAACAAGTATATATGGATGTTATAAGATAAATGGTGATATTCAAATTCATGGTAATCCTTCACTTCTTTTTTTTATACCAATGCCAATGAGGCACGAACCCAAAGTCTACTCAGCAGTGACAAATAATTCTAGTAAAAGCATGTCACTTTGCAGCTTGCATCCAAATTGCTTACACGTATAACATTATTTCCACGATTGTCTATTCTAAATAATGCATTCACCGGACTATTTTTATTTGTTATCACAACCTTTGAAAAAGAAAAGAAGATACAATTCTTATGTCCATTAGAGCTTTAATTAAATGGATAAGTCTCCTCTAAAATCAACTTGTGTGTGAAAATGTAATTAGTGTTAATTTAATTTAAAGAACATCATGAATGATAAAGATGAAATGTCCTTACTTGTACATTATACTAAAACAAAGAGGATTATGCATAAAGAAAGAATGAAACTTAATCTCACAATGTTAACAGTTAGAGCTTCCAAATAAAAACTCCTATATTCCACTTATTAAAAAATTGGTTGAAGAAAAAATATGACATATTAAGATGATAAAGCCATTCCAAAAATGTCAGCAGACTGCCAGAGTGAGTTCCAATTGAACTATCAGGTCAACCATCAGAAAAGCCTCTCTTTTTAAAAAAAAAAAAAAAAAACCAATTAGGAATCTGTTCTTAAAAAAGAGATGTTGAAATAGAAGCTTCTTCTCTACCCTACATGCAATGTAACGTAACAGTTGAAGTTAGTACACATCATAATCATAATTAATGTAAGGAAGGCTTTGAATATCTCCACTCTCGTCAGAGTTTGAGAATGAATGGTGGTGATATATATATATATATAGTTTTATATTTGCAAATATATTATATCATTTTAATTTATATAAGTGTGTTTTAAAAAATATTACCTTTATAAATATATTTGAATTTGTATATAACTTAAATATATACATAATTTTAATAAAAAATATTTTAAATTATATTATTTTAGAAAAAATTATTATAGAAGAATGAAGTTACTAACATTAATAAAAAAAGTTTTGTGGGTATTTTAGCTATATTACAAAAAAATGTTAATCTTATTTTATTTTGGTTAATAATAATTGAGAGACTCTTAAACCACGTGTATTAAATAAATAATATTAAAAAATTTCTATAATACAATTTTTTAAAATGTAGTTTTTTTTATGATTTTTTAATTTCACTAATTTTTCTGTTAGTAGGTGAAGATGATTAGATCAATACTTTTTAATAATTTGATTAAACTATATTATACATTTTTCACCTGTAAGTCAAAATTAATAATTAAAAGTAGAAAAAGAAAACAGTGACACACATGTTACCTGGCCTCACCATTAATCTAATAACTTTGTCCATGTAGAACACCTCACCCGGTCATAGACCAAAAACAAAGACAAACTAAGAGAACCTTAGCCAATAGACCAAGTTGGGGTATGTAATAAACAAGAAAGTTAAGAAATAGAGCAAACTCATCTTTGGCTATGATGAAGAAAGCCCAAATAACCCATTCATTACACAAAATATTACTCAACTTAACTTCTTCTGTTGGGACTACAAATTAAATCAAGGTCCCCACAAAAATTTCATAAAGGGTAATTTTAGTTAGCTGTTACATCAAAATCCTAATGCAAGGAAAAGATTTTCGACTACACTACATAATTTAAAGAGTTTAATATCTATTTCTTGTTGATGTACAAAATTACACAGTAAACTAATAAAAAATTATAATAAATATATATTTTAAAATAATTATCATAAAAATTAATAAATTTATTATACATATTATTGAATTTGTAATTGAGGAATAGTATATGAATTATTTTCTTATTAAACGATTTTTTTTTTCATTTGCCTAGTCTCCAGCGTTCTTTCCTCTTCCTTCTCGTAGTTCCTTTGGTTCTTATTGCAACTTTATTCCCCATTGTCAACTTAAGTTGTTTTTTTGGGTTCTATTATATTGCTTGTACTTTAGTATTCTTCAATTATGCTTAATGATTTTTAAGTTTAGGAAACAACAGCACCCTCACTGTTATATCTCAGTACACATAAGGTAATAAGAGTAGTAACTTGTATTGCAGTGTTGCTTGTGACATGCACAGGTTTGAATTTTGAAGAAAGATTCAATCAACTCAATAATTCTAGTCCGTGAAAGAATAATCTTCCATATGTTGTTGAAGAAGGCCAATCATGAACCATGACCCCATCTGAAATCCATAAACTAGATGATGGTTCACAAACCAAATAATTTGAAATGTGACTTCATTATGCTCTCAACACTCAATGACTTATTTGTAGGTGTGCATCTCAAGATTAAAATAAGTTTGGGGACAATATTTATATTATAAATTAACTTTCTATTATATTTTAAATAATAAAAATAATTTATAATTATAAGTATATATTATATCAAGAAAAAGTAAAAAAAAAAAAAAAATACCCCCACAATCATGAACGGAGATCCATCCCTATTAATAATGAGAATAATTTTTAAATTACCTGGTAAACTAGATAAAAAAAAATAGGTATTAAGCTAGTCATATTACAATCAGTGAACACAAATGATTAGTTCCGATATAATTTATAAACATTGTTAAATATAACTGATAAGCTAACCTCTATAAAAATATTAAGATATACAAAAAAGAAACCAAAATACTTGTCAGAAAGTTTAATTGAGTAGGGCCAAGAGATAAATCACTATTATAAATAGTGGAAGGTTAACATAGACTTTGTATCCAGAAGTGAACCTAATATTGTATTACCATACAAACTAATTCTAACGCAAATCTTCTTTTAGCCGGCCAACCCATTTCCCTCATCTTATAAATATAATTAGGACAAAATTTAACCACAATACCATAAGTATTTTTTATATTATTAACTATCAATATTAGATCAAGTTTTTTTTTTATATTAATGACAATTACGTTTGAACATAAAATAACTATTCAAATATCTTCCATTAGACTAATTTTAAGGGTTAACTAAATTAGAGTTCTGCTTACCAATCTTGCTTAATAAAAAATAATGTTTTTGAAATAAAACCTTAATTTTGACAGAATAAATAAAGTCTTTATTTTTGCAATAGTACATGTAAGTTTTGCTTATATAATGTTGGCTTAGTTGTATTTTTTATTTTCTTAATTTAATGTATGAATAATTTTGATCTCTTTAATTTTAATTATTTAATTTTTGTTTATATATTAAAAATAAATAAATATTTTAATCATTGTAGTTTTAATTATTTTATTTTAATTTTTTATATATAAAAATAATAATTTTAATTTATATATTAAATAATTTAATTTATAAAAATTAAATAATTAATATCACATTAAATATTTATAAATTATATAAAAAAAATTTTTACATATCACCATGAACACCCAATTCACAACTTCAGGTCAAAAGGATCTTGGAACTCCTCTTTCTATCAAAACATTCCGAACTATACTTATAATGGTTTGATTTTTTTTCTCAGGTACGCCATTTTGCTGTGGCTATATGATGTAGTGAGTTGTCTTTGAATACCCTGCTCATTACAAAATTCAACAAACTCCTTGGAGGTGTATTCTCCCCCTTTGTTAGTGTGCAAAATTTGGATAGAGACATCAACTTGTTTTTCAACTAATGCTTTAAATTTCTTAAATACATCAAGTGCTTCACCTTTCCCAACAAAGAAATACACCCAAACTTTCCTACTCAAATCATCAATGAAAGTGAGTATGTACCTTTTATTTCCATTAGGGGTAGGATTGATAGGGCCACAAATGTCAGAATGAATTAGCTGTAGTAATTGAGAAGCACGCCAATTACTTTGTTGTGGAAAAGGATCTCTTTGATGTTTCCCTTTGAGACAATGTTCGCAAAGTTGAGTTGGAGATTTAAAGATGGGTAGTCCTTTATAAAGTTTTCAATCCACTATAGCTCAAGTGACCATAGCGAGAGTGCCAAACTTAAGCTAGTGACATTAAACTGACTTCGAAACAATTGTGGGACAATCCAAATTTTACAGAAATAGCAAACATATAATTAGTAGTTGTGAGGGTTTCAAAAATTAGGTTCTCTCCTTGAAACACTTCACACTTATTTTGCTTCATTTCAATACTCAATCCTTTGTCTAGAAATTGACCCATACTGAATAAATTATTTTTTAACTCAGACACATAAAAGACATCATTAACCAAATGCATAACTTCATTAATTAGAAGTTTAACAATACCCTTCCCAACTACCTTTGGTGCATAATTATTCCCCAATTTCACTTCATTAGAAAAGGAAGAATTGATAGAGGAAAACCAGTCCTTTCTACTTATCATGTGATTGCTGCAACTTGAATCAATGAATCACATCTTTTGAGCATTTAACTTATCATCTATTGAAAGTTGTGCCATGAGTAACATTGCTACTTCACCACCTTCAACATAGTTTGCTCTGCTATCTTATGGCTTCTTTGGGCATTCACTCTGAAAATGCCCAAACTCATGAGAATAATAGCATTGTATTGTTGCTCTATCTATAGGTTGTTTTCCCCCTCTACCTCTACCTTTTCCTCGTGTAGCTCTACCTTGAAAAACATTTCTTCCCAACCACAACCAGTGCTTGCCTCATCTTGTGCAACCTTTAATGCTTGCTCTTCATGTGAATTGTGGCCATTCATTTGTTGCTCGTCCACTAAAAGACTACTTTGGAGCTCATCTATAGTCATGGAATTCAAATCATGAGACTATTAAATAGAACACATTACATAATCGTACCTTAAGGTCATTGAACAAAGAATCTTTTCAATAACGCTAAGGTAAGACACCTTTTCACCGTACATTCTCATCTTATTTGAGCAAAATAACCATTAATTGATTCTTCATTCTTTATTTGCAAAATCTCTCATTCATATCGTAAAGCCTGTAGTTAAGCTCGCTTCACTCTAGTAGTACCTTGGTATGTTTGTTTCAACGAGTCCCAAATTTCCTTTGATGTCCCATTTTTCAAAGTTGTTTCAAGCATAGTTCGATCAATAACTTGAAACAAATAGTTTTTCACCTTTAAATTTTTTAATTTCAACTCCAAATTTTTCTTCTTATTATCTGGTATGAGAGCCCCATCAATATGTTGGGGAATCCTTGGATCTAAAAGATTTCAAAACTCTTTCTACCTTAAAAAGTTCTCTATTAACATTGTCCAATGGTTATAATGCTTATTTAGTTTTAGAATTGTAGGTTGTACAAAATTGCTATCCATATTCGTCATGATTGAAGTTTGTTGCTTCTTTTCACTGATGTCCAACCAACTCTGATACCAATTGTTATCGCACAAAGAATTGATTTTTGTGTATATTTGAATCAAATAAAAAGGAATCAAGTTTATAGGCTTAACTCTATAACTACTGAATTAGAAAATAGACAACTACCTCACGCATTAACAGCATAATCCTAAACATGAGTAACAAAAAACAATGCACTTAAAATAATGAAATGGATAGAGTAAAATTTTAATCTATAATACTTTAACTTAATCAACAAATAACACATAACAAAAATCAAGCCTAAAGATAAATCAAAACAAATAAGCATTAAAAGGAAAAACAACAATACAACAGAATGCAGTATCAAACAGAAATCATGTTAAGACAACTAATTATGCTATGAACTATGAAGAAAAGCACCATACTATAAGGATGAAAATGAACATAGTAACACTGTTGGATATTGAATTCGAAGTGAAACAATGGGATTATAAATATTCTGGACCGCCCACAAGCTTAATTTAAAACTGAAACTCAAACACAACTGAAATTATCACAAATTCTGGATCAACCACAACATTTATTTGACAGATACATTGATGTTCATACCATGATTCAAAGTACTTTCCCCTTATTCACTTATTCTGCCTTGCTACCCTTACCATTATTGCTACATACATGTTATCTAAAACCCCATCCACGTAACGGAAGTAAGCATATCTCCAACCCCTCTTCAACAACAGAGTTCCAAAGAATGCCCAAAACCCTGTTATGAAGCCAAGCACAATGACAAAGTAAAACAACACCTTTTCTTTCTTATCACTATTGTCGCTGTCTTCATTGCCAACGCTGTTAGTGGTAGGTACCCTATCACCAATGGTACTGTTATTCGTTAAGGGTCCTCCGAAGAGATGTGGATTGCCAGCAAAAGATCGATTATCAAAGGTGAGAAAATGATCATTTTTTGGAATGGGACCAGAAAGATTATTGTAGGATAAGTTTAAGAAGCCTAGATTATCCATGATGGACATGTCGGTTGGGATAGGACCAGAAAGGTTATTGTTGGAAAAATCAAGGGATTCCAGTGACTTCATTTTCTCTATATTTCTTGGTATTTTTCCTGACAAGTGATTATGTGATAAGTTCAAGCCAATCAATCCAGAAAGAGAGGTTAAATGATCAGGGATTGATCCCATGAGACTATTACTTGACAAGTCTAAGTTTACCAAATATGGAGACACGTATTTTTTTGTGTAATCGTACTCGTTTCCTTTCAAGACTTGCTTGAGATGCTCTTTTTCCCATTCATTTGCATCAAATGTGAATGCTGGTGGTGCTTCAACTCCATTTAGCATCATACCCCGGAGATCGCCAATGCAAGGAGGGATTGAACCTGATAAATTGTTATGAGCAAGGTCCAGGATTTTCAAATTATAGAACTGGCAAAGAGATGTTGGAATATCACCACTGAACAAGTTTTGCCGCAGTCTCAGATTTTCAAGAATAGTTAATGCTGCCCACCAAGAAGGTATTTTTCCTGTAAAGTGATTCTCACCTAGATCCAATATCTGCAACCATTCGTTGCTTTGCAAGGCTTGAAAAGGCTCTCCATGGAGACTATTGTTGCTCAAATTCAACCATCCCACAGTAAGATTCCTAAATGAGCTCGGAATGGTGCCATATAGCTTATTTGAGGCCAGGTTTAAGACTGAGAAAAATTGCCTTCCCCAACAATTAGGAATTCTTCCAGAAAATCTGTTTTCTGAGAGATCAAGAATGAACAAGCTTTCCATCTTGCAGAAAGAGTCTGGTATTGAACCTTCTATAAGGTTGCTACGGAGATTTAGCCTATACAAGTTTGGAAGATGATGACCAAACTCTGTTGGAATATATCCACTCATCTGATTGTTGTTGATGTCTAATGTAACTAGTTGCTCCTGTGTTTGAAGCCACGGAGGAAAATGTGTCACATTATTGTAGGCCATTCCAAGGACTTGTAAATGCTTGAAAGGTGGTGTCCAATTGGATTCAGTCTTCACATCAAGATTGTTGAACCCTATCTGCAATTCTATCAAATTTGAGAGGTTACCAAGGTGAATCTCTGATATGATACCTGTCAAAGAGTTATTGGCTACCCTTAAGGTCGCTAGATTCCCCAGTTGTCCAATGCTTTCAGGAATACTTCCATTCAAGTGGTTGTTAGAAAGATCTAATACACCTAAAGATGACAACCCCCCAAAGGTAGTTGGAATTGACCCATGTAGTTGATTATCAGAAAGATCTAATGTCGTCAAGGCCAACAAATTTCCAAAGGAAGATGGAATTGGACCGTAGAATAAATTCATTGCAAGATCAAGGATTTTCAATTTCGACAGTTGTCCAAACCAACGTGGCAAACTGTCCCTAATTCCACTTCCCCTCAACATTAAAACTTCCAAATCGTATCTCCCACATCTAGAATAGTTTCCATGACCCAGTCCTGACCCTCCAAAAATAGGCATGCTAGATGACAAGTCCAATGATCGGAGATAGCACATGTTTGTCAAAATAGATAACACAGAGGCTTCAACCATCTTAAAGGGATTACCAGAAAGATTAAGATTGACAAGGGAATCAAGATTAACCAACCAATATGGAAGTGAAGTGAGATTATTGTAACCTAGGTTGAGGTCTCGAATTGAACTCAAGTTCATGAAAGCATCAGGTATAGGGCTAGAAAGTAAATTTTGTGCAAGATTCAAAACTTGAACATTAGTAAGAAAGGTGGAACTAACATGGTCAGAAGGAAAGTGCATGTTGGTAAGATCACATCCACTAAACTCTACTTGAAACAAGAAAGGAAGCATGTCAAGCACCTGCAATAGATTATATGCCTTTCCGAGGTACACTCCATTTATTGCTAGGTGTTTCAGTGATTCAAGTTTTGAAAGCCAAGCCACATCATCAACATCTAAAGGATTTCCACTGACATCGAGAACGTGCAAGTTTGAAAGATTACCAAGTTGGTGAGGAACCTTTGTGAAATCACAGTAGGAGAGATTAAGATAAGTCAGTTGCTGCATGGAAGCGAGGAACGCTGGTATTGGACCTCCTCCAAAAGTGATTCCTGTCAGCTCCAAATAGTTCAAGTGTTTCAACTCCAATATAGAAGGGTGAACACCATTAGCTCTTTGTGATGTGCACGTGCATATGAACATGTGTCGGCAACTGCATGTTTTTTGCCAATGGAGGACAAGCTTGACAACGTGTCCGGTGATGCCATCACATCCCACTCCTTCCCACTTGCAGTGATCGTTTCCTTCCCATGAAACAAACATGGATCTGTTGGAGAAACTTTCTTTGAGTTCTTCAAGAGCTTGTTGCTCTTCCATTGTGTGGCCAGAGCACAATTGAGGTGCACTAAGGAACAACAAAGAAACAAGGAACACAACGTTTGAGCCCGCTCTCATGTTTGCCCAATGATTGATCACCAGTTTTCTGAGGTTAAAGAACATAAAAAATGTATTCTAGCATCGTATTTGTTGCCAGTTACACTTTTTTGGTTTGATTTTTCCAAATCCATGAGTAATTAATTTCTTTTTTGATATATTTTCCAAGAAGGAACCGGCCTTGCATTTAACTTTCAATGCCACCTAATTTATATACTTTCTGTTTGAAGTTGACTCTTTCAAGTTACTTACTTACAAGTTGATTTTCAATAAAAACTTTCTATCAACTCTTTAAATTATTTATTTATGAATTCCTTAAATAATGGGCATTGGTAAGCAGAATCTTTATTTAAAGGGAATTTCCTTGAAAGTCATCCTATCATAACTACGATGGAAGAAATTGATGGAGAGAAAAGACCGCGTAAATGCACAGTGATTCTTTTGGTTGGACTTTGACTAGATTGTGAAATGGACAGATCGAGTTCCGTGAATTTTGGATCATGGGATCTATCATCATCCCTAGAGCACTAAAATTTGGTCCCTCCCATACGTGAGGTTCAGCTTTATAAATTTGAAGCTTAAAACAATAGCTAATTTAACTCGGTTAAAACTGTGCTAAGCATACTCTAATTTTTTAAAGAATATAATAATAATAATTTTTTTAAGAATATATATTTTAAAAAAACTAACTTAACCTGTTTCAACTCGAACTATCAAATATGTAACTTACAAAAAAAATTTATTGGTCAAACTTAATCCGTTTTTCACACCTTTATATCTACTTGATGAAACTAATACACATTTTAACCCCTCTAATTACCATTCATTCAAAGAAAAATAAATTATTGAGTCAAGGATCTGCGTATCCACACGAAAGTCTTCGTATTCACATTTAAGAGGCCAGCAAGAAAGGTTCAATTTAACAAGTGAAACTGTGGGAGAAGAATTACTGGGGAAAACAAATTATAAAACCTTATACACTTTTCACGTATACATAAGAATATGTTCATTTTTATATTTGGAATTTTGTTTTTTATTCAAATATTGGTTCTTGCCGGGAGATATAATAGCATACACCTTATCTCATATACGGCTACCAAGAGTGAATGGTGCAACGAAATGACTTACATAAATGTAGTTTCTTATATATTTTACATTTCATGAACAAACACAGTAGAAAACGAAATAGCAATAAAATTCGTTTTCAAAGTTTCATGCTGTATATCTACTTTAAAAGTTATACTTACCATAATTTTTAATGAGTTGATAGTGTAGAATTTGTTACACTAAATCATGTATAAAAAATAAATTTTATAAATATTTTATTGATAATAAAACATGTAAATCATAATATAAAAAATATAAGCATTTAAAATTTTTAATTTTAAAATATCTTAAATTTTAGTTTATTTTTACCATTTTAATGATGTTTTGTAAATATTTTTATAACACTTAATGTTAATTGAAATATTTATTGTTGACTATAATAATTAAAGAAATTAAAAAATTGATTGAATAATTGTGTTTAAATATATTTTTAGTATCTCAATGAATTTTTATTTTCATCTTTTAAATTTAAAATTATTTTTTTAGTCTCACATTTCAAAAATAATTAGTTTTAGTCACTTTTATTTTATATTATTATAAATAAAATACAAGTTTTCATTTATCATGTGCATAATAAAAAAATCTAAGAATATTAGAGAAAAAACTTTATGGTTAATCATATTTGATTTTTTATTATAAATGATTTACATTTTTTTTTCAGGTAAAGTGAAAGACTAATGATGCCAATTATTTTCAAAATGTGATGATTAAAAAAATTATTTTAAATTTTAAAAATAAAAAATAAAATTATTTAAAAGACTAAAAACATATTTAAACTAAATAATTAATTAAAGAGAGATAAAAATGATTTAATTTCATATAAAAATTCACACAACACATCACAAAATAGTAAAGATATATCCATGGCTTTAGAGTTTTTTTTAAGAAGGATGACTTAAATATATTCATATAGAAATTGATCGGTGGTAACCTAACATACACCGTTTAAAAGATAAGATGAGACACCCAAGATAATTTATGCAGCAGTGGCATTTACTGAAGAAACAATTTCCCATTTAAGTGGCATTTGCACCACTATTTTCTGGTTTGATGCACTTTACATGAAGTTGGAGGATCCGCAATACTGATGCACAGTCTTCCAAATTAAATTGTAAAATATTTATGTGAAGTACATTCGTGGAATTTGACTAATGTAAGTTAGGGAATTATGCTAGAGCTACTCTTGTATACTAAACTAATATCTAATTGTGTACTTTAGTTCTTTATATTATGGGTATTTGTTACGTCTGAATTTAACTCTGTACCAACCTAAATCCATCCTAAACCGAAATGTTTTCGAAAACTTACAATACTTTACTGTCAAAATACGGTTGAAATCTATCTTTGCTGGAACTTGAATTCTTAAAGCTACTTGAATTTGAGCAATAATGGCTTCAAGGGTATCCAACATAGTCCAAAATGTGTTAATATGTCAAGAGGCACACATTCTGATCAGTGTAGAAACTCATCCAACCTCCATTTTCTTGATTTGTTATATAATTATGATATTTTCGTTGATAATCTCCATTAGATTTCTCGTCTGTCCTCCTTGCAATATCCTAACCTTGGTGGTGTTGATCTTCACAAGGAAACTAATTGGCTACAATTACTGACCATACTCCCTTCACTTTTGGAGTTACACTTGGAGATTTGTCAGCTTGAAAATATCTATCCATCTATTCAGTATGCTAATTTCACTTCACTTCATATTCTAGATCTTGCTGACAATAATTTTTATCTGATGAGTTGCCCAGTTGGTTATTCAATCTAAGTTGTGAGCCAAAACAAAATACATGGCCAACTGTCTAAAATGTTTCAAATATTAGAAGCATTGAATCCTTGATTTTGTCTCATAATGATCTCAATGGTCCCATTCCAAATTGGATTGGACAAGTTGAACAACTACAACAACTTGATCTTTCTCATAATTCATTATCTGGCCCAATTCCCACAAGTTTGGGAAATCTTTCATCCTTGATTGAATTGAATCACAACTCAAAGTTCTCTCTTAAGTCAATGCATTACATACTCAACTGCGTCATTTGAACCATTGGACAAGTTTTGGAACTTTGTTACTCAAATTGAATTTTTGTTTTTCAGAAACAACTCAATCAATTGGGAACATTAATAGAATTGCGATATTTACTTGAGAATTTTTTTTAAAAAATAATTTATAAAAATTTTGTGTAGATTTTGCTATGAAATATAATTTATATGAAATTCTTACAGATTTTACTATCAAAATATATTCGTAGAAATTTCTTTTAAAATTTATTATCACTTTAACAATTATAGGAATTTTTTTCTACGGATAAAAAATAGTAAAAAATTTCATAGATTTTTTTTTTCCAGTGAATTTTTTTTGCAGGAAAATTCATAGGAAAATTTGAAAAAAAAAATTCTCAAGAAGGTTCTTTGAAATTAATAACTATTATAATTGAATAAAATAAAAATATATTATAAAATTATTATATAATAAAATTAATATATAATAAAATTAATTACATTGCATAGTTATGGTAAAATAAATAAAATTAATATATCATTATATATTAACTATTTCATTAATTATTTTATTTTTCATAATATAAAACTATTTTATTTCATTTTTCAAACTTATAGTTCATACATTATGTTTTTGTTCTTTATCTCATTCTTCGTGGTTTAGTGAGGTGTATTTCCAATGGTGTCTTCTCTTTCCATCAAACATTCTCAATTGACGCTATCTCCACCTTAGCTTCTCTCAATTCCGATTTGGATCTCTCTCCTCTGACTCTCTCTCCATTCTCGCCTTCCCAAGAGACTCCGTTAGTCCTCTCTCTCCGTCAATACCTTCATTTTCAATCAATCCTTATTTTCATGTGTTTCTTCTTCATTGCATATGTTCGAATTACCATTGATTTGACGTGATTACTCGAAATCTGAGAAATATCAGCTACTAGAATATGCTCCTCGTTATATTTCAACGTCTATCTTTTCTCTGTTTATTTCTTTGCTTTGCTGAATCGAATTTGTCAATATTCTAAATGGTTGGCTGAATTCATGTTCATCTTGGTCTGGTATCTAAAGAGTTTATGAAAGAAAGTATGTGTATCATGTTAAGTGAAATTGGATGTCATGTTTCTCAAATCACCGTCGATTGCATTGCATTCCTTTAGGCATGGCTGCTATTGTTAATATTCCTGAAACTGCCTCTAACTTTGAAAATTTTTCGCATAAAATTAGAATAGATTCATATTTATCTTTTCTGCTGTCAGGTATAAAAATGATCAAGAAGATATATCTTTTCTGGCTACATGTAGTCTCCACAATCTGTTAAATGCCTCTTTATTGTCTGAAAGTGACCCTATTATGCTTGATTTTGAGGTAATGAATACTAAAATGTTTTTATTTCATTTGAGTAATGGGAGGGTCGCCATGTTACTTTAGGATATACTATGAACATCTATGCGTTGTTTATAAATTATAACTCTTATTTTTTCTTTATTGTTGTTTTGTTGTTTGGGTTAAGCACTTATTTGTGGTTCTTGAATCTCATATATACTTGCATCTCCTTATGGTCATGCAAAAAGAGTGGTAACTGGTTTTTGGTTGAATGTTTGTTGTTTCTACCGAGTAATGTGGTGGTCTTGAAAGCAATTTTCCCCTTTTCTGGTAGGGGTGAGGGGACAGCTTCACAAGCATGCTAGAATATCTGCTTATTTATATTATAAATTGTAGTGTCTGGGTATATATGTCATTTACTCGTAGTAAATCCTAAATGAATATGAGGCTTTTGGATATTGGATGATTATGTTTTGAAGGACCATTGTGGTTATTTAGTTTAAATTTGATATTTTGGAAAACAAAAAATATATGTTATGACTTTAAATACCATTAGATGGGAGAGCTACATGATTAAGTACCATATTAAGCTTTTTATTACTCAATGTAGGATTCAACAATATATTCTTTTGATGCGATAATTCGATTTATGGGTGTAAAAGAAGTTAAAACTAATGCTTTAAAAATTGGTTCAACCAGATAATAATTGAGAAACAGTGGTTCATATCATGGTATAACCCATTGAATCAGTACATGAACAGGAAATGACAAAAAGTCAATTTAGTGGTCTTCAGAAGTTGAAATGAAGATAAAAATTAACAAATAACTACATGGCAAAGAAACTATAAAATAAAGAGAAATAAATATATAGATATTTTAAAAAAAAGATAATTTATAAACAAGATAAAGCCAACAATGAATGAAGGGAACTGCTGATGCAACTACATGGAGGAAAATTTTGCAAATCTGAGACAGAATAGAAGTTTAAGCTATAGAGTAAGATCTTGCTAAAAGTCAAAGATAAAAGCATGTAGATTTTTGTTTTGAGGCAGATTTCTGAGATGTCACTCATTATTCCTCACCAACGAAGTGGCACAAGATATATATTGTATCTTTTTATTTTAATTTTTATTAGAGAATAGCCAACTTTTAAAGAAATGTCTGGTTCTCCAGTTGCTGGTTTCAACTAGTTGAACCAGTTCAGAGGTTGTTACTGAACCCCACTGGTGTGGTGTCCGGTTGATAGTGCAACCAGTTTTAAAAATACTAGTCAAGATTTATCTTCCCTTGAAGCATATGACATATTTCGTTTTTTCTTCTTGATGCTTTATAAAACATCTTTTCAATGAAGTATTTATGCAAGAATATCTCAAATTCTCTTTGAACCATGGACACACTCCAAAAGTTGTGCTGTATTTGTACATAGTATATAATTTTATGAGATGGGTACTTCATGTACAACTTGGATAGGCCATGGCACATGTTGCAATTTCTTAAATAAAATGACATTGTTTTGCTGCAATATTCCTACAAGCAAAAGACATGAAGTGGAAGGTCCTAGAGAAAGACGATATTTCTTAAATAAAATGACATTGTTTTGCTTCTCCTCTCCAAATTACTTTCTTAATTCATAATTTCATATATATATAATTATATGTTATGTAATATGTTTATGAGCTTTTATATTTGTATCTTTAATTTTTTGTGTTCTTGTACTTCACTTTGTCAGGTTGGTACCTCTGCAACTTAAGATGCTACATAAACGTTGCTACTCTAGATAGAATTAGTATTTTTTATCTGATTCCTTTTACAATTGTTATTATTTTATTTTTAGAGATTAAATTAATTTTTTATTTAATGTATTATCTCTTATAATTACATCTATTTCAAGATATGTAATCTAATGTAATTTTATATATATATATATATATATATATATATATATATATATATATATATATATATATATATATATATATATATATATATATATGTATATTAATAAATATTTTTAGTAAAAAAAAATAATATAAAAATTAAAAGTTAGCATTTTAAAAGCATTACAAATTTAAAAAAAGAAATATTTATTAAAATAGGTCTAACAAAACTTTTAGTTAATAAAAAAATTAAAAATTAACTAAAATAATGTACGAAATATAATCAACTAATTTTTAGTACAACTTTTAAAATTACTGTCAAAATAAAAAATTAATTAATATAAATTTATGATGTGAATAGATGTATATCTTATTAATATTAAAATTTTGGTCGCACCGTCACAACAATAATTTCCACTAATATTTTATTTGGTAAAATTTTTAAATACTACAAAATAAAATAATAAAATTTAATTTATATGAATATTTATTAAATTAAAAAATTTATGAAAAGAAATTGTTATATTTTTATTTAAACAACCCTACAAAATTTCTTGCAAAATCACAATGTGCAAGAAAGTTCTTTGGGAATAAAAAAATTCCAAGAAATATATCTACAAATTTTAATACGAAAATTTTCGTAGGAAATACTTTTGTCAAAAATACACCTATAGATTTTTCTGCAGATACATTCGTAGGAAATGTTCCTGCCAAATATATACTTGCAGAATTTCCTGCGGATTTTCTTACAAAAATTTTCTTAAGAAATGTTCTTGCCAAAAAATATGTGCGGATTTTCCTGTGCAATTTCTTGCATATTTTACTGCAGATTTTCCTGCATATTTTTCTGCCGATTTTTCTGTAAATTTTCTTGAGGAATGTATCCGCATAAAAATTTCTTGTCAATTTATAATTCGCAAAAAAGAGTTATCCACCAAAAATTTCTAGGTCAAAATTCACAACAAATGGTATTTGTAGGATTTAAAATAACCATCAGTGTCATATTCACAAAAACGATTTTTAATGGTTTTTAGCCTATCCATGGTTTTAGCTAGAAAATAAAAAAAATATTTATTAGAAATTTTAAATTGTCAATAAATACATTCAAATTCTTTTAATGAGGGTTTTAAACAGTCAATAAACACATTCAGAGTCTTTTTTCATATTTAGTGACGATTAATGACAGCTAATAAATGCATTCAGTAAAAAATCACTACAAATTTTATTTTTATTCTTCTTGCATTTAATATTTTGAGGTTAATAATAATCAAAATCTCCATCCTTATATTATCAAATTATTGTTTATAATTGTCAATAGTTATCTATTAATTAATTTTTAATATATATATATATATTCTTTCCTATGTTTTATTAGATTATTTATCGAATTCAAATATATTTTTTAAAAAAATTTTAGTTAAAATATATAATATGTTAAGGGATAAACAAAATTTGCAATTTAGAAACTGTTTATCAGAACATTCAAAGGATAAGTAGAAGTTTACTGGGTTGACTATGTAATAGTTTTAGCATTATTAATATGATAACAAATACAATGAAAAATCAATAACGTACAAAATGAGTCAAATCAAATGTATAACAAGAAAACCAGTTATAAATTGAATTATTGAGGCACTAACAGTGCAACTGTGCATCAGCTATTATAAAATAATAAATATATTAACTGTGTATACTCTTACAGCATAAAATGAAATTTATTTATCACTGAACCCTTTCTCTCCTCTTGAAGAAGGCCACCTTCCAGACGTCCCCAATTGATCAATCATATCAAAACCAAGAGAATTGTAGGAAAGTGACTTATTTTTATTTTCTAGGAAACTAACTTGCTTATATTTTTTAGGAAACTAACTAATAAACTGAAATAATAAGGAATAAATTAACATACAGTTACAAAAACATATTTTAACATTTCTCCTTCCTTTACGAACAGCAAACTCCAATTTTTTGCCTTAAAAGTTCGAATTTGCTGATAAGTAATGATTTTGTAAACATGTCAGTCAATTAATATTCAAACTTGTAGTAAACTAAGTTTACTTCTTCATTTTGCTGCATCTTTCTTAAGAAGTAGAACTTGATGTTGAAATGTTTAGTCTTCTCGTAATACACCAGGTTGTTTACAATTGCAATTGTTGCCTAGTTGTCAACAAAATTTTCATTTTTGTTTTTTTTTTTGCATATGTAAACCATATAAAAACTTCTTCAACTATAAAGCTTGATTTACAGCTTCTGCTGCTGCTAAGAATTCAACCTCTCTAGTGTATTATGCTACAATCTCTTGCCTCTTTGAGCAATATGCATTAAATCTTTGTTTGAAAACTCATTGAACTCCAATGACTTTTCTATCTTCAGGCTTGTCAACTAGCTCCTATGTCTTGTCTTTCTGTATCATAGACATCTCCTCCTCCATTGCAATTTTTCATTTTGAACTCTTTCTTTAGCAACCGGAAATTTGATGTCAATAAACTTAGACTTTGTAGAACTCCTATTGTTGTTAGAGTAAAGGACTGCCAAATTATTGTCACAATAGATTTTCAATGGCCTTTTAATGTCATCGATCACTCGTAAAATATGACGAAGTACAAATATTTGCCCAAAACTCTCACCACAAAAGCAAATGTCGGACGAGTACAAACTTGAATGTACATTAGACTCTCACTACTAAGGCATAGGAAATCTTTTGCATCTCGTTTCTTTCAAGATCATTGTTGAAACACTACTTGAGACTAAATTTGTCTCCCTTGGCTATCAGGATGTCTCTTGATTTACTATCTTTCATGTCGAATCTTTTTAAGACTTTGCTAATATAGTTATCTTATGATAACCTTAGGATACCTTGAGAACAATCTCTTAGTATCTGAATACCTAATACAAAAGAACCTTCCCCAAGATCTTTCATTTCAAAATTCTTCGTTAGAAATCTCTTGGTTTTATGCAACAAGTATGTATCACTACTTGTAAGTAGTATATCATCAGCATATAATGCCAAGAATATGTATTTACTCCCACTGGACTAGTAATATACATGATCATCAGTTACATTTGCCTCAAAACCACATGAGGTAATGACTTGATGGAATTTGTGATACCACTAATGCGAAGCCTGTTTGAGGCCATAGATGGATTTTTTTTAATTTACATACTATAGACTTAGATTCATTTGAAATAAACTTTTCAGGTTGTACCATATAAATTGTTTCGTCAAATGTCACCATTTAAAAATGAAGTCTTAACATCCATTTGATGTAGCTCTAAATCAAACGGAGCTACTAGTGTCATTATGGTTCTAAAAGAATCCTTTAAAGATACCGGAGAAAAAGTTTCTTTATAGTTATTGTCTTCCTTTTGAGTAAAGTCTTTAGCAACTAGACAAGTCTTATATCTCTCGATATTACCCTTAGAATCATTTTTTGTTTTAAATATCTATTTGCAACCAATAGGTTTCACACCTTCAGGTAATTCAACCAAATCTCAAACGTCAATGTATTGCATAGACTTCACCTCGTCTTTCATGGCATCAATCCATTTTTGAGAGTTAGAACTTTGCATAGCTTAACAGAAGTTGATTGGATCATCTTTTGTTTAAATCAATGTCATCCTCATGTTCTTGGAGAAAGACAATAGTGTAGTTATTTGGAAATTCATGTCTCCTCTCTCTAATGGATCTCCTTAATGACACTTCTTGAAGTTGTTGAAGTTGCTCTATAGAAATTTGAGGGAGAACCTCATCATAATCTTGTTTTAGAACAATGTTAAGAGCAATAATTTGAACAATATCTTCTATTATTGGAGTTGTTGCTTGAACAGTAATATGCACAAGGACTTGATCAATGTCATTAACAGATTCTTCCTCAAAGTCAACATTTTATATGTTCTCTTCCTTCCCAAACTCAACTTCCTCAAGAATTCTCGCATTGACCATTTCAAAAAAGGATCTTGAAGTGGGATCATAAAACTTATAACTTCGAGAACGTTCAGCATAACCAACAAAATAACAACTGACTGTTCTTGAATCCAATTTTCTTTCATACGACCTATAAGGTCGTGCTTCAACTGGACTGCCCCAAATGTGCAAGTGTTTGATACTTGACTTTTTGTCAGTCTAAAGTTCATAAGGGTTTTGTTAACTATTTTAGTTGACATCATATTAAGGATGTAAACTACAATTTTTAAAGCTTCTCCCTAAAGTGACTATAGTAAAGATGAATGATTGATCATACTTATAGGTAACCGTATCTAGAGTAATCATCTATGAACGTAATAAAATATTGTTGTCCATTTCATGAAGTTATAGGGAAAGGTTCATAATTATCTATATGTATTAGCTCTAAGACATCCTTAGCTATTTCGACACCTAATTTTCTAATGTTTGTTTGTTTTTCCTTTATGCATTCAACATAAAACTTCAAAGTTTGATAAGTTCAAAGGTTTAAGAATTTCATCTGACACAAGTCTTTGAATTCTCTATTTATAGATATGGCCAAAACATGTGTGCCATAAGACGATTGAATTCTCAATTAATTTTCACTTTGTACCTCGTGAACCAGTTTGTAGTATTTTGTTATAGGAACTAACAACATCAAGCATGTATAGATTATCAATCAAGGAACCAAAACCAACAATATCTGAATTTTGGTAGAGACTAAATTTATTATTTCCAAAAAAATAAGAAAAACTAAATTAGTCCAGTCTAGAAATAGAAATTAAATTCTGTCTGAAAGACGATACAACAAAAGTCTCAAATAAATCCAAATGAAATCTAATTTTCAAGTGTAATCTAAAAGTTCCAATAGTATCTTTACTACAGTTTTATTGTCATCGCTCACATAAATGAATCTTTTATCATCACTTGGCAGTTGGCTCCACAAGAAACCCTGCATGGTCACACTTATATGAATAGTAGCATCAGAATCCACCCACCAAGTATCCTTAAGTACAAAGGTCAAATTAACTTCAGAACAAAGTAGAGTAAGATATTTATCTTTCTTTACACGCTAGGTGGCATACTTAGAACATTATTTTTTCATGTGTCCTAACTTCTTACAGAAGTAGTAGGTAAACTCCTTATATTTTGTTGAGAAGATCCTTCCGTAGTTCCCTTAATGTTCTTCCTTTTCTTATTCTGAGAGATAGAAACAAAATGAGCACTTTCAGTCTTATCTCTTTACAACCTCTCTTCCTCTTACAACACAGTGAGATATAAGTTCATGGAGGAATCATTTGTCCTTCTAAGTATTATAGCTCACTTTGAATTGCCCAAAGTGTATAGAAAGTGAGATCTAAACCAAATACACAATCCCGTCTTCACCAAGCTTCAACTTGAGTGACCTGAGCTTTGCTGCAAAATTAGACATCTCTATTATGTATTATTTAATATTTCATCTGCCTTTATATTTCATGGTGATGACTTTAGCCAAAAGGTTACTTATTTCTTCTTTTTCATTTTTGGCCAAGAACTGCTCAATTTCATCAAGAAATTTTCTTGCACTTTGACTCTCAGAAATAGAGCCACAAAATGCTTCTGCAATCGAGTGTTTCGTGATCATAGGACACATTCAATTAAAGTGATCAAATTTTTCAATTTTAACCTCTTAAAGGTTATTCGGAGTAGAAATAGGTTTCTACCCAAAGCACTAGATCCAAATCCATATAATCAAGGACTATCTCTACGACTTTCATCCAAACCTTAAAATTCGTCCCATGTAGTATTGAGATACTATTTATTTAAGCATATACGTTGACTTCAATAGTAGTAACAATTAAAAAAATTGAAAGTTAATAATCTATAGAAGATAGAAGACATCCAAAGTATACAACAAAATATATGAATACATAATGGACCATTTATAAGATACCGACATTAGTTTTTAGTCTTTGGACAGAAAAATTAATTTGTTAATGATATTCTCAATGCAATAATCAAATATTGATAATTAGTTCTATCAAATAATAGTCTTTCTATGGACCAATTATTATTTACATGAAAAATAAAATTTTAATAATTATTACATATTTATTATTACAAGTATGTTATTATTTGACCAGATTGTTTCTTCCTTTGAACCGAACTCAATTTATATAAATAATTTCATGCTTACGTACATCTATGATATTTAAATTAAATCAATTTACATAATAGGGATTATTTTAATAATATATTATTTTAATTAATTTAATTTAAAATTTTTCAGATAATTTAAATTAATAAAAAGGTCTAAAATTTCATAAATCACGTAATATATTGTATGTCTTTCATATCTTATATTATTATTATTCAATAATAAATATTAATAATAATAAGTGAAAACGAAATTCATGAAAGAGAGGAAAAAAAATACTAGATTTAAAATAAAATGAAAAAAAACCAAGCCTCATGGAACACGGGGACTGGAAGGTGGAATGGGTTTAAATTTAAACCTTCCTCCCCACCCACCTCAGTCGAAGTTTACGGTCAAGTAAAATTGTCACGTCACGTCACCTTCCTTTTTTTATCTTTTCACGTTGCACCCGCGTGTTTCTTTTCTAACATTACATTCGATGCGTTTTTCTTCTCTCACGTTTCAGCAACGCACGTCTCCATATTCTGGTTGTCAGAAGTTTGAGAATTAATGGTGGTGATCCATATATATGCAAGTTAGCTGTGGCAATTGAATCCAATATAGTGATGGTTTATATTCTGAATTTATTATGAAATTTGCAAATCTGATTGTCCACTATTTTATGTTCAAAACTAACAAATTTCTTGTACATTCTATAGGTATTTTAAATTTAAGTGAAATTTAAAATAAAAATAATTAAGAAATAAAAATATTATCATCGTAAATATGATGAAATAATAAAATAATAAAAAATTATTAAATATTTAGATGAAAATATTTTATACTGAATAAATATATATTACAAGAATTTTTTATTTTGCTACTAATTTTAGCTATAATTTAAATTAGTAACTAAATCCTAGCTAATTAACTATTAATTAACTAAAAAATTATTTTTTCTAATTAAATTAAAATAATATTCATTTATACTTCTTATTACTACAAATTAACTAGGAAATAACTATAAATTTTAAAAATTTTATTACAAATTAATTAAGATTATTTTCCTAACTAATTTGTTACTTATTTCATACTATTATTTAATATTATAGTAATTTTATAGCTAATTATTTTTACTGGAAATTAGTTATAAAATAATTATTAATTTTAAAATTAGCCACAAAATTATTTTATAATAAATTTTAAATTTTCTCGTTTTCTCCTGTACATACAATAGTTAGTTGGAAATAGTTGTTTAAAGGGATATAATTAAAAGGTTGGCTAAGTGAAATCCAATCAATCTAACCAGCGGGCAACCGTGCAAACTGTGAACAACCTTATTTTTTTCCCTCACAAAAGAGAACTAAAAAAAAACTTTTTGGGTGACGTGTAATTTCAACTAATTTATTGAATCAAATATGAGAACAAACTAATGATAAAAAAAAAAAAGAACAAGCGAATGGGAGTTAAAAAAAATATTAGTAAATTTGGGACAATCATACCTCTGCATATAATTGATGAGTTAATGCATTCTCTAAATTTTTATTTATTTAATTTTAAGAAAAACATATAATCTTTTATGGAGTTTTTTTTTTATCATGAATCAAATAGGGGGAAGCACTCCATTTGCAATTTATAATGATTTAATCGTATGAATAAAATGTTAAAACTTAAAGTGTTTATATTTACAAAAGTTACAGAATAATGAATTATTATTATAATTTCTAGAATTATTATTAATATAATTATTTTAATTAAGATGATGTTATTTTTATTTAAACAGAGTTAAAAGTATTTTTACGAATTCTTAAAAACAAAACTTAAACTATTTTTAATAGTTAAAAAGAATCATATTAAATAAAAAAAACTTCAAACAACCTAAAAAATAATTACTTTTCGATTCCTTATTGATTTCAAAGAATATGTATTTTATATTATTGTTACTTGAAATTTCTATTTTGGAACAGAATAAAGAATGGTTCTTGCATGCACACTAAAATTCTCATAATATTTTTCATGTCTATTAACAACGACTTAATAATTATTATACGGTTTTAGTGAACTGGAAATATATTATATTGGTTCGAATATAACCTATAAACATAATCAATAATAAAATAATCGCTGGGCAGAAGGACCACGTGGCGACCACGTAATTATTTAATTAAGTGAGGCGCGCGATGTCAAAATTACCATCCTTACTATAAATAGGGGAAGTATATTGCATGAAGAACCCAACTCAACACACCATGGCTATCTCCAACACATATCTTGTTTTAACCAACAAACCCAATTTCCTGATTCCTCTGCTTGCCTTTGCGACCATGTTTTTCATGTTACCGAGCAAGGTGAAGTCAGCAAACTCGGTGTCTTTCAACTTTAACAAGTTTGGTCCAGACCAAAAGGATTTGATATTCCAAGGTGATGCCACTTCTAGTAAACATGTGTTACAACTCACAAATATAGACATTGAAGGAAGGCCAATGAGTGGAAGTGTGGGGCGAGTGTTATACTCAGCCCCACTGCACCTTTGGAAAAACTCTAGAGTCTCGTCAAGCTTTGAAACCACCTTTACCTTTTCCATCTCATCAGCTAGCATTACTCCTGCCGATGGCCTTACTTTCTTCATTGCATCACATGACTCTTCCATCCCTCCAAATTCTAATGGCAGGCTCCTTGGACTCTTTTCTGACACAAATGCTCTCAAAAACTCCTCCTCCTCCTCCTCTAATATTCATTTCAAAGCTGTTGCTGGATCAAACAACGTTGTTGCTGTTGAATTTGACACCTACCCCAATACCGATATTGGGGATCCAGATTATAAACACATTGGAATCGATGTGAACTCTATTAGGTCCAAGGCTACCGCTAAGTGGAACTGGCAAAATGGGGAAACAGCCACTGCACACATCACCTATAACTCTGCCTCTAAAAGATTCTCCGTTGTTACTTCTTATCCTGGAGCTGAAACTCTCACTCTCTCTTATGACATTGACCTTAATACAGTCCTTCCTCAATGGGTTAGAGTTGGATTCTCTGCTGCTACTGGAGAAAATAGCCAAATAAATACCATTCACTCCTGGTCCTTCACTTCAACCTTGAAGAACAAAATGGTCGTGGGCAAAGAACAAGACATGTATATTACAACCGTCGTGTGATCGTGTGGATCAGTAAGGACTTTCCACCTTCAAATGTCATGTGCATGCCTCGTGTAATGTATGATGTGTCAATAAGGACAAGTCCACTGTTTATGTACGTCTCCCTGATTTTACTTTTATAAGTAAACAATATTAATATTAAAAGAATATCATCGTATCTATCATCTTACCCATATTATACCATCAGTTATTAGAGAATTTTAGATTAATATATGTTGATGGTTTTAATTATTTTTTATATGATACGTATTTAATTATATAGTATTTGTTAATTAATTGAAATCATGAATTCAAGATAATGCGGAATTACCTAATAATTTTTCTACTACAAATATTATACTAATAAGTAACAAGATAAGATTCACGTGTTCATACAAATAACACGATTTGTATACAGTTCAGAGAAACCAAGACCAAGATTGGATATTTTTATAAAATCTAAAAGTCGATTGAGCAACTGGAAAGAACCAGCTCCCTGAAATACAATAATGCATCAACTAAATATAACAAGTAACGGCATGTATGCCAAAATAAATATGACAAACATATTTGGTACTCTTTTCTCTAAACATCGATACTTTTATAAAGAGTCTCTTGTGTAGTAGAAGATAGTGGACAAAACCATCCCAATACAACAAAGAAACGAAATCAATTCTAAACTTCGGAACAAACCTAAAATTAAGACATCAAACATGAAAAGAATAAATGGTTTGAATTCTCCAATCGCATATATAAATAAACAGTGAAACTCTATGTGTTGATATTGTGTTTTATAATTTTTTTATTTAATTATATTTTTATCCTCAGGAATTATAATTATGTGGTTTTGGTCTCCTATATTATAATATATTGCACAAATTAAATTTTTTTTAGTTTCACAATTACGTAATTTTAATATCTTAATACATCCTTCGTACACGACTTAATTATATTTTTATTTTTCTATTATCACAATCATAGTACTCTTAAAAGTCCAGTTAAGCATCAATATCATGATATCATAAGTGGTTAATTGCTTCTTTAACTTTAAATTGTAATGTTTCTAACATGAAATATATGTCCAGTCAGTTTTCCTCGTTATGTTTTTTGCATTTCTCTTTCTCTGTTTAAACTAAGAGAACAGGTTCAGCACCTCTTTCTTCTTTCTCAACTAAAAAACAACGATTCTGGGATTACAACAATTTCTATGTATTTGATAAAATTTCTCAGTTTAAGAACAACTTATTAATTCAAAGTACATAAATATAAATTTGAGATATCTGATTAGTCATTTGCATCCTATTTCATAAATTTAAAGTATGTTTTATTGGACGAGAAATAAAATCGAAGTTTCAAGTGGTCTTGCTTCTCCTATTGATTTCTTGAGGGAGAAAAATAGAATGTAAGGAATAAAAAATTGGGAAGCGCCCAATCGATGTGCCATCCAATGATCACATCAGAAGGACAGATCACAAGTAAGATGATTGAAAAAAGATCAAATTCTTCGATGGCTGAAATAATAATCATCTTCACACCTTTGAACAGCAATAGCACATAACAAAAATTAAGCCTAAAGAAAGATCAAAACAAACAAGCATTAAAAGGAAAAACAACAACACGGCAGAATGCATTATCAGACATAAATCATGTTAAGACAACTAATTATGCTATGAACTATGAAGAAAAACACCATACTATAAAGATGAAAACGAACATAGTAACACTGTTGGACATTGAATTCGAAGTGAAACAATGGGATTTTGAATATTCTGGACCACCCACAAGCTTAATTTAAAACTGAAACTCAAACACAACTGAAATTATCATAAATTCTGGATTATCGAATTATTGTCACAGAAGATTTTCAATGGCTTTTCAATGTCATTGACCACCCATAAACTAGTGACAAAGTTTCACAGTCATATCTTATAGTTGGATGTCTCAAAGTAAGTCACAAACTCTGCAGTCATGGTTGAAGGGGTTATAAGAGTCTTTTTAATAGACTTCTAAGAGATAGTTCCTCCAACCAACATGTAGATATATCCAGACATTGAGTGTTTGCTATCTTGACATCTAGCAAAATCAGAATCAAAGTACCCGATGATCTTCAAACCTTCAAACTTCGAATAAGTGAGCATGTATCTTTTTGTTCTCTTCAAGTAATGCACCACATGTTTAACTACCTTCCAATGCTGCATTATAGGATCACTAAAACACCTACCCAAAACTCCCCCACAAAAGCAATATTGGGATGAGTACAAACTTGAGTGTGCATTAGACTACCCACTGCTGATACATAAGGAATCTTTTGCCTCTCATTTCTTTCAAGGTCAATGTTGGGACACTGCTTGAGACTAAATTTATCTCCATTGGCTATCGAGGTGTTTCCTAGTTTACTATCTTTCATGTTGAATCTTTCTAAGACTTTGTTGATATAGTTCTCTTGTGATAACCTTAGGATACCTTGAGAACGATCTCTTAGTATTTGAATACCTAATACAAAAGAAGCTTCCCCAGGATCTTTCATTTCAAAATTCTTCGTTAGAAATCTCTTAGTTTCATACAACAAGCCTATATCATTACTCGCAAGTAGTATATCAACGAATTATAATATCAAGAATATGTAATTACTCTCACTGAACTTGTGATATAATACATAATCATCAACTACATTTGCCTTGAAACCACATGACGTAATGACTTGATAAAATTTGTGATATCATTGACGGGAAGCCTATTTGAGGCCAAAGATGAGTTTCTTTAATTTGCATGTCATAAACTTAGATTCATTTGAAACAAAGTTTTTAAGTTGCATTATATAAATCGTTTCGTCAATGTCACCATTTAGAAACACAATCTTAACATCCATCTGATGTAGCTCTACATTAAAATGAGTTACTAGTGTCATTATGGTTCTAAAAGAATCCTTTGAAGATATCGGAGAAAAGGTTTCTTTTTTGTTAATGTCTTCCTTCTGAGTAAAGTTTTTAGCAACTAGACGAGTCTTATATCTCTCAATATTACCCATAGAACCCTTTTTGGTTTTAAATATTCATTTACAACCAATAGGTATCACACCTTTAAATAATTCGACGAGACACCAAACGTCATTATCTTTCATAGACTTCATCTCATCTTTCATGGCATCAATCCATTTTTTAGATTTAGAACTTTGCATAGCTTGACAGAAGTTGATTGGATCATCTTCTGTTAAATCAATGTCATCCTCGTGTTCTTGGAGAAAGGCAATGTGCTCATCTAGAATTGCATGTCTCCACTCTTTGATGGATCTCCTTAATGGAACTTCTTAGTGGTTGTTGAGGTTGCTCTATAGGTGTTTAAGGGAGAACCTCATAATAGTCTTGTTTTAAAACAATGTTAAGAGAAATAGTTTGAACATTGTCTTCTATTACTCGAGATGTTGCTTAAACAATAATAGGTAGAAGGACTTGATCAATGTCATTAACAGATTCTTCCTCAAATTCAAAATTCCTCATGTTCTATTCCTTCCCAAACTCAATTTCCTCAAGAATTCTCACATTTCTCATTTCGAAAAAAGGATCTTGAAGTGGGATCATAAAATTTATAGCTTCGAGAGCGTTCAAAATAGCCAACAAAATAATAGCTAAATGTTATTGAATCCAATTTTCTTTAATGCGACCTATAATGTCATGCTTCAACTAGACATCCTCACATGTGCAAGTGTTTGATGCTTGGCTTTTTACCAGTACAAAGTTCATAAAGGGTTTTGTTAACTACTTTAGTTGGCATCTTATTCACGATATAAGCTACGATCTTTAAAGCTTCACCCCAAAGTGACTCTGGTAAAGAAGAATAACTAATCATACTTCTCACCATATCCTTAAGAGTCCAATTTTTTCGTTCTACCACATCGTTCATGCTAGGTTTGCCTAACATGGTGTATTGTAGAACAAATTCACACTCTCTAAGAAAAATGACAAAAGTTCATGGATGTTGTTCTCCTGATCCGTCATATCTACCAGAGTATTCACCATCATGATCAAATTTGACGGTTTTAATTTTCTTTGCAAGTTAAAGTTCAACTTCAGCTTTGAAATACTTGAAAACGTCTCGGGACTTGATCAAATATAGATAATCGTACCTAGAGTAATCATCTACGAACGTAATAAAGTATTGTTATCCATTCCATGAAATTATAGGAAAAGGACCATAAATATTTGTATGTGTTAGTTCTAAGACATCCTTAGCTTTTCGACATCTAATTTTCTCATGTTTCTTCGTTTTCCCTTGATGCACTCAACACACACTTCAATGTTTGATAAGTCCAAAGGTTCAAGAATTTCATCTAACACAAGTCTTTTAATTCTCTATTTAGAAATATGGCCTAAACACGTGTCATAAGACAATTGAATCCTCAATTAATTTTCGCTTTAGACCTCATAAACCAGTTTACAATATTTTGTTATGGGAACTAACAACATCAAGCATGTATAGATTATCGATCAAGGAACCAAAACTAACAACATTTGAATTTGGTAGAGACTGAATTTACTATTTCCAAAAGAACAAGAAAAACTAAATTTGTCCAAGCTAGAAATAGAAATTAAATTTCGTCTAAAAGACGGCACAACAAAAGTCTCAAATAAAACCAAATGAAATCTAGTTTTAAATTGTAATCTAAAATTTCTAATAGTCTCTACTGCAGCTTTATTGTCATCATCCACAAAAATGAATCTTTCATCATAACTTGACAGTCAGCTCCACAAGCAACCATGCATAGTCACACTTATGTGAGTAGTAGCACCAGAATCCACCCACCAAGTATCCTTAGGCAGAAAGGTAAAATTAACTTTAGAACAATCTAGAACAAGAAATTTACTTTTCTTTACATGTCAAATGGCATACTTAGGACACTATTTCTTCATGTGTCTTGACTTCTTACCGAAGTAGCAAGTAAACTCACCATTGTTCTTTGTTTTCTTTCGTTAAGAAGATCCTTCTGCAGCACCATTAATGTTCTTCCTTATCTTATTCTTCCTTTTCTTATTCTAAGAGGTTGAAACAAAATGAGCACTTACAGGTCTTATATCTCTGCAACATCTCTTCCTCTTGCACACAATGAGATATAAGTTAATTGAGCGACCATTTGTCCTTCTGAGATTATAACTTCGGTTTGAATTGCCCAAAGTTTGGAGGAAGTGAGATCAAAACCAAGTGCATGATCAAGTCTTCACCGAGCTCCAACTTGAGTGACCTGAGCTTTGCTACGATATTAGACATCTCCATTATGTATTCTCTAATATTTCCTCTGCCTTTACACTTCATGGTGATGAGTTTAGCCAAAAAGTTACTCGTCTTTACCTTTTCATTTTTGGCAAAGAATTGTTCAATTTCTTCAAGAAATTTCCTTGCACTTTAACTCTAAAAAATAGAACCTTGAAACACTTATGCAATCGAGCTTTTCATGATCATAAGACACATTCAATTAAAGTTTTCCAATTTCTCAATTTTAACCTCTTGAATGTTATCTGGAGTATGAATAAGTTTCTTTACCTAAATAAACTAGATCGAAATCCATCCAGTCGAGGACTATCTCTATGACTTCCTTCCAGACCTTAAAGTTCATCCAATTTAGCATTGGGATACTATTTATTTAACTAATAAATTGAAAGTTAATAATCTATAAAAGATAGAAGGCATTCAAAGTATACAACAAGACATGTGAAGACAAACTACATAATAGACCCTTTTGTAAGATGCTCAACATAACATTAACTTTTAATCTTTCGAGAGAAAAAATTAATTTATAAATGGTACTCTCAACACAATAATCAAATATTAACAATTAGTTTTGTTAAATAATAGTCTTTCTTTAGATCGACTATTATTTACATGAGAAATAAAATTTTATAATTGTCACGTATTTATTATCACATGTATGTTATTATTTGGTCAAATTATATCTTCTTTTGGACCAAGTACAATTTGCATAAATAATTTCATACTTACATATATCTATGAAATTTAAATTAAATAAATTGGTACAATAGATATTACTTTAGTCATATATTGTTTCAATTAATTTAATTTAAAAAATTCTAGACAATTTAAATTAATAAAAAAGCTTCAAAATTCCATTGTATAGTATGTTGTACGTCTTTCGTACTTTATTATTATTCAATAATAAATAAAAATAATAATAAGTTAAAAAACGAAATTCATAAAAGAAAAAAAAATATAATAGATATTTACAAAAATAAAAAAAAAATTAAGCCCCGTGGAACACGTGGGCGGAAGGTGTAATGGGTCTAAAATTTAAACCTCCCCAACCCTACGACAACGAAGTTTTTTTTGTTAATCGAAATTGACGCGCATAACGCCATGTCACCTTTTTTTTCACATTGCACCCCCGCGTTTTTCTTCTCTCACATGTCAGCAATGTTTTTCTTTTCTTTTCAAGCACGTCTCCAAAACGAAAGCTAGCAACTCACGTCATCAAAAATGAATTCAAATTCTTTGAATGAAATATAATTATTATAAAATAATAATAAAATATTCAAAACTAAATATAAAATATACAAATTTTCACTAAATTAAGATATCCTTAGAAATATGCATAGTGTGTTGATGAAAGCCCTTCAATTTAGTCGCTTAGTCAATGGATTTATAAATATAAAACTTGTTGTATATTATAATTGTGAGAAGTTTGAGAATTAATGATATATATATATATATAGATATAGATATAAAGTTAGCTGCGGCAATTGAATCCAATACAGTGAGGGTTTATATTCTGAATTTATTATGAAATTTGCAAATTTGATTGTCCACTATTTTATGCTCAAAACTAACAAATTTCTTGTACATTCTACAGGTATTTTAAATTTAAGTAAAATTTAAAAATAAAAATAATTAAGAAATAAAAATATTATCATTGTAAAATAATAATACATATTTTATAAATATTTTATACAATTTTATCTTATAATCATATTGTTATGTAAATATTTTATACAATTTTATCTTATAATCATATTATATTAATAAATATGATGAAATAATAAAATAATAAAAATTTATTAAATATTTAGATGAAAATATTTTATACTGAATAAATATAAAAATTAAACTCTTAATTTTCTCCCCTGGCCATACAATAGTTGGAAAGAGTTGTTTAAAGGGATATAATTGTAGCCGTAAATTTGTTTTAAAGGTTGGCTAAGTGGAATCCAATCAATCTAGCCGTATATTTTTTATTCTCTTACTCTATAGATAATTTTGATCTCTTTAATTTTAATTGATCAATTTTTGTCTATATATTAAAAAATAAAAATTTTAATCATTATAGTTTTAATTATTTTATTTTAATTTTTTATATATAAAAAATAATAATTTTAATTTATAAAAATTAAATAATTAATATCACATTAAATATTTATAAATTATAAAAAAAATAACTTTTACGTATCACCATATCCGTTAAAAATTGAATAATGAGTTCAATGTTAAAACTTAAAAGTGTCTATATTTCCAAGAGTTACATAATACAAAATTATTATTATAATTTCTAGAATTATTATTAATATAATTGTTTTAATTAAGATTATGTTATTTTTATTTAAACAGAGTTAAAAGTATTTTTAGGAATTCTTTAAAATAAAACATTAATTATTTTTTAATAGTTAAAAAGAAATATATTAAATAGAAAAACTTCAAACAACTTAAAAAATAATTACTTTTCGGTTCCTTATTGATTTCAAAGAATATGTATTTTATATTATTGTTACTTGAAATTTCTATTTTGGAAACAAAATAAAGAATGGTTCTTGCATGCACACAAATTGTCATAATAGTTTTCATGTTGGTTCGAATATAACCTATAAACATAATTAATAATAAAATCACCGAGAAGGACCACGTGGCCACCACAACACGTAACGTGTGGTGTCAAAATTACTACCATCCTTACTATAAATAGGGGAAGTATATTGCATGAAGAACCCAACTCAACACACCATGGATCCATGTACATTTGGCCACGGGATGGCATGCAGGTTGACGTGTGTTGAATCCAACAAATTTGAGATTGTAGAAACAACAAATTTAGTTTTGGTTGAGACGGTGAGGGATTTGGGCTGCATGTTGAGTACGTGTTGCTGTGCATGCCATTTAGGTTTACATGGACGCGGCTATCTTCATACTCAAGTGGAGTGTCGTTGCATTTTGTCCCAATTTGTTCCACTTGGACATTATTCTCAAATAAGGGATACTCCATGTTTTTGTCTTTCATGCATGTCTCTTTAGTTTTTTCTTGCACATATGCAAATGCATGCATGAATCATCCAAGAGACTGGATATTCCATACTAAATTTTGATGACTGGGAAAACAAAGAGATTATTTTAGTGAGAGATACAAATGGTTGTGGTAATGAAAATAATGTGCTGCAGATATCTGAAATTTCTATTTTGGAACAAAATAAAGAATGGTTCTTTCATGCACACTAAAATTCTCATAATATTTTTCATGTCTATTAACAATGACTTAATAATTATTATACGGTTTTAGTGAACTGGAAATATATTATATTGGTTCGAATATAACCTATAAACATAATTAATAATAAAATAATCGCTGGGCAGAAGGACCACGTGGCTATCTCCAACATAATTAAGTGAGGCGCGTGATGTCAAAATTACCATCCTTACTATAAGTAGGGGAAGTATATTGCATGAAGAAACCAACTCAACACACCATGGCTATCTCCAACAAAAATCTTGTTTTAAACAACAATTTCCTGATTCCTCTGCTTGCCTTTGCGACCATGTTTTTCATGTTACCGAGCAAGGTGAAGTCGGCAAATTCAGTGTCTTTCAACTTTAATAGGTTTGGTCCAGACCAAAAGGATTTGATATTCCAAGGTGATGCCACTTCTAGTAAAAATGTGTTACAACTCACACGTATAGACATTGAAGGAAGGCCAATGAGTGGAAGTGTGGGGCGAGTGTTATACTCAGCCCCACTGCACCTTTGGAAAAACTCTAGAGTCTCGTCAAGCTTTGAAACCACCTTTACCTTTTCCATCTCATCAGCTAGCATTACTCCTGCCGATGGCCTTACTTTCTTCATTGCATCACATGACTCTTCCATCCCTCCAAATTCTAATGGCAGGCTCCTTGGACTCTTTTCTGACACAAATGCTCTCAAAAACTCCTCCTCCTCCTCCTCTAATATTCATTTCAAAGCTGTTGCTGGATCAAACAACGTTGTTGCTGTTGAATTTGACACCTACCCCAATACCGATATTGGGGATCCAGATTATAAACACATTGGAATCGATGTGAACTCTATTAGGTCCAAGGCTACAGCTAAGTGGAACTGGCAAAGTGGGGAAATAGCCACTGCACACATCACCTATAACTCTGCCTCTAAAAGATTCTCCGTTGTTACTTCTTATCCTGGGGCTGAAACCCTTACTCTCTCTTATGACATTGACCTTAATACAATCCTTCCTCCATGGGTTAGAGTTGGATTCTCTGCTGCTACTGGAGAAAATAGCCAAATAAATACCATTCACTCCTGGTCCTTCACTTCAACCTTGAAGAACAAAATGGTTGTGGGCAAAGAACAAGACATGTATACTACAACCATCGTGTGATCGTGTGGATCAGTAAGGACTTTCCACCTTCAAATGTTTCAAATTTCAGGTGCATGCCTCGTGTAATGTATGTTGTGTCAATAAGGACAAGTCCACTGTTTATGTACTTCTCCGTGATTTTACTTTTATAAGTAAACAATATTAATATTAAAAGAATATCATCGTATCTATCATCTTACCCATATTATACTATCGGTTATCAGAGAATTCTAGACTAATATATGCTGATGGTTTTAATTATTTTTTATATGATACGTATTTAAAATTTTAATTTGTAAAGAATTAACGAAATTTAATGATATATTATATGTTAATTAATTGAAATCATGAATTCAAGATAATGTGGAATTACCTAATAATTTTTCTACTACAAATATTATACTAATAAGTAACAAAATAAGAGTCACGTGTTAATACAAATAACAGGATTTGTATACAGTTCAGAGAAAGAATAAGAAACTCCTCCACCTTTTTGTCAAAAACCAAGACCAAGATTGGATATTTTTATAATACAATAATAATGCATCAACTAAATATAACAAGTAACGCATGCATGCCAAAATAAATATGACAAACATATTTGGTCCTCTTTTCTCTAAACATTGACACTTTTATAAAGAGTTTCTTGTGAAAAAGATAGTGGACAAAACCATCCCAATACAACAAAGAAACGAAATCAATTCTAAACTTCAAAACAAACCTAAAAATAAGACATCAAACACGAAAAGAATAAATGATTTGAATTCTCCAAGTGCATATATAAATAAACAGAAAAACTCTCTGTATTGATATTGTGTTTTATAATTTTTTTATTTGATTGTATTTTTATCCCTCAAGATTATAATGATGTGATTTTGGTTTTCTATATTATAATATATTGCACAGTATAAAAAGGAACGAAATCAATTGATGAAAAATATTTTAAATTATATTATTTTCGAAAGAAAAACTATTATAGAACAATGAAGTTACTAACATTAATAAAAAAAAAAGTTTGTGGGTATTTTAGCTATATTACAAAGAAATGGTTAATCTTATTTTATTTTGGTTAATAATAATTGAGAGACTCTTAAACTACGTGTATTAAATAAATAATATTAAAAATTTTCTATAATATAATTTTTTACATGTAATTTTTTTATATTTTTTTAATTTAACGGATTTTTCTGTTAGTAGGTGAAGATTATTAGATCAATACTTTTTAATAATTTGATTAAACTATATTATACATATTTCACTTGTAAGCAAAATTAATAATTAAAACTAGAAAAAGAAAACAGTGACACACATCTTACCTGGCCTCACCATTAATCTAATAACTTTGTCCATGTAAAACACCTCACCCGGTCAAAGACCAAAAAGAGAGACAAACTAAGAGAACCTTAGCCAATAGACCAAGTTGGGGTATGTGAAAAACAAGAAAGTTAAGAAATAGAGCAAGCTCATCTTTGGCTGTGACGAAGAAAGCCGAAATAACCCATTCATTACACAAAATACTACTCAAGTTAACTTTTTCTGTTGAGACTTGTACAAATCAAATGAAGGTCCCCACAAAAATTTCATAAAGGGTAATTTTAGTTAGTTATTACATCAAAATCCTAATGCAAGGAAAAGATTTTCGACTACACTACATAATTTAAAGAGTTTAATTTCTATTTCTTATTGATGTTCAAAATTACACAGTAAACTAATAAAAAATTATAATAAATATACATTTTAAAATAATTATCATAAAAATTAATAAATTTATTATACATATTTTTAAATTTATAATTAAGTAATAGTATATGAATTATTTTCTTATTAAACATTTTTTTCATTTGTCTAGTCTCCACATCAGGGTTATTTCCTCTTCCTTATTGTAATTTCTTTGGTTCTGTACTAGTCGACCCATGAACCTCCTCGCCATCCAAGCCATCATAGACGGCATCCCGGAGGTGATTGACATAGTACGCAGGCATTTAATGTCTATAAAAAACCTGACGTAAGCAAGAGTCATGATGAATGGTTTTTGACCCATGAAAGAAGGTCACCTAACTCATGACAGAGACGATGTTTGATAGGCTTACTAAGAAAAGGAAAGACGCAAAGAAGGTATCTTACCTCCCATCAATCATCATCATTTCCAACAGGCTGAGAAAAAAACAGATGGAATATAAATAACAAGGTCAAAACTGAAGGAAAGAGAGGAACTCATTCTGTGTACACGTTTTGACTCTACGAATCAGCTATCCCAGTCACATATGTGAACATTGGCACCCACTGTGTGGCTTGCGAGAAAATATCTCCCGACGTCCACAATTTCTAAGCAAGTCCAAAAGTAACCATGTCAATCACGAGGCAACAGACAAGTTCCAGCAACAAATATGATGAGGACACCATGCAATGCTTGCTCCACGCAACAGCTTACTTACGAGAAAAAAATGAAGATAGACACATCTAAGTTAGGAAGCAGCCCAACGACAAGACAAACCTAAGGAGCATCACTAGGAAGCATTGAAGTTGGTAGCGGATCATTATGGTGTATCAATTACATAGGTTCATACCCTATTTATAATAGAATAATTTATAACATTAACGCACTAAATATCCATAGAAAAACAATAATGTCTCTTAACTCAAAATAACTCCTTAATGTAAAGTAATTGTCCATAATTATTCTTTTTACAACCATTTATTTTCTAATTATTATTTCTAACATCCCTTCGTAATTAGATAATTCTGTACACCAGGTCTTGCTCTCAATCTTCTAAAATCTTCAAACTTGAGGGGCTTAGTAAAAATATCTGTAACTTGATCTTGAGTCTTCACATGAACTAGCTCTACCTCTTTCTTGACAATGCATTCTCTAATGAAATGATACCTTGTATCTATGTGTTATCTTCGTTCATGAAACACCAAACTCTTAGCAAGAATTTGTGCATATTTATTATCTATATGAATTTTTGTACTCTCCTATCGATTCATGTTAAACTCCTTTAACAATCTTCTTAGCCAAATAGCTTGACACATGCAAGAAGTTACAGTCACATACTCAGTTTCACAAGTTGAAAGTGTAACTATGGCTTGCTTTTTAGAGCTCCAAGTAAAAGCACAATCACCCATAAAAAACACAAAATTAGTAGTACTTTTTCTATCATCAACATTTCCCGTAAAATCACTATCACAAAATCCCACAAGTTTGAACTCATTAGAAGAAGAGTAAAATAAGTCAAAATCAAGTGTAACTTTAAGGTAACAAAGCATTCTCTTTGTTGCCTTCATATGAGTAGAGGTAGGAGCCTTCATAAAGCGGCAAACTACACTAACCGCATACATAATATCTTGTACTTATTAAATACCTTAAGCTTCCTACAAGACTTTTGAACAAAGTAGGATCTTTCTTCTCTTCACTATCAAACCTTGACAATTTCAAGCTACCTTCCATGGGTGTGTTCACAGGATTGCAATCAAACATTCTAAATTTCTCCAACACCTTTGCATAACTTTCTTGAGAAACAAAAATGTCATTATTCATATGCTTCACTTCTAATCCTAAGTAGTAGGACATGAGTCCTATATCTGTCATCTCAAATTCATAAGACATAACATTTTTGAAGTTTTCAAACAAATTTGGGTTATTTCCAGTAAAAATAAGACCATTTACATATAGACAAACTAGAAGAATATCACCATTATCAAATTTTTTAACATAAAGAGCGTACTTATGTTGGCAACGAACAAACTCATTATCTTGAAAGTACTTGTCAATGCGACTATTCCATGCCCTTGGTGTTTGCTTTAGGTCATACAATGCCTTCTTCAATTTCAAGACTTTCTCTTCTTATCCTTTGATGGCAAAGCCCATTGGTTGTTCAACATAGACAGTTTCCTTAAGATAGCCATTTAGGAAAGTTGATTTGACATCAAGTTGGAAGATTCTCCAACCCATTTGAGCTGCTATTGAAATAAGAAGACGAATTGTCTCCATACGAGAAACTGGTGTAAACACTTCATCATAATCAACGCCATGTTGTTGCTTGTATCCTTTAGCAACAAGTCTTGCTTTGTATCTTTACACCTCTCCCTTTGCATTCTTCTTGATCTTGAACACCCATTTGACTCCAATTGCTTCATGATCCTTAGGAAGATTTGATAACTCCCAAGTGTCATTCTTCTTCATGACTTTGATTTCTTCCTCCATGGCTTGTCTCCACCTTTCGTCCTTCATGGCTTCATCAAAAGTTAGAGGTTCACTGTCAACAAAAAGACAAAATAAATCATTTATAATTTTAGTTTCATCATATATTTCTTGAATGTTTCTCATTTTTTGTGTCCTTTCACTTGAACTCCCTTAGAAGATAAGGCTTCATGAATTGAAGAAGTTGGTGATGGAGGTGGAGTAGTAAACTCATTTGGTACTACAACTTCTTGATCACCTTCTTCAAAATATGGAAGGAAATCATAAATGGCTTATTCTTTCTCCTAATTTCATGCCTCTTCTTCATCAAATTCTACGTCTCTACTTATGATCATCTTCCCATTGTTTGGATTATACAACTTGTAGCCTTTTGAATTTGCATCATAACCAATGAACACATGCTTCACACTTTTATCATCAAGCTTGAATCTTCCTTGGTTGGGCACATGAGCATATGCAATGCTCCCAAAGACTCTAAAATGGTCAACTTTTGGTTTCACTTCACTCCATGCTTCTTGAGGTGTTTGACCTTTGACATTCCTTGTAGGAGAGCGATTAGATAAATAAATTGCTCAAGAAACAGCTTCGGCCCAAAATTCCTTGGGCATAGATTTGACTTTCAACATATATCTAGCCATGTTAAGAATAGTTCTATTTTTTCTCTCTACTATCCCATTTTGTTGTAGGCTTCTAGGAACCGTTAGAGGGCGACAAATATCATTCTTTTCACAAAATTCATTGAATTCTTTTTATGTGAATTTAACACCTCTATCAGATCTTAAAGCCTTGATTGCATAATCACTCTCTTTTTCTACAAGAGCTTTAAAATTTTTAAAAATTACAAAGGCCTCAGATTTTTGCTTCAAGAAATACACCCAAGTCTTTCTACTAAAATCATCAATAAAAAGCAAGAAATATTTATTTTTACCAAATGAAGGAGGATTAATTGGACCAGGCACATCAGTGTGCACAAGTTGAAGAGGCTCATTTAAAACTTCTTCTTGCATGCTTGCCAAGGAGACATGCTTCACAGAATTGATTGGGATGGTTGATGTGAGACATTCCCTTCACCATCTTCTCATCTCCTAAGGTATGAGCTCATGCACCGTCTCCTCCTCCTATAGAAGGAGTTGGATACCAAGCATTAAGGAAGGCAAGAGAACCTCCATACACAAGGAAATTGAAACAAGCTCAAGTTATCACTCATCATCTCTCAACTCACTTAATTGAATCTCTCAACTCACCAGAGTTTAAACTCTGATACCACTTTGTTAGATAAACTAGAGGAGAAAAATACTTTATTTCTATGATGTATCAGTTACATAGGTTGATATCCTATTTATAATGGAGTAATTTATAAATAGAGTAATTCATAACATTAACACATTAAATATGCATAGAAAAACAATAATGTCTCTTAACCCAAAATAACTCCTTAACGTAGAGTAATTGTCCATAATAATTTCTTTTGTAATCATTTATTTTCTAATTATGAACGCGAACGCGAGGAAGAATTATAAATACAGTTGAAAGACATGAGAACTAACATTGATCGACCAGGGCCTTTGTCACAAACAACTGCGTTTCCCACCTTCTGGAGACAATCGTTTTATTCAAATATTGGTTCTTGCTGGGAGATATAATAGCATACACCTTATCTCATATACGACTACCAAGAGTGAATGGTGCAACGAAATGACTTCCATAAATGTAGTTTCTTATAAATTTTACATTTCACGAACAAACACAATAGAAAAACGAAATAGCAATAAAATTAGTTTTCCAAGTTTCACGTTGTATATCTACTTTACTTTAAAGTTATACATACCATGATTTTTAATGAGTTGATAGTGTAGAATTTATTACACTAAATCATGTATAAAAATTAAATTTTATAAAAACTAAAATTTAAAAATATTTTATTGATAATAAAACATGTAAATTAAAATATAAAAAATATAAGTATTTAAAATTTTTAATTTTAAAATATCTTACAATTTAGTTTAATTTTAGCATTTTAATGATGTTTTGCAAATATTTTTATAATACTTAATGTTAATTGAAATATTTTATTGTTGATTATAATAATTAAAGAAATTTAAAAATTTTGATTGAATAATTATGTTAAATATGTTTTTAGTCTCTCAAATTTGAATGAATTTTTATTTTTGTCACTCAAATTTAAAATTATTTTTAGTCCCATATTTCGAAAATAATTAGTTTTAGTCACTTTCACCTTATATTATTATAAGCAAAGTATAAATTATCATTTATCGCATGTATAATAAAAAATCTAAGAATATTAGAGAAAAACTTTATGGTTAACGATGTTTTTTTAATTTTTTTATTATATACGTGGTAAATGATTATTTATACTTTTTTTTAGGTAAAACAAAAACTAATAATACCAATTATTTTCAAAATGTGATAATTAAAAAAATAATTTTAAATTAAAAAAAATTGATTGAATAATTATGTTTAAATATGTTTTTAGTCTCTCAAATTTGAATGAATTTTTTACTTTCATCCCTCAAAATTTAAAATTATTTTTTTTAGTCTCATATTTTTTAAAAATAATTAATTTTAGTTACTTTCACCTTATATTATAAATAAAGTATAAATTATTATTTATCATATATATATATATATAATAATAATAATAATAAAATCTAAGAATATTAGAAAAAAAACTTTATAATTAAAAATATTCTTCGATTTTTTATTACATACGTAGTAAATGATTGATTATATTTTTTTTAGGTAAAGCGGAAGACTAATAATATCAACTATTTCCAAAATATGATGATTAAAAAAATTTAAAATTTAAGAGACAAAAAGATAATTATTTCAACGACTAAAAACGTATTTAAGTTGAATAATTAAATAAAAAGATAAAATTGATTTAATTTCTTATAAAAATTCACGGGACAAATCACAAAATGGTAAAGATATATACATGACTTTAGAGTTTTTTTTAGAAGGAAGACATAAATATATTCATATTGAAATTGATAGGTGGTAACCCAAAATGATTTATGCAGCAGTGGCATTTGCTGAAGAAACAATTTCCAATTTTGTGATCACATGATGTTGGAGAAGGCAAGCCTTTACCTTGTGTAGCTTATTAAGTATGTGCATTTCTCCTCTTTTATGCCACAATTAAGATGACAGAAAAAAGTAATCTGATATGATGTTCTTAGACATGCGTCGTTATCTTTTATCCGGAGAACTCACAGATTGTTGGAGTAACTAGGAATCATTATTTCACCTTAGCTTGGAGAGCAATAACCTAACGGCAAGATTCCTCACTCAATGGGCAATAACTTGTTTCTAGACATACCTTTGTCTCTAAAAAATTACAAGAACCTATTAATCCTTAATCTTGGTAACAACAAGTTTTCTGGAGCTGTGCCAAGATGGATGGGGCAGAGTCTAAAAAGCTCTTCAACTAAGATCCAATCAATTCAGTGGCAACATTCCCCCAAAAATATGCCAACTGAATTATAGTGATGGATTTTGCAAACAATACATTATCAGGACCAATACCCAACTGCATACATAACCTCATAGCCATGCTTTCTGATTCAACTTATGAAATCATCATTTACAATGAGATAACAGGTTTAACAGTGGACTTTGTTTTTCCTGTGGTGTTGCTAATAAAAGGCGGTGAATTAATGTATGAGGACATGGTGTTTGTTATTGATCTTTCAAGTAACATTTGTCTGGAACAGTACCTTCATAGATATTTATGCTCTCTAGATTACAATCCATGAATTTGTCCCATAATAAATTAGTGGGGACAATACCAGAAGAGATTGGCAACATGAAACAGTGGGAGAGCTTTGATCTATCAAGCAACCTCAATCCATGTCCGCTTTGTCTTTTCTTGGTGTCTTGAACCTGTCTTTCAACAATTTTATGGGCAAAATCCCATTGGGGACTCAACTTGAGGGTTTTACAAACCTTAGCTATATTGGTAATGATCAATTTTGTGGACCTCCACTTACAAAGATCTGCCCAAGAGATGAAAAATCTCACAACACAGGAAATACAGGTATGCTTATTTTAGATGTCTTCACCGACTATATGACATGCTCATCTAAATATTAGAAATTGCAATTGCAGTAAGCAAAGGAAAATTTTTCATTCAGCTTTCACTTCAATCTGTTTTAACTCATTACTGACCCTTGCATTCTCTGCGTACATAATTTGCAGGTCCTTCATTTTCATCCTTCAACTAGCTATCTCACGTCACACGCAGGTTTACAAGAGCCACAACGTTGCATGCATTTTCGACCACATATCAATAATAAACTTTGACTGGTAATTTCACGTCTCTATTTATTAATTTACTTAGCCTATGGCAGATAGTTCTGTTTCCTCTGTTGGATCTGTGCTTTGTGGTAAAGTTGTATTGTTTCTTTACTATACTACGAAAAATATATATATGAAGATGCTTTTATACCAAATCTTATTTCAGCATATTACCAAAAGCATAAGTGAGAATACTAGTTATTCTCCATCAGCTACTTTTGAATACTGCCTTTTTTATTTACAATGCCCAACATGACAACGAAGTTAACTTCAACCTTCAGCTAACATAAGTTACTCATTATACCGTCGTTAATGAGATTTTTTTTTAGTGTCTCTAAACAGTTACCCTTTCGCAAATTTAAAAGTGGAATTGAAAAAGTGTGAAGAAACAGAGTCATATAATAGACTGGCAGTGTAATGCAGTTGTACCTTTATAAGCCAAAGAATGTAATGTATACAATAAATAAACTGAAATGCAGCGAAGTGTGTTTTTCTTAGTATCATATTAAACTACTGGTTTACAATGTAAGCCATTTGACAAAGAATAAAAAACCACAACAAAAATTAAAATATAAAATAAAGAAAATCAGTAGTGCCGCCAAAGCTAGCTTTAGGGGAAAAGGGTGAAATCTGAACAATTGGATGAGATTATTATATTGCTCGTGCTTTTATGATATCAAAGCTCATCTCACTAGGATCAGTTGCTTGCAACTCAACTTGAATGCCATCAAGTTCCCTCTTGAATCTGTCCTTGGAACTGGCATACACCATCTTTTCTCTCACCTTTGATGTATCCGGGGCCCTAAATATGAGAAACAAGAAAGTAAAGAGATCAATAAATATATGATAGCGAAGTCAGTATAGTATGTAAACAATTATATTCCTTTCTAATATGACAATACATTATTGGAAAGATAAAATGTGTGCCTGAGGTAGTAACCGGACGTCACCATATTTTAACTTCACTAACATTCATTTATAGACTAAGCATCCTATAATGCTACATGTTATAGCTTTTCTGCCAAAAAAAATTCCAAGCATGAACAAATTAACTATGACTTTACCATGTATATATGCGTAGAAGAACTGAGGGATATCAAATTACCATGCAATGAAAAAAATCTTGCTTTTCTGGCAATTTTCATCTGTGGTGAAATCCAAATCAAAGACAGCATAACGGCACTCATTGGCAGGCAGAGATGCATTAAAGTGGTCATAGGTTTCTTCTGGGCTTCCAAGTTTCTCCACTACCACTTGGTGGTTCTCAATCTTAAACACAATGAAACGGTAGTTCCTCTTTGCTTTTAGCTCCAGGAACTTTAATTTACACTCATCAGTAACAGCCATTCCAGATGCTGCGTTGGCCTAAATACATTGTTGGATAATGAAAGAAATACATTAGTATTAGTTCATATGCAATTTGATGATAATAACCAGACTTCTAAGTCTTGTGAGTATGGAGGATGGATGAGTACTATGCCTAGGAATAAGTTCCTTGCCTAGAGTCCATCACCTTAGGCCGATTTAAATGGACTCTTTAAATAACTGAGTGGAAATAGGCTGATCAATGGGGATTCATGACGCCACTTTCATAACAAATGTGGATTCAACTGAACCACCTAGGTGGACTCTCTGAAGTTGATAGGTTTACTCAATTTAGATGATTCCCAACTCTTCAAGCGTCAAGTCTAAAAGAGAAAGGTTATCTATCATATTTCAATCTCAGATGAGAAAAGCTCGGACATGATGGTCTACGCCCTCCCAAGCGTCGAGTTTAAAAGACGAAGACAATCTCTCCTATCTGAGCCGAGGGAAACTTGGCTAGGATGATTCAGTTACTTAACCATTTCATTGTCAAGACCAGCACTTCAAAAGAAATGGACATAGAACAAGAATTTGGGAGAGGGGAGTGTAATATACAAAATTCTAGGTATGCTTAAATTTTCTAGTTCTGCACCAATGAAGCAAATATGCTTTCCAAATTTTATATAAATGAAGTCCCAAAACCAGAAAAATGGCAAAGCAGATTTAGCCATTTTCATAATTAAATTAGATGCATCCAATGAAGCTATAAGCATGGAAACAACATGATCTCTGCCACTATATAACGCATTTTATGAAATTGTTCAGATAGACCTTATGTAACCTGCCATTTCCTTTTTCAATATTTTGTTGCCCCGTATATCTTATTACACATCATGAAGCATAGTAAGATTGCATAATATATTGATAATATGAAGTAGACAGAGAGAACGTACCATGTTGTCGCAGTTGATAGAGAAAGCCTGGGGAGAAATGAGAACGAAAGGAGTTGAGAAAGAAACAGAGAAAATGAGAGAGACAGAGGAAGAGATCCTTATTTTGGGGGGAGGCAATGCATGAGAGCTTTGAGACAAAAACGGAGAGCTAGAGAATTTTGAGGAAGGAAACAGAGGTTCAAATCTCTCAAAACATTAATGGGTGATAATATCCACTATACCGTGTTATACCCATGCATTGCATGTGCACGTCCATGTTTCACTTGTTAATTCTAAAATATATTTTAAGGACAAATAACATGGTGTGCACTTAAATCTGTTAATAATAATTACAAACAAGTTTATATATACAAATTTTCGTTCATTTTATACTAGTTTCTTATTTAAAAAATTACTTTACAATATATTTTTTAAACTATTATTTGTAATTTATAAAACATTATTGAAACAACTTTTTTTTTAATCTTTTGTATTTTGGACACAACCTTTTTTTATGATAAGTGTAAAATATTTACTTGTTTTATGATAACTAATTTTTACTAAAAACCTGACTAATTATCAAAGATTTTGTTTAAAAAATCTAATTTTACTTGGACCGAATTAGTTTTAACTTTTAATTAATTTTTATTAAATTTTAAATATGTTTGTAATTTAGAAAGAAAAAAAAAAGAAATCTAGAAAAATAAGGCTTGTTGGAATATTTATTTTCATTTTATCATATAAAATGTAGTTCGAATTGTTTCTTCAGTTAACAAATGTTAGAAGAATGCAAATCGTTAAAATATTGGTGAGAACGTCCAGAGATCAGTAACCACTGAATAACATCATTTTGTCTTATTATTTTAAGAGTTATTTGTCATCAATTCCCACGTGGGTTCTCATTCACCAAATTACAAAATTGTAGTTCAAAAGCAACTAAAAAGAACATTTTCAGTAATTGAATGGTCATCGATTGTCAAAATAGTAACTCCCTAAATTTTAACCGTCTACCTTAATGATAAAAAAAAATGCATAAATAAAGTTCATCCGAAAGTCTGTCTACTCTTGAAGGATTAATATATTATTTGTTAAGAGAAAATCCAAACTGCAACCAAATTGTCTCAACAACTATCAACTGAATTCAAAAATTCCGAGATACTAAGAGAATTTCTACAAATTAACATTAACATTAAAAAAATTATTTTATTTTTCTTCCTATTTTTTATTTTTTCTTCTGTAAATACTTATGAAGAAATATATCGAAAGATATCTATTAACTTGCTACTACCAGAAAAACCCAATAAGGTCGAAATAACATTACTGTTTCTGTTACATAAAGAGAATTTAAAATTTTCAAAATTGGGAAACCATGCCTACCAGACAAGGTATAAAATCATCAAAATCTTAAGGCCAAGGAACCAAGATCCAGAACTATGTCTATACATGTGCGGGAGTACTTGTGTAAATTGACTTGGAGTCATCCGAAAGACCAGCCCTCTGCTCACATATTAAACCACGGCTAGAGACTTTCCTTCAGCTTCCATTGCTGCTACATATAATGGAACGAGAGTTGTCAGACATAATAATTATGATTACCCTTTCATGCTTGCTTAGCAAGATAGATTAGAAGAAACAAATGGCAGAAGACACCTGAATGGGAGAATTATAAATAGATTATTCAGGATTGAACGAAAATGATGCCATGAATCATTTGTACGAAATTACATCCAGAGCAGAGAATATGAAATTGGAATTTATTTTCCATTTCTGCACAAGAGGCGGCAGTTTCTGACAGACAACTTATACACCATGTTTGAACATGTGTTTGAAGTCCAAAAATTGAACAACCATGGACTAATCCTTCATATGTCTGTCAATGGACTAAACCTCGAACAAAAATCAATAACATCAACTAAGAACACTTGCACTGATGACAGATCACAAGTTGTTAGATCAACACAAGCAAGGCAGATGTATTATCCATTTCCACCCCTATAAAGCCTATGATTAAATCTTTTCCCGGGTATTCTATAAATAAAGAACAGGTTCCAATAACATCCATGTAGATGCTTATTTTGTAAAAATGATGTAATGTACATCCCATTTGGAAGGCTCAAGCACAGCCCAAAAATATCAACAACGTCTAACTAAACAAAATCAATTATCCATTTCAACATGTTTCAAGACTTAAAAATAGATATGTATTTTACAGAAAGGTTATGAAATTCCGGTGTATTTTCAGAACATCAAAGATATACATGATATACAAACAATATCGTAAACAAAAATGAAAAAATAAATTAGATCATGTTTCTTGTAAAAAGACTTACTCTTGTTGATATCCCCATTGGCTGCAATCCCCTGAGGAATACAAAATGTATGAAAAGATTAGACTTGGCATGTCAGGGAAAATTTTAGGATAATGAGTCAAAAGTATCCATACATTTACAAAGATTCCAGGAAAAAAGAAAAACCAATCTGACAATTGTGTAAAATCCAAATAATAGAGAATAATACCTTTGGATCAATTCCATGACCATTTTGAGGGCAGTTATAGCTGAAGTGCCCATGTTCATAACAGAATAAGCACTTAGCAAACCTTCCTCCCCCTTCATCACCAATGAAACAATTTTTAATCATAAGATAGCAGATGAAAGAAAGTGAATTGTTACAGATTTGTGAAGATTATATTGTAACAGAGATAGAATGTATATTATACAAGTTTCAGGCAAGTAGATCGCAAGTCCAAAGATAGAATGAATATTCCATAGTTGTGTTATGCCAAATTCTATACATCTTCAATAAGGTGTCTAATTATCTACTGAGAATGGCTAAAAATCTGAGCTAATGGAGCAAAATATAAATATTCATCACTAGGATAAGATCTCACCAATTACCTATTATAATACGTACCAAGTTTATTCAAGCAAGCTCATTAGTTTACAACTAAAATTAAAAACCCCATGCATTGCTGTTATGTGAAGTTCAATTAAAAACAGCAAAATTAACAATTTACATGCAACATACAATTTTGACACAATTCTCATTAAAAATTAAAAAAAGAAAATACAAGCATTTCAAGAAAAGCATTAAAATTTTAGCATACCTGCTTGAGATACACAGCATTTTCCAAGTGAATGTCCAATTTCCCCACAAAAGAAGCAGACTTCCTCATCCATGGAAAGACATTTCAGCCTCTGGCATTGTTGGAATGTGTGACCAAGCTGTCGGCATGCCCGGCATCTCTGAACACACCAAGTTACTATTTATATACTACAATGGGCTAATTCGAAATTTCTAATCATATTAATTCCAAATGCAGGAAAATTCATTCTTAGGAACAGTCTGATTATTCCAGGCTACAGAATACACTACTGAAACTAATTCATAAATGCCACTACGTACCATAGAACTTTCACCATGCTGTTTAATGGGAGATTTAGTGACTGTGAGACTGTCAGCTCTCTCAGCCGAGGTCTTAGCAGCTGGCTCAGCATTGCATGTGCCCTGGAAATACCAATTTACCGTTACACTACTAGGAAAATTCTAATTGTGTCAATCTCCAAAAACAGAAAAACATTGTTCCTTAGGAACTGCTAATGATTTTTACAATTCACAGCAACATAGAATACAACCACTGAAACTAAATTTATGGACCTTGCTACTTACCATAGAATTTTCAGCTATGGGAGCTTCAGTTTTCTGAACTGGAGTTTCTAGGATTGGATCAGCTTTGTGTTTCTCAGATTCCAACCCTTCACTTTCGAGTGCACTCTTACTTTTCGTCCTCTTTTTCTTGCCCATCTGTTCTGGGTCTACTGGGGTTGCTGGGTCTACTCGGGGAGCTTGGTCTGTTAGAACTGTTGAGTCTATTGAGGGTGCAGCTTTAGGATATATAGATATCTGAACTGGAGATTCTGCAGTTGGATCAGCATTGTGTTTCTCAGATTCTAACCCTTCACTTTCAAGTGCATTCTTTCTTTTCTTCCTCTTTTTCTTGTTCATCTGTTCTGGGTCTACTGGGGTTGCTGGGTCTCCTGGGGGAGCTTGGTCTGTTGCAATTGTTGAGTCTATTGAGAGTGCAGCTAGAGGATATATAGATCTCTGAACTGGAGTTTCTGTGGTTGGATCAGCATTGTGTTTCTCAGATTCTAACCCTTCAATTTCGAGTGCACTCTTCCTTTTCTTCCTCTTTTTCTTGTTCATCTGTTCTGGGTCTACTGGGGTTGCTGGGTCTACTGGGGTAGCTTGGTCTGTTGGAATTGTTGAGTCTATTGAGGATGCAGCTATAGGAAATATAGATATATGAACTGGAGTTTCTGCGGCTGGATCAGCATTGTGTTTCTCAGATTCTAACCCTCCACTTTCGAGTGCACTCTTCCTTTTCTTCCTTTTTTTCTTGTTCGTCTGTTCTGGGCCTACTGGGTCTACCGGAGGAGCTTGGTCTGTTGGAATTGTTGAGTCTATTAGGGGTGCAGCTAGAGGATATATAGATCTCTGAACTGGAGTTTCTGCAGTTGGATCAGCATTGTGTTTCTCAGATTCTAACCCTTCACTTTCAAGTGCACTCTTCCTTTTCTTCCTCTTTTTCTTGGTCATCTGTTCTGGGTCGACTGGGGGAGCTTGGTCTGTTGGAATTGTTGAGTCTATTAAGGGTGCAGCTAGAGGATATATAGATCTCTGAACTGGAGTTTCTGTGGTTGGATCAGCATTGTGTTCCTCAGATTCTAACCCTTCACTTTCAAGTGCACTCTTCCTTTTCTTCCTCTTTTTCTTGTTCATCTGTTCTGGGTCTACTGGGTCTACCGGGGGAGCTTGGTCTGTTGGAATTGTCGAGTCTATTGAGGGTGCAGCTAGAGGATATAGAGATCTCTGAACTGGAGTTTCTGAGGTTGGATCAGCATTGTGTTTCTCAGATTCTAACCCTTCACTTTCAAGTGCACTCTTCCTTTTCTTCCTATTTTTCTTATTCTTCTGTTCTGGGTCTACTGGGGTTGCTGCTTCTACTGGGGGAGCTTGGTCAGTTGGAATTTTTGAGTCTATTGAGGGTGCAGCTAGAGGATATATAGATCTCTGAACTGGAGTTTCTGCGGTTGGATCAGCATTGTGTTTCTCAGATTCTAACCCTTCACTTTCGAGTGCACTCTTCCTTTTCTTCCTATTTTTCTTATTCTTCTGTTCTGGGTCTACTAGGGTTGCTGCTTCTACTGGGGGAGCTTGGTCAGTTGGAATTGTTGAGTCTACTGAGGGTGCAGCTAGAGGATATATAGATCTCTGAACTGGAGTTTCTGAGGTTGGATCAGCATTACGTTTCTCAGATGCTAACCCTTCACTTTCGAGTGCACTTTTCCTTTTCTTCCTATCTTTCTTATTCTTCTGTTCTGGGTCTACTGGGGTTGCTGCTTCTACTGGGGGAGCTTGGTCAGTTGGAATTGTTGAGTCTATTGAGGGTGCAGCTAGAGGATATATAGATCTCTGAAGTGGAGGTTCTGTGGTTGGATCAGCAGCATTGTGTTTCTCATATTCTAACCCTTCACTTTCAAGTGCACTCTTCTTTTTCTTCCTCTTTTTCTTGTTCATCTGTTCTGGGTCTAGTGGAGGAGCTTGGCCAGTTGGAATTGTTGAGTCTATTGAGGGTGCAGCTATAGGATATATATATCTCTGAACTGGGGTTCCAGGTGGCTTGCCATCATGTTCATTGGGTTCTTCCCCTTCGCTTATAAGGGCACTCTCCTTCCTCCTCTTCTTTTTCTTGCTCATCTTCTGACCTTGGTCTATAGGGGTTGTTGTGTCTATCAGGGAAGCTGGGACTGGGATTGTTGGGTCTCTTGAGGATGCTACTATAGGATGTACAAATCTCTGAACTAGGGTTTCAGGTGGCTTCACATCAGATTCATTGGGCTCTGCCCCTTCGCTTATGAGCTCACTCCTTTTCTTCTTCCTCTTTTTCTTGGCCATCTCCTGACCTTGGTCTATTGGGGTTGCTGTGTCTACAGGAGGAGCTGGGCTTATTGAGATTATTGCCGGGTCAATTGAGGGTGCTGCTATAGGGTATATAGATTTCTGAACTAGAGCCTCAGGTGGGGCTTCAGGCAGCTTGCTGTTGTGTTCAACAGGTTCTGCTGCTTCACTGTTTAGCACACTCTTCCTTTTCTTCTTCCTCTTTTTCTCTGACATCATCTGTTCTGGGTCTGTTAAGATTGCTGGGTATATTGGGGGTGCTTCTATAAGGCATGTAGATGTCTGAATTGGGATTTCTGGCTGCTCTGTATTATGTTTATTATCATTAGGTTCTTCCCCCTCCAGCACATTCTTCCTTTGCTTTTTCCTCTTTTTCTTCTCCATCTTCTGGTCTGTGTCTACTGGGATTGCTGGATCCACCAGGATTGTTTGGTCTGTCAGGGATGCTGGTTCTGGGCATATTGAGATTGCTGGCTCTGGTTGGACCTGATCTGGGGCCTGGTTGAGGGCCATGTCCATATGCAATGGGCTTCTTTGGTTCTCCACCTTCTCATCTGAGAACATTATTTTTTCTCTTCCTTTCTTGTTTTTTCGTTTTCTTCTGCTCTGATCAAGTGGAGTTGTTGGGTCACCAAGTGGCTCGGCACTTGATTCAGAGCAAGGTTGAGGGTGAGGGTACTGTGCATGTTCTTCAGTCGGTTCCACCTCTTTTCTCATTCCTGAGTCTATTGGGGATGCTAATTCAGGTTTAGAACAAGCTTGAGGATGCTCCCACTTAGCTCCTGTTGGCTCTGCCCTTTTTTCCACTTCTGAGTCATTTGGGATTGCTATGTGTAATGGGAGTGCCGAATCAGGTTTAGAGCACACTAGAGAGTGCTCAGCATTGGCTTCTGCCCCTTTTTTCATCTTTATTTTCAGTTCTGAGTCTGGGGCGCACTGTTGAGGGTGCTCTGTATTATTGAACTCCTCTGGTTCAGCCCCTTTCTTCTTTTTCCTCAACTTCTTTTTCCGGGAAGAGTCTTCCAGGGGTGCTGGATCAGGTACAGCACGTTCTTCACTTATTTCTGGGAGCGCCGATTCATGTTTAGAGCTAGATTGAGGATGTTGTGCATGTGCTTCACACCATTCCACCTTCTCTTTCTTTACTGGGTTCATTGGAGTTGGCAGGTCTATAGGGGATGCTAATTCAAATTTAGAACGTGTTTGAGAAAGCTCCACCCCATCTTCAGTTGGCTCTTCCCATTTTTTCAGTTCAAAGTCACAAGGGATTGCTATGTCTAATGGTGGTGCCAATTCAGGTTTAGGGGACTCCTTTGATTCTGATTCTGGTTCAGCCCCATGGTGCTTAAGCAAGTTCTTCTTCTTCTTCTTCTTCTTCTTCTTCTTCCAGGGAGCGTCGTTTGTGGGTGTTGGATCAGGTACAGGGGATTCGCGTTCAGGGCATAAACCCCCATTCCCATTAGCATCACCTTGGTGTGTTCCTTCTTCCTTCGTCAGACCAATCGGGGTTGAAGGATCGAATGTCTGAAGTTGGTGTTCACCTCGCGCCTTCTTCTTATTCTTTTTCTTGGGGGTTGAATTAGGGTTCTGAGTAGTGGAATCAGCATTTCCCTCTTGCGGAACAATTGGGATAACTGTATCTACTAAGGGTTTAGGGCATACCTCATACTGGGGCTGTTCGTTTGATTCCTTGTTATTCTGCTTTATCCTTTTGTTGTTCTTCTCAATGCCGAATGATTTAGGGTTCTCCTCCTGGGTCGGGGTATTGCAATGGCTATCACTCACAGCCATAGCAAAGCAACAGAGGGATGAATCACAGCCAAAGCATAACAACCTAAGGCATGCGGCAAAGCTACTTGGCAAAGGCAACCAACGGGAATTAGGTTAATGTGATTTCTTTTCTTTTTCTAATATAGTTAATTAAGATTTTAAAAAGTTAATTTAAAAATATTAAGTTATTTATTATATTTTTTCATGTGTCAATAAATACTAAAAAAATTAATTAGTTTTATACTTATAATTAAAACAATACATTTTATACCACGCCAGGATTAGCTTAATAGAAGAAATTTCGGTGGTATACATATGTTTTAATTTTGTTATTGTTATTATTTTTATTTTATTTAAAAATATACATATCTTATTATTAATTAAAATTTATTTAAAATTATAAAATAAAATTATTAATTAAGAAGTGAGACTTGAAAATAATTTATAATAAAATTAAATTAATGATAAAAAGTGTGATGGTAGTCTTTTCTATAATTTATTATAGAAGTGGTTAAATAAAGTTTACGGAAATAATTTTTTTAAAATATGAAAAATAAGTTATACATTATAAAATGATTTTATATTATCTATTTTTTATTTTTTATTACTAATAATTATTTATAATTAGATTAAAGTATAAAATAATTTTATAATATATAATCTATTTTCTTATATATTTTTTAAAATAAAGTTTTATTTTCATTCAACTATATTTTATTATTTCTATAACAAATTATAGAAAAATGCTAACAATTTATAATTGATTGAATTTTATTAAAAAGTTAAAATATTTGTAGGTGTTACTTCTTAATTAATGACTTATTCACCTATATATTTTATAATATTCTTTTATTTATTAAATACTCTAGTTTAGTTCTTATAATGATTAGTTATAAAATTGAAAGGTTTTTACTCTATAAAATAGAGTCAATCTCATAAAATATAATTTTTAAATCAAAATATAAAGATAAAAATAAAAATCAAATATTTAAATTAAAATACATAAATTTTATTGTATAATGTGTGATGATTAAATTTTCAAAAATCAAATTTAAATTAAGATTAAATTAATCTTAAAATGTAAATGATTCAGAATAAAATAATAATTATCTATTGATAACAGTAATATTATAATAATACTTAAAATATTAATTAATATTTATAATATAGATATATATTAATATTATAATCTTCAAACAAATGTAAAGTAAATAAAAATAACTCTAATAATAATAAACTAATATAGAAAAAATTCTATAATTATAGTATAATAATAGTTTAAAATATAAAATAAAAAATATATATTATAAAAAGAAAAATTAACATAATAGAAAATTATACATAATAATAAATAATTATTACAATCATAATAAAAATAATAAAATGATATTTTTAATATTTAAAAAACTATATTCATGCAATAATACTGAATCTAGTCCAGCAAGGATCATAAAATTTTAATACACTTCACTGTTAAAAAAAATATCAAAACATACCAACCTATTATTATTTAATATATATAAATACTATCAAATAAAAGTTTATTTTAATCAATTGATAAGTATCGAAAGGGAGACGTATTAGAAATTAAATGATGATTTGGTGTTCTTTAAAAGTAAAAATTATTTAAATTTTAAGATTAATTATCATAAACACTAAATTAAAAACATTTTAATAAATATAAGACTATTTATAAAACACATATGAGAGAGGATCATTTAAAAAAATTAATGTGTCAATTTTGACATTTTATCCTTCTAAAATAGTTTCTTAACTGTAAGAATTAAATTGATATTTAAAAACTTATTATTATTTTTTATATTTTATGGATGAAGTAGGGGAAAGAAAATTATGTTTTTTTTTAGTATAAATTAAGGATTTACTCAATATAATAGCAGCAATAATGTTGGATCATAAAATCTTATGCATAAAGGTGACAAAATAAGTCATTTTACCTAATGACTCGATAAGTTGAGCTAATTTGATTTTTTTTTACTTAAAATGTATACATTTTTTAAAAAGTAGAAAATAATTTCGAGCCAAATAAGTTTGATTATTTTTTGACCAACTATTTTTGAGGTTTTGCCTAACCTACTTAGTTTGATTCTACATAGGCCAATTTGCTTAAACTTAGATAATTGAATCATTGAACTGACTCATCAAATAAAGTCATTTTTGTGACCTCTACTTATGCATACTACTTCAAATCCCTTCCTCCACTACTAAGTCGACCTCTAGTAGTTAGAAAGAGTGTGTTACAAAATGTGTTATTGACATTGTAAGTATAAAACTAATTAAGTGTTTTAATATATAAGAAAAATATAATAAATAACTCGGTGTTAAATATTAAAATTAATTAGATTTTAGTATTTTTCAAATTAAATTTTTAAAAAAACTTAATTAAACCATTTTAGAAAAAAAAAACACATTAACCCTAATTTTCTTAGTTACATTAGTCAAGTAGCTTTGTCATATCTCATGTTGTTAAGTTTTGGTCATGGCTATATAGTTTTCTTTTCTGAATTGATCTTTTTGTTGCTATGAATGTGAGTGATAGTCATTGCAATACAACGAGCAAGTTCTCCAATAGATGTAAAGAGAAGGAAAACCCTAAAACATTCACTTCTTCACAACAAGGTAGTGAGAAGAAGAATAAAAGCAAGGAATCAGGTGACCAGTCCCAGTACCTGGTATGTTCTAAACTCTTAGTAGACATAGTAATCTCAATTGTTTGGCTAAAGGAAAATGTTGAAATTATTGCATAGAATCCTAACCCAACACCCAAGAAAAGAAGAATAAAAAGAAGAATGTGCAAGGTGAACACAAACTTTAGACATGCGATCCTTCAATCCTGATTTGTGTGGAACTCGATGCGACAAAGGAAGAAATACAACAAGGTGATGCTAATGGGAATGAGGCTTTGCCCTAAACATGGACCCCTATACTTATCCAACATCCCCGAATGACACTAAAAAAAAAAAGAGAAAGAAAAACGTGCTTAAGCTCTAAGGGACCAATCCAAAACCAAAGGAGTCCAATAATACAAATAACCCCAACAATGCTCCCTGTACCCATAACCGAAAAATAAGATGAAAAATGAGAGAAGTCAATGTTGAGTAATTTCAAATTTGTAAAATTATTTTACATAATTAGTACACGATTAAAAATCTTTCATGCAATTTTTACATAGTAGAAACGAAGAAAGTAAGCGTAAAATACAACTTGCTTGAAAAAAAAATATTTTATAAGATCAAATATATAACCTTTAATCTAATTTTACTAATAGTCATTTGATGTTCAACCAAATTCTTGATAAATTTAATACTCACATTAAATTATTAAACCGTTTAACTTTTCACCTAATCATATGAACTTTCTTAAATTTATTTAATGGGTTAATATAAATAATATTTGGATCAATGTTAATATAATTTAATTTTTAGTGAAAGATATACTAAACATACAAGTCTTTTTTTCTTTTTTTTTTACTCAAACAAATAATTATATTTATCAATTTTATATGTGTTTGGCCATTGTAATTATCTTTTTTATCATGAATAATAAGACATGTTGATGGCTCTCTAAAATTCATTTGGTCGTTCAAAGTAATTTTATAGTTATTTAATTATAGATCATCGTATATGGTAAGTTAAGCTGATTTTTATAATATTTTTTTAAAGTCATACCAATAATATTTTTTTATTAGTTAACAGTATAAAATTTTTTATATTAACAATACATTATTAAATTCAAAAACAATTTTGATGTGAATGTGATACATAAAACACGACGAATTCTAAAATCCTTGTTTGCTAATTGCTACATAGATGCATCTTTTAGTCCTTCAATTCTATTTTTTAATTTTACTCTTAAATTTTTTATCATCAAACAACCAATGCCTTTGGAGGAGTCAATAAATACACAAGTTTATTCAAAGTTATGTTAGAGATAGGTTGAAAATGACGAGAAAAATACATTATTACACTTATACATCATCATTGCTTGGTGAATTGACGTTGTAGCTCTAACAAGAATGTGGTGGTGTGATAACAAGCATGAAGGCCCAAAGTGGGGGACTAAACTTAGAGGGAAGATATACAATGCAAGGAGTTAAATAGGAAAAAAAACGAACTAAAAGGATTTAAAAAAAAAAACAATGGTTATTGTAAGAAGTTAAATAGGGAAAAAACGAACTAAAGGGATTTTAAAAAAAATTATAGTGCATTGATGCATCTTACTTGGAACATATTAAACAAAGAATGTGTTTGAAAGAGATTTTTAAAATTCATTTAAATTTATCTTATAACATAAACACTTGAATAAACTTAGAGAGAAGATATACAATGTAAGGAGTTAAATAGGGGGGAAAAAACGAACTAAAGGGATTTTTAAAAAAATAATGGTGCATAGATGCATCTTACTTGGAACAAGAATGTGTTTGAAAGAGTTTTTTTTTTTTAAATTCATTTAAATTTATCTTATAACATAAACACTTGAATAATTCTTTGAAAAAGTGTAAAAATAACTTATAATATATTCATAAAGTATTTTTCATTGATTTTAATAAACCCTTCAAGATTGTTTATAAAAACAACTTACAATTTATATAAAAGCAATTTAACATTAATTTTTCTTCAATTATTGAAACAACTTATGCATAGACAATTTACCTATAAATGCTTAATTAAGCTATTTGTCTAAAAGTACCCAATTTCCTTAAAACATCTTGTATAAGTGAGAATTAATATAATAATTTTTTATTATATAATAACATTACTTTGTGATCTCATAGAAAATATATAAATTAAAGATCAGATTTTAAATAAATTAAAATAAAAATTTTCTATAAATTAATTTATGCATAAGTTAATTTTAATTTATATAATTTTTATATAAATACTTATGAAGAAATTTATCTATACATACCAAATAAATAATATGAATAAAAATTTCACAAAAAAAATGACTGAAAAATTGGATTTTAACAAGTTCAATGACTCTGTATACTCAGTGTAGCCGAAATCATCTAGTGCGACGATGTGCAATAACGCATGTCAAATGTAAAGTAGTAAAAATAATGCACTGAAAGTCAATCAACAAAGTAAAGACCATTAATAAACGAGTAATTGTGCCAAAAAATATTGTTACAGTTTCAGTTACCTTAATTCATGATCAGCAATGAGACGCGATACTCCTAATTTTCATGTTGATTCTCCAAACTTTTAGGCAACCCAAGACTTTGCAGGAGCGATTACATTAATGGAGAGTGGAAACCAATATCCACACAATACACAAAGAGGTAACTGTCCTTAGTTAAAGTTCACAACTTTAGGACCCCTCTTCTTTGGTATTACATGACCATCTTTTGACTTCGCTGACTTGTTATTGTCACCATTATGCATGTCATCTGTCATGAAGTCATCCTCAATATCATCCCCGCTGAAAAATTTGGTAACTTGACCACTGGGTCTCACTTCAGTTCTCATTGCTGAAAGAAAGAATAGTTATCAAACCATATTTGAGATAAGAACCCTTCTTCCATATGACTATAAATGCGTAGCAATCCAACACAACAGAATAAATTATAACCGAATGCCAAGAAATTGGAGGTATACAGAATGAGCTCACGCTTTGCACAAACACAAATCACTTCAAAAATTAGAGTTCATTTTCAATTTCTACGACGAACAATTTGTTTCTTAAAAATATACTTCAACCCACTGCCAGACATTCAACAGTCCAACACATTAGTATATTACTAAATTACTATCCCTTTGTTACGACAATGTCTCTTCATGGGTGAAATCTCAAACAAGGATTGCAAAAAAGACATTGATCACTCTTAATAAGAACACTGCACAATTAAATTAGATAAAATAAATGAAGATCAACATCCAATAAAATAAATGAAGATCAACATCCAATAAAATAAATGAAGATCAACATCCAATAAAATAAATGAAGATCAACATCTGCCAAAAAAACTTACATCCACCAACAGGCCTATTAGCAGCAACAGATCCTCTGCTTCCTTTGTCAGGACAATCCTTTGCCAAATGTGTCACTCCACCACATATTTTACAGCAACCACCCTAGTATAAATAAATAGTTGTAACAATTTAGACACCCTACAGGAGACAAGTTTTGTTGATTCAACTAATATTATATATCTGACAAGTTCTAGCGTTAAAGGAAATAGTAATACCTTTGGATAAATGCCATGAGTATTTTGAGGACAGTTTTTACTCAAGTGTCCACGTTGATTACAGACAAAGCACTCAGCAAACTTTGTCCCTCCTGCATCACCAATGAACACTTTATATCATGAGAAAAGAGATTTAAAGAACCCCTAAGCACTCCATCAGTCCATCAAAATCAAAATTGAGAAGATATAATAAAAAAACAACACAAAGAAAAAGGGATGTCTGAGATAGTAATGATGTGTGCCAGTGTATTCTTCCTCCATCGTAAGAGAAAACAACCAAGAAAAATTACTAGATTTTTAGAACCAACAGACTAACACACACTGAAGCACTCTATTTTTTAATACTTAACTGAAGCTAAATCCCATGATTTGCCACAAAACTTCATGCATTTCATTCACAAAAAGGAGATAATCTAACCAGCTCTAGATATAACAGTTATACAGTTATACACTAAGCAACAAGACCATAAATTCTTCACAAAATATATGGCCATAAAAGCCAGCTTTAATATAAGATCAAATTTTAGAAGGAGACCAAAACACAAAATCCATTTCTTCTATTATACACAAAAGAAGTCATGGCTTGCTTGGCTTGACAAAATATTTTCTGTTGTTATTTCCTGTTTTGACAAATAATTACAAAAAATGACATCTTATTTTCATTTTGTTTCTTGTTTTCAAAGATTTGTACACCAAACAGCAAAACAACAAGATTATGTTTTTACCATAGCTATTAGAATCTTACGATTTACAAATCAATACAATTCAACTATCTACCAATTCGTATCATAAAATGAATCTTAAATGACTTCGTCTCTTAGGATACATGAATGTAATTGTGTAATTTCATATCATCAATACAAATCACACGATTTAACGACTTGTTATTTTTCGTTTTTTAATTTTCTTCACCAATTGTCATGAAAAATTGAAAAATCATATAAGTTTAGATTGTTAAACGATAATGACTTGAAGGAACATTTCTAAGCTTATCCTATTTGATGATTCTATTAGTCACTCACTCATTCAATGCATGTACTCTGTTTAGCTATTTAATTGCTTTGTTTCCATCCTTCTAAAATAAAAGCTTCACAAACTCATAACAAATAATTTTGTTTTATAACACTTCTGATTAAGTTGTTTTTATCTATTTCTAGTTTAAATTTTTTACATTAAACACTATATAATTTTTATATGATATAGAAATAATTTTTCATTGTCTCTGAATCTTACAACTTGATAATTCACGATTCGAATATCAATTTGATAACCTTGGTTTTTACTATTTCCTATACAAATCTTTGGTAATTATTTGTGAAAATAAGAAATTAAAACAGAAAACATTTTTTTCAAACCAGACAGGTACTAAGTGAATTCCAATTATCAGGAGAGCAAACATTAATAGAAATCATTTTCTATTTAACATTATACATGTCATTTTTTTTTAAAAAAATGATATTGAGCCTTTTACACTTAACAGTAATTTTTTCAGTTGTTCAAGTTAACATAAGAACATAAATCCACAAACACATTCCCAACTAAATCTTTAAGGCTAAACATGTGACTCCCAATACAGGACTTTAAAATCCCACATTAAACTTGATATTTTGAGACCAATAAATAAGTCATAATCCTGAAAGCTCAGGGCAAGGTACTTACGTGGATGCTAATATCCACATAGTTGCCTAGAAGAAATGGCTAAAAGTTACTGTGTAGTGAGCTTTTGTTGCAAATACTTAAATTTTAAAGCCAATCAAGCTTTCTAACAAAGATAAATGTTTCATTGCACAATCTGCAGATATCATACAATCTAAGAAACAGATCCACAGATAAAATAATGTCACCATTTAAATGAAAGGTACTAAGATTATTTAACGGAGTTATCACGATTCTCCTCTTAACATGTCTCACACAAGTAAACTCAACGGCAAAGATAAAAAGAAATTCTATAACTTATAGTATATACCATTATCTATCCATCTAGGTCCTATTTAAAAGAGCTTATTTACAAGCTATTTGAACTTATGACATAAGCACTTGTGCAAGTGTTTGAAAAAGCTTATGCAAATAGCTTATGATATATCCATAAGATGTTTTCAGCACAGCTTATTTCAGTAAGTACTCTAAGGTAATTTACGAAAACAGCTCACCGCTCATATAAAAACTGTAACCCTGTTTCCCCTTCGATTAAAAAAACAACTTATACATAAGTCCTTATATAATGAGTATTTATTCAATTAGACCTATAGATTTCAATTTGGAACTGCAAGCTCTAGAACTAATCATGTCCATACTTTTGAGGCTCAGATATCATGAAAAAACAAAAAAATTATATACTAACAAACCTTGTTGAAGAGGGAGCGGACATTGTGTGAGAGAGTGACCAGTTTCCCCACAATTATAGCAACACTTGGCATCGTTGGCGCCATCTTGCACCTCGGGGCAGTTCTTCGCTCGATGACCGCGTCGTCGACACCGCAAACATATCTACAAAGAGCACACCAGGTAATTATCATTATCATTATCATTATCATTATCAATATCAATCATATAAATTGATGTTTACGAAAACGAAGGCATGATTCATAAGGTTAACATTTGGAAAGGGAATAGAAGACCTTGTTTTTTTCCCATTCGGCCTTTTCGGGGCAGAACTTGGCGATGTGGTCTTTGGCCCGGCAGATGAAACAGCTCTCGCCGGGCTTCATGCCGGGGACTCTGAGAGGGTGTTTTCTGGACCCGGGCTTGGACTCGGCCCTTTTGCGCTTGAACGCGTTATTTTTCTTCTTCTTCTTCTTGTTGGGATCTTTGGGGGGCGTGGGCTCGGGCTTCGGAAACAGCTCGGGGTGCTCCGCTTTGTATCGCTTCTGAGCGAGTCGCTGCCTTTGGCTAACCATCTCTAACCTCTCTCGCCGCGGAGGCCTAGCCACTACTACCACTCTGCAATGCTTCCTGACGGCGATGCAAACCAAAGGGTTTTCTTTTTCCCTTTTTTTTTCATTTATTTATTTCATTTGTTTTTTTTTTTTACCTCGTCTTATAGATTAATTAAAATAATTAATTTCATTACAATCAAGGTAAAAAGAAAATCATAAAAAATTACATCCATTCTAATTAAATTCTCATGGTCGGTTTCCTTATCTTTTATACGTGGATTTAGATATTTAACGTTAAAGACAAAGGTTGAAGATCTCTAATTTTTTTTTAACTTTTTATTTTATAAAAATTATTTTGTTTTATTTTTTTAAAATTTTCATCCTTTTTTTCTATTTCTTTACGATAAGTTTCTACATTTTCTCTTCATTCTTTTTTTTTAAATAATATTTGACATTTACGTGCTAATATTATTTCGTTGTTTCTACATAATTTAACTATTAAGTAAGATACATGAAATCATTAAAAGAGGAGTTTCGCGTAAGAAGAAAAAAAAAAGCATTACTATATTATAAAAATAATGTTTAATCTTTCTTTTTTGTTTTTGAAAAAAAAAATTACACTTTTTTCCTAGAGGTATTTCTCTTATTGTTAATTTTTTTTAAGTCTCATCTTTTCAGTTTTGACCTTTTCTATCTTTTATTATTTTTTTTAGGGTGGTCTTCTATCTCTTTTATTTATTTATTTTTAAAATAAAAACATTTAGTATTTGAATTTTGTATGCTTACCATTATTTTATAATTTTTTCAAGTTCAACTATTAAGGTGGAGTAAAAGATTTGGAAAGGGTGTTTCACAAAGAGGAAGGGAAAAAAATTACAGCGACGCAAAAACAATCTTATTCTTACTCTTTCTATACACGTATGCACACACTTATACACTATTTTTGTATAAATTAATTTTATAACTAATATTTTAATCATTCACGCGTCATATGTCTAATAAATATGTATTGTTAAATGTATTAATCGTTTATACATTATAGTCTCTTTATTATTTCAATTTTTTGTTTAGATTTCAAAACATATATAAAGAATTTTTCTATTTATTAAATCTTATGTCATTTATTATCGTCATTCATTAGACTAGTTCTTGTTTTTTTCTCTAAAAGTCATTTTTTATTATTATCTTTTCAGTGATTAATAAAACAATAATTTTTTTGGTATATACTTTAGTTTTTTTTGGTGTATAATAAAACAATAATTTGTATATTGTTGAAGATTATTGTTTTGAACAAGATATTACATAATGCAATTAAAACTTTTAACTAGTTTAATATTTTTTTAAAAGACATCCATAATAAATAATTACTATAATTACCAAACCAAAAATCAGTAAAACATATACTTAGACATCAATAATTTATTGAAGTGCCTATAAATTTAATTTGTCTTTCGTTTGATTGATGTTGTCTTTCTCTGTTATTTATGTTATCCAATAGAAACTAAATTTTAAATGATAAAATTAATTATTACAAAATATAATAATATATTTTTTTAATTCATATAATAATATTCAAATGATATATATATATATATATATATATATATATATATATATATATATATATATATATATATATGTGTGAAATTAATAATTTAAAAAAAAAACTGTTTGGAAGATTTAAAAAATACAAGACACCAAAATTTTAAACATAACTGTATTTTTAGTTTCCTTATGATGTTTAATATGCGAGTTTTATCTTACAAAAATTTAAATTAAGGTGCTTGTTTTACGTTATATTCTTTTATTTCTAAAAATATAAATATGTAAATATTTATTTTTATAATTATAAAAAGGTCATAGAAAAATATTTTTAAATATTTTTATTTCCATAAAATATATACCTTGTTCTAAGTGATTTTTTTTTTCGTTGAGGATGGAAATGTGACATGAGATTGTAAAAAGTTATTTTTATTATATTTATAATTTGTATTTAAATTATTTTAAAATTTAAAATAAAATTTTTAAAATATATTCAAAGATCATTTTAAATATATTCGAGAATAACATTCTTAATTATTATATTTTTTAAATATAATTTCTGATCATGTATAAAAAACAAACTTTTTTACGCAGTTTTAGTCAATTTGTTGACCATTAATTTTTTACTTAGTTTTTTTTTTCTTACACAATTTAACTTAGTTTTTAACTAACATATTAAATGCAAGGAAAAAAAATATGTTTTTTGTTTTTAAAGAAAAAGGGAGCAAAAGGCAGAGGAAAAAGAATTACAGTGAAACTAAACGGGGAGAAGTTCCAATACACGAACTGGGTTTATCGTAGATAAACTATATTCCCCTCAAACATCCGCAAATTATATTCAGCTAAACAATTAACACTAGACATGGCAGACTTTTATTGCACCAAGCTGTAACGAGCAACACTGCCCTCAACTCCCACCAGAATGTCATTTGATAACTAGAAAAAAATGTTAGATTAATTACCTTGGTATAATTTTTGTTTAACAAAAATTAATCCAATAATATACATATATTTCTCCTAAAAAAAATACATATATATATATATATATATATATATATATATATATATATATATATATATATATATATATATATATATATATATTAATAGCATGATCCACTGTATTAACAAACTATTTATTTACTGTATAAAATTAATATATACTAATATATAATGAAATGATAATATATATGTTTTTCTACATTAACAAAACTGGGTAATTATATAATGTATCATCTTATTAATTTAGACCTGTAATATCTGTGCTATTAATTTGTTTTTTATTAAATAAAAAATATATTAATAAATAATAACCCAAATACATAACGTTAGTATACCACATTTTTTTGTGATATAATTAAATAAAAATTTTCATTATAAAATAAATACCAACAAAACCTTTGTTCCCATCAGCTATAAGTAATCTAAGATGAAAACGTTCCAAGTAGCAAATATTTTTTATTATGGGGTACATTCACTAGGGCCAAATTGTTTTACAATAGAATTAGGATGTTTACGTTAGATTGATTATTTAATTAATTAATTTTATGGATTAATATTAATTAATTATTATGAATTATACTTTATTTAAAAATATATCATTTATGATCAACAAGTATTATTATGGCATTAACACAGATATTGTATTAGACTTTGTTTGAAGAGTGAACTTGTGATAAATTTAGTCATTTATTGTATAATTTTGGATAAAAATAATTATAAGTATCCATACTAGTCGAGTAATAAAAATGATTACATGCATACTAGATTAACAATTGTTTTATAATATCTGACATTCAATTAATATAAGTTTCACTAAATAAGTGATTATGCAAATCCAAAAAACACATAGAAAGTTCAAGAACTTCCTATTTGAATCACACAAACACTTATTTTTAAAGAAAATGATACTCTAGACTAATATGACCACAAAATGTCAATAATTAGCAAATACTCAATATCATTAATCGAAATACAAAATTTATAAGTACTTTAAGTAAGTATAAAGTTGTACTCAAAAGGAGTAGTAACATCGTATCTATATATTTGTGACTTAATAAAATGTGACATTTTTACAAATTATTTTGGTATTACGAATTATTTATGATTACAAATGAAAATATGAAGCGCAACATATAATGTGTCAATCATATATATTTTACATAATAAATTTCATAATTAACCACATTTATGTATAAAATTAAGGAGATTGTAAGTGCTTACTCGACCTTTTATAACTCAAAATTTTCTTTTATTACCCTGGATATTAATCTTCAATCAAAATCGCATAAACAAAGTAACATTTACTTTACAAACACCAATGAAATAAAAAAAAAATCTAATATTTAAAAATAGAATATGAAATCATTTGCAAGTTTTAATTTCTCACTCAAAATTCAAATTCATGTATTACAATTATAAATAATATCGACAAACACTTGAGTATAAGATTTGGTTATTAGCAGCGAAAATACATAAAATCTATACTTAATAAGAATCAAACATAAAATAACACAACGTCTAGTTCTTCTTATAAATCATGTACACAAAGGTTTAACTTTATATCAAGTATAATACATAGTCTCAACAAAATATTAGTTTAAAAAATATCATAAATAACTATACAAAATTATGGTATAACATTAAGAAATTATTCTCTAATCCAATACATTGTATTAATTAAATTATTATTTACTAATAATATAAGACAATATAAAACTATGATATAATAATATAACATAAGAGATTATCACAAATAAAATCCTTAACATAAGTATCGACAATAACATCATGATTATAAATAGTATTTGAAGAGGAAATTACATTCTTAGAATAAGAGATATTTACAAACATAAATATATTTATTGTTTAATGTTTGATTAATTGATCATTTAATTATGGTAGATATATTGTATCAACATAATTCAATTTATATGATATTACTTTTAATATGTAAAGATTCTCATACTTGATAAAGAAAGATAGTTGACTATATTTTTTTTATAGAGTACTTAAAAGAACTCAATTTTTTTTTATCACATGATACTTAAGTAATATTATATTGATAGTACATATCTACTACTCACATAATATAAGTACAGTAACAATTAATTTCATAACAAATTTATTAAACAAATTTTGTTTTGTGATAAACAAATACAAATTTTTAAATAATATTGAATTGTATAAAAAAAAATCAAATTAAAAACTAAGCAATGCTCAAGATAATGTAATGACAAAGAAAATTTTAATGTGAATAAATTATCACATATTCAAAGAATTAAATGATTTCAAATAAATATAGCCAAAGCATGAATATTTACATAAATTTTCTTATTTATTGAGTCCCCACTTAAGGTTTTGAATCATAATAAATAAAAAATATAATATTATAATAAAAAAAATTTATATCATCAAAATTCTAATATTAATAAGGTACTCAAAGGAATATTTGATACGTGTTTAAAACAAATAGTACATTGCATACAAATAAATTATATTAATAACATGATGGTAGGGTATAATTATTATTAATATAATACACATTATAATTAAAATATTTTAATTATTTTACTCACAAACACATGCATAATTATACTCTTGAAAAGGTGAGCTTATAATTATATAAATTTTCTGCAATTATTCTAATGGAACATGTTAAATTTATTTATATATAAAATAAATATTTAATTTATATTCTAAAAGAATATTCAATAAAAATCACATTTGAATGAAACAAAAAGCATACTTAATGATATTTTGAATTAGCACCTGATGAATATGATTTTATCACCATAAAAATGGTGATACTAATTTCACAATCTTTATATAAAAAAATTACAATAACAAAGTTTTTATTTTTACCTTAACTAAGTCAAACTTACAAAAGTGAATAAAATAATTTTATATTTATCACAAAATATAACTATCAAAATAATAAAGAAAAATCAATAAAATGATTCTAGAGTTCTACATTTCATAATATTTTTAAAATACTCGTATTCTCGTACAATTTGCATATTTATAACATCAAAAGGAAAAGAATATTTTAATAAAAAATTTCTCCACATGTATGAGCATATAGTAATAAAATATAAATAACTTTAGAGAGTGTCATCCATATTTATGTATAAATCTAATGAGTTTTGATAAGTTAAAAACTTATAGATTATCATCTCAAATGGTTTATAAATTAATATCGAACCATTCTAATAAAAACAAAAACTCTAATTATAAATCAATATGATATATGTAAATAATAAATTACAATGATGACATGATTTCCAATTGCCTTAAAGATTGATCAACAAAATTATCATAACATTTTATAAATGAGCATATTAACAATAAACATGCAACATAAATTTTAATCAAAGCTTTTTGGATTAATTTTGCATAACCTAATTAAAATAATGCACAATTGCATCATTCACTACAAATATTAATTGAAAAATGTTATGATCCAAATTTCATCAATTAAGATACATAATTAGATAAAATACTTGGTATATATTTGTCACAAAATGAATAATGATAAATTGTGGGTCTATATTTAGAGAGTATAATAGTGACAAAAATGTTTATTAAATGTTAAATTATGTCAATTTTAGATTTATTCACAAATGACATAAAATAATATACAATTCACTAGACATATTAATTTAATTCAAAACAAATAAGCTTTGATCCCATGTGATGACAAAAAAAGATACCAAACAAACTTAATTTTATGACTAACACCTATCATTTTACATGGTATCTATAAGCTTTTTTTTTTAAATTTTGGATCCAAATAACAAGAAAAATTAGTGAATTTGTCATATATAAAATATATAGAATAATTTGTTGAATACTTACAAAAAAAAAAGTAATAATATTCTATATTAATGTAATAACACGCGTACCAATCTTGTATTATTTTAAATTATCATCATTATTATGCAAAGTCTTACATCTCTAATGTATGCATTAAAAACATATATAACATATTAAGGATTTATATGATAAATGTATCACAATTAAAATCATTTATATTCAATTTATGAAACAACAAAAATAATAAAAGAAATGAATAGTTTTTGGCATGAAATGAATTGATTGAGTGGTAAAACAAGAATTGCAGATCCTTTTCCCCTAATTTAAATCTTGGTGTCGCATGATCAACAAGAGTTTAGAAATATTATATTAACAAAAGGTCTATTTTTTTAAAAAATGTTATAAATCTTTTCATCATAGATTCAAGGAAAGATTATAGTAGTGAAAAAAAAATAACAAAATGAACAATTTTTGCAAAAAAAAATAAGCAAATTGGATGATAATTTGAAATAAAACAAAACATCTCCATTATGTCAAAGTTTTATTTTATGATTTTACAACCCACATATTCAACCATATTTTAAGGAATAATAATGCATTATAAATGAAAGAAAAATCTCTCAAATAATTTTCCATTTAATAAATTGTAAATAGATCTTACATTTAAAAATTCACATTTGACAAATAGTAAAAGAACATATGAAAATTTCATATTTATTCGTCAAAATACAAACTATAATTAGATATATGAATCCAAATTTTACATTAAACAAAAGTTTTTTAATTAATTTTAATTTTAAACAAAAAATATTTCAATTATCTTTTAAAGAATTTTAAAAAGAAATCCCACATTTTGATAATATTTCGGTAGAATAAACAAAAAAATATAATAATTTCTAACATATATCCATATAACTCTTATAACAACAGGTGAATTATTAAAAAAATTCATAATATTGGGATGCATATTTTATGAATCCATCTTAAATCAACATAAAAAAAAACTTTAATGCTGAAATCACATGGGTTTCAGTATCTATTTTTTTGCCCCCTTCATTAATTCATTATACCAAGTGAAGATGGGAGGGAGAATAGGTTCCTTTTGGTAGTTTGCAAAGGATGAATGCACTAAAATACTAGGTTATAGTGGGTCTAATTTCAACTTACCATATAATGCAAGTTGCAGCCTTAGCTGAATTGGATACCTTTGACCTGCAATTGGATTTAGGAATTAAGACACATTGCCCATATTTCGTACTTGGAAAACCCCTGTCCAAACGTTGCTTGTCATTCCAGCTAGCATATACAGTGGCATGCTTTTTTGTTCAGCATAAATATAGATAGATGTCTATAATAAGTTATTATGTCACTGACCTGGTGATGAGAAAGTGCAACCAGATTCCCAAATTAATGTCTCATCAGTCATTACCTTTGCTTTCACATATATCTGGCAAAGATAATTATAGAAATATTTATAACGAGGAAGACTTAAGTAAGCAATTTAGTAGCATATATATAAAGTCATAATAAAACCACTCCAACTTAATCTTATAATGATTATTTTATAGTTGGGCATTGGATCCATTAAAAAGAATGAAAAAAGGTCATAACTTTGTGATGAAGGGTTTTTTTGATCACTACCTCTGCTCTCACTAAATGTTACTGTTGGATGACTACTTTGTTTGCTTCTATTCTTATATATCCATGGAAAAAGGACCCTACGTGTTTTGTTGTTTTCTCAATGGGTCCACTATCGATCTTTGGCTAGAGTGAAAGTAACGTTTGCACACCCTGGTGGAACTGAGTACACCAACTGCCATTTTGATTATAGCTGGAATCAAAGGAAACATGGACTATATATTAAAATGTATGTCCAAATATGCTCTATTATGTTTTTTTTTTAAATCCATGATATAGGTAAAAATATTCACTATAAAAAATATTGACTAATTTTTGTTGAAATGATAAGTTTAGATAGTTAAATAATTTTTTTAACATAATTTATTTTATATTTAAAATTAAATTCAAATTTTTGATATTTTAAATAAAAGTTACAACTAACTACTATTTTGTGAACCAATTATGATCATATGATATGTTATGGGCACCGGTTTACAACTCGCGTGTGTGATACTAATATGTGCAAAGCTAATCCAAATTTCAAGTACAGTGATATACAAACAGACATTCGGTAATATATAAGCAGACATGAAAGTACATTCTGGTTGAAATGATGCACCCATATTAATTCACAATCCCGACACGAGTGGCTTGAGTTACTGATTGCTCATAACAAAATCTAGTTTGGTTGAAATTGGAATAATAATAATAATAATAATAATTTCTACACATTTTTTTATTATTAATTAGCTAGGTTTATATAAGTTGGAGATAATAAAGAGTTCGAAAATATACATTCTAATGCATTTATAAAATATAAATTACAGGAACAAATATAAAAATAAATTTATTTAAATCTAGTATACAATATTATCATCTAATTATAAATTATTATATATAATAAGATTTTTAGTTTTTTAATAATTATTTTAAAAGTTATATATAATCTGAGAGGATAAAGTTTTATGCTGACACTAAAAAAAATTCAACCTGTATAAAAAATTCGTGAAAAAAAGCTAACATGCTTAAAACTTTTTTTGGGATGAATTCTAAAGAAGTGTATATAACTAATTGAGATATGGGGTTGTATGGAATAAATTTAACTTTTCTTTTTATTTCCGAGCGGTTAAATACAACCAATTAAGTACTAAGCAGCCAACAACAGCTCAAATCTCCCCCCTTTAAATTAACTTGAAATAGGTATGATTATGTTACAGTGCATGCATGGACCGAACTAAAGAATTGACATCAACCATTGTTACCCATTGTGAACATATAAATAGCTACAGTAATTTTGATATTAATTCCACAATAAGTGTTAACGAATATTTGAGTAGGCAAAATTAGACATGAAGCGAAAAAGAAAACTATCATTGATTGATACAAAATAGACACAATATACATATATAATACGAAGCTTCGTATCCAAGTAGATATTATTTTTAATTGTCGTAATTCATAGAAAACCTACAACATTTCGAAAGCGAAAAAGATGGTTCACTTGATCACTAAGAAAACAATTCCAATTAAAAATAAAGAAAATTAATTTATTATTGCAGAAAAACCAGTACGTCAACCCTTGAAGGTGAAATCCATATGCTCCCATCCACAAGTAAGAATAACAAATGCTTTTGCTAGAAGCCTAGAATTAGAAGAAACGCATATCACATGACCCAGCTCGCAATCACGTGCTACTGTTGCCAGCTTTTCATGTGCCCTGTGGCCCAAAGACGAAAAATGCAAAAAAAAAAAAACCCACTTGCACCAACATGCACAACTGCGTCATTCTCACACACCAATCTGGCGCGTCGTGGTTCCATTCCAAAACCTCGCAGACCCGGAAAGAAGCGTGTCAGAGCAGGCACATCCTCCAATGCATTAACGGCCGAAACATCAGAAAATATTAGAGATCGACACGTGTCAAAATCACAACCCACCAACGGCCAGAAATAGAGAGAACAACTACAGCTGAGCGCAGTAGAGGAGTCCCTCAGAAGATTCAAAAACTTGAGTTCGCTTTTCAAAATTTAAATTCCCCCTTAAATCCAACGGGCCGTGAAATCCCCGTTAACTCGCGAGGCCCACTTAACGCCGTGAGGAGTCGGTCCTATAAAAGACTCTTCTCCTTCTTGTTTCTTTTCACAGACGAGGGTTCACGTTCACTCACCCACTCACATCACTTTCTGCTCTTCACTCACTCACTCACTCGTCTTTTGTGAAACTTGCTGAGTCGCGAAGATGCGTGAGATTCTTCACATCCAGGGAGGGCAATGCGGGAACCAGATCGGAGCGAAGTTCTGGGAGGTGGTGTGCGCGGAGCACGGGATCGACTCGACAGGAAGGTACCAGGGGAACAACGAGTTGCAACTCGAGCGAGTCAACGTGTATTACAATGAAGCGAGTTGCGGTCGATTCGTTCCCAGGGCAGTGCTCATGGATCTGGAGCCCGGGACCATGGACAGTGTTAGATCTGGTCCTTACGGTCAGATTTTTCGGCCTGATAACTTTGTATTCGGGCAGTCTGGCGCCGGAAACAACTGGGCCAAGGGTCACTACACCGAGGGGGCTGAGTTGATTGATTCCGTCCTTGATGTTGTCAGGAAAGAGGCAGAAAACTGTGACTGCCTTCAAGGTATTCTTTACTCCAACTTCTTCAGCTTTGTGTGATTTATTTACTCCTTTCTTCCATTAGTTTGTGGATTCGTGTTTGCTTGTTAGGGTTTTAGTGGATGTCGATGTCTCTGATTGTTAATCTTGTAGTGCTACTACCAAGTAGTGAAGCTAAACTGTGTAATATAGCTTTGAATCTCGATCTAGAAAATCACGCGCTTGTTTGTGCTTATTTTTTAGTCTGATAATGTTTATTACTTGAAATGATTGTGCAATTTGTGAGACTTTGATAGGGTTTTTGCCTTATTTTGTGTTTTGAGAATAAAATTAGCAGAACAACTATAGTAATTTGAGAATTGGACTATTTCTTTGACGGTTAATGTTTTGTACTGGAATTTTTGTGTTGTGCTGTTCCGTACATGGATTCTAAACGTTTTTGGCATTTTTTTTTTCTACTCAGGGTTTCAGGTTTGCCACTCTCTCGGTGGTGGAACTGGTTCTGGAATGGGGACACTTTTGATCTCGAAGATCAGGGAAGAATACCCCGATCGAATGATGCTCACATTCTCTGTGTTCCCATCCCCTAAGGTTTCTGACACTGTTGTTGAACCTTACAATGCAACCCTATCGGTGCACCAGCTCGTTGAGAATGCAGATGAATGCATGGTTTTGGATAACGAAGCACTCTATGATATCTGCTTCCGTACCCTTAAGCTCACCACTCCAAGCTGTGAGTTCATTTCACCTTTTTTTTTTGCCGCTATTGTTTTGTGTTTCATGGTTTCACCTCCCTCTGATTTATTTATTGACATTGGGCGTTTGTTGTTGTAAACAGTTGGAGATCTGAACCATCTTATTTCAGCCACCATGAGTGGTGTAACATGTTGTCTCCGATTCCCTGGTCAACTCAATTCAGATCTTCGCAAACTTGCAGTGAATCTCATTCCCTTCCCTCGTTTGCACTTCTTCATGGTGGGGTTTGCCCCACTCACATCCCGTGGATCACAACAGTACAGGGCTCTCACTGTACCCGAATTGACCCAACAAATGTGGGATGCTAAGAACATGATGTGCGCAGCTGATCCTCGCCATGGTCGTTACTTGACAGCGTCTGCTATGTTCCGTGGTAAGATGAGCACCAAGGAGGTCGATGAGCAGATGATCAATGTGCAGAACAAGAATTCATCGTATTTTGTTGAGTGGATCCCCAACAATGTGAAATCCACCGTCTGTGATATCCCTCCAACTGGTCTGAAAATGGCATCAACCTTCATTGGCAATTCTACGTCAATTCAAGAAATGTTCCGAAGGGTGAGTGAGCAATTCACGGCTATGTTCCGTAGAAAGGCTTTCTTGCATTGGTACACTGGAGAGGGTATGGATGAAATGGAGTTCACTGAGGCGGAAAGCAACATGAATGACCTTGTGTCTGAGTATCAGCAATACCAAGATGCAACTGCGGATGACGAGGGCTATGAGTATGAAGACGAGGAGGAAGTACAGGAAGATGATGCTTAAACAGTAGTAGTGTTTTGGAGGGGTGTTTTGTTTGTGTTTGTTGTTATACTCTGTCAATGTTGTGTTTTTTCCCTTGACCTGAATACCTTTTTCGGGGTTTTGGATTGTTTTTGGGGCGCTCTATCTTTGTGACTATCGTAGTTTTAGGGTTTTTACTTTCTGCAGGTTTTCATTATTGTTAACATGGCGCCCTTTTTAATTTCTGGAAGACTGAAACCTAGATGATATATATATTCTTGCAATATTTGGATATCGTTCTTACTGTTAAGGGTTTTGATCCATGCACCACTTGTTTGGATTGAATGTGTTCTGTTACGCTTGTCGTTCCTTGTGTTAAGGGTGGGGCAAATTACTTTGTGAATTGGCAAATTTGTCCATTTTACTACCACAGATGATGGATGCGATTCGTTTGTTACGTATTCCATTGATATTTTTGCCTTTTAAAATTAGTAGTTCTTTAGTTTTGCTAGAATTGTCCGTAATTAGCAATACAGTAATTATTTGCTTAGTTGAATTTTGAATGACGTGTTATTGTATTCTTTTGAAATCAATTCTTGTGATGGTAAAATGAAATTAGGTCATTTTTTGAATCTATTTTATGGTCTGCTTTTTTGGTTTAATTTGTCCAACTCCTCCTTTCTTTAAGCATCCAATTTATGTTCAAATTTAGGCGATTATCAATTTTTTTGCTCAAAATTGAGCAGTTTTTTGTACTAAGTTTTGTTTTAATCAGATAAAATTATTATCTATGACAATTTTTAAAAAATATTTAACATAATTATATATTCAAGATTAAGATTATATTAATTAAATTGAAATCATCTTCAACTTGACTCGTAATTAACTAATTGTAATAGATGATTCTTGCTAGGTAATTCTTGTACAGGACTAGTATTCAATTTGTTAGCCCAGTCACAAGTCTGTACTTTAAACTTTCATACACAATAATTATTTGTCGGAATAGTATACTATGCGATCTCTATTAAAATTGTTCTTGAAATCTATTTATTTCACCTTATTTTTTCATCATCATTTCGTTTTCTTAAAATCACTTCTAAATTATTTTAGTATATTTGTTTAACATTTGTCAAAAAATAATGATTTTTTATTTTGTAAAGTTACATTAAATAACATAAGTTAAAAAGTAAAACTGCAATTACATTTTAAAATAAAAATACACTTTTTATCATTGTAATTAAATGAAAATTAAACTTTGTTTAAAAATTAAATAAAAAGATCCTTAAAATAAAAAATACCATTCATCATCAAAATTAAATGAAATTTATTTACTTTATATAGAATTTCAAAAAAGTTAAATTAGTTTTTATATAATTTAAAAATACTTAAGAAAAGTGATTAAATAAAAGACCCTTTAAAATAACAACTATTAATACTATATCAACATATATTTAAAATTTTATATTCTAAAATAATTTCTACTAACTAGTTATTTAAAAAAAAAAAAAATTTTTAATGTATTAAACATATTATATTTAACAAATATCATTATTAGTATATAACTACTAAAATAGATTTCCAATAACATCAAAAGCTATATTTATTAAATATCATATGTAATCAAATTATTAAGTATGGAAATTAAGATAAATTTATTATATTTTTTTAATATATATACACTTTAAAAAATTATTAAAGATATAATTTAATTAATTTTGACATCTAGCTTTATTATATAATTTACACTTAAAAAAATTATTAAATAGTTGACTTTATATAATTAGATGTGAAAATTAATTAAATTATATCTTCAATGACTTTTTTGTTGTTAAAGTGTAAATTTAATCAATAAGTTACACTCAATCCTCACCTTTTAATTATTTTAATTTAACAGTTTTAACGAATAAATTTTTTTATAATAGTTAAAATAAAAAAATATAAAGAGTGAGATTAATTAGTACCTAATTTAAAATTATTCTTAAAATAGTTATTCTTTAGTTAAATTTAATAAATATATTATATTTAATAAAAATCAAAATTAATACATAAGTAACATTGTATTAGGGAGGTAAGTTATTCTTCTTTTAATATTTGATAAATTTTTTTGTTTATTTAAATAAATAAATTCAATATCAAATTTGAATTTATTTATTTAAATAAGTTTACGATCTCAATATTAATAGCTTATAAATAATTTATTTATTATTTGTGATAAAATTTTTATATAAATACGTAGAATTTGGTTGTGGCGATTAAAAATTTTGAACTTTCGTTTTCTTTTAACAGTCAAGAGGTTATGATTTATTTATTATATTATGAAAATATAATAATTTACATTTTAAAATTTTCAAATACTACATGTTGGGCACATAATTTTATTTATAGATTTCTATTTATTATTAAAATATTTATTAAATAATTGATAAAGTTAAAAAATAATTATTTTTTTATAGAAGTGAAACTAATTAAATTATAAATAAACTAAGCAAATCAAATTCTAATTTATAATTAGACTCATTTAAATGAGTCAAGCTTAAACAATTATCTTTTCTCATGCTAAACTTGGGTTTGCTTGTCTTGTTTACACTCTTATGTCCAATAATATCAAATACTGTATTTATTAAATATAATACACAATCAAATTATTAAGTAAAAAATTAAAAGATAAATTATTATATATATATATATATTTTATATTAATAAATATTTAGTTTTTCTATTTGAAAATATGTTTTATCAACTAATTAATTTTAACAGTAATACAAACAATTTTTTTAATGTTTTTAAACATATATTACACTAATTAAAATTAAAATTATAATATTAATAAAAATCATAGTTAATATGTTATAAGTAAAATTGACTGTCCATAACATAAAACCTATATTTATTAAATATAATGTGTAGTGAAATTAAAATATGAAATATTATATATATTTATCATTTTATTAATATTATTTCAATATATATTTGAACTTTTCTATTTAAAAAAATGTTTTTATAAACTAATTGTTTTAAACTATAATAAAAATAATAAATTTTAATATATGTTTTTGAAAATTTTATGCTAATTATTTTTTATTCAATAATAAAATTTAATATACATAGATTTATATGGAAAGACCTTATATTTAATAAATAGATATTATATTTCTTATATTTAAGACAATATTTAACAATGTTATTTAACTTAATCATATATTATATTTATTAAATACAATATGTAATAAATTTAAACATGATTAAATATTTAATTTTTTATTAAATATAATATATTTATTTAATTTTATTAAGTGTAATATATTTAAAATGAATTAATTTTAATATTTATAAAAATTTAATACTATAATTTTTAAATTGAATAATATGGTTAAATATTATATTCATTAAATATAATATGTTTATTATAATTTTATTAAATATACTAATTAATTAGAGAAGTTAAATAGAGATATTATTATTTGATAAAAATATAAAACTGAAATTAAAATTAAGTTCTACATTTAATATTTGTATCAAGTCTGCTTTTTATTTTTATTTTTATTTTTTGGTTACAAGAGAGAATAGGACGAAAAAAAGGGAGATAAAAAACAAGTCTGCTTTGTTATAATATAGATATGGATGTGTACAAAAAATAGACAAATGATTGCATGTACAAGGAATTTTTATTCTGGTGGCTGGGACAGTATGTTGGCATATATTCTCTTACTTACCCCAAGAAATAATTATCATGTGTATATTTGTTGTTTAGCTACTATGTTAATATTCACGGATTGAATTTTGATCAGAATTGTTGTAGCATTGTCAGAATACAACCATTTTGTTTTATTAAAATAGTGAGAATATAGCATTCTCTTCTATGGATTTTTTTGGTTAAATTATACCAAGGAGTTTCAGAATGCCCGTGGTTGTAAACATTCTAACTATGTGGCCTCTACATTTAGCTATAGTTAAGAGGCCCACTAAGAAATGTTTGTAACTGGAGTGACAAGGTTGTTAGTGTCCACCACGTTGCAAAGCCCATCCAGGATCCATTCAGAAATATATTAAATATTAAATCCTAATAGTTAAAAATATATCATATTATTTATTTAAGTTGTACACGCCAATCATTCATATAATCAAATTTATCAATAATTGAGCATGCATCAAACATTTCACCTATCACATAGAACTTTATCTTTTATATTGTTTCTAAGTATTTTTTACGATATTTATAGTTGAATGTGATTTAACTTAAAAAAAAGTAAATCAATCGAAAATAAATCAAATATTTTTTTCATTTTTACCTATCCTTAACATAGTTTAGAAATTGTTGACAGATTCTCTATTCAGAAAAAAAAATCAACTTTTTAATGTTAAGCTTATATTTTAAGATACAATTTCTCATTCAATAAAATCATCTGGATAAAACATTATGGTCTTGATATAGGTAAACTTTTATATAAACTCTGTTAATTTTGTCAAATTGGTCAACAAGACATGCTAGTGACGTATCTAATAATGAAGAAAATGTGTAATTTGTAATAAATTTTAATTTTAATTAATAATAAAGAATATTGAAAAGACAGTATTATTCACTTCCCTAAAAATATTTTCTTAAATCTTTTCATGAACTTCAAATTGCTGTATAGAATCAACTATTTTTAGTTGCTGGAATAGTTGATGAATTACTAGTTTGAAGAGCTTCATTCATAACCCAAACAATCTGTCATTCGATTTAATTACCAAGAATAGAATATCATTCCAAATTTTATATATATCATTTTGAAAGTGCTTTGAAATTAAGGATAATAAATATATGGATGATTATACAATTTTTTTAATATAAAAAACTCATCCTTAAATCTTTATTTTGAAGGAACATTTAACTTGCCTATACATTGTTAAAATTTATTTGGTTAACTTCAAGAATAATAATTGTCATCGATAACAAGTTCATTAAAAATTAAAACAACAATAATTTATGATTGATTGAGTAAAATATTTTATACTGACAATTCATTGAAAATAAAATCAATCTTTATTTTGTATTTATTTGGGCTCCAAAGTTTTCATCTGCTCAAGTTTGAGAAACGAAATGTTCTGCTACAAGACGTCTTAGAATCTTGCCAGTGGCTGTCTTGGGCAAAGAATCAGTAATGAACACCTTTTTAGGGACTTTGAAGATTGCAAGGTTCTTCTTGCTAAATCTCTGCACCTCTGCCTCATCAATCTTTGATCCTTCTTTTGGAATGATTGCACAATTTATCTGTTAAAATGTAAGATACGATGAATAATTTAACACAAACTTCCAACAAACTAGCAAATGCATCTAAGGCTCCAAATTTCTGAGCTATCTTTCTATTTGCAAGGTAATTGATCCAGGTTATAAATAAATTTTTGGTTTCTTTGTAGTACCAATTCCCTTATTTATTTATTGCTTTTATTTGGCAACCTTTTTCTTATTTTTAAGATAAAATTTTTTCAAACAGAAAAAAATATAACCATGCAAAAATGAGTGTCGTTATTCTAAGGGAAACTGGAAAAGAGTATGTACCGTGAGTAGACTGAAAAAGTTTCCCTAACCACATGTATACGATATAGGTAACAACTAACAAACAAGAACCCCACTTGTGATGCTTCCGTAATGTTGGGCCTTTTCATCCAATAAAAGCCAACTTTTGCACTTTGAATAAACCATGAAACTTCAAAATTATTGTCATTTTTCGATAAAATACCTGAATATTTGAATAAATCATGAAACTTGAAAATTATTGTAATTTTTCGATAAAATACCTGAATATTGAAAAATCATTTTAGAGTGTAACATAGGTCAGAAGTGAAACTGATGTTTACATACAGACATAAAATGATGCCATGTGTTTTCTTATAAGCAAGAAGTTGTTGTGGACAAACCGACAAAGTCTTTGATATGGGGTTTAAACTTTAAAGATGATGAAGATCAGTACCATATATATATTCTTTGGCTTTCAGGTAGGAGTGACGCTCATGGTAGGGCATCATGTGAGTCATTAATGGAAGATCATTGATTAGTTGATTACCAACCAATGCAAAATATGTGGGTCATCTTCTATGGACTTAGTTTTGGTGGCACACTTATGGAGAAGAAAATAAAATGAATTAATGAGATTACGTTAATAAAATTTCTTTTATAAATTAAAATCAATGCGTGTAGCTTAACATTTTTAGAAAAAAAGCTTTCTCTACTTTATAAGTTTAATTATATAAATTAGTTTTAATTGATGAGAAAATTTCATTCATTTTATGATTTTATTTTTGCCTCTTATAAATATTTTTTGGGAAGATGATATAATCCGTCCTTAATAAGTACATTTGACCCTCTTTTCTTTTTGGGTAAACGCAACTGAATTTATGCTCATGATCAAGTTTATGACCTTTCTAAGGTCTATCCAGATTAAAAAAGAGACAAAAAAAACCCCAAAACAAAAGGAATAAGACCATGGACACGATTCCTCTAAAGTGATTATTTTTTTCTTTCTAAAATAAACAATTAAATGTATCAACTTTGATTTAGTTTAAAATACATCATAACCTCAAGCAATTAAACGTTTAAAATAAACGCACATTTTACTATACAATTTAAGAAATAAACTCTTAGTTATTTTCATCAATAAATACATACCTCTTCGCCATATTTGTCATCTGGCACTCCAAATGCAACTGCCTGAGCAATGTCTGGATGAGATAGAAGGACGGCATCCACCTCTATTGGTGATATTTTCTCCCCTTAAAAGAAAAAAACTTGCTTATAAACGCCATAATTTGATAATATATATTATATAAATATAAAGAAAGGAAAATGCTAGGGATATTTTGCAGACAAAACTCACACTTTCTCACACGTTACCATCTTCATTTGTTATTATATTTTTGTTTCTAACATGCCTACCAAAACTCTAATTTCAATTATATTTAAAAATATGAGATGACACACATAAGATAGTAACACGAAACCAATTCTTCAGTTTTATTAGCTCACAAAATAGACAATTAAGAACGAAACCGACGGTGCAATGCCACGAGGAAATATTCCCAGGCCTCGTTGTTAGGAAAAGTGTAAAACACTTGACATGCTCGAAAGGTTATTGCCTTATGTGTCATAAATACCAATTACAAGTTATTGCCAACAACCTTCTAATGTAGTTAGTGTTACATTTCAATACAACTACACAACACAAATCTACTCTTTCTTTAAATCATTACATTTCAACCACCAAATTTCAAATGATATTTTTCTTACTACCATAGGAACGGAAAAACCTTTTCTCTTAATTTTTAAATAAAAAATATGTTTTAATTCGTTACCTTCGGTCAACGTGATTAAGTTTTTAAACTTAAAAAAAAAAAGAAAATAAAAATATACCTCCACGGTTAATAAGCTCCTTGATGCGACCCACGAGGTGCAAATACCCGTCCGAATCAAGAAACCCGATATCACCAGTGTGGAACCACCCGAATTGAAACGCGGATTGATTCGCATCAGGGTTGTTTTTATACCCTTTGGTCACATTGGGTCCTCTAATGCAAACCTCACCTTTCACCTCAGCCTTTTGAACCTCACCCTTCTCATCCAATATCGCCATTTCTTGGCCCACGGGCTTTCCAACCGAACCGGCCCGGTGAGGCCCATCTTCGGGTAACGGGTTCGACGTCATCAAATGCGTCGCTTCAGTCATAGCATACGCCTCCAAAACCGGGGCACCGAACGCTTGCTCCAACCGGTCCAAGATAGCCGGTGCAAGCGACGCACTGCAGCTCCGAATAAACCGGAGCTTCGGGTAAACCGGTTCCGGGTTTTTCAAGTGACGTTCCAATACGATTTGGTGCACCGTAGGAACCGCGGTATACCACGTGGCGTTGTACCTCACCATGTCGCTCCAGAACGTGGAGGCGGAGAACCTCCCCGCCGCGGGGAGTGCCACAGCGGCGCCGGCGGCGAGAGAACTGAGCAACGCGGCGAGCAAGCCGTGGACGTGAAACAAGGGGAGAACGATGACGGTGGAGTCGGACTCAGTGAGTTTGTACACGGACTTGATGTTCTCCACCGAAGAGGCCAAGTTGTGCTGCGTCAACGGCACGCCCTTGGGGCGGCTCGTGGTGCCGGAGGTGTGGAGGAATAGTGCCACGTCGGATGGATCGTTGGCCAGTTCGGAAACCGAGTCTGTCGCTGACTCAGTCTGGCTCAGAGAGAGACTCAGCTCCTCGGCTTCGCCATCCGCAAGCCAAGCCGTTGCGTGCGGGATGTTCAGCTTGGAAGCCGCGGCTTGAGCCGGCTCGTTCCCTTCTTTCGATGTTAGCAACAGCTTCGACTCTGAGTCGGACAAATAAAACTCGAACTCTTCCTCTGTGTAAGCCGCGTTCAACGGTGCCGCCGTGGCTCGCGCTCGAATAACAGCCAAAAACGTTATTATAAACTGAAAATATTAAATAATAAAATAGTGGTGTTATTTTTTTGTTATTGCAATGAAACAGTAAGAGGAAAATAATTTTGTTTGGAGAAGAGAGAGAGGACCTCGACGGTGTTGGAGAAGGTGAGGGCGACAACATCGCCGGGTTTGATGCCTGCGAAGAGAAGGCGCGAGGCGGCGCGTTCGACGAGGTGGTGGAGGCGAGAGTGGGTGAGATCGAAATTGCCTGAGACGGAGACTGCTCGGCGGGAGGGGAATATTCCGGCGACATGATGGAGCAATCCGGTGAGTGTGGTTGGGGCTTGCATTGTTTTGTGTTTGTAGTAATCGGTATGCATACGATGATAGAACGTGAGTGTGATATATATAAAGGATGCGAATCGAAGGGGTGTCTGTTTACGCGTTTCGTGAACGTGGCCTTTTGTGATATGTGGAGAGCGAATATAGTACATAATACATTGCAAGCCCAACACCGGGATTTCAGCGTCTTGGCTAAGCTCATTAAAGTTAACCAATTTATTTTAACCACTTTATAAACTAATTTATTAAATTAAAATGTTTAAAAATTTTACTCATTAAAGTAGTTGATAAATATATATAAAAATTTAATTATATGTTTTTTTACTCATCCTTTTAACACAATTTTATGTATTGATTACAATTTATTATAAATTACAAAATTTTATAAATATTACGTCTTATTTATTACATGTTTAAATCTGGGTCAATTCTATAAAAAATCATGTCCATTTGACCTTTTAGAGGTAAAAGCTGATATTATTAGCTCTTAATTATTGCTTGTAGACCTTGGAAACCAAACATTTTATTAATAAATCTCTTTTATAGTTTTATAATTTTATAATTTAAAAAATTAATTGATAAAAGGATATTGTTAATATTTTATATAAATTAAAATATATTAAAGCATATATCGATTTACATTTTTTCAATCATCTTTAAAAATATACATAAGCTATAAAACAAGATGCGTTCTGACACGAATCTACTCTTCTGTTTATTTCTGAATTCTTTTCGTATTTTTTTTTGTAGAGTAGTCTAACTTGTTCTTGTACTCATTTGTAGAGGAAGATGACCCTTGCAACATTCTAATGCTCAGTCAAAGTAATTCGAGAGTTAGGTTTACATGTGTAATATATGTATTATTCGGACAATATCAATATTGATTACAAATAGTATTACTCGATTACATATTGATGGTGATTTCTTTTTATATGACGTTGTAATTAATTGCATATTTATTATCAGATAATAAGTTTTAACTACCTTAGTTGTGTCTGTCATCCTTTCGTACAAGATGTATTTTATTTCATTTCTTTTCTTGAAAGAGTGGATTTTGTAAATCAATAGTTGAGATTTGGCTGCAAACAAAAAGCTTGCTGGAGAGAGAGGATCTATCTGATTTGGGTTTTTGTGAGTACACCTGTCACCTTAATTATTTATTACTTATGCATATATCTAGTAGGTTTTAAATATACTTTATTGTCGTTATAGTAATATATTGCTGTCTCATCTGCAAAATGTATTTACAAGTATTTTAGTGAGAGATTAAAGAGTAAGAATAAAGTAAAAAGTTTAATCGAAAATTATTAATTTATTTTTCAATAAATTAGACAATATTATTACTAGTTACTAGTTAATATTGACGCCATTAAGTTATATATTAACGAGTTCCAAGAAAAAGTGAAAATGTACTTGATAGTGTTACAATATTTTATATTTATTAATTTTTATAATAATTACTTTAGTAATATATGATTGAATTTTTTTACACTAAATCTCTTAAAATAATTTATTTTTTTTATCAAACTGGAAAATATTTATATTTATCTATATCACTATATTTTCCAGATAAAGTGTCTATATCACTATATCTATATTTACATGTATGTATCTTTGTATAAAAAGTTAAATTGTCATTCGTCTTTCGAAATAAATTATTGTAGTTATAATTTTAAAATAATTATAATAAAAAAATCAATAAAATTATGATGTAAAATGATTTTTAATTAAATAATAATGTAAAATTTGTATAAAAGAAAAATATTCTTGAGTTCAAAAATTAGTATAACATTCAATGTAATTAATATAATGTTGAAAATAAATAACTATATAAGTAAATGAATATTGCTTTATATAGAATTAATTATTATATTTATTAAATATGGTTTATTTGGTATATTTATTTTTGAGGAAATTTATTAAAATTAATAAATAAAATATATGTCTATTAATTACCATATTTATACAAAATATTATATAATTACCTTTTTATAATATTATTATATTTGTTAAATATAACATTATTATATTTGTTAAATATAATAAATACAGAATATATTTATTAAATATTTGACTTTTATATAATTTGTATATTGAAAATAATTATTAAATGAAAAGTAATTATTACAAAATTTAATATCTATATATGTATGTATGTGTTAGAATATACATTAAATATTTTTATTATTTTTGTTGTTGTTTAAAAAAAATCAGTTCATAAACCACATTGTAAAACAGAAAAATAATTGATGATGATATTACAGAAAAATTATTTAAGTTAAGACAGATATTTTTTTATGAGTATTAATTTGATATAATACGACAAAATTCAAATTTAAATTAAGATTAATTAAATTTAACTAAGAGTGCTTACATAAAAAAATATTAAAAAAATTGAAACACTTAATATTAGAAAAGTATTGTAATTAACTAAAAATAAATAAATCTTAAAATTCCTCTCATTGAAATATAAATACTCAAATATAATATATACAAATTAATAAAAAGGGAAATAAAGAAATACGGGATGTAAGTGAAGGCGAATATTAGAACATGGGTTAGAAGTAATATGATTGGTTTGGCTAATAAGAAGGAATCTGGCCATTGTTGGAACGTATATAAAGTAAAGGAATAAAAGGAATAAAAGGAAAAAAAGGACAAAAAGAAAAAAGAAAAAAAGGAAGGGATTGTAAAGTGAACTAATTTCGACGGGGGCAGACTAGGCAATTATGTTTTCCAAAAATAAAAAAAAGGCCATAAATTTTTTGGGGAAAAAACTAATTAATAGACTATATGTTTCATGAATCTTTAATAGGACAAAATATAGTTGTGATTGTTTTCCATACTTTTAGTATTATTTTTTAATTATAATTAAAGTTTCACTCATACAATTTTAATAATAAAAATTTACATTAAAGATCGAGATAATTATTAAGGTAATATTTCAATTCTCCAAGAGCAAAATAAAAAATTAGAAAATATATTAATAAAGATGAATTAGATTATTAAAATATAGACTTAAAAAGAAATAAACATTTTAGTTTGGTATTATTTTTTATTTTTATAAAATTTGTATAAATTTAAGTAAAACAACAAAGAAATTGGCCAATATTACCTGTCTATGGCCAGATGAACCAGTAGTTTATATGACATTCGCTTTAATTCAATTCACTTTTTACATTTTGTATTTGGTTGGATGATCCATCTTGTCGTCCCTATAAAAAAAATACTACTATGTATATAAGTTTTATCTATTTTATTAATTTAGTGATACTTAATTATAAATTTAATTCTTATAAAATAAAAATATAAAGTAAAAAAAGTAAAAATAATTTATAAATATATTTTATTCTAAATTAAGGATAAACGTTCTATTTTTTAAATAAATCAAGCCCCATTTCCAATGCTTCGTTTGTAAACAAGTAATTGTAAGAAATTAGTTTATAAGAATATTAAAAAAATATTGTACTCAATATAAAAAAAAAAACTTTTTATTGAACGCACTATCAAGATCTTGATAGTGATGGAGAACTAATAGGAAAAAGTAGAAATGGACTTTCAATAGTATTTGGAAGAACATTTACTTGATTTACTTTTAACAATAATCTGATTAATTGGAAAAAAAATGAATGAATAATAATTAGCCATAATAACTCAATCCACCTAATTTATTTATTTTTCTTTTATAAAATCTAACTGATTAAATTATTTTTTTATTGGTCCTAAAAATATGAATGAATTAGTTCAATTATAAATATGTGAATTATTTTGACACCTTACACTGATGGGCCTGCCAGAAATGCCAGATTGAGTGCATGGAAGTTCATGCAGTTGGGCTTTGTTTCTGTTCCTTTCTGCGTTGTGCATTTAATGGAAGAGCACATGAAAGTCGAAAGGATGACGAGGAAGACAAGGACGGAGAGAGAACAAACTTTTGTCTCATCAGTGTTTTCTCGTCACAATTTACAAGAAACTTTTTCAGAGTTTCGTGTCTCATCGTTTCTCTTTCTCTCTATTCTTATTTAACCAAACTACAGAAAACAAACTTGTTACACCATTTTCTCTTCTTTCATTTTCAATTTTCTCTTTTTCATGCATTCCCTACAAAATGTTAGTAAAACAAAAAAACGAAATAAACATAAAGAAGATGATTGAAATTAGACCCCAATCGAAGAGAAAGACGTAATACGGCATCTATGGATTAAATATCTGCAGAGACAATGATTGCCTTTTATATATATATATATATATATGATCTAATATTATTACATTCCAAGACACTTCTAGCTATCCATAATCATTTATCAATTTTTTAGAAATTAAAAATGGTTGAATTGATTCCATCTCTCTATATTTTATTTTTTAATTTATCTTTTATTAAAAATTTAATTTAATCATTCAGTTTTAAAAAATATTATAGTGTTATTTTTTTTTCTTTTGTTAGTTTTGATGACAAAAATACATGTTTTTTATCATGCTTATGTGTCTATTAATTTAATGTTACATGTAATTATAAGTGATTTAATTTTTTAATTAATTTATTATTTTACTAAATCATGTTTTCCTACATCATTAAACAATGAGACAGTAGAATACTAGCATTTGAAGGTTGAAAAATTTTTGTTTTTAGAATTTAGACGATTAGGGTTCAACAATTAACGATCTGAGATTTTTGATTAACAATTAGGATTTAACAAAATATGATCTAAGAATTGAGATTAACAATTAGGATTTCTTTAATTTGAAGATAAAACATCATGTTATTTGGATAAGGAGTTAAAGACATTTTATGATGATAATGGTACACTAGAATGACTAACATAACAAATATGTAGGAAAAAGATTATCTCTTTATTATGCACTGAAAATGTGTATAATAAGTTATATATAAATGGAGTTGGTTAGAAAAATGAGATTGGTGTGGATGGATATATAGGTGTAGTTGTTGAAGTTAGTAGAATTAATGTAGATAAGGAAGAATTATCTTTGAATTCCACCACTATGAGAGAAGTGTGAATTTATATTTAAACTAAAGCGCCAATTTATTACTTATCTATTATCTACAGACAAATTTAGGTGGTAATTATCAGAAGTTTCAAAATGAGACATTGGTAAGTTCTAATTTAATGTTTAAATTGAAGAAGAAGATCCCTTAATCCTGAATAGTAAAAAAAGAATTATAAATAACAATAAATATAATTTGTCACATAGATAACATCTAAGCTTTTCACATATGAAAGCATTTTTAAAAATTAAAAAATTAAACAATTTTTTTTAATAAAAGATGGACTAATTTAAAAAAAATAGAAAAATCAAATAACTAATTTGACCTTAAAAATTAATAGCATATTATATAAAAATTCAAATACGTTGAATCTCGAAACGTATAATAACTTCTCATATACACGAGGTTTCTTTTATTTTTTTTATTAGCGATATGGCATTGGCTGACACCAAGTATTACTTTTTCTTTTTTGTTTAAAATACCAAGCCTTGCCTTTATCATGGTTAATTACTTGGGAAAAAAAAGTCCTCCAATTCCAATTTTGGGCCATTCTTATTTCGTAGTTGGAGAGAAGTGCTTCATCAACCAAAAGTGAAAGTTAAAGGGAAAGGATAATCAAATATTTCCCTAGTGGATCTCAACCGTTAAAAGTTGTTGACTTGGAATCAGCATATGTGGCCCTTTTTCAAGACTCCGAAATAGCGCAACACAACACAAGGACGCGAGACTGCCGCTAATTGTTCGAACAACAAAAGCTTGAAAATTCCATAAACGAGCCGCCAAACCTCCAACTACCCTTATAGTTGACTATGCGTTACACAAGTTCACATCTATTTTCTTGAATGCTCCTTTCCCTCTTTTTCTTCGCTTGCAGTTAAGCTTATAATACTATTTAGTTATTTTATTTACATTGAGAAATCGTTAGTGGCTATTGTTCTAAATTTGACCACTAAAAGATATGCATAATATCTATAATTTATTATATAGTGAAAAGTTACACCTTATTAATGTGTAGACCACTTCGAGCCACATATTACACAACAGACCATATAGAGATCTTACATTCGAAAAGTCCTATACATATTTAGGTGCAACTTCATCATTACAAACAAAACACAGTTTGCCACTCTCAATTGGTATAATATATATGTTAAGTTGTTTAATATGCTACTCTCAATCTGTATGTGTGTTCTAAAAAACTAGACTTTAGTTTGATGGGTATGATGGGGCAACCGCAGGTTCAATTGTGAGCTCCACAGGGTTAATTGGAGGAGAAGCTGCGAACTGCACAGAGTGCACAGGTCCCCGCGCCACAATACCAGAGCTTTTCAGTTCAGCCATTCCTCGACGAGCATTTACACCTTGTACTTCACACAACTTGGGAAGAAACACACCTATACACAAGAACAAAAAATTACTCAAGCTTAGACATTCATTTTGGCATCATGAAAGGAGAAATATGTGTCCTAGTTCTTATTTAATAAGTTTTAATTTGTAATTATGTAATTTTTAATTAATAATAAAAATTACGTTAAAAAAATAGTAAAAGTATATTGGTATTACTGTGAATATGTTACATGTGTACCTTCACCCGCTGCGAGATTGAAGTATAAGTCAACGATGTTTGGGCAGCACTGGTAGCAATGAGGGGAGCAGAGCTTGTTTGTGAAGCTAGACTCAAGAAGAGAGTCTGAGGAGATTCCGAGGGATTTTCTGTCCAAACCACAAGCCTTGATGCATTGGTCAGTTTCAATGTGGTCCTTCAGTTTATCAGCTTCAATCTCTGATGTCCTGCATGTGTATTCTTCCTCACCAATCCTTTTGACGCGCTTCTCAAGCACACACCGTTTCCCAGCAGATGATACCGCGAATGAGCATGTGTCATGGCTCAGATGCTCACACTCTATCCCTCCTGCATTTCTCATTACAATATATAACCCTTTTTCATTAGAGCTAGGTTGCATCTTACTATAATTAATTTCTGCTATTGCTAGCTAGTTTTTAAGTATGGATTCAAAGATCACTTGGCATGTTAAGAAACATGACAATTAAGACAGGGGAGAAATTATTAATTATTAATTATTAATATAATACAATTTGATTATGTGTCACGTGATCATCATAGTTGGAAGCTAGCATGTAATTAATAACTTACCAAGAGTGCCTTGCAGGGCGAGAGAAAATGCAAGGGCAAATATCATCAAAATTCTCCAGCTAAAGTTAGAGGCCATAGCTTTAAGCGCAAGAAGAATGCGAGGTGGCCAAGACTAGCTTTGATATTTTGGAAAATTGATAATAACTGTGTGCTTGGAGGAATGTTATGATGGCTAGTGCATTTATAGTGCTTTTTTCTATGGGAATTATGGGATTTCACATAAAGAAACGAGGATGTGGACTTTTCAACGTGAATTACAAGTCAGGGCATGATGAAAGGAAGGCTAAGTTATTTATTTATTTTTTGGTTACAGAAAAGTAGACTAGTTTAAAATGTTATTATTCAAATAGACATATGAAAAAAAAAAAGGATATCAATTAGATTCCATATCTTATTTGACAAGTTAAGTTTCATATGAACGGATTTCTTATAATTTAAACATCAAAACTCATTCAACCTTGTGCTCATGACTATTAATTTAAATTGAGCAAGAATTAGCCTTCATCCAAATTCCAAAATGTGTGAGAACACCACTTATTCTTAAAAAAAAAAAGGCATGTTCTTAATTCCGTGCGAGACACGTGCTCATGATTATTAATTTAGATTGAGCAAGAATTAGGTCAACATCCAAAATACTGTGAGAACAGCTCTTAATTAAAAAAAAAAAAAACACGCATGATGTTAATTTCATGCAAGACGCGTTGGTATGATGATTTCTCAACAAATTAAGTTTGAATAGCAGTCAACTAGTAGCGCCATTAGTGGCGGACCTTCCACCATGGATCTGTCACATCACTGCTAATTTAGACCTTTGTTGTTGCTTCTTCGCGGGAAGGTCCAATTAACAATGTCATCACACTGAAAATTACAATTTTGAAGTTATTCAGAGATAGTATACCTGATAAATAAAATGAATTTTTGCTAAACTATTTATTTTCGGCTGGACTGTTAACATATGTTATAAGTCTAATGGATTGGCCTAATTAACTTATGTATGGGCTCGGTTGAGTTGTAAAATTCAACTCTAGATTTATTTTGGTTCAAATTAGAACAGTTTAAAATTTGAATAAGATACAGTTTAGATATTTTTTTTATATGTATTTATAAAAAATAAAATAAATATTATATATTAAATTTAATTTATGTATAAATAAATTTATAAAAACTCTTCTATTTAACTTCAAAGAGTTTTTTGAATTTATATATAAATTAATTTTAATTTTTAAAAATATTTTTATTTTCTTTTTATATAAATACTTATGAGAAGTTTATTCAAACTTAACTTATTTAGGTTGGACTAATCCATGATGGCAGGCAGAGTCGGCTGTTGATTCGATTTATTTCTTTTATTTATTGTTATTTTTTATAATTAATAAAATATAATTATCAATAATAAACTTAGTATTATACATGTTATGAATATTCTTTTTAAGATTAATATTTTATGTACATTAATTTTTTTTAAAATTTTAACAGTTATTATTATAATTGATTCATTTTATTTTATTTCTATTGTTGTATATTACTTTTTGTTATTTTATATTATAAATGACAACTTATTAAATATACTAATAATATAATTTTTTTTATATATTATTATCTAATTAGATATTGTCATGTATATTAACTTTAATAATAGATATTTTAAAAATAATTTTTAATTAATTCACCATTTTTTTATAACGATAATACATGACAAACTTGATATTATAAAACAAGACGTGTACGGAAATTATAAGAAAAAATATTTTAAAAATTAAATCTCAACGTGTTTGCACATTTGCTTGACGACCCCGCAACTAGCCCAGTGTTTAAATTAAAAATAGTTTACGTACATGTTTCCTGGAGGTTAGTGCTCGAAAGAATATATTGAATATTACCATTGTTTTTGTTAATTTAACAGAAATTAAGATTTTTATAGAAATATATACTAATAATATAATATATAATATTAATATTTAATATAATAATACATATTAATTTTAACCTTAATGATAATGTATTATTAGTATAAAATAGTTTTATATATCATTTAATCACACATTATTATTGTTATAATTTTTAGCATAATTACTATAAAAATCAACAAATTTAGATTTAAATAGTTTGTGAATAGATTAAAGTATTTTTCATTAATTTTTATATCACCAGAATATTATATATACTGATCCATAGTGTTTAAAGTATTAGTTTAACTTTAGCTAGATAAAAGACTGTACAAATGAAAGTTAATTAATCTTTGAATTGAAGGGGCAAATTATCCGAGTTGGTAGCTAATTTTGATTGATATTGTAATTTATAAACTAATGAAAGCGAAGAAGGAGAATTTTAAAATTACAAATTTGAATTTCCTAGCGTTGTTTGCGGAAGAAATTCAATGTGATGGCAGAGTCTACGGCAGCGGAATTGGTTGAAGTGACGAGATGTATCCCACAATTAGGGAGATGATGTTGGCCCCTTTTGCCTCCTCTGGTGTTTGACTCCCACCAAATATTTTGACACTTGAAGGTGGGAGGGTGTCTATCTTGTTGAAACTCGCTCTTTCCCTCACTTTAACATCTTTATTCACATTTCTCATCCTTTTTTATTTTATTTAATGTTTTTACTTTACCTGTATATACATTTTTAAATAAAAATACAATTATTAATATATTCTTTTTATATATTAATAATGAGATATATTATTGATATAATTCACATTATAATTTATATTTAAATTTTATCTTCATTTTGGTATAGATTACACTCTTGTATATGTTTAATATCTCAATTACAAATGCATCATCAAGATTTGTGTAAAGTTCTAATGACTAAGCATATCAAATATTATATATTTATTCTTACTTGAAATCATTTTTCGAGCATTGATTTAAATGGAACCTATCACCCTTCGTATCGAACAACAAATTTTAATTCAAAATCTCTCTAATTATTGAGATTATATTTTCAAAAAATTTGTCGCTATGTATTTCAATGTCAATGACAAAAGATGTATCATCACTCATATTCTTCATATAATTTTCTTTAAAAATAAATTGTTTCACTATTATAACAAGTATTTGTCATTAGTCATAAGTAGAGTGTCATTCGCATATAAAATAATGAAACAAACTTTACTCTTCATAACCTTATAGTATTCACATTGATTTATGATGTTTTCTTCGAATTTAAATAAAGAGATAACATCATGAAATTTCAAGTATCATATATAAGGGACTTATTTTATTTTGTATATAGATTTCTTAAGCTTGCATACCAAGTACTCACCACTACTAGAAGATAAATTCTTCTTGTTGTTTTAACTCTCTATTAAGAAATGTGATTTTCACATTTCACATGATTTTTTGTAGCTTTAAATTAAAATGAGTAACTAATGTCAAGATGATATAAAGATAACTTTTCTAAGACACATTATCTTCTTATACTCGATTCCTTCATTTTGAATGAATTCTTTAGCAATAAGTCTTGTCTCATATCTTTGAGTGTTTCTCTTGAGACTTTCTTAGTCTTATAAACTCATTTACAATCAATGATTTTTGCATTATTGGGTAACTCAATAAGGTCCCAAACATTTTAGTATATGTCACAAAATTCATATCTCATTTCATTGCTTCATACAAAAATCGAACTCTTTACAAAATTCATGACTTATGAAAACATTTCAAACTTTATGAAAACATTTCATGATGATACACAATATAATCACTAAGTCTTATTGACCTCCTTTCTCTAATAGGTCTCCTTAACTTTGACTCAACATTTTCTTGAGGATTATATTGTTCAACATTTTTTGCTAATTCATTAACATCTTGATCCACTAAATTTTCATAGCTAGTTGTAGAATCTCCTTGATTAGTTTTAAGTGGAAGCTTGAGCATTAATAACAATTCTATAAAGGATACGTTGAAATTCAAAATTATCTGAAATTTCACATCAATATTGCAAGATAGAAGAAAGCAATACTTTCATACCAAATGTTAGGGAATTAACATATTTTAAAACAATGATTTAAACACATGACAAATAATTCTAATGATACGACTACAATTTATTGTGAGTCATATAAAATGATTATTGTCCTATGATATATAAATTAGTAAGTTGTTGAAGTGCAAAATGATTCAAAAACTTATCTTCAACCATTATTTTATGCTTTCAGAGATAAATTTTGTGCTCAAGATTTTTCTAAATCTTGAATGTCTCCCTTATAGTGTAATGGGTCAGAATAAAATCCAAGCTTCAAAAACTCATAAAGTGTTTTATATTTTAAAATATTATATTTTTTCTTTTGTAAACTAAATCATATTTTTTCTTCAAAGAGATTTATTTTAACATAAACAAAAGGACAACGAAAAAACTCTAGATAGCAAAATTAAAATATGAAGGTCTCACCTAAAGGCAATGTAAATTTTACTAATTAAATAAATTTAATAAAAAATTAAAAACATATTTTGTTCTTTTAAAACACATATTATAATACATTATATTATAATATATAAATTTAAATATAAATTTTGTCATTAGAATAATTAATTTTATAAAATATACTAACAAAAATAATTTAAAAAGACTTAATTAATTATATTAAATTACTAAAAATCATGCATTAGCATGATATATATATATATATATATATATATATATAAACAGGTTAGTGGATTAAGTCATTCGGCCCACCCACCACGTATCGATCCTGGCCCAACCCGAATTTGTGACCCTAACCAAAATTATCACTCGGGGGTAGAAATTATGTAGTATGGGTCTTTTCTTTTCAGTTAATGACAATATAGACATGCATGGACACTTTAGGAAAAATTGTACTTGTAAAAATTTGTATTTTTTTTTTTACAATAAAGAGAAATAGAAAAGAGATGAATAAGAAGTGTGATATATGATCAGTAATATGACCAAGATATAGCGGATTCTCTATTTCTAACATTTTATATAACATACCCTTTTTTTTTTAGAAAAAAAAAAAAACTTCCAAATCAATAATTTTTAAAGGAATTTATATTAATTGAGTCAGATAATACCAAAAACAATAAAAGAATTAAATAAAATATATAAAAAATAATTTAATATGACAGACATAATAAAACACTCATGTAATGAAGTTCTTTAATATTTAATATTAAATTATGATAAAAATAACTCGAGTGCATCCGCTAGCAACATATCTATTAAGTAGATAATATTTTATATATTATTTATTTATATAATATTATGATTTGAATTATGAAAAATGTTATATAATAATATTTTTTGAAAAACAATATTATGAAAAATGTTATATAAATAATTCAACTCATTTTAATACAACTTACCCGTTAGCAGCATATCTATTAAGTAAGTGAGCTTTAAATGTTTTTTTTGTGTGTGTTGATTTGAATTTGAGTGTAAATTGATAAATGTTAAATACATTAAATGTAAAAATAAATTAAATTATTCAATTGGAAAATCAGAACCAAAAATGTCATTTAAAAATATAAAACTGAAATTAATTAATCATATTTTTATAAAAATAAATATTTTAAGATATTATCTCTTTAAAATTAGTGATTCATTTTAGAAAAATGATAAAAATTTTAATCATCAATGAAAAAAATTAATGGTTAATATTATGAGGAGAGATATTACTTAGAACTTAGTGAAGTAAGTTATTTCTTTTAATAACTTTTATATATATATATATATATATATATATATATATATATATATATATATATATATATATATATATATATTATTTTTTTTATTATAACAATTGAAATAAAAGTTCTTACTGAGTACATCAAGTTTATATTTTTGCATAAAATTTTATTTTATTAATTTTTATATTTTATTAAATAAATTTAATTTGACATATAATATTTTAAAAATATATCAAAAACTAAAATACAAGCAAAAAAAAAATAACTATACACTTAACAAAAGTGATCCCGAAAGAGTCAGTTAAGATTTTACATGACTACAAATGTTTGATTTATTTAAAATTTAGTGTGCATGATTGTTGAATTAATATCAACATATTTAACGATAAAATTTAATGTATATTATTGAATAATTTCATTAAGAATTATTTTTAGATTAACTTCATATTTCCTCTAATAGAAAATTATATAGGCATACTAAATTATAATTTTTTAAAAATTTATTTTCTTAGTTTTCTGATTAACAATATTAAGATTTCCAATTTTTTCCTTTAAAGTAAATTAGCTGTTTTGGACGAACATGATCCAAACTTTTATATGCTTAATTTTCTAGATTCAGAAATTAAGATATCCAAACCTTTAAAATTGATTTGGTTAAGGGTTATACTTTGGTAGCGTGCATGGGACTCTAATATCCTTCATGCAGAAGTTAAGGCTCTATATATATCATGGGGTGTTCATGTGTTGGGACGAGGGTTACAATAAGATGATGTGCTACTCAGATTTTTTAGAGGTTATTCACCTGGTAAGGGAATAGATATCTCCCTACCACCATTATATTAATGAATTGACTGTTATAAAATAAAACACGACAAAACCTACATGAAGTTTCAAACTACTCCATACCTATGTATCACTTACTATTAGTTGATGTTATAGGCACTTTGTATTTACTTCATTAGACGTCCTTTTGTGGCTGTTTTATTTTTCTTTATTCTCTTTTTTAAATGTAACAAAAATAAAATACAAAAACGAAAGCACCTACACGGCGTAAAATATGTGTGGAAAAAATGAGCACAGTTGAAAGTTAAATTTTGCTAGCGTTGGATTTGACCTTGCACGGCACAAGAGAACAAATTAGAGAAATGACATCCGAAATTGCACAAATTAAAGGACAGGAAGAAAAGATGAGGTGGGTTTTCACGTTACTGCACACACACAGTCCTGTTACCCTATGCTTTCTGACTTTCTGTGATCTGTGCCTACGCCACACCTGTTACATACGATGCATGTAATTTTTAACCACCTCCATGATTGAGATAAGATAACGTACACTTCAAATGATCAAGTGTATTGATCAAGAAAATATATAATAAATAATTTGATAAAAAGTAAAGAAAAAGAATGAAAAAAAGTAAGATAGAAAGAGATAGAAGAAAAAATAAAAAAATTTATCATTATTTTTTAGATATGTCTTGTTCCTTAATTTCTACCTTTCTCATAATTCGAGTAATATGCTTGATTCACATTCTATGAAGGGTGTGATTGTGTGAAAAGGCAAAAACAATAGAAAAATAAAAAATCAAAAATAAAATAAATAATATATATAATATAAATTAGATAATTAAATTAATCACGATTTTGTATGAATATAACGTTCTATGTAAACAATGTAAATTTATTTTCTTTTAATATTAGAAGAAACATGAAGGAAAAATATAATAGAAAGAATTAAAAAAGAAAAATGTTGAATAAAACCTCAGGTAGAATTTGAAGTTATTGAATAAAGGTTTTTTTTTGGTATAAATAAATGAAAAAGTAAAAGTAATTAAGAATTTAAAACTTAAAAATTATACTAAATATCACAAATATAAGTGATTTGATATTTAAATTTTTTAATTAAAATTATATAATTAATTAAAATTGATTCGATAAAAAAATAGTTGGATAGAAATAATTAAAATTTAATAAATGAATTGAATTGGAAATGTTTGAATGATTAATTACTTAAAAAATAACTTTTCTTTATTTTTTCTTATTGGTTGTGATTTTTAACAATTTAAAAATTACATAATTTATTTTATATATTAACTTTTTATGTTTTTACCTGTTGTCGAATTTATGGAATATGCAAATAAGTGGCAGCAGCACACGTGCATGGTCAGCAATGTTTGAAAGGTAAGAGTAGAGAATGGAGACACATTCATAATGAAGTATGAACAGAGCCGTGCGAACAAAAATTTGATTAACCGACATGTTTGATTGATGGTTTTGCCTTTGTCAGCTGGGGCACTCGTGTTGATGCTTGATGTGACACACATCTCATGCAATGCAAGTCTTATCTCACACACTATTTGCTTACTCAACCTTATTTCACACCCAGGGATCGATGCCAATTCTACCTATCATAAATGTTACAGTAGCCTAAATATAACTGTTTATCCTCGCCCTATTTTTAGTATGAGAGATAAATGTTTTAAAAATTAATACACTCATTTTTATCTAATTTTTTTTTACTAAAAATTTTCTGTGCTAGAGATAAAGTATACACTTGCTAAATATATGTATAACGAAGGTGGATGGAGCGTGGCAATTTACTCACAAAATTAAATGAAAATAATATAAATATGAGTATTAAAGTATTTATTTTGTCTTATACTTATATATAATTAAAATATTTAATATATATACATATTTTATTAATTATTAATTTAATTACTAAATATTTTATTAAAAACTTGGATAAACTTCAAATATATATGAGATGAACCTTAAATAACATAATATCAAGTGCATATTCATATATTACAAATTTAATATGTTATAAAAAAATGTGATACATGAATTTTTATATAATATATGTCTATTTAGTAATTTTCATAATTTAAAATTATTAATTATAATCGATATATTATAAGGTCGCGGTTTTGATATTCTAAATTCGATGTTGATTAAATGTTTAATAATTAAAATATTATATTTAAAAATTATTATGTTAATGAATAAATTTATAATACTGTATTGTAATTTATGTTTGGATGATTTAAAATTATGTTTAGATAATTTATAAATAAAATTTTAATTTAATTATAATATTTTTAATTATTAATTTATTAACTTTAAACATAAATAAAGTGCGGGAATTGCAAATATGGATACGGGTATATATATTTTTAAAGAAAGTCTATAAAAAGTAGTAACAAAGATTTACACCGTTAATAATGCTGTACTGCAGCCAATGTAGAACAATATAATAACTTGAGCCATAATGAATTAACTTGTTCAATTTAATTCTCATGATTGTACTATTTGAAAAAGAAAAAATGAATAGTATTGTTTATTTGATTAAACTAAAGAAGTGGTATTATATGTGTATAAAACTTCAACCACAAAAGTATGTGCATGAAGCATTAAATCACATAGAAAATATAAAAATAATAACATAAAAACGAATTATCCGATTTATACTCTTCATTCGTGCCTTAGAAGTTAGAACACGTTTGTGCACACTTTGAATTAGTTTTACACATTTTTGGAAATAAGTTCTCACTCGAGATTGATATATGTTTTGAACACTTGAAAATAGAAATACAAAATAGACTTAGTAGCAAGATAATTCAGGGAAATTTCATTTATTTTTTAGAAATGGTTTTTGTTTTATAATTAAATATTCTAAAAAAATAAATTCTTTTACATCCTAAAAAGTGAATGGTGAACATGATAAATTTTCGGCAATACTATCTGTGAGATATTATTTAGATAAATTTATTTTTAAGAAAAAAAAAGCATCCTTAAACAAATAAAACGGGTCCTGAATAGATGGAAAGGGAAGAGAATAATGTGATTACGTACATTGTGTTTCCTCAAGTTCTAAGGAATAAAATTATAATGTTTAGAGAGGGACTCTTTAGTGTCCATGGCATTTCTTTAAGTAAAAGTAAAAATTCCTTCCCCGTCTTCCCCTTTCGGAATATAAAGAAGATATGGGACAATGAAAATAAGTAAATAGCCAACGTACTTTTTATTCATTTTTTGTGACAAACTTAAAAAAGAAAGTGAAAATGAAACGGAGAAACTTCAATCTGTACAAGTATATTGTTATTCTTAACGAGCTTAGGCAATTTTTGTTATCATCAGAATTTTTTCTAAGTGGACTTGGTTTATGATAGGTTCAAATTAACACCTATATATTTACTCATGGGATAATAATTTAACTGCAATGGACTGCAGTTACTTAAAATTTCCCTATGTAGATTTTAAAAACGTATTTTAATCTTTAAAAAGTAATCTACTTTAATCATTTTTAATACAAAATCAAGGTGAAAAGTAAAATAAAATATTAAAATAAATAATTTAATTTTTAAATATACATTTAATATAAATTTTTTATTTACTATTATTCAATTATAAAATGTCATGTAGGATGAACTTGTTAATTTTATAATAATTATTTTAAAATTAAATTTAATATAATTTTTAATTGATTAACAATATAAATTTATTTTACATTGACCGTATATAAAAATTATACTTTTAATAAATGGTTTTTACTATATGTATGAGAAATATTTATCATAAAAAAAGAAAAAATAATTTTTTTTCTAAAAAACTGTCTTGAGAATGAGTAGATATATAAAATCTTATAGTGCTTTTTCAGCTCCCTTGAAATAGAATCTACTCCAGACATTTATGTCATGATTCTTTATCTCTGCAAGTACAAGTGTATAAATTTCATATATTTTTAGATATTTTAAAAAATATTTTATCCATTCTAAATAACATCTAAACATTTGTATTCCTTTTTTCCCTCATATTTTCATTGCAAAAACTGCAATGAAATATGAAAGGTAGAGACACAAAAAAATTTAATAATTTAAATATTCAACTTAATAACTTACTCAACCCAAGAGCCATAAATGTTTGAAATTAAATGATAAAAAATAAGAAGAGAGCTGTATATCTTAAGGGTTAGTTTAATAATTAAAATAAAATAGAATATGAAAGTAAGATTCGATAAGATAAAAATGATATAAATTATATTCAAATGAAAATTTATTATTTTGTTAAAATTTTGTATATATTTTTAGAAGATAAATTTTAATTTAATTATTTAAATTTTCAAATTATAAAAATTATATATTTTTTATAATTTTGACTAAATTATATAAAACTATTATTTGTTTATGTATTTACTTTTTTATAATTATAAAAATATATAAGATTTTTAAAATTATAATTATTATTCAAATATATTTTTCAAAATATTTTTATGATAATTATTTAAAATTTAATATTGTAATTAATAATATAATTTAAATTTACATGTCAAAATGATTATAAATATAAATAAGACAATATTCTAAATACAAATTATATATATATATATATATATATATATATATATATATATTTACTTTATATATTATTAATATATATGTATATATATAAAACTATATTTGTTATCTATTTTTTATTTTATATAAAAATTGTATTATTACATATAATATATAATGTACTAATGACTATATATAATATATATTACTATATTTTTATATTTTTTGTTATTTTAAATATATTATATAAATATTATATATTATATATGAAGAGATAAAAAAATTTCTATCTTATTTTGAGACATTCTAACGTAATTTTCTCTTTAGATAAGAAATAAACTAAATCAATAAAATAAAATCATTATATCTTACTGACACATCAACCAAATAATTACAACCGAATAAGATAGTAATTTTTTCATTCTAATCTTATTATAACCATCAAATTGATACTAAATGTATGGATAATGAACAAATTTTATGTATTTCTTTTCATACGTGCATAAAACATTGACATTAACCAATACTCCTCTTTCCAAGAAAAAGAACTCCACTTTTAACGCATGACAAAAATTTTCTCCTTTTGAAATAGCATAATTTTGATAAGAATGCTAGCAAGTGGTGATGGAACGAGATTCAATAAATAGTATATGCATAAAATAAAAGCAAGAAAGCAAGAGGCATCGGAAAATGAAAAGGTAGCTGTGAATATAGCAAGATAAAATTGCAATAGATAGGGAAGGAGTGGAAAGTTGAATTAAATAATAACCTGGAGTAGTTTGAGTGAGGATGGAGAAAATTTAAAGGCGATGGAAAATTCCTAAGGGATCGCATGATCCAAGTCAGTGAACCTGCAGTGAAAAGCAGAAGTGGATGTGAATTGTGAATGCAGGAAGGGTAAGAATTAGATCAATGCGATCCCTTTGGAACTCTCCACCAACAATAAGCCAAGGTTGTTCATCATGTCAAAACCTCTTTCTTCTTGTATTGTAGCCAAAGAGTTTCACTCACCAAATTAATTAAATCTGGACCAGAACACAGCTACAATATTTGGACCAGTTGTATATATGGTGCTCCAAAACCTAACTGTTTATAAGGGAAAATAAAATAAAATAAGTAAAATAAAGGTGGGGCTTTCATGCCTTCCATCGCTTAGTTTGTTTCAACTCTCACATGCACTTGGACTGACCTCAAATGTAGGTGCGCAACAAAATACTCGCTTTGTGAAATTACACAAGTACCATTTTATAAAGTTGCATAAAAGGGTTTATCTCATCCTCTCTCACACATTATTGTTAACATATTTTATTATTAACTATTAATTAAATTTTATTAAAAATTATAAAATCAAAAGAAAGATTTATTGAATAAGAAGTGTACACATAAAAAAAATATATAATTTCTAATAAATTTTAATCAATAATAAAAAGGTGTTCTATATAATGTATTAGAGATTGTCTTATTATTGTGTAATTCTTATGAAAATATAAAAATAAGAGTTTAATTTTTATTTATTGTTAATATAAAAAAATATTTATAGTGATAATTAGTTAAAAATTATTTTAAATGTGATTTTTAAGTTAATTCTTATGAAAACAATAAACTTATTATATATAACAAGTGATTAAGTGATGGAATTTTTTTTATATGAACATTATATTTTTATATTTTTAAAAGTAGAAATTATTATTTATTTAATTACATTTATATTTTTTATCATTTTATTTAAGTTTAATTTTAATATATTTTTTAAAGATTTTAGACCGATAATAATTACTCTAAATAAAGTAATTATTACATTACATTCAAGTATTTGGATCTACTTGTACATAATTATCCCAACTTAACAAATTATTTTGAATTTAAGTTTTAAGTACACAGTTGTATCAAAGTACTTGTAACCACAATTTATTAATTGATTTGAATAAAATTGTCTCTCTGATAGAATATTTGCTATCTTTAAAAAAAAAAGTAATTATCACAAAGTATAATGGTTTTCAATTATATTTAATGAAATTCATGATTGAAAGACCGTGTGTATTTTAATTAAATTCTTTTATTTTTCACCTTTTAAACTAAGCATCATATAAGGTAAATGTTTCTTTTATATCAAAAGTTTATCTGACTTCTAAACTTCAATTTCAAGTGTTAGTTTTTCCTTTTGACTGTTTAATTCTTAAGAACCATTATTATTAAAGAGATCAATCACGATATTAATTAAAGAGATCAAGCGTTGTTGATTAAAGTTAAAGGTCTATTTAGCTGATGCTCAAAAGCATCAATTTCTTATGGTTTAAGAACAGAAACAAGAAAACCCTGTGTGGACATGAATCACCTGATATTGTGTTGCCGTGCGAAGAAGTATAATGAATATTTTGATTCATTGATGACTAAATTGTTTGAATTCAACTAAAATATTAAATTTGTCCCCAAAAGAATTGAAAATTCGATTCTTTTAAAGTGAGTAATTTATTATAGAAGATAAAATAAATAATTTTAATCGATGATAAAAAATTAACTTGATAATATTATTTATATTATTGTTTATTGTATAAGAATCAATTCTAGCAATAAAGTATTACTATATTGGAAGATGAAAGAAAAAAATGAAAAATATTGTTCATTTTGTAATATGTTTTCCCTCCCTCTTTCCCCTATTAATAATGAAAATGTCCTTGCTTATTCATGTCCTCCATTCCGACTCATCTAATAATTTATTATTTATCAACTCTTATGGTTGATCATCAGAATATGTTTGGGGAATAGAAACCTCATTTTCAGGTCCATGACCTAAAAGAAAAAAAAAAAAAAAACTATTGGCAAACAGATTGTATATATACGTTTATGCACAAACATTGAGTCCATTTAATCAGCAGTGAATTGTGTTAATAATTAAGGGACCGACAATATAATGCAAGATTATTTGGATTTTAAGGGTAGTGAATGTTGCAATCAAACAGCTAATGCTGCTGGGGAGAACCTAGGCATAGTCTTTTTTTGAAAATGACACATTGCTCCTACCATTAGAATTTTCTTTCATTATGTGGTTTTGCTTTTCAGTTTTATGTCCTCTATGTTTCATCCAAAACCAAATACACGCATTGGAAACTCAGTCATATTGTCTTCACCTTAGTTGGCCACCTTTATTCGTCTTTCAGGCTTGGGAGTAGTCCTATTTCCCTATTCATTTGCAAGATAGAAATACAGATCAATTACGTCACAATAAAAAAGCAAATGTAAAAATAATCGAATCATATTTAAATAAATAATTTAATTAAGATTTTATTCAACAAGTATAGTAAGATATTATGTCATTTTAAAAATTAAAAAAACTTAAATTATGATTAAAATTATAAAAATTAACTAAATAATTAATATATTAATGTTATATATAACACAAAAATATTAAAAATAAAAATTACTATTCACTATTTATTTATTTTTAATTTAAAAAATAAAATTTTAAAAATTTTATGTGACAAGAAAAAAAATCACCATATTCCTATCAATGATTTTAAGAATAAAAATATTTATTAAAAATTATGATATAAGCTTACAATTTCATACTCACACATATAATTTTAATATTTATATTAATTTAAATAAAAAATAAAAAATAAAATATTTAATTTAAAAAGAAACAAAGAAATAAAAAAATGTTGTTTTATATATTTGATCATGATAAGATTTGAAGGTAATTTTTTTTATATATATGCTTGTAAGTTATTTTAAAAATTTTATAAAAATAAGATAAAAATCTTTTGAATTAATTATAAAATATTTTTATAAGTTCCTTTAAATAATCTTTTCATAGACTTTTCTAAATGAGAGCATAATGTAATTATGTATAAGTTATTTTTATAATATAAAAAAATTGGATAACTTTTTATTGAAATGAACTAAAAATAACTTATAAACATATCATAATTTATTTTTATAATTTTTTTAAATACATAATCAAATATTCATGTCATAAGTCTAATTTCCTAAATAAGGCTTAAGAGTGTGGGGGTTTATTTTCTTAAGAACGATGTGCCAACAAGGCTTCGTTGAAAAGAATTTAGAAATGACTTATTGAAACTTATCTTATATAATCATTTATGAAAGTGTTTGAAAGAACTCATAAAAATATCTCATGACTAGTTTATAAAATGTTTTTAGTTTATTTTTCTAAGCTCTCCAAGATAGTTTATAAGAATAACTTATGTAAAAAAGTCCTAACTTCAAATCTTGGCATGATCAAATATATAGAATATGTATTTTTTATTTATTTGTTTCTTCTCCAAATTAAATATTTTATTTTTTATATTTTTTATATTTTTATTTTTTACTATAAAATATAAAATTAAATAAATGTATATTTTCATATGTTACTAATAATTTTTTATATATATTTCTTTTTATAGTGGTTGAATTTTTATAATAATTTATTATTTTTATATACTTATATTTATTTATAAACATGAATGATGATTTTTTAAGTTTATATCATGATTTTAAGATATATAATTTTAATTTTAATATTTTAATTTATATTTTAACCATATTTTGATTATTAAATATTTTAACTTTTAAAATTATTGATAGGTGTATGGTGAATTTTTTTTTGTATCACAAATTTTTAAAATTGATTTAAATTGATAAAACTTAAATTTTTGTTTTTAAACTAAAAATAAGTAAATGATGACTAATAATTTTTATTTTTAATATTTTGTGATATATAATGTTAATATAATAATTATCGTTTTAAAAACTTTAATTTATTTTTAATCATGATTTTATTTTATTTTAATTTTAAAATGAGATAATATCTTATAAACATTTTATAGTAATGCATCTAAACACTTTAAAACTATATAAGACTTGTCAACATGTATATTCAAATGCAAACAACTTATTGAATTCTAATCATTTATAACATAAACTCTTATGTAATAAAAACTTATTAATGATATATTTCGGTAAACTTTTCCCATAAACATTTATAAGAGAAAAAAATAGGAAGAAAAAATGAAATAAAATTCTCTAAAAATTAAAATTAGCTCATATGTTCTGTTATATTAACTTATCTAAAAACAAATTTTTAACTTATGTATAAGTTAATTTTAGCTTATAAAAAAGTTTATTTCATTTTTTTTCTTCCTATTTTCTCCTCCTATAAATACTTATGCAAAAGATTATCCAAACAGACCCTAAATAAGATCTTAATTAAGATATTTTTGTAAAAAAGACTCTAAGTTGAATAACAAATATACTTAATTCTCAAGAAATTGAAGATTTTCTAATAATCAAAGTTTAATCACTTAACTTGAAAACCCCAAACACCACCTTGTAGGTACCAAAACAGAGGTGCAAGTCTTGACAAAGTGGATAGAAGAGTTACCAAGTGGCATTGGAAGGTTCATATCCATTTCTTATCTCACCAAACTTGCTTGGCATCTTTACCCAAGGTAAAAGTTAATAATCAAAGAAAAATATAACTTCAGTTCGGATTTCTTTAACAATTCCACTTCCTCCACTAGCATGGAAACATTGAAACAACTATGTACTTACTAGTTATTTCCTCAAAAGAAAGAACTGCATCATATATTCATATGGCAGCTTGCTTTCGAAAGTACGTAAACATTTTGAGACATTTGGTCAAAATCAGGAATCCCTAGGGATCATGAGCCTAAAGAAATAACTTCCATCATAAATTATCCAATCATGGTTGTCCTTATCCTCATAAATTAAAGGATATTTAGATTCCTTCCACTTGATCCCTTTTGTTTATAGACAGTTTTTGACTTTAAACTCATTCTAATTGATCCTCAAAATCGTAGGAATTGTTTTAATAAATCCTTCTGCAACTCGGGAAGCTAAAGGAGTGGTGGTGAATTGCAGGAATGATTTAATAAATCCTTTCTCCAACCTAGGTTAAAGGAGTAATGGTGAAATCATCCTCACCATTTATTAAGGTTGATGAAATTTGATAAGTGAAATTTTGAGTAATTATTTATATAATTTTTTTTTTCAAAAAAATTATTTTTACTAAGTGTTCAGAAGTTTTTCAACCACTTTCCTTTTTCTTGTTCTCTTTGTTTCTTGAGTTTACATTGAGTTATAGACAGAGTTTGAAAAGGTCAAATCTTTGATGATAAATTTCTCTAAATATACTCATGAGAAAAAAATAAAAAATAAGTTAAAATTAATTAATTTATAAAAATTCTTTTATATTAGCTTATTTAAAAATTTATTTTTAATTTTTAAATAAGTTAATTTTATATTACTAATACATTCATTTTATTTTCTTATCTTATAAGTAATTATAAAAAAATTTCATCCAAATATATCTTTAAGTCATTTAATATTTTTTAAAATAATTTTTTCTTATTTTTAAATCAGAAGTGGTGAATGGAAGGATTTAAAGAAATATAAACAACTAATATTATGATGATTTCATGATTAGTCATTTAATTCCATACTAAGAGAAAGACTTATTAGAACAATACCTATAATTTACAAAATTGAATAAGACAAATAAAAAGTTTGAAAGTGTATATTTACCAAAAAAATAACAAAGTCTAGGATGTGAGTGTTCTCTTTTCCTTAAATTAAAATAACCATTCATGAGGTCTATTTCCTTTGTAGAAAGGTCCAGCACCAACTCAACACTGACTTTTTTCCATGACCCACTTAACCTACCCTTGGCGCAATCCCGGAGATTTCCCTTACAAGTCTTTTCTCTAGAAAAGTTGGCTGTCTGCTACTCATTAGACACTACTAATTGGCTACCAAGAACATCTTTGAATCTCCTATTATTTTCATGTCTTTCAAACTAAAGGATATAGAAAAATAAATTATTAATCATAATCAGTTTGAAAATTCTCTCGAGTGTCCTCACACAAGGATTTTGGGTGACTTTTGGTGGTTCCATTTTTTGAAGAAAATCAGCACATTACATTGCACCTTAAACAAGTTGATACAATCAAATTTTAAGGTTTATCTATTTTCAAAAAAACCAAACCTTAGGCAGACTTGGGTTGTACTAGAAATGGGCATGAATCTGTTATATCTCACTCTTTGTACACAAAAAAAGCAAATAAAAATAAACTCAAACCCTTGGCCCAACCAAACCGTAATTAGTCTTAATTAATTCCTGGTGATCCATCCCCCACTAGACATCAACATGGATGGGGATAGGAAAGAAGAGTTTTATAAGAATGGAGGAACATTTGTTGCAGCTTTCTACCAAATCATAGACAAATCAAGCAATAGCATGGCATAGAAAAAGGCTTTGCAATTAGGCCTTAAAATAATAGTAAGACATGTATATTCAGTAGGGTTATTTTCTTGGTTTTGTTTTTCTGGCTCCCTTACCTTTAGGTTAAAGAATGGGTATGGTTTTGTCGGTCCATTTGATCCCTTTTGCAGTTAAAAGAAATAAACAATAGTAGACAATATATTTTGTGTCTTTTGCCTCTATAGTCTACATATCTTGTGCAACACTTAATCGGGATCAACAAAGCTGAAGATCTTACACTACGAGACTCGAGGACTTAATAAAGGAATCTAGCAATCAAATGAAATTCCATATATCAAATCATGCATACCTCAGCTAAATAATTAACCATGTAATATGACCACCCACCTAAAAAGTGTACATATAATTATTAGAAACGAAAACCAAGAATTACCTTATTCATATCAATTTTAACATCTAACTTTAAGTCAAATTCATAAACATCTAAGACAAAAATGTAACAAGAAAACAAAATAAATTTTTTTAATACAATGAAAAAAATTAAATTTAAGACCTATTAACTTCCTATTAGTGAGTTGATATAAAACTTACTACATCAAATTAATTTTTGTTAATTGAAATCAAGTCCTTATTTATTTTAAAGTAAGAAAATTATTTTTTCATTTTTATTTCAAAATAAGTATGTGATTCAGGATAATTTAGTGCCACATCTTAATCAAATTCCGCTAGTGAATTATACTCAACTTTAAACTAAATGGACACAAAATCTCTCTCCTTCGTTAATTTTAAAATTGTATCCGGTAGAAAAAAATATAAACTTAAATAGTCAATTTCTCTATAATTAAAATTTTCAAACCTCATTATTAACTTTCAAGTCCATTGATGATACAACTACCTTTAATGTTTTTTTTTTTCACACATCAACTTTCACCAATTTTGGTTATATCTCCTTCATGATTTCCATGGACAAACTTTGGGATGCTACTTGTTACCCATCTAATATTAATATTCATTTACAAGTATTTAAAGGTAATATTATTTGTACTTGTATTGTCATTGACTACCAGAACATGTCTCTTGAGTTTCCCATTACGAAGACATTCATTACAAGTATTTACAACATGATTCCATCGTCACTGTGTGTTTTAATACTCATTTGACCGATCACCTAGTTGCATAGTTAATCCTGATGTTGTTGTTCATAAAATTCACACATAACAAGATAAAAGATTAAAACGCACAAAAAAACAAAAATCATAGATAAAAATAACAAAAAAATATATAATTTAAAGTAATTTGACATCTCTTATCTACCTCCAAAAAAGTATGATCTCAAATAAAAAATAAAAAATATCTAAACAAACTTAAAATTCTAACAAAAATAGTGTATCACTCTACAACTTCAAAATTTTCACTGAAGAGTTACAGAAGATTTACATGCCCAAACCAGCAACACTACCTATTTTGATAACCTAATTAAGATGCATCTCCTCGTACCTTTGGCTCATATATATTATATTTGGAATTCTCTCGCATGTTAAGATGATATCTCTTCTCTTTATAATAATTCTTTTTATAACGGTGATGAATTGCTTTTAAATATTTTTTTAGATAAATACTAATTAATTACTTTTTACATTTCCAACAATTTTAAAAATTTCTATCACCTTCATTCTAAAGATAAATGTAAACTTTTACATAGATCAAACATTAAATTTTAACAATTTACAATACATTGAAATCTCTCACTTCAATTAATATTTTAGATATTTCTGTTGATTTCAAAACCTAACCATACTTTCGAGAGATTAATTTATATATTATCTATTAAATAGGGATATGCTACGAAAAATAAAATACATATTCATAGATTACTTGGCAAAACGATAAATTAGAGAGTTATCCTATATCAACATCTACTACCATGCAATAAATAATGAGTTAGTAAAAATCTATTTTTGCAAGTGAATTTTCTTCCAACGTGTTTAGAATCTTAAAAAAAAAAAAAAAGAGATAACAAAATTAAATTATATGTCTGGAACCATTCTAAATAATAAAGATTTGACTTTATTTAGAAATCAATTCCTATGTTTGGATTTTATTAAAAAAAATATTTGATCTCATTTTATTAAATAGACCATTAGATGAGAATACAATAATTAATCTTCATAGACAATGAAATTTATGAAGTTTTAAAAATTAAATGTTTTCTAATATTGGTTTTATTTACAAATTAAATCAAATTCACTACTATATTATAAATGGACTCCTTATATCTAAATGAAAATATTTCTAAGAATTATTTTTCTCATACAGTCACGTAACTTTTCCTGATTTAACATATAATTCTATTTTAAACAAATTAGACATATACTTCTTGAAATTTAATTTAGAAATATAGATAAAAATGATATATCGAAAGGAATAAGCATTTGAAAAACCCAAGTATATAAATGAAAATAAAAATAAAAAAAATTGATACCTTTCAAAGAAATTCCTTTTATCTAATTACAAAAATACCACGTGAAATGCATATTTAAAGTAAAGAAGCGAAAAAATTGATATTATCTAATTGAAATGATTTAAAATTAATTTATATTTTAAATCTTAATACACTGTTTCAAATTAAAGCTATTTTTTCAATAAATTAAAATTAAGATTATTATAATAGTTTTGAGGAAAGTTAATTTATTATAACCTTAATCCTAATTTAAATATCATTTTTAATTTTTAAATTTTAATGCGATATTAATACAAAAATTATATATAAATTAAAATAATAATCTTTAATGAGAATATTTTTAGTTGTCATATTCAAATATTTTTAATTTTTTTAATCTTTTATATCTTTTAATCTATTATTTATAGTTTTAAATTAAAAGCACACGATATTTTAGAATCGAACCCTGGATGGCTTGATCGAAACACAAAACCTTAACCACAGAGCTAAGGAAATTACGTAAAAGGGTGCGTCTCTTGGTGCTAATTGACAATAGTCATAGAATAAAAGTACCGAACTCTAAAAATCCCTAAGCCCCTTGTTCCCGCGCCTTTCTTCGCCGTTCTCTCTCTGTAGAATATGGTTACACAGTACGGCATCAAATTCGCCGTCCATCTCATTACCAATCACTTCGGCAATCTCGTCTCTGTAACTCTCTCTCTCTCTCTCTCTCGTGTCACCGATTTAATTGGCATTAATGTTGAATTTTTGCGTGTGCAGAAAGTATGCGAAAACCTACTTTCCCACGGACCCCTCACTTTGGATCAGTTAATTCGCCACACGGAGCTTACCAAGGAGCAAGTAAAAAACTCCCTACTTGTCTTAGTTCAACACAATTGTGTCCAAGCATTTGTATCCAGTCCTGAAGATGATGGTAACATAACACTATTATTTTGTGTAATCACTTCTTTTCGTTGCACTTCTTTTGTTATTATTATTATCTACTTGCAATAAACATGTTGGAGGAAAATAAAATTTAAAAAAGGGACTTCCTATCTGTTGCGGTTATTTTTATGCCATGTCTTGGTTTGATAGATTAATGTAATGATTGCAATGAAATACTGCTCCTTAGTGTAATGTGGCCTGATGATGGTGTTCTGAATGATTATAAATGCAGATGACGGTGTGGACAGATTGAGAGTTAGAACTCAGTACCTGGCATTGTTCGATAACATAATCCACCGATTGAGGTTTCCCAAATTCTTGGAGATTGTGTCACGGAAGCTTGATGAAGAAGTCCGCTTCATCCTTATGTTTCTTTGAAGCTTTTTGATTTATGGCTTAAAATGCTGAAATGTTTTCCACTTGTTTTGTAGTGTGTGGAGCTGCTTGATGGATTGCTTCGTGATGGTAGGCTTACCTTGAAGCAAATGGTTGACAGAGCAAGTCAAGGAAAAGGCGAGTGTTTTATGATGCATGTGATACATGGAATACTGTTTTGCTTATATTAATTTATTTAATTCTAAAAAATGGTGTGTTTTATACGAATTGACAAATTGTGTATCCTACCAACTAAATCATATGTGGTTTAATCATAATTCCACTTTGTGAATCGGGTGATGGAACTGTAGATGACTTTTAAAACTATCAAAACAAAGTATGTTTGGAGTGGGTCAAGGTACTTGTACTAGGAGTGTGGTTTGCTTTGGGTTGGGTTATAGGAATGGTACAGCAATAGCATACACAACTTAGCTAAATGGTACATAAGGAGAGGACCTAGTTAGTTTGCAATTGGAGGTAATGATACAGTCAGAGAATGTGTACGTAAGGAGAGGACCGACAATTGGGCAGTATACTCAATTTAATCAAACATATACTTTGCTCTCAATAATATGTTGAAAGTACTGCATTTAAAACATGGTTGAGCTCACCTATATGTCACAAAATCATGAACCCTTTCAAATCAGTCTATATCTCAAATCATGTACTTTCGTTTTCAGAAAATGCTGTGGCTACAAAAGTTGTACAGGAGTTACTCTGTAAACTTTTGGCGGCTCGATTTGTTGAACGCTGCCCTGCCCCTGAGCCAGTTGTTTCAACCTCATTTAAAGAAACTACTACTAAGAAGCGGGGTGCCAAGTCTGCCAAGGTAATTAATTGTTACTCAGGTTAATTTATTTAGGTGGGTGGGGTATCTTTGATTAATGATTTGGGGTAAGAGGCATTTGGTTTCTATTTTTGGTGTAAAGCACATGAGCTTTCTAATGGGATTTCACTAACAGCTATGCTGAGGGACTGTTGATTATCTCTTCTTTTGTTATTTTTGTTCTTTTGTTTAGAAGGATTCCTTATCCTCCTTCTCTCTGTAATTTCACTTCATTTTATTACATTTCTCCATCTTATTACCAGTCAAATAAGTGCTGGAAAGTGGATACTTGATGAGCATTCAATGTTGTCATTTTTATTGAAGTTGCAACAGCAAAGTGTCCACTCTTGTAACCTGAATACGAATTTCTCAACACTCTTTTGATAATATGTGCCTTATAGATATTTGAAGCACCGGAGACATTAGAACAACGTGTTCTAGAAGCAGCAGTGCCTGGGGATGCAATCAGATTTTCAGTCACTGCAGATACAGGATCTAATGTTGATGGAGAAACAAATTCAGATGAGGCCCAAATGATTAGTGAAAATGTTGGTAAGGCTATTATCATCTCATGTGATCAGAGCAACTTAGTAGTTTTCAGTTAACAAATCTTTCATGCAAGTATAACTTTTTGAACTTGGATACAAACTTTGGTGCAGCAGAAGAGGAGCAAATTCTTTGGCGTGCAAATTTTGAGGAGTTTACACGTCATCTTAGGAATAAGGTTGATTTTACAATATATTTCCTACCTGAACTTTGTGCTATTACTACCCAGTCTACTTTTTTTCTTTTGAACTTTTACCTTTTTTTAGTACAAATTCTTTTTTATTTAACTAACTGAGAAAAGGGATTTGAACTTCAGAGTTGTAAAAACATACTAAATAGCCAATGATAGTTAAATGTTTTGGATAAAAAAACAAATATTTTAGGTGCAAAGAAGCTATATTCTAGGGTTATATAATAAGTGATGAAGTTAAATTTTAAATCCCCTCGTCTTTCAAAGGGCTACAATTCTGTCTAAAAGTTGTCAAATGAATAAATACTAGTAATAATAGATGTCAATCTAGATACAACACAGCATGAAATCATACAGATTACTTTTTGATTGACACTCTACGTTAACATTGGGCTAGGTCAATTTTAAGTTGACAATGTTTTTTGATCTATGTTCAATGGCCATCTTTGACATAAGCTAGCATTGATCTGATTCACATGATATCCTTTATACTGTACTAACTTAGGAACTTAAAATGTTTTATGGAATCAGCTAAAGTAAGAAACTCATGGTTTGGGTAGGGTTTCTCTCTCCTCTCCTATTCTCACATATGAGCGCGGTTAATGGTTTTTCAAAAGGCAAGTCTGCCAATTCTTTTTTGTTAAGACGCAAACCTGATAAGAGCAGAGTACAGAGAACATCCAATTGAAATTTGAAACTCATGGTTATGACTAACTAGACATGTAGAGGAATGAAAGATTCTGTCAAAGAATAATGAGTAATTCACCTATAAATTAAAATTGATGATCCCTAATCTCTTGGTGAACATTTAAATAAATGTATTATAATTATGTCGACAATGTTAGGCTTGGCTTCTGGAGCAGGTTCAGAAATGAGTTCATACCTGAGAGATTACATCACTGAATCATTGTGTAGTGCTTCTTGCAAAGCAATTTGGCATTTACTTACTTTCCCTTGTTGATGCTATGCTACTACATTTTCTCTTGCTTGTGTGATAAATGTGACAAAGGGATTGTACTATTGTTTCTGTGCTCTTTGGTTTTCTTTTTAATCATATTAGTAAAAGATTGTAAAATTTTCATGGATATCCCATTGATAAGCTATTATGTTTAATTGATTGAGATTATTTTTTTCGATCTTTCATCTGGATATTATTTTTGGAAGCTTACACTTAAATATTCTAGGTATTGATTGAGAATGTAAGAACTCAGCATGATGATGGAACTGCTACTGTCTTGACTGCAATATTGGAGGCAACAAGAACTGTAGAGAAAAAAGTGAAATTGGAGAATTCAGGTGAACCAGATTCCTTGCTTTACGAATTTGGAAACTTGTAAAGATTTTAGAATTATGGAATAGTATTTGTAGTTAAGATTAAGATGATATACACATGGGTTAGATATATACACCCACGACCTTAACAAAAAAGGAAAGAAACTAGAGTTTAATGTCAGATTTGTGGGATTTCCTATTAGAGTAAAAAATACTAGTCAAATGGCCTATTTCAAGCGATACAATATGTTAAAATATTTCATAAAATAACTACAGCAGTTTTTCCACATCCCCCCTTAAGATGGTGAATAGGCATTCTCCAGTCCTAACTTGGATACAATATTCTAAAATGCTGGAGATGCTCAACCCTTTGTTAAGTATATGATATCTCCAAGCTGACTTGTTTAGACACAGCGTAAAAATTAATCTACTCTAATTTTTCTTTGATAAAGTGTCTGTCGAATTCAATGTGCTTTGTTTGATCATCTTGTATAGTGAGCTTTGCTGATTGCAAACTTGTTATGGTAAAGTCTCAATGGTCCATTCCACTTGATCTCCAAATCTTCAAGGATGATTTTTAACCAAATTAGGTCACACACACCTTGATCTAATGCTCTAAGTTCTGCCTTTGCACTAGATTGTGCTATCACATTCTATTTTTTTACTCCCCTAAGTCATGAGATTTCCTGTAAGGGAAGTGCAATACTCAGTGGTTAATATTCTATCAATTGGTGACCTAGCATAATCTCCTTTTTCCAATTTCTCATTCTTCAAATGAACTACTTTTCTTCTTGATAAACCCTTGTAGAAATTCAAAACTCTCCCATAAAGTGGTCTCTTATTTAGACTGCATTACTTAATACAATAGATACTAACATGTTGCTGGTTCATACGCCGTATAAGGCTCTTTCCCTTGGAGGTAAAAGAGAAATAGAGCAGAAAAGATATGTTGTGTGGGTGGATAGAATAGAAGGAAAGTGAAGAAAATTTTCTGCACTTGTTTGGAATTTGGTTGAATAAAATGTGGGAGAAAATAAATAAATAGTATGAAAAAACTTTTTATACTAATTAAAAAATAAATTTAACTAAAAAAGTTTAAACTTTTTATTATATTATTTTTTCTTAACATAGAGTTATTTTTATTTTTTATGTTATAAAAATATTATTTAATTTTTAGAAAAAGTAAAACAAAAAATATCAAATGCAACAACATTTGCCCCCACTTTATAAGGGAATTTTTTTAATATGTGACTCATAAAAAATACTTCTTATTTCTCCTCTCAAATAAACAATGAAAATTTGGTATTTTCATCTTATCTCATTCCTCTTTATTTCCTTCGTCTCTATTTACATTCAAACAAACACAGGGTTAGGGAATTCCTTATTCAGAATTTTTGGTGAATGTTGGGTGTGTCCTATTACTAGTCCCCTCTTTGTGAAGGCACCAGTAAGGAGAATAGATCAGATGGTTTTTATTCCTGTGAAAAAGGGTAGAGGGAGACCATGAAAAACCTCGAGGAAATTATTAAAAGATATATTGCCTTCTAAAAGGGGTTTCCCTTGTAAATATGTTGGATTGTGCAGACTTTTCCATTGATTCTGTGTGTGTGTGATTGTTCTCTGTTTTGTTCTTTTGTTAAGAAGCATTTGGTAACTCCCTTCTCTTTTGTAATTTCTGTTGTAATGAATTTCTTCTTTCATCATAAAGAAAAAAGAAAGACCTCCACCTCAGCACCATTGTAATCTCATGGTTCTCTCTTGACTTATACTATATTATCCTATGTTTCAGTTCCCTTGTCACTGGATACAATTATCACAGAGGTGATGAAGACTGATACAGGTCGAACGATGACCATAGATCGTATTAGAGCTTCTCTTGGCCAGTTTGGTTGTTCACAGAGGATGATTGTAGATGATTCATATAGTATTGGTAAAATTGATGTCTAGTTTCCTCATGGTAGACTATTTCCTTTGATATAAAACATTCACCATTTTATTTTGTTATTTGTTAATGTTGAAGAACTCCTTCATAGTTCTGGTTTATGATTCCTTTAATAGTTTGTAATTCAAAACTCTTTTTCCTTTCCAGATTTGAAGAAAATTATTGAACGGGCTCGAAATGAAGAGGTTTTATTATCTTTATGTTCTTTAATATGTTTATATTCATATTTTACTCATGTAGAACTGTCTTGTTTTGTGTTGTATGTTGCAGGTTGAGTCAATTGTGTTGAAAAGGTATGGAAGGGATGCCTACAGAATGTTCAGGCTACTGTCAAAGGATGGTTGTTTTCATGACACAGATCAGGTGATTTACTCTGGTCAATGAAGTTGTCAAAAATTACTTTTACTAATAATCAGAGTGGATTCTATCAATCTTCTTTCATTGATTTTGGCAGTTTGAGATTCTAGTCCAATTAACTTGATGCTTTAGAGTTATTGTTCACTGCAGCAACCCCATGTGGGTTTTGAAGTATGAACTATTAGAGTAATGACATTTACATATATGACAAAAGTGAAAGTTTAGACACTGAAAATTTACTGATTATTTTCATTTTTGAAAAATTAAGCAATGAATGTATAATTTGTACAAAGATTTTTATTTCTATTGGCAAAAATATGAAATAAAATTTCAAGTCCTTAATGTTTATTAAATGGTACTATTGGCATTAAATAAAATAACGAGACTGTAAAAAAGGAATCTATTATCATATAATAATGCATTACTAGCATACTGAAATGCATTAAATGCCTTTCAATCTTTTTTTTTTATTTAAAAATAAAGAATAAATTGTTTTAGAAAACAACTCCTCATTAATAATAAATGTCTTAAATGTAGGATAAATTTGTCTTTTGGAGACACCTAAGAGACCAAACTCATGTTTGTCCTATTAATATAGGATATATAGAATTACTGCTAGAAACATTCAGTGACCTTTGATCTTCAGCTGTTCTCCCCTCAAATATATTTGTATGTTGGGTTTTAATAACAGCCATCTAAATCATTTTGACAGCAGAAATATTGTATTTTCAGCACTGAATTGAGTTATCAAACTGGTTGTCAGTCTTGCTGAAGCATAATTCTGTATTATGATAAATTTTTTAGCTTACCGTCTAATTATACTGTTATTTATTTGTTTGCCTAGGTAAGCCTTTATTGTTGTTTTACTTTTTCTTGTTAACACTAGAGGTGCAAACCTTTGGGTAGGAGACGGGAAAAGGTATCCTGGTGGGGGATTCTAAAGTATAAACGTACCTTTATTTGTACCTGGTACTGGTACACATACCTTTAACTGTACCTGGTACTGGTACACATTGAGAACAACAATCTATATATGTTATATTCTTTATTTGTTTTATTTAAAAATTATATTAGTGTATGCATACCTTTAATTTTAAAAATTGCTTTATTCTGTACTCGTATTTGTACTGGATACTAGTACTGTACCCGAATTAATGCAACATGGGTGGAGAATCAAACCCCTTACCTCAATATTGCACCTAGACGTGGACCAGTTCCATTTGAGCTACAAGTTCCCATGTGATACTTTTTGAGGTAAAAAAAGACATTCAAAAAAACAATTATCTCCGATGCAAAAGCTATTAAATTAGGATGTCTAATAACTTTATCCACGTTGACAGTGCTCCATGATGCTTCTCATGTGCCAAAATCCAATAAAGGAGATTGCTAAACTGATATTATGTCATTGATTGCATATTCCTCCATTTAAAAAAAAAAAACTAAGAATAATGGAATTCAATGGACTCAAATTCTATATTACTGTTATGACCTTTTAGTTCTCGTTTTATTTGTAGATAGCAGCATCTACTCTGGTTGAAAAAAAGGAAGCTCCAAAGTTTCTATACAAGTTATGGAAGGATAACTACTTGTATATGGAGGTGACCAATCTTTTCAGTCTTTACAAACACTAGAAATCAGTTTATATTTGTGTCTTGATATTTAATCTTTTCACAACTTAATTGTCCTTGCAGAAAGTACCTTTGACGGCAGCTAAGCTATCACATGTTTTGATGTGGAAAGTTAATAAGCCTCTACTTTGGGAATATGTACTGAATGAGATGTACCATGCTGCCTTAAATTTGAGCCTAAGAATGGCTTTTGAGCAGGAAAAGGATGAAGAGGTTAGAAACTCTTAAATTTGTTTATAAATTGACTCCCGTAAAATAAAAATGTTTTTTAGCTTATATCTTAAGCATGTCTTAGTTGTGCAAATCTCGATGTGGCAAGGGTGAGAGGGAAGGATGTGGTTGTGGTTCCTCATCCTCCATGGGATTTTAACTTTTAAGGGGTTCATTTCTTTATTTTTTTTCCTTCTTAATATAGCTGATATTTATATTGATTTGCCATCATTTTAATTTTGTTGGTCTTTTTGTCTTGCAAAAAACATTGAAAAAACATAATCATAGCTGAATTAATTAAATGTTATATTCAAGTAATGATAATGATTCTATTATCTGGAAAAAAAATACATTAAGATGGTTGAAGATAAGCCAGCCAAGTACTGATCTGCAACTTATGGGATTAGAAAGGAAAGTTTATCAGTAAGTAGTCCTAGGTGCTATAGTATACTATTACCTGAGCTGTTGCCAGGAACTTTTGGCATAATGACAGTTGTCAGCTGGGAAGATTGAGTTTCCCCCATTCTTGCACTTCGTCTAATACCTGGAAAGAAAATGTTAAGGTGGTTGGTATTGGTGGTAATGGCATGTTTGTACGGCAAACGATTGTTTGTATTTATTTCAATATATTGACTACATTTCCTGCGGATTGGTTCATACTAAAATGTTACTGCTACTTGTTTCAGCTTTTAAATGTTCCTAAAGATAAGCTTAAGGAGGCAGGGCCACTGCAGAAGAAATACAAACGGCTACTAAATGTCTGGTTGCTCCTAGGATCATCATTGATGAAACTCGATGATGCTCTGATGCTTTTCCATGACTTCTGAATATAAATTTTGGGACAATTTTTATGATTTTTTTATTAGAAGGAATGACTTTTGATATTTTAACAATCAAATAGTTTTACGAATGTAATGGTAGTGTTCATATTAATTAATGCTAGTTTAACAATCTTTGAGCTGAGCAATGTGATTTCAGGTGGTATTTGAATTGTTATAGGTTATTTTTATTCGATGTGTCTACGCCTTGTTCATTACCTATCAACGTGCCCATAAAATGTGTTTTCCTAGATTATTTTACATTCTAGAAAAAATATACACGGAGAGGCTTTTTGTACTAACGTGCTGTAATTTGTTTTTAAAATCAACAAGCTAGTGTAGATTTTAGAAAAATTATCAATATGGGTTAATAATTCTCATGAAATATGAAATATTGGTTAGTCGGGCGAATTTCTGACGGTTTGGTTGCAGACCCCACAACCTTTCATTGCTGTTACCATACTATTATGAGTGATAAAAAAAAACTTATCTGAACTGTATGAGAATTGAAATTAACTCAAAAAGTAGTTCATCTTAATCGATTGAAATGAACTAAAACATGGTTACCTGTTGAACTATTTTTTCAAATTTAAACTGAATTGTTTTTTGAATAGAACGGAACTGCTTTAAACTTAATTGAACAATTTTTTTTACTAATTCTTAAAAGAATTTTTTTTTTTACTTTTTATAAAAATAGTTTAGCTTTTATAATTTAGTTAGATTTTCAATCAATTCAATTTAGTTTTTTATAAAAATAATTCAATTCAAATTTAATTCCAATATCTTGATTTCTAACGGCAATACATCGCGAACTTCTGTATATATCCTCTGCTAACATGCGATCAATTAATGTTGGCATCATTCCATTCTAATTCAATTTAGTTTTTCAACGAATCAGTTAGTTTTCTTTGCCCACCTCTAACCACCATAGCGTACTTGCATAAAAGATAAAAAGAAAATAACACCCACGAAGTACCACTTACCCATGTTGGTATTGTTTTTTCAAAGCTACAGTAGATAATTTTAAAACTAACTATACTAGTTTGGTAAAAAAAATGTACACATTTAAAATAAAGGTTTTTTTTTTCTAATTCTTCAAATATAAAATTTAATTAAGGTGTTAAATTAAGTTAAATATGTTTAATTATTAAGATTGATAGAATAAGTCAAATTATTTAACTTACCAACTCGACTAGTCTATCAATGTATCATTTGAAGGCGAGGTGAGACAAATTGATTTGTTAGATTAATCAATCTAACTCATTAGTATTTAATACATGTTTAAATAATTTTATATTTTATATGATTAAAAAGAAACAATATGTATTTGTATTGAAAAGAAATAAATTGATATTTTTTTAATTATTTTTCTACCTTTTGTGTGTGCAAGTTTTGGTAAATCTATTCACCATTTTATAGTTAACCAATCCTGGGTAATTTCCCAACTTCATCAATCCATTTTACTACATTTAAGATAGATGAGATTTAGTTGAGCAATTTTAGTCCCCAAAATTTAATTTTGTCTTTTATATCCCTTTCTTTTCTTAATGTACGTGAATAAGAAACATAATGCTTTAAATATAATCTGTCTGGATCATGGAAATAAAATTATAGTTTGATGTTTTAATTTTATGATCATCTGCAAAAGTTGCTTTTGTTTTTACGAAGTTGTCGGAAAACAAGAGTAGGTGGAGCTTTACATTTGTCCTTGATATAGGTTGATTCGATGGAAAAGATATATATATATAATATGATAAAAAAATTATATTATTTTTTTATTATACACGATGTTCAAGATTGTTATAATATTTGAGTTTGTCTTTTATACTTTTTTTTTGTCTCTTGTTGGATTATACCATTCATTAAGTTGAAAGGTTAATTGGTATGATGAAACAATTTTTGTACAGTTATCGTGCATAATCCTAGGATGATTTTCACGGGACTGTATATCTTTTAGTCAGATAAGTTATCACTTTTTTAATCGTTGTATACTTAGAGAAAATATTCCCCAAATAAAAACTTCAGAGAAAATACATTTATGCATAATATTCTTATTTATTATATTGTTTTATTTTTATACATTAAAATCATAGGATTAATTATCTTTTCCTCAACTTGTGATAACATAAATTTTCAGACAATTATATTTTTCTATTAAATAAACAATTAATTTAGCAGTTTATCCAAAATAGCGATAAAGTTATAAAGGTGGTATGTTTTTAATTTCATTCTAGCTAGTTAGAAAGTTCTCTGTTAATATGATAATTCAAATGTATGGTCATTCTGGTTTCATAAATAGAGCAATGCTATATAGGACAAAAACATTGGCTCGAAAATGTAATGAATTCTAATTGATCAATCACAAGAAAGTAGATTTACGAAAATAGGAGAACCATGTACCAGAACATGCAAAAATAGAATGCCACATGAATTCATATATGTTTTGTATAGCATTCACTATCATAGATAGTAGAGACATTTTTACTATGTTGATTTTTTATTATTAAAACTAAGCATATTAAATTTAGTGTTAATTATCATCTTGTAGATGGGTTGAATTAAATGTATTATATATATACATATATATATTTTTTATAATTATTCAATATTAACATATAAAGAAAGATTGCATTAAAAAAAAAAAAAGAGAAAAAAAAATAATAGATGATCTGGTAACAATAAAAAAAAGAGAAAAAATAAATATAAAAATTGAGATGTAAAATAATTATAATTATATTATTTGTTAAAAATAACACGTGAAGAATTAGATGATGCACGTTTATAATGTTTTTTGTAAAATTTCTTAAAAAAAAACAAATAATGTTATGTAACACGCACTGATTATAATTCCCATTAAGAACTTTTCTAGCCACGCCGGCTGCAGGGAAATACGTGACTGGCCCACCCCATCTTCATCAATCAGTTTCCACTCGCAAAATTTACAAGTCACAGTTTAATTGGCTTAATTAAGTTTTTAGCCATTATCTTGTGTAATGATGATAATATAATAATTAAATATTACTTATACAACATGTATTAACATTTATTAATACAGTGATTTTACCTGTCACAATGATTCTATTCAACTCGAATAGAAAAATAATACTTGTGATTTTATAAAAATATATAGATTAATACTTGTGATTTTTTAAAATAACATTTTTATAAAGGTTTAAATTCTCATATTCATTATACATGTATAAGTAAACTCGAATGCGGAAAGAAGTTGCATCTTATACTCTTTCTCATTTGATTAATAGTGATGGTTGTATACTTGAAGAAACTCATGCTTTAAGGCCACAAGGCCTTATAAATATAACTAGTTCCATGCAAAATCATAAATGTTACTAACATATAAAGCTTGATATGACAACGTAGCTAGAGAAAAGAGAATATTTTCCTTCACAGACAAGAGATAGATTTCAAGTCCAAAGAGATATATAGAGAAAATAAAAATTAAGATTTTATAAGATACAAAGCACTTACCTAATAAATTACATATATGTGATAATTTACTATCATAATTTTCATTATCGACTACATTTTTGCACTTTGTTTTTACTATAGTATTAATCCCAATTCAAAAATTGAAGAACATGGGGGGTATGGGCGTGTGTGGGGGCAGAGATAAGTTACAGTTTTTGCCTTTTTGAGAATGAGCTCAATCAAATTAGGGTAGGATTGGAGAGAGAGGATATTTGGGATAATTTAAAGGAGACAAGATCAAAGATTCTAGGGTCAAAAATACAAATACAAATTATTTTCAGAAAGTTTGTGCTGCCAAACAGAGTGTGGATTGTATTTTTGTGGCCAATGAGGTAGTGGATAGCTTATAGGAAAGGAGAGGTGGTAGCTTGTGTATTAAAGTTGATTTTGACAAATGTTATGACAATTTGCATTAATGGCAGTGTTGGAGGATATGAATTTGTCTTCAACAGGAGGAGGAGACACTGGATTATGCTCTGCTTCATCAACTATTTATATAGTTTCTATATTTGACATAATTTTAAATTTTTGTATGTTTTAATTCTTAAAATTGCAGATTTAATGTATTTTGGCCTCCGTCATTCCGTCAACAAAACATGTTTTCTCTCGGCACAAACATGACCACAATTTGTTTATGATCAAATCATAACCCAACTTTCTATACTTCACATACTGTTACAAACTAGCATGTACCATATTTAGAGAGTTTAGTTCACGCAGCATGTACCGAACATTCAATAAGCATGATCAGTTCTGACATTTTATGTTACAAACCAGAATATATGTACCAAAAATTCAACAACAAGCATGATCAGAAAGCACTCATCAACAAACATGATTAGTATTCAACAGCAAGCATGATCAGCGAGTTTAATTAAAGAAAAAGGAATTCTAGCAGGGGAAAACTAAACATTTGATCAAGAAAACAGAATCGGCAAGCATGATTAACGACAAATATTAATCAACAACAAACATTCAGCACCAAACATGATCAGAAGCATTCAATAGTGACAAAACTAAACATCTGATGAAATTTAGTTTCAAAAAATATTATTAGTAAGTACGGGCCATAATTACTTGCAAGGAAGCCTAGTTAATCCCCAGAATCTGCATGAGCAAGAATTCTCATCTCGATCAACTTGAATACAAGGAGATAGTTCAGGACTTCCAATTTTTTACTTCCTTCCCAAACGACCCACTTTCTAGTATCCATCACGCTTCATTTAGGACCTGTTAAAAATAAAATAACTAAAGGTAAGGTTTTATGTTTATAAAATAAAAAATATTTGTTACTAAATTTTTATGAAGTAAAAATCATATATATATATATATATATATATATATATATATATATATTAAAAAAAAGTAATATTTACCCTAATAGTATAATTTTTTTTATGAAGGTGTCTAAATATCGATCGTAACGTATAATTATTTTTTTTATAAGCACCTTGAGAATGTTTCCTTAAAAGTCAAGCACTTAAATATTCCATGGAACATTCTATTTTATTAGAGGCGTGATTTAGACACTCTATAATATCTAAGTTTTTATTATTTTTAACATAATTATATTCAAAATTATCTTAAGAATGATTTTTTATTGACTGTTACCGCTGAGATGCCTATTATACTCATAATTAAGTAATATAATTATATAACTTTTTTCTCATTATTTTACAACCTCATGTATCTCTTGTAGCAGCGAAAAAAAAGAAAAGAAAAGAAAAAGTGTGATGCCATTATTGCCTAACGCGGTGCACGTAGTACGTATGGTTCCTTTTTAAGGTAAACACGGTGACGGTGGACTTTCCTTCTCTCGCATATCGCGTTGAATAAAAACAGTGCGGACAACACCTTGCGACAAAGATTTTTTTCACACCTTTTTCTATTCCACCTTCACCCGCAATTTTTCAGTTCTAACCAAACTAAGCTGTGTGGACGAAATATGTGGAGCAAAAAACCGACCAAAACTTTTGAAACAAAACAGGAAAGGTTGACCCAAAAAGGAAAAATATTCAACCATAACGCGAGGGTCAAAGGGGGATTATCTAGGGGGAAAATTAATAAAGGATCAAAGTCAGCTATTGCTTCTTTTCATAGTCAAAACCCACGCATTCTCCTATTTCAAATACCTTGTTATATAAGTACCCAACATATATTTACTCTCCATAACACAAACATAATTATAGAAGCATAAGATAGATTCACAGAGAGATCAGATGGAGTTTCTAGTGCTAGCTGGGGTTGTTGTTGCCTTCTCAGCAGCACTTTGTCCCTTCTTGCTCCTCATACTAACATTTTCTTGGTGGGTTTTCCCTAACCAAACACTTAAGAAGCTTAAGAAATGTGGGTTTGGAGGGCCAACCCCAAGTTTTCCACTTGGAAACATTGAAGAGATGAAAAGGAAAAACAGCATTCAATCTTCGGTCGTATCCTCAGATCTCACACATGATATACACTCTAAGGTTTTCCCCTACTTTTCTAGCTGGCAGAAATTACATGGTAAGCCTCGTATCTCATATATCCATGCATTTATTTATTTTTTGTTTTTTTTCACATATATAGAGACAATTCTGTTCAACTTATACTAAATGTAAGCATTTTTCAACAAGAATTCGAACTTGATTCGTCACGTTATAAAAAAATAGTTCTTTTTACTAGATTCAACTATGTTAGTATACAACCATGCATGTTAAACAAAACATAATAAGTCAATTGGTAACTAATGATTGATGAAGAAGTGAAGATATATAGAAGTAGCTTTTGTTAAAGATGAATTTTGGTAATTGTTTGTGTAGGCAAGGTTTTCGTGTACTGGTTGGGGACGGAGCCATTTTTGTACGTTGCAGAGCCAGAGTTCTTGAAGAAAATGTCCACAGTGGTGATGGCAAAGAGATGGGGAAAACCAAGTGTGTTTAAAAATGACAGAGACCCCATGTTTGGAAGTGGTTTGGTCATGGTTGAAGGCAACGATTGGGTTCGTCACAGGCACATTGTTGCTCCCGCATTCAATCCCATTAACTTGAAGGTCTCTCCTTTCTCTCTCTTTCTATTAAGTTGCATTTGTACCACATAAATCTCAAGCATGGAATCTCCAGTAAGCATACATTCTAATTAGTTTTGCATTTTCTTGTGCTATAGGCCATGGCAAACATGATGGTCGATTCTACGAATCAAATGATAGATAGATGGGTTACCCAAATAAACTCGGGCAACAACGAAATTGACGTGGAAAGAGAGATTATAGCAACAGCGGGAGAGATCATAGCAAGAACAAGTTTTGGCATGAAAGATGACAATGCAAGAGATGTTTTTGACAAACTACGAGCCTTGCAAATGACTCTCTTTAAGACTAATCGCTATGTAGGTGTTCCCTTTGGCAAGTATTTCAATGTCAAGAAAACCTTAGAGGCCAAGAAACTTGGCAATGAAATCGACGAACTCTTGTTGTCCATCATAGAAGCTCGCAAGAAGTCAAATACAAAGAATTCTCAACAAGATTTGTTAGGTTTGTTGCTTAAAGAAAATCATCATGATCAGGTTGATGGCCGGTTAGGGAAGACATTAACATCGCGAGAAGTGGTTGATGAATGCAAGACCTTCTTCTTTGGCGGCCATGAAACCACAGCACTTGCCATCACATGGACCTTGTTGCTTCTAGCAGTCCACCAAGATTGGCAAAATCAATTGAGAGAAGAGATAAGACAAGTGGTGGGCACTGACAAGCTTGATACCACCTTGCTTTCTGGTTTAAAGAAGGTACGTTCATGTATTTATATATAATATTTCACCATCGATTTTTTTCTTAATTATTATTTATTATGCCTATGATATAGCGCTTAATTAATGTCAGCTGTTCTTTTGTGGGGTTTATAATTAACAATTATTTCTCCGAAATACAGTAATTAGATGTTGTATAACTCTTGTTCTTTTATTTCGGTGTATTCTATAACACTTAAAACGATATTCCTATATTTTGGTGGTGAAATTTTATACATAAACTTTTAAGTGTTAGAATTAAGCCATTTATAATTAAAAAAATGACCTCCACTTGACAAAGCGGGTGCAGTTGAAGCATGTTTTCTTTTCTTTTTTCCACCCAATATATTATCTTGATACTTGATGCGTTAAAAAGGTGATGAGTTTGTAGTAGAGAATATATATATTTAAACACAAGAAATGTTTCAACACTATTTCTTAAAAACTGTTGGGGATACTTTATGGTGTCCCATTATTACATTATCCTGTGATGTGACATAGAAATAATTATAGTAAGAATAAAAGTATGGTCTTAATTAAACTGACTGTCTTTGAAGTTTCTTTCATTTTTTTTATTAGTTTAATTAGAACCAGCTAATTAACTTTAGAGCAGCACATAACTAATGCAGGATAAATATAAACAAGTCAAACATTTTATTAAAAAAATGTGGATGTTCGGATATTAAACCAGAATTAATTGAAAATTCTAGTAACTAAACTGGCTAAGTTTATGTTTAATTAATTTATTTCTTCTAGTTAGTACGATCCTGTGCCTCTGCCTACATTAAGAACTGACATGTAAAATATGTTGACCACACATGCAGATGAAGTGCGTAATGAGCGAAGTTCTAAGACTGTACCCACCAGCGCCAAATGTGCAAAGGCAAGCAAGGGAAGACATTAAAGTTGATGATATAACAGTGCCTAATGGAACCAACATGTGGATAGACGTTGTAGCGATGCACCACGACCCTGAATTATGGGGAAAGGATGCGAATGAGTTCAGACCAGAGAGGTTCATGGATGATGTGAATGGTGGGTGCAAGCACAAGATGGGGTACTTGCCTTTTGGGTTTGGAGGGAGGATGTGTGTTGGTAGGAACTTGACCTTTATAGAGTATAGGATTGTGTTAACCCTGCTTCTCTCTAAGTTTAGTTTTAAGCTTTCACCAGCTTACAATCATTCACCATCTATCATGCTCTCCCTAAGGCCTACTTATGGACTTCCACTCATAGTTCAGCCCCTTTAGAATGAATATTCACTTGTTTATACTCTCATGTTCAGTCCCTTCATGGTTACAACTCAGTTGTAGATAAAAGTTCAGTAGTATGAGATTGTATTCAAATCAATTTTAAAAAGAAGAGATGTGTAGACTTTCATAGTTCAGCTCCTTCATAATTACAACTCAATTCAAGATAGTATGAGATTGTCACGGCAGCAAAACACTGAGAAACTTTGAATTACTATTGGCCAAAAGCCAGTTGATAATTATTCATTTCTGATCACTAATTGACGGCCATTTCTTTTTCAGAAATAAATTTGTCGGAACAAAATTTTAAAGGTTAAATAAAAAAGAAATTTCAACAATACTTTTTTTTAATACTAAATATATATATATATATATAAAACTGAAATTTATTAAAAATTATTACTATAAATTTTGGCGTGTCTTACTTTTAAATAAAAAAAAGAGATTCATTAAATAAAAATATAACTTATCAAAATTTATAATTTCAATAAATAGCTAACATTCTTCTTATCAAAATTAAATCACCGGTCATTATATTGGTCTATTTAGAAATCAAATGGTTGTATTTATCAATAGTTCTGTCAAATGGATGAATTGGACAATTTTTTTTATTTGAATTGTAAATGGATGTTAAAAATAATTTATTAATTCATTCATGATCCATTAAAAACTATTAAAAAATTTAATCTGTTCATAATCTATTTAATAAAAAATTTCCAATCATTAACATTTTTATGGATGGATATCCAATTCATCCATACAATTTTTTTTTAAAAAAATATTTTTTATAATTATTTCATTTATCCACAATTTTATTTTAAATATTTTTAAAAATTTTTAATTTACTTTAAAGAAATTATTATTTGTTTTATTGATTTTTAAGACAATTTTAATAATAAATAGTTAGTTTTTAACATTTAAACTATTTTGAATAAGTCATTAAATTAATATATAAGAAACTATTCGACATTTTTTATTAAATTTTAAAAAATCAAATATAAAATTTTTGTTATGTTAAATTAATTTTTTTTAATCTATAAAATATTAATTAAATGGTCTATTGAATTTAAAAATAAGATAAGTAAATTATTATCCATCTTTTTAATTAAATGATTCATCCAATCTTATTAAATATATTTTTTAAATAACTAAATGAGTTGAATTGGATTTTAGATTAATAAATTAAATGGATCATAGACAAATAAATTAAATTGTATTTTTTTTCAGTAAATGAGTGACAATAAAATAGATTCTTTTTCAATAAATGAGTGTCAATAATATTTGAGAATTTTTTTGCAATCGTTATCGATGGTAGTTGATAATTTTTATTTGTATAAAGAAATAATGATAATGATTACTTTTTTAATTGATTATACTATGTTATATTAAATAAAAAATAATTACATTGAAATAAATAAAAATAAAGACTAGAAATTATAATATATAAATGAAAACTATTATTATAATAGTAACATAAAGTATCTAAAAGTTAGGTCCTTACAATAATCCTAATAAAAAAAGTATGAGGTGGTGCATGGAAGGTTTCTATATATTGTATTTGTTACTACATTTTCTGTAATATTTGTAACAATTATTGCTCCCTTTACTATGTGGATTCAATCTACGTCCTAAGTTCAACCATCTTTGAGGATTGGTTTAAAGTAATTTACTTAAATATATGGTTAAAATTAACTTTAATTTAACGGAAAACCATCAATTATTTGGATCCTTTTCTAGTGTGAGTGGTTCAAAAGACTTCGTTGCTAAATATTTCTCCTCGAGTTGCCTTACCGGTAATATAGATGATAAAGTTAATTTGTTAAAAAAAACTATTTGATAATAATTTATAATTAAATAAGATTTTAACTTTTTTATATAAACCACACAAAGTGCACTCACCAACTATTATAATTTATTGATTAAGATATATCAAATATATTAGTTTTAGTATTTTTACAATAAATTATATTAAAGTCAACGAAACATAACAGAATTAACAGTGAATTTATGAGAATTCTTTATATCAAAATTCTTAATCCAGGCGGCATGTCTGGTTAATAATAAAAAAAAAAACTGAAGTACAAATTTAAAGAGTTTTAGGAAAAATAGTTTAGCCCTAGTACCATAGTTAAGTTTCACATAGATAAATTGATTAGCTTATAAATTAAAAAACACTTACAATCTTAATATTTTAAAATTCTAAGTTGAATTTAAATTCATTTGATGGTGCGACTTGGTGGGAGATTTTATTAAATTGAGATCGTGACCCTGGATGGAATCAAAGCAACAGATGAAATTTCAGTACCCATAATACGTGTTGGCACCTGAACCCTTTAAGGCTGGCAGAACATGCCAGGTGTTTGAGCTGTTTTCTACATGGTATGGTATTCGTCTGCAGAGGAATGTTTTAAGTCAACTGTCATAATAGTACAATCAGTGTGTTAACGCCCAATATTGTTTCGGATTCTATAAGGTGGTGGATCTTTTATCATGTGTATATTGGTTTTAGATTTATATATTTCTCGTTGAATTCATCTTAGTTCTTCTGCTAGGCATATAAAATACAATAATTGACAAATATACTGAGAAAACATAGAAGATAAAAAATAGTTAGATTTCACAACTCTTGAGGAAAGCAAAATTTTAATTATTCTTGAACTAAAAAAAAATTAGTTACACGTTATTTGTATAGAAAAATAAATTTTAACCATCAAGAACCAGAGAGAAGGAATTGTTGTCCTCCTCCTTGCCTAAATGTTTCTTCAAATTTCCAAAATTCTCTGAACCGACTAAGAGAAAATCTCCCTGGCAGGTAAATTCTAATGAAGTAAAAGATAATATCTAACTAAACAAACACAATCCCTAGTTTATAAGAAAAGTATTCTCAAGATAAGACTTGTAAAATATATCTTAATTAAATAAAAAGTCATTAATCCATCATTGAGAATATTTTTCAAGATAACTGAATGGTACACACAATCTCCTTAAAAACACCTCAATTTCTGAAATGACTTCACTTGGGCACGTACGGGCACAAGGCATCTAGTGCTTAAACGTATCCCTTTCATTTGATGTGGACATGCCTAATACCTAAATATCTTCTATTTCTTTCACCTGAATCTTATACTTTTCCAAAATTTGTAATCACGCTCTCCTTTCCTGTGAAAACTCCAATTTTTAGCCTATTTTAATTTAATTCTCCAACTTATTCCACAAAATTCAAAAAATTGCAACCATTTTACCTAACAAAGCAAGGCAAATTGACATATAATATATTTATTTTTATGTATGGTATATATGAAGAACCCATCATAGCCAAGTGATCCAGGCACCTGCTACGATCACGATATAAGTGAGAGAAACAGATATTCAGGAAAACATTTTTTAATGTTTTACACGTAATTAAGACATGAGTGAATAAAAAAATTAAAATCCTTTAAAACATGAAAAGTATTTTACACAGCGTTATCTCTCTGTATTGGCCCTGCACTCTGGTTACGTGTTGGAGGAATTTGTTCTGGTTTGTATATTGTAACATTGATTTGGGTGGAAATGTTAGGGGTGGCGTTGGATGTAATGCCTTGTTGTTTTCGTTTTTGTAATTGCTGATTTGTGGATAATGTGTCACACCATACTGTCGCGTTTGTATTATTTTCAACTTGGCATTTTTTATGCCTAGTTTTAGCAATAATAGATTTTTTGGCTTATAAAAAGAACATGGGAAGAAAATTAAACGGTCCCAGCAAGGCATATTTGCAACAATTTGTGGACAAGGAAAAGAAAGTTTGATTATCAAGAAAGCACATAATTTTTACTTCTAAATCTATAGACTGGTAAGGAAGTCATGGACCTTGTTAAATTAAGAACATCGTTGTGGTTGAAAGCGAAACAGACAAAAATTTTAGATATCCTTTTTGTAGCATGTTTGGGGCTTAATTGATCATTGTAGGCAGTAGTAGTGTTTACCCTAAATTCATCTTGTTTCCGTGGAATTTTGGATTTGTGCAAATAATATTTGGGGGAAAGTGGAGTCGGAGATTATTGATTTTTATGGAAAATGGTTTGAGCATTTCTTACCCTCATTTTAGTGTTTACGTTGCTGATAAAATAAAATAAAATAAAAAAGAGCTTGGAGGGAAATTAGAAATGAAAAGTTATATAAAAAACAATGAGTTCCATTATAATTTTTAAACAAAAAAAAAATTATAAACTGATCGACCGATGAACCTATTTTAAGTGAACTTTTAGCAAATTAACGATGAGGTGAGATGGGTAACCCATTTGTTACCTTTTTCTTCTTGTGGCAGGTACATATATTACTGAATTTGTGTTGATGTTTATTATATGTTGCGAATTATGCCTAGGACCCAATCAGAATTTAAGCTATGTTCCTTTGAAGTATTAATCACGGTCCATTAACTCCTGAATTAAAGTCGTCTTATGTTGTTGCAAGAACAATATATAACTTCTCTCTTCCAAAGCATACAAATTTAGCTCCTCTTGTTCTTACAAATACTATTAGTATTACTATTGTTATTTTTTGTGAAGTTGTTCACTCATTGGACATTAGAGTGTCTTTGATATTTTTACTATGTTCGTGTACATCAAATTTTAAGAGTTCATATCGATTATTTTTGCATCCTAAAACAATTCATTTTTTATTACCAGTCCATCGGATATAAAGAGTTTTGTACCACTATCTTTCGTACTTCGAACAAAACATATATTTATTGAATATTAATATATATTATTTGAATTGAAATATTTTATTTGGATTAGTTACTATTATTGGTTTAAATATTATTAGTAATAATATATATTATTCATTTAATTAACAAATATTATTTTTCTCAGTAGATATTATGTTTTACTATTTAGCTAGGTTTGAAGTATTATCTGACTTAATTAATATATAAAATATGTGTAATAGATGGTCTTATTTAATTAACAAATATTTTAAATAAATTTATTTTATTTATTAAAATAATTTTTTTATTAAATATTATTTTAAATAAGATAGTAAATATATATTAATTCTGTTAAAATGTGCTATCATTTTTTAATAAAATAAATTATATTGTAAAACCTTGTATTTGTGTTAACACATTATTTGGGTGGTTGCTACTTGGGTGAAGAAGGAGAAACGGTGACGATTCAATGGAAGAAGTTGGTTGCTTGTTGTGTTTTGTGTATTGTTGCAGTGAAACAAGTCCCACATTGTATAGAACAAATAAGTTTAGTAACACTTGCGGGCCGTGCCACTTCAAGCCCAAAACGCGGTTGTCTTTTCCCAAAAAATTTTACTTTTTTTTAAAAAGTTACTTTTTATTAATTTGAATTATTAGATGATAAATTTTATTATAATATAATATATTACTAGATATTATTTTATTAATAATATTATGTTTTCGTAAAGTATCTGTATAAGTATTGATGTAAATCATTTAAGTGTATTATTATTATTATTTTAACAAAAAGTTTAAAAAATAGTTTATATATATTTTGAACTTACCTCTTCATTTCCCCCTCCATTCCCAAAATGGTTTTTAAAATTAATATAAAACTTAAATTTCATAAATAAATGTATGATTTATAAAAAAAATAATTTAATGCAAATATTAGTGTTAAAATTGCACATTTTAACTAAAAAAATTATATTGATTAATTTGTATATATAGATATTAGATTAATTTAATTTTTCTATTAAATTTTATTTAAACAATTTTTAGCATTAAAATTACACAAAATATTAACTTTCCAAAAATGTCTTTTCAACTAGCCGATTAGCTTACCCAGTGGTAAGTTATTAATTTTATTATAACTAATTTTCAATTTCATTTTTATATATAAAAAATATTAAATTAATCCTTATACATGTAAATGTTATCGGTAGGTAACAACTATCTATTTTGAACTGAATTGGTAGATAACTAAACTAATCTATTAAAACTGAACTATTTTTAAAAATAAACTAAATTTTTATAAACTCAAACTGTTCTTTCAAAATAATACAGTGCACATGCTGCTCCTAGTAAAATGAAAAAAAAAAAACTATTCTTCTTTTGTTCATGACTTTGCCTTGGTTTTGTAAACTCCTGCGAGAGAGAAATACAGTGAGAAACGGATAACAAGAAATATAACGGGAAAGAAAAGGTGAGAAAATGAATAAATTTTGTATTATTTGTCTCCGAGACAGCAAAAAATAAAAGCGTAAAATTGGGAGAAAAAATAACATTTGTTTTTATTAAATAGTTCGTCAAAACAGTTTCCTCAAACAATAGTTTAGTTTGAGTTTTTAAAACTGATTGTAAAACCAGTCTAGGGAAAAACAACATTTCTACAATTTGTATCGGTTCAGCATCTTAATATAGAACTTAGAAATAGTTTAATTCAGTCCAGTATTAAAAATAAATAGACGACTTCAGTTTTTTAAAGCTATTTTTTTAGTTTGATTTAGTTTCCTCTCTTGAAGTACACAGTTAGTAGTTTTAATTATCAATTTGTTCTTTGAAATTAATAATTTTTTACTCATTCTTAATTCATCTGTACATGTATAATTAGTATATGTTGTTAGTTAATTGTATTAATTTGTTTAATTTAATTAGTTAATTTGTTAGTTGAGATTAGTTAACTTCTATTATATTCTTATAAATACATGTAATTTTTTTTTATCTTTTATTTTTTATCAATTAATTTATTATAATGTATTTTTATAGTTGTCCACTATTCTATTATGAGTTTTATATGATTTCAATATACTGTTGTTATTTGTATTTTTCATTAATTTTTTTTTTCAAATTTATGATATGATATTATAACGATATCTTACATCTTTTAATATAGAATAATCTTTTGCTAGGACTCACGTAATTTTTATAATTTTATCTTTGATTCCTTATGTTTTATATAATTCATTTCATGATAACCATATTATGAATTCTTAGTTTGATCACTATAAGTATAATATATTTTTAATTTGATCTTTATATATAATAATCAAATTATTAAGAATATATTATATGTATAAAGATTAAATTAAAAAAATTGATGATTAATGTATGACGATAAAAACTAAATTTATAATAATTATATATATTGATCCAATAAATTTTTATGTATAAAGAATAAATTAACTATATGAAAAAAAGTAGGACTAAATTATGTTTAACTTTTAAAAAAAAAACTTTCAATATGATACTTTAAATTTATGGTTTTTAATTTGGCCTCATAATTTATGGTATTTTAAACATGAAAAGCACGAGCAATTCCACAAATTAAAATTTAAAGATCCATTTGATAAAGTTGGCGCACTTGGCAGGGAAAGCTTTTGTTTAAAAGGGTTTCTTGCATTACAAACAATTATTTTAATCAACACTATGAACAGTAATTAAACACAAGTTAAGAATTAGGTTTAGCGACAGGATGAATTGAATCCATTTATCAATGATTGGATGAAATATTTAAACAATATAATGAGAGTTTAAGAGCATGCTTCATTAGTTTTAATTTTTGTCTTTATTTTTTAAAAATTTGTTCAGAGAATAATAAAAACGCTAACATATTGTTTTAAGGTTTTGTTTTTATACAAAGTCTCGATTTGAATATTATGAATAGAAAAAAAAAATGTAATTAGACGAAAAACTTTATTAAAATTGGTCACTAGGTTATCTCAAAAATTTGTTTTTATACAAATCTTTAAAAATAAAAAATGGAAATGAAGTGATATTGTTATAGATATTAAAATAATATCTTTTAATAATTTGCAACAATTTTCAATCGGAGTTCTCATTTCAAAACAGGCTAGTGGAGAGGTTTAATATATTATATATAAAAAATTTAAATTAGTCGCGTCTTTAATAATTTGCATTACATTTTTAATTTAAGTTCTCTTTATGAAAAGGAGATTGAGATTGGGCGGGACATTTAACTAATAAATCTATTAATGTAGATTAATGTGCTTTTAAAAATTAATTTATATATTCGTTTTTAAATGGAATCAAATTAATATTAATTAACTACTATTACATTGATTCAAGTGAAACTTTTTAAATAAGGATATGAATTTGAATTTTGCAAATAAAAAATTAACATAATTAAAAAGAGACTTTAATTTATTAAGATTAATATATTTGTTTGAATAATTGTAGAAATAGTGATTGAAATAAACCTCCCTACAACTAAAGAGAAAGTGTTCAGCTAGATAGTAGAGAAAATGAGTGTTACATTCTTCAGGTAGATATTTTAATTTATAATATAAAAGAAGATATTATTTGAATTATATATTAATTATAATAACTATTTTATATGGAAACGTTCTGAGGAATTATTATTCAATGAGAATATTTTTAAGGACTTTTAATGGAAATATTTTCAGAAAATTTTCTTAAATTTTTATCTTTTTTAATTTATTTATTTTATTTTTATTTTTAATTTAAATATTTTAAAAATATATTAATAGTTAAAAATAAATTTATATCATAATATAAATAATTTATCATAAATATAAAATATAATTTATATGTTCATAAATATTTATTTATTATGAATTTTAATTATAATATAATTTATATATTAAAAAATATTTATTTATTATAAATTGTAGTTGTATAAATAAATATTTATCCTATACATTACACATGTTAAAATATTATTTAAGAAAAATACTTATATAAACAATATGATATCATCTTAGCTAAAAGAATAGTTATTAAAATTAATAAACTCAAACTTTTTTTAATTTTATTTTTTGAGTCTGATTCATCCTCTTTGGGTTTTAATTATAGTATAAGATTACTAAAAACCACAAAATTCTCTCTGTTGATTTTTTTAATTTAATTTAATTTTTTGTTTTTATGCATAATACAACTTTATTTTAACGAAAATAGATAGTTATCTGAACTTTATTTAATTTGTCTAACATATAACGTGTGAAGAAGCAGAAGATACACGTTTGTAATGTTTTGTAATAGGCATTGATCTGAGCCAGCTCACTAAAAACGTTTCGTTTTGTCCCACTCCGGTAAAATAGGTGACATGGCCGACCACATTATGAGTTTCTGTAAAACTATAGATATATAAACTCCTAAATCCTAATCAACAGTGCCTATTCGTAGGTAGTGATTCCGATTAATAGCAATATTTACTTAAAAGAATGAAAAATTTACTGATCATATATATATATATATATATATATATATATATATATATGTATGATATGTGTACTCAAGAAAGAAAACACTCAATTATTGGAATGTCGTGAATTATTTCTGTTTTTATGCGTGTGATTAATTTCTGCTCATATCAACTTAGAGTCTTACACTTTGATTCTGACAAAGTACTTTTAATGAAAATATAGATGACATATAAGACTATTAATTAGTTTATTCATGGTCGGATGATGAATGTGAACAACGATCAATTGGGGTTTATATCCTAATAGGCTAAAGTAAATTGAGTTGCTCAAGTCTTGATTGGACATATAAAAAAAAAAAAAAGTATAAATTACAGAGTGAGTGTAAAATAAGATTGTATAAAAATGAGTGTAATAATAATACAAAGATAGTATAAAATAATTTTATGTTATTTTTAATTATTATTAATATGATTTTAATTATTAAAAATATATAATAATTTGTAATTAGATGATAATATATATATAAAATATTTTTCTATATAAAAATCGACATTCTTAATTAACCCGTGTTAAAAAAAAAACATTAAAATTGAAAATTCGAACTTAGCTTAAGAAAAAAATATCGGTCACCAAATTACTTTATCTATTCACTTAAGAATATATTTAACATTTGAAAATTACTATCCAAACATGTAAATGTTACATATTTTTTGTTCTTTATTATCTATTCACTTAACCACATACTATATTGCAATATAATTAATGTTGTTTTCTTTAAAAATATTTATAATTAGTGTGATCGATATCTTAGGCTTCTAAATGGGTATGAAAAAAAAAATTAGGTAAACATTTAAAAAGAAATAAGGGAGTATACTTTCTTATTTATATTGATTTTTCTCACATCGTTAATGAATAGAAAGTTTATTAGAAACTATGGGAAAAATACTTTAGTAACATTAATGAGTTGTTTGGAAAAATAAGAAATAAATAAATAATTTTTTTCTACTTTTATATATATATATATATATATATATATATATATATATATATATATATATATATATATATATATATATATATATATATAACAAGTATTCTTAATTAAAGTAATGTTACAAATACAAAATAATAATTATTTAATAAAATATTTATTGAATTAAAATATAAAACACTTATTTTTAGAAAAATAAAAATTTGTTCACAATATTTTATTTTTTTATTTAAAATTATAATAATTGAATAAAAAAACATTATTCCTGATTATTTTTTTGCGTAACTGTGCAAGGTGGATTGGTACATTAGATTTAATGATGTTAATTAATGCTTCCTCTTCTCGCTAGCTATAAGTGGTATTTGAACTCTGAGCTCCAATCCAATGAGACAATGGATATTATAAAAGGCATTCCAATATTATTTAAGTTAGTAATGATCCAACATAGGAGTTTTTTTTACCTGAAAATATTAGGCATCTTTTATAGGGTCGTCTCTTCTTGTCTTTTTCCTTGTAGGGAGACTGTCAGACGCAATTTGCACAGTTTAAGTGTATAGTTCTAACATTATGGCATCCCATCTATCTTTCATAATGGTGACAATTTTTTATTTTTTATTTTCTTTCGAAAGTAATTATATTGTTTAAGAAGAGGTCAAATATTCAATGTGAAGTATTTTTATGTGTCTAAATCTAATTAAATATAAAATATCTTGTAGATATTCAAATTTTAATTCACTATGTTTCGATATATTAATTCCTACTTACTAGACACCATATTGATATAGTGGTGATAATTTTTAAAGGACGAGATATATTAGACGGTTATATAATAATGGGAATAATAGATTCATTGCTTCCAAAGATATTTAGAAGAAGAAAAAAATCTTTTAATGTTTTGCTTTATAATTTTCTCAATTTTCTTCTTTTTTTTTAAATTGATTGATGATCATATTCGTTGGACTCACTTTTTATTATTACAGTCTTTATTTTTTTTCTTCATTCTTAATATATATAATACACTTTAGGTTAGTTTTGTCATATTCTCTTTCACACGCGGATTTCTATCAATTTTAACTTTTGGATTTGAAAAAAAAACTACTAATTTCATAATTTATTACATACTACTCAAACTTGCTAATACAGAGATTATTTAGAAATAAATTTTAAACACTTAATATTAATTCATGTAAATAAGAGAATAAGCATTAATCTCTAAATTCATAATATGAGGCACTTAAGGTTAATATATATTTATAATTAGGTCTCTTTAGCGATCACAACATTCAATTCTTCATTCTACGTTTCTACTATTTATTCCATTAAAAATTATGATCCCGAAAAGTGTAATCAAGACAAAGGAAGATTTGACATTTTTATTTATATTTTAAAATGATTTGCTATTCAACAATATTGATGAGGGTTCAAAACAAATAAGTAGAAAATTACTGTGTCCTAGCTAATTTCAGATAATATAGTAATTACTACGTGTTGGTTCTTAAGTTCATTCTTTTATGTGTTTTCTTAATTTTATTTACCAGTTATTTTGTAAGCTTGATTTAATATAGTTAATTTCTTTTTATCTACAAGGATACTCTAACCTATATATACTCATGCAAAAAAAATAAAAAATACTCTTTCATTAAACAAAGTCAAACCACGTGAGGAAAACTTTGGATAAGGACCACGGGGTAGTATAAACCTCGATCATGTCAAAGGTCGACTATGTTGTTTCTATAATTAACAGCTAAACCTCTTAAGAACCACATTACATATTGGATTGCATCACCGCTCCAGAAAAGAAGAAGAATTATTTGACAAATAACCTTATGCTGATGGTAGCCAACCCATGATAGAGCCTGGATGAAATTTGTTTTAAGGATAATATATATTGTTTAAGTTTTTAAAATTTAATAGTCACCAACACTATTATAAAAATCAACAAAAATTTATACATGATATAATGTGATTAGATGACGATATATACATTATTATTAGACAATTTTTTTTATTTGACAATATTTATAATTTTTATATCTAATATATATCAATACAAGTTCGTGTAGTGTAAAATTTATATTTTTTCTTATTATTAAGTGAAATAATTTAGATTCTACAGCATTTAAAGGAAAATTTTAAATTTATTTTGCTTAAATATAGGATCATACGTATTAATCATTTTATATATTTTTTAAAAATTTTAAAAGTTAGTATTATAAAACTGCACAAAATTTAGTTTTACAACCTTTTTCTTTTCCCATTATTTTACAGGCTCGCTTATCTCTTCAATTAAAAATAAGGTGTGATCTTCGTGCATGCGCGTTGACCTCGTGTTCCCAATGCACAAAGTACACATTTTTTTTTCTTTTACTTTTTCATTTTGAGGCAAACACAATAACTTTTTTTTTTTAGTAATAAGAATCCTGAAATTATAAATATAAATTAATTTAATTCCTAAATTCACAAAAAATATTATTTTAACTCTTAAAACTACTAAATAACAATCATTTTAGTTTTTTATGTTATCAAATAAATAAATAACTAATTTTTTTGTGTCGAAATAATATCCTCTTTGAGAATTAATAACTAATCTCTCCAAGTACAGAAATTTATTAAGAAACTAATGTCAATCATTATATCATACTATAATCATAACTAGAATTTTAATTATCAAAATTTTTAAAAATGACGTACACCCATGTGCTACTTTATTTAGAGAGATAAAAAAAGATATATGTATAATATAGAGAAAAATAATATAAGTTAATTGAGTGTTTATAACAAAAGAATATTCGTGTATTATTACTGAATAGCAAAAATAAAAACTCAAATGACTAACATTTAATAATTTTAAATATTAAAAATAACATTTTTATAATTTTAAGGACTGATATCTATACTTTAAGGATTAAATTAATGTTTCACATATATATTGTATATTGCATTTGGAAAATAAATATGCATAGTGGCAAGAAATTATTTTTCTCCACATCCTTTTCTTTTATTTTCGTCATAATTGCAATTTGCCACCAATAAACTAAAGCTCTTTGGTCCAGTCGTCCAGCTCCAGCTAAATTGTTCAAAACAAAAATGCGACCAACATATTTGACACGAAAACAAAAGTTGAACCGAAAAGGAATGAAAATATTCAAATATAATGCAAGGGTCAAAAGGTTCAACGGGACACAGATATAGTAATGATAAATGCCCTACTCGTTTACTTAGTCAAAACCACGGATTCTACTACTCAAATTCCTTCTATAAATACCAATACAACACTTTGCTTCCAACAACACAACCAAACCCTATATTGAACCGTGAGATAGAACACAAAAAGGAGAGAGATATAGCTAGAAAGCGGAATAGAGATATACATACATATAGAGAGAGAGAGAGATGGAGTTTCTAGGGCTAGCTGGGGTTCTTGTTGCCTTCTTGGCAGCACTTTGCCTCTTCTTGTTCTTGATACTAACATTTTCTTGGTGGGTTTTCCCTAACCAAACACATAACAAGCTTAGGAAATGTGGGTTTAGAGGGCCAACCCCAAGTTTTCCCCTTGGAAACATTAAAGAGATGAAAAAAAAGAATAGCATTCAATCTTCAGTTATATCCTCAAATCTCACACACGATATACACTCTAAGGTTTTCCCCTACTTTTCTAGCTGGCAGAAATCACATGGTAACCCTCCTATGTCATGTATCATGCATTTTATTTTTATTTTTGTTCACATAGTTTCATATTAAATATAAATATTTCTCTTAGCAAAAATTTTAACTAGATTTGTCACGTTATAAAAGTTTTTCTTTTTTTGCTAGATTTAACTTTGTTGATATATAAAATGTAGGTTAAACAAAACATAATAAGTCAATTGGTAATTAATGATTGATGAAGAATCAAAGATATATAGAAGTAACTTTGTTAAAGATGAATTTTGGTGTTTGTTTGTGTAGGTAAGGTTTTTGTGTACTGGTTGGGGACGGAGCCATTTCTGTACGTTGCAGAGCCAGAATTCTTAAAGAAAATGTCCACGGTGGTGATGGCGAAGAGATGGGGAAAACCAAGTGTGTTTAGAAATGACAGAGACCCCATGTTTGGAAGTGGTTTGGTCATGGTTGAGGGCAACGATTGGGTTCGTCACAGGCACATTGTTGCCCCCGCGTTCAATCCCATTAACTTGAAGGTCTCTCCTCTCTCTCTCTCTCTCTCAAGTTGCATTTTTGTACCACATAAACCTTCACCATGAAATTTTGGAATGGCTTCTAATTATCCACGTAGCGCTTCATGTTATAATTTGAAGAGTACTCGCGTACTTGTAAAAATATCTTGTGGACCATTTCCTATTGTTTTGCACCTTCGCTAGATATATATATATATATATATATATATATATATATATATACATTAATATGTTTTTCACGTGTTAGGTAAAAAAAGAGAGGAATCCGAATCGGGTTGAACGTTTAACTTTCTACTAACTCTATAAACAAACCACGTAACGATACAATTATATATCCTATAGGAAACTACAACGAAATTAATGGCTCGATCACCAAACAATTTAATTAATATTCTATTGTTCTTTTCCTGACGTCAAACGTTTTGATGTCTGCTTTGGCCATAAGCATATATTCTGATTTTTTTTTTTTTTTTGCATTATCTATAGGACATGGCAAACATGATGGTTGATTCTACGAATCAAATGCTAGAAAGATGGGTTACCCAAATAAACTCGGGCAGCAACGAAATTGACGTGGAAAGAGAGATTATAGCAACAGCGGGAGAGATCATAGCAAGAACAAGTTTTGGCATGAAAGATGACAATGCAAGAGATGTTTTTGACAAACTACGAGCCTTGCAAATGACTCTCTTTAAGACTAATCGCTATGTAGGTGTTCCCTTTGGCAAGTATTTCAATGTCAAGAAAACCTTAGAGGCCAAGAAACTTGGCAAAGAAATCGATGAACTCTTGTTGTCCATCATAGAAGCTCGCAAGAAGTCACCTACAAAGAATTCTCAACAAGATTTGTTAGGTTTGTTGCTTCAAGAAAATCATCAGGGTCAGATTGATGGTCGGTTAGGGAAGACATTAACATCACGAGAAGTGGTTGATGAATGCAAGACCTTCTTCTTTGGCGGCCATGAAACCACGGCACTTGCCATCACATGGACCTTGTTGCTTCTAGCCATGCATGAAGATTGGCAAAGCCAGTTGAGAGATGAGATTAGAGAAGTGGTGGGGAACTGCGATGAACTTGATATTTCTATGCTTGCTGGTTTAAAAAAGGTAAGTTGTTGACATATAATATACTAGCTAGTAATGTTATATATCCTCTAATGAAGTTCACTTATAGAAAAAAGATAATATAACAATAAATACATTTATTAACTTAAATTCAATTCTTTTTTATTTAATTAATAAGTTAATAAAAATATGTTGTAAGAAGTTTTTAAATGATTCATTATATATTTCTTCGCCATTTTTTCTTTAATTTCATTATAAAATAATATCTTTTAGTAATATTATAAAATATTAAAAAATGTTATTTATTAATTTTGATAATATTTTAATAAATATTATATTTAAACTATGTCACATAATATTATCAGTAACATTTTATGTTTAATAAATATTATGAAATAGATATATAAGTATTACTAAAAATTGACAAATACAATAGTACTAGAGTGGAAACAAATATGACCCCTATTTGTTTTCATTTTGTTGGATAGTACTAGAAGACGGCTATTATATGGCAGGCAACATGTGTACCTCCCTAGGCTGGGACCCTAATCCCACCACGCATGAGATACCCACAAAACACGACTTAATTTCAGAACAAAGTGTCACTTTCTTTCTAACTTTATTTTAGTTTACAATAAAGCATAAGCCTTTCCAAACCCTGACGTGGTGCCTCTTTATAATTGGCACTTGATTACAACATTGACTTTAAATGTAGGGTCTCTTCCTTGCTTTTCATTAGAACTAATTAAATAAAATCAGCACATGCTCATTAATATCCACGGGATATTTATGTAGAGCCAAAAAAAATTAAAAAATAAGAAGAAAATGCACACGTTTTTGGATTTTACTAGGATTAATTGAAAATTCAAGTAATTGAAATGACATTTTTGTCCTTTATTTGTATTTATCTCTAAATTATTATCTGACATGTAAATAAACGTTTTGACGATGCAGATGAAATGGGTTATGAATGAAGTTCTAAGACTATACCCACCAGCACCAAATGTGCAAAGGCAAGCAAGAGAAGACATCAAAGTTGATGATATAACAGTGCCTAATGGAACCAACTTGTGGATCGATGTGGTGGCAATGCACCACGACCCCGAAGTGTGGGGAGAAGATGCGAATGAGTTCAGACCAGAGAGGTTCATGGATGATGTGAATGGTGGGTGCAAGCACAAGATGGGGTACTTGCCTTTTGGGTTTGGAGGGAGGATGTGTGTTGGTAGAAACTTGACCTTTATGGAGTACAAGATTGTGTTAACCCTACTTCTCTCTAGGTTTAGTTTTAAGCTTTCACCAAGTTACAATCATTCACCATCTATTATGCTCTCCCTAAGGCCAAGTTATGGACTTCCACTCACAGTTCAGCCCCTTTAGACATTCAACTCAATTTTACAAAGTAGACATATGTGGACTTGCTCATGACCCAATTGTAGAATATATAATAGTTAGTTAATTTATAATAATTGGCATTCAATTCCCACACTGCCCCCTTTTAGGTTCTTGATGTGATCCAAATTTGTTTGCTTGGATTGGATTGTACATGCTGAAAATATCTTTAATGATATATATATATATATATATATAAATGATCCTATGCACGTGTTTTGTCTATGGATATTTGTATATATGAGAACCTAGCCACGAGGATAAAATTAAGTGGATTTCCGTGGCTATCCATATCCGTATTCCGTACATATATAAAGCTTTACATTATAAGTAATCAAGCTTTACACGTAAAGAAAGGATACACACGAGGGATGAATAAAATAACGGTAAAGCTATATATATTACCCACATGAACTTGCTTTAAAATTCTTGCAGCGATTGCAAGCACTTGTTATGATATTTAAATAACATAATTCACCGTAAAATAAATAATTAGTTATTCAATTGTACACATCATAACTTATTCAACAAAGTAAAAGAAATAGAGAAAAAAATTATGCCATGATTAAAACCAATATTTTGAAAACAAGACCGACTATTAAAGTGGTAAAAGTTCACAGTTTACCATTGGCACTGCGGTGTGTATCATTATTTAAGTGAATTTTGTTGCTCTATATTTTTAAAAATAGTAATAGAATATATATTTTAAATATCATATGATATATATTAAACAACAAATTAATATAAAATTTAAAAAAAAATAAGTTAAACGCATTTTAACTTAACATTAAAATATCATATTATATATCTTATTACAAGATACAAGTATAATAAATAACTAAATAATAACATTTTATACATAAATTATATATACCAGTCTTTATTTATTTTTAAAATATTTTTCTAAAAAAATTTAAAAAGTTCAAACTGTTTTTTATACTGACTTCTATCCAACTTTAACCAGTTATATAACTCATGCATACTTGGTCTGGCAGATCACTTTCAAACTAATGATTGGACTGAGAATTCTCAATTGAACTCATGGATTCAGTCTGATATTGAAAATAATTCTGAAAACAAACCAAGGTTCACATTTTGTTGTTTATCCATGTGTATATTGGTTTAATTATGAGAAAATATTTTTTTCAACAACAAAACTGAAATAATTTTTATTATCTTTTTAAAAAAATATATGTAAATAAAGAAGTAAGAAATAAAATGATTGTATATAATACACATTATAATATCAATTATTTCATGTAAAAATATTACATATGTTACACACACAAAAATTACATCATTAATAAATTATATTGAATGTGATTTTATCAATTCAATCATTAAATATAAATATATAATTAAAAAATTCTTAATTTTATATATTTTAAAGTATATATTTAATTGATTTTAATATGTATTAAAAAAAATTTATTAATGTAAAATTTTATAGATATGATTTATATAATAAGAATTTTTAATTAATAATTAATTTTAAAATAAAATTATTCAATAAAAAGTTATTGCTTCTTGAAATGGTAAATTCTGTATTATACGTAAAGTTATATATTAAGAGTTCCTATTAATAGCTTTACTTGCCATGCAAAATTAATCAATTCAACTGATGAATTGATTTTTAAAAATATTTATAAAACTTCATACTTGATACTTTATCACATTATTTATTTAATATATTATTTAAAATATAAATAAATATTCATACTAGATAATATATTAACGAATATTTAGAATACGTAAAGTTTGATATATATCATCATAATATACAGAACAAAAAACGAGAGATAATAATTTTAAATAATTATTCTTTTTGTCTTTCATATTCTTTTAATGTGGTTTAAGATAAATTGGCCATTGAAAATACTAAATAAAAAAAGAATGATAAAAATGAAAAATACTTTTTTTAAAATTATTTCAAAAATAAATAAATTATTCTTCTTTTATATATATATATCACTTTATAATTTTATATAAAATATAAAATTAATCAATCCAACCATTAATTATTGAATGTTATTATAATGTAAATCAAGTTTATAAATTTGTATGCAAATAAAAAATCAATTATTATTTCATGACACTATTTTAATTTAGTACATATGTTATTTAATACAAAAGTAATTATCTATTATTAGATAATAAGCAAACAAATATCTAATTAATATAAAATTTATTATACATCATAAAATAGGTAATGTCAAAAAATAATTAATCGAGTTGATTAATTTTATATTTTAAAAAATATATATTAATTTATGTGATATGATACCCGTATATATTGGGAGGATATTAAGTAAAAGATAAATAAAAGAAACATTTATATGAAAATGTAAGACAAATAAATATAAATCGTATATAAAGAAAATATTAGAATTAAATTAAAAAATTATTTGACATTTTTAAATGATTAAGGAATCATTAAAAACTTTCAATATTAATCATTGCAATGATATTATTTGACAACCACCAATGCATTTGTTATTGGTGTCTATCCAGTCGGATCTATCATCACGATTCACGACAAACTGGTGATGTCACCTTATCTCCAATACTATATATGTCAAATATATATATAAATCTAAAACTAGAGGCTCTAATTAGAAGATATATTTTCCTCTCCCTCTCTCATTTTATATAAAATATATTTTTAGTCTCTTTTTAAATTAGATTTTTATTTTTTTTTAAATTTTGTTGTATATATTTATTCTTCTAACCGAATTAGAATAAGATTTAAATTAATAGATTTCATATTTTAAAAGACTAAAAATAAAAAAATCGAATTTAATAAATTTTGAATTTTTTTAACAAATTTTAAAAATAACATTTTACCCATCTTTAAATTAACAACCTTTTATTAAAATTTTACCCATCATGTTGCCTTCTCAACATTATCAGAAATTAAAATAACAGGTTTAAATGATAGTGTGTACATGGGTCGATTTAGATTAAATTTAGCTAAATTTATTATTCAACTCAATTAAAATATTTCAATACGAATAGGTTAGGTTTTTTTTTTTTCAAACTCAAACTGTATCTACTTGGTCAATAATTTTAAAATCTAAAAAACTTAAAAATTATTGTCCTAATTTCTAACGTAATAAGTTATTAGAAATAAATTTAAATATTGAAAGTGATGTATATAAATTATAACCAAATAATTAAATATATCATTTTGCAATTGTCAATTAAATTATTAAAATATTAGTAAACACTTTGAATTTAACCAGATGATTTATAAGTTATAAGTTTTTAATTGACTCATAAACTAGTTTTTGCCAAATACTGCCTATATGTATAAACATACTGTGCACGTGCAGATAAGGGTTAGATTAGTATCTATAACACAAAATTTTGTGAGTAGTTTACCTATGACTGGTTCTAAATCTATCTGATGGATAAAATTTGACACTTGTGTAGGTAATTTTTATGATTATCTATTAAATTTGGGTTATCATCTTTACTGAAAAGAAATAAGACATTTTCTGATGTGAAAAGCAGCTGTTGTTCTTCAATGGATAGATCTCATTTGTGCTTCTAACTTCTTATTCTCTTGTTTCGAAGAAACCATGAGCTTAATTAGAAGCCCATCCTTGCTGACCTAATTTCAATTGTTTGAATATGGACTCTTCCCACTCTCACTTTTAGAATATTTGCTTGTTATCGTTTTAAATGGAGGCTTAAAAATAATTTTATATTTAATTATTACGTACTTTTTCTTAAAGTTTCTTGAATTTGTAGCACGGATATATCTCAATTCTATTGTAATAAAATTAAACTCAATTATGAATTGAGAATGAAAAATCGAGATTGAACTCATATTGTGATGTCATGAATCAACTAGAGATTAATATATTAGAGAGAACCTATAAATAAATTTATATTTTTTAAAAAGTGAACATTAATGAGTACTTTATTAAAAAAAATATATGCCCCACAGAATAAGGAGTATATATAAAGTGAAATGGAGGAATTCTCAAAACTTTAAAACAAGATTCACGCATGCATTAAATCTTTATTCAATAAGGGCACATGAAGTCTTCCGATTTCCGTGTTGAAAGCTCATATGACCTATATGTAGTTCTGGTCAATCTCATATTCTTAAGTGGGATTTGATCCAATCCACGTAAAAATGAAATAAAAATTCAAATAATCAAATGCAATGTATTAAGAGATACCTTCGTGCTATGTGTGGGTGTGTGTTTGGTCCTTGTCAACGTGAATTTATATAGAGCATGAAAAATGAAGACAAAGGGATAAAGAACGATATGGGAGAATGAAAAATGAAGACAAAGGGATAAAGAACGATATAGTCCTTGTACTATTTAATAATTGTTACTTTTTCTTTTATGAAGTGATCTTATACATTTTGATACGCTAATATTGCATCGTATACGGTTTAATTTATGTTATTGTACCTTGGATACTCAAAAGTATGAAAACTACCCAAATGTCATTTTCAATGGCTCCATAAAATTGACATGCACTAACTTATTATTTTCCTATGAAAAGAAAGAAAAGAGAGGAATATTGACGCCGGGGCTTGGCTAAGGTCTAAGGGGGCACTCAAGTGTTATTAGATTCGCTTTACCTCTCAGTTGTATAATGGAAAATAAAAATCTTACAGCTGTTTTAGGTTTCTGGGGTTGAAAAGAAGGAGAAAAAAGCTGACACCTATGAGAAAGAGTGGGAGAAAAATTTACCTACATATATAATAAAATTGCCAACAACAACAATAATGGATATTGCAGAATCAACTTATATATAGTTTAAACAAATTTCAACTGTCTATGTTGCTAATAATGATTAATTAATTCATTTTTATTTGTTTACTAGTATTTTTTATTCTTAGTAGGACTCAGGACTGTGTTCATTAGTTTTGTGGAAGCCAGAAAGAGGAAAGGGAAATTTTGATAGAGTGAGACTAATTTAACCTTAAAAAGTTCCCTTAGATATAAAAATGGTTTCTATTTATAAACTTTTTTCAAATATAATACTTGAGAGATAAATAAATTAATAATCACTCTTGTGTTTTATTCTTGCCTGATATTAGTCGAACAAGAGACTATTTAATCTTAATTATTATTTTTTAATATTTTTCTAGAACTTTCTTATTCATGTTTTAAAGGGAACCATTCAACTTTAAATTCACATTCCAATAACAACTTTGTCTTTCGTGTAAAAGCTCCTTGTTTAAACCCCAGACAGTGAATGTCTGTCTTAAAGAACTAAATAAATAAATGCATGTTTAAAAATCTTCACTAAATTCTAGCAAGTTCACACAGTTTAATTTAGGTATAAAAACTGAGAATCAATAATAAATTTTGAGTTTATATATTCATATTTTTTTGTTACCATATATATTATTAATATAACCTCTTCCTATAACATCTCATAATATTATTTTTTATGGTCATATAATCTATCTTATTCTTCTTATTTCTATGGTAATGGTAAAAAAAAAAGTGTACAATATGATCGCACAAAAATAATTTCTGTAATTTTTTTTTCTACAGCATGCATTAAGTGCAAGTTGAGAAAAACACTATGCCTGATGCGATAATATTTATTAAATCATTTCTCAGATTTTAAAGGACAGTATAAGTCAATATTAAACGATCATTGATGATAATATTTGAAGTCACTTTACATGGAGCAAAATTGTTGATATGACAAAATGACACAATCATACGGGCAGTTTGAGAGATGCACTCTCTCTCTCTCTCAAGTTATATTAATTAACATAAAGTATTTATTCATTTCAAAAACATTTAAATCAATACATACAGACTGGATTTAGTACAAAGAATCCTCAGTGTTAATGTCCAATCAAATTTAAAATTAAACTGTAAATTAATCAAAAAAATCGAAGATTAAAAAATAGTACATTTTTTTTAGATTATTTTAAATAATTTTCTTACTCAACTATTAAATTAAATTTTGAATGAAATTTTAAAAATTGAACTAATATTTTTTAATATATATAAATTATTATATATTTTACATGTAATATATATATTATATTTTCTTTAATTTTTGTTTTAAATATATATTTTAAATATTTTATTTTATTTTATGTGTTCTTTATTTTTAAATAAATTATTAGTGTATTTATATTTAAAAATAATTTATTTATTTTATAAATAATATTTAATATTTAAGTAAAAAAATTAGTAATATCAAATTAAAATATTGATAAAAATATACGATAAAAATATAATCATCCAATCAAATTCAAATTGAATCAATTTTTTTTAAAAAAAATTCAAATTAAACCACACATGATTTTAATATTTAGATTAAATAATTTTTTACTCAAAATCCATTCAAACTGATACTTTGAACATCTTATTCATGTTATTTCATTAAAGTATAAATTTTTTATTAAAAATACTCACATTATAAAAAATATAGATTATCTAAAAAAATAGTATATATATATACTATTTTTACTTTTAATTATTTATATTTTGGAACGAAGCTAGAGCTTCGAATTAATGTAAAAATTAAAAAAAATATCACTTAACAAAAATAAAATGTATACATAACATATAAAAAAAAAAGTTAATATAAAAGTAATCTTTTTATGAATAAAAAGGTACATACTATAATACTAAAATAATATACGAGAAAAAATTAACTAATTTAAACATATTAACGATGTAAACAATTTTTATATTGTTTTTAATTATAAATTATTATATATAGTAAAATGATTAATTTATTGGTAATTATTTAAAAATTATACATATTTATAATAATTTTAATTATTTTTGGTATAAAAAATTCAACATTAACAATAATACATATAAATTAAATAAATAAAATACTTTTTATGTATTTTAAGAAGACTAATTTTTTTTATAATAATGTAAATATGCTTAAAAAAATTATAAGTGAGCATGACCTTCCCTCAGGTTGTTCCCTCCCTTTATATTTAACCTTAAAAGTTTATATTAACAAAAGCAGTATTGTTTAACTCACGAAAATGAATTGCACGAAACAGACAAATATACAAACTGGAACGGTAGCTTCCTTTTTTTAAAATAAATATTAGTTAAAGTTTATAAATATATATATATATGCATTTTGGTGAAAATATATAGTTCATTTGAATGTGACAAAATAGGTTTTTATAGTAAAATCTCTAATTTATTAATATATAAATCATATTTAAATTTATAATCAACCATTTAAAATGTATAAAGATTATTTTTAAATATTGATAATAGTTTAAGATGATTGAAAAAATATAATTAAAATATGAAATATTCTTAAAAAAATATTAAAAATCTAATAAAAAGAATGAAGAAAAGAAAATAATTATTTTTTATATTATATATTCTAATTTATAATATAAAAATAGATTAGAAAAGATTAATATTGATATATTTTCGATGTAAAGATTAAAATATAAGTAAAATAAATAATATTAATTATTGATAAGAAAAACCAATTAATATTTTAATACATTCATGGTTCATTATGCATCTGTATATAATATTAACAAATAATTTTTTCTTATTCAATGATAGAAATTTGTTACTTTATTCTTTAAAGTGAATTACTCTCCTTTAAAATTTTAACCTACATATTTTTATATTATTAATTAATTAAAAGTAATTTAATATATAATTTTAAATAATTATTACAAAAATTCAATTATTTTACCATACATAACATTTTTATGATCAAATAATAATATAAAATATATATTATCAATATATTTTATCTAAATTCTAATTAAAATTTTAAATAATTAAATATTTTTAATATATAAAATATAGTATAATTAAATTTCATATTAAACACATATCTTTGGATATATATATATATATATATATATTTTTTAGATTTGTAATAAAACATTTAAATTGTGATACAAAATTATTTCAACTATTGATAATTTTTTAAAAATTATTAAAACATAATTTAGAGATAAAAATAAAAAATTAAAAAGAATAAATATCTAAAAATATAAATAAAGATAAAATAAATATAATTTAAGATAATTAAATTTTCTTTTTTACAAATTTAATAAAAAATATTAAAAGTATCTAATTAAAAAAATAAAAAATATTTTAATTTATAATATAAAACTAAATAAGTATAAGGAGAATATAATGATTGATGGGATCAAATCAAAACGTACTGTAACTATCTTTTTTCCAGATGTTATTGAAGTAAATTCAGAACAATTATTTTATTGAATAAGTTTTGGATATCGTACGCCGCAATGCAATCATTTTTACTTTGTTGTCAGCGTAACATTTGGGGCGCCCTTAATCAATCATCACTTCATTCATCACAGTACAACTGCGCTTTTACTTTTTAGATGTGTGTACGTAAATTTCATTTTATAAATAACATTATTTTTTTTCTAGACAACATATATTCAAAAATAATTTTGAGACAAATATTATTTGAAAACTTATTACTAAAATTGATTTTAAACGTATAATTATTAAAATAGATTTTACCTATATAAAATGTTACAAGTGAATCTAAAAGTTAATCGTAAGAAATATATATATGAACTCAAATTATGGATTCAAATTTAAGTAGATTAAAAAATTATTAGAAATAATTTTAATCAAACTTAAATTTTAACCACCTAGATTAAGTCCTAATGAGATGTTAAATACTATGGTAAATAAAAAAATCAAATTCAAAAACTATTTGAACTCAAGCTGAAGGAATTTGCATATGAAACCAAATATTAATTCTGAAGAATAATTTTTTTAAAAGAAAATTATCTTTTATATAACAAACAAATAATTTAACTTATCAACAATAATAAAATTAATTTAATTAATTTTAACTAATAACATCATAATTTAAACTTTTATTTAAAAAATCATAAAATGTAATAATTTAAGTAATAGTTATATTTAATAGTACTACACATGATATAAAGGATGAATTTTTATTAATTAATATATCTTATATTGTTAATAGATTAATTAATGCATTACTTACATGAAAAATAAATGAGTGTCTCGTTAATAGAATTTTTAACACAATTATCTTTAATATTATATTAATAGTGATTATAAAATTATTTTATATCTACAATATTATTAAACTTAAAAATTTATCTATTTATTTTTTATATAATAATTAAGGCAATATAATTAAAAAAAAACTACCTAGTTTTTATTTTATAGTAAAAATAATTTTCTAAATATTTTTAATGAAAATGAAGACGGCTAAACTAATGCAGGTAAAACTCTCCTTTTAAGTCTCTAAAAACTATTTTTATTTAATAAATATAATTACAAAATGCTGTAAGTAATATTAATTTATTAGGGGTCGATAAATATTTTTTCTAATAAGAGATTCTTTGTTATATTATAATTTGTTTGTTTATAATTTTTTTTTTCATTTTATCACCCATTGACATCATTCTCTCTTTGCATCATTTTCTGTACTCTTTTACACACAATATCTGTACTCCTTATTACATTTTTTTTATCTTTATTACAATAATATTTATAATTAAATTTTTTAAAATCAAAATGATGAAAATTTTACCAAAGGCAAGATAAATAATTTCTCGATAAAAAATTAAAATGAATTGATTTTAATGTTAATTAAAAAAAAGAAATGTTAAATATGAATGATAATATTAATTTTTTTTTTTTAAAAAAGCTTCATTTGAAGAGCTTGCTTATAGTCTAAATGACAAATAAACATTGGCTGAGCCTATGAAAATCAGAAAATGAAACAACTCCAAATCATACTCCTTATGTCTCGTCCAAGCAGCAAGAAAACGGAAAAGGATGATCCTTTTTGTCATAAACAACATTGGAACAAAAAAAAAAAAAGAAAAGAAAAGAAAACTGAAACCAACTTAATTCTGTAATTACTAATGTCAAAGGGGATGGCCATCCCTTGATGTCCAAGGATTAGCAGGAACTTGAATGCAAGGTTATCCATATCCAATGGAATGACTAGATGTCTAAAATATTCATATTATTTTATTTTTTACATAGGAAGTGTAAGCACCTATATAAAGGTAGCTTGGTAAAGAATCGAATTGAGTTGGGAGCTTGTTGGAGTAAAATGGTTATCAATTTAATGTTTGCATGAATGGTAGTCATAGCTATAAATAACCACAGGAAGACCCTAGAAAGGGGGCAAGCTTGGGGGAAAACGCACAAGCATCCATTGTCTCTCATATGTAGCAAAATGAGTCCATCCAATTTCCTCAAGCAAAGAAAGCTTTAATTCATAGAATTTCTTCTTTGCAGGCTCAGCATCATCTTGAATAATGTCACTCAGTACCTGAATCCGGGGGAACAAAGGTTCACGTAAGATTAGTATAATTTATTGGATCCTCCTTAACTAATACCCTAAGGATATTAGTAACGGACCATTAACTAAATAAACCTCTTTGCCAATACAAACTTTCTACCTTTTATTTTCTTGACAAATATTTATTAAAAGACACTTTCCCAAAAGTCTATGATCATCAAAATAAAAAGCCACTTTCAGAAAAGGTAGAAAAGAATAGATCTTACTAATAAGCAACAAACATAGTCACTAGTTTACATGCCCACATGGGCAGTGGATTTTGATTATGTTCAAGCCATATACAGATTCTACATTATTTAGTCCTTTTACCCGGAGAATGATATCCAATGAAACCAGTGTTTGTAATTTTAGCTTGGAAAACAGAAGTTAAATGGTACTGGGTGGTTCAAGGATTTTGTGAAATATGGAGGAAAAGTCAAGCATTTGAAAAGTGGTTTGTAATGTATTAGGCATGTGTGTTCCATTATTTTAATTTTCTTATTTCTGATGTTTAAATGGGATTAATTAACTAGATTTTTTTTTTATTCAGAACTTAAAGCCTATGACAGATAAAACTTATTTTACCAATCATACTAGTTCAAAATTCTTATTGTAGAAATAAATTTGAATTAGTAATTAGAATTAAACAGCATTTGTTATTGCCTCTTTTTTCTCTAATTGCTCTATTTTCTTCCAAAAAGTTCTTGAGCACATGTTTTCAGGGACTACTAAAAAATCTATGGTCTGTTGTCAACACTGAAGTAATAGTAGGGGAAAATTCTGTATAATGATGTCAGAATTTGTGTAAATAGGGTATATCTTTATGTAATTATGGAAATTAGAGATCCTTGTATTTAGGACTGTATTTATGACTCATTCTATGTATAATAATACTCTCTGGTGTGTAAGTTATACACACTGATTCTCTCCTATGGTTTCTCATATTCCTCCATCTCAACAAATGACACTCTAGTTTTTGGCAAGCTTCCAAGCAATTCAGTTTTTGGTCTTAGACTATAACACATTTTGCTACCCCCGACATTTGAGAGCCCAAAAAATGCACATGATGACAAGTGCATGCTTGAGCACCCAACAAGCACGCACACATGCAGTGTTGCTTCCCCTGCACATGTTATTTGTGTTTGACTTATACATGGGAAATGGAAAGGAGAAATGGAGGGGGAAGAAAGGAGAAGAGGACTATATCCATAGAGGAAAAGGACAACGGTATCATTAAGATTTCTTACATTGCTTCTTGCTCTTATCCTCTTTCTTCTCCATCATGTCTACCTAATTTTTCTTAGGGATTTGATGTAATTGATCTTTACAGTTTATTTAGTTTCTAATTTGTGTTTATCTCATTGCTTAATTCTTTATATGACTTTAAGAATTTGACCATAGAATTTAACTCAACTCTACAAAACTAACTTGAAAGATGAAAGACTACCCAAGCTTTATAAGACTACATTGATTATATCTCTAGTCAATGTGGGATCTCAACACACCCTCCTACACACAACTAGAAAAATGGAATATAGACAAATGTGAGTGGCCTAATAACAACATCCTCTCACACCTAGGAATAGACAATAGACATCTAGAGCAATTTGTGTTTAAGACTTAACTCAAACCTCACAAAACCAGTTTGAAAGGAGAAGACTGTGTCATATCTCTAGTCAATGTGGAATCTCAAACAATAATGATTGATTTGGTGATCATGTATGAATTGGGAATTTGATGCATGGTTTTGTAAGGATATCATGAATATCGCATTTTGTCTTTATAATTATATATTTTTTTGTTATTTATGTTATTTTTAAGCCATTCATATTTATCCTATAAAAAGGAAGATTAAAAATTGTATTATTCAACTCAATCAATATACAATTTCTTTTACTTTCAATTTGGTATCAGAGCTCCCGATCGAGCTCTGTTTTCACTGCTTCACTCTAATGAACTGCTACCCTCTTGCAAGAGTGCCAAACTCGTTAATTTTCTCTACCCTTACCAAAGATTTGTGATAATGGTAGAAGATAAAGTCGTTATTTTTGGACCTAATGAAATTCCAAATTTAGTAGGTTTCTCTCGACTTGTCGATTATAATTCTCTCAAAAGATGCAAGAAGTTAAATCATATGAAGAAAGTAGTCCACCTAGAGATGATCCTTCTACCTCGCAACTTGACCAGGATATTCAAGCTTTTAGTAAAGAGATGGACCTCCTCTGAGCCTTCCTAAACTCAACAAGTAAGCCTCTTGCCTCGTGTACCTTGACCACGAAGAATTCCTTCAATATTTCTAGTTTAGTTCCACAAAGCATCTTGATCCTTAACTCTAGGACAATATCATATAACCTCGTTTCCTTCATATTTTACATCATACTTTAAAGTATAAAAAATGCAACTTATTACTTATTACTGTTATTAATAGAGACCGTGTTCCTATTGTTGGATTTGGCAATGTCCAACTTCAGTCCTCTTTATCCCTACACAATGTTTTTCATACATAGGCTTATACAAGATTGGAATTGTGTAGTAATCTTTTTTGGTTCTCATTGTGTTGTTCAAAATCTTACAAGGGGGAGAACGATTGGAGTTGCTAAAGAGGACAATTGGAGACCGTGTTCCTATTGTTGGAGTTGGCAATGTCCAACTTCAGTCTTCTTTATCCATACACAATGTTCTTCATGTTCCTAAACTAGCTAACAATCTTATCTTTATACATAGGCTTATATAAGATTGAAATTGTACAGTAACCTTTTTTTGTTTTCATTGTGTTGTTCAAGATCTTACAATGGGAAGGATGATTGGAGTTGCTAAAGAGCAGGGTACTACTTACAACATACAAAGATAGGTAACAACACCAATAAGGAGGATTTGCCTTCTAGTCAACGGGCAACCTTAGAAACTTGGGCAGCTTCCCAAATTTGGCTTCATCATAAACATCTTGGACATCCACAATTTAGTTTAAGGCAATGTTTTCATATTTATTTACAAAAGAGTCTATCGAATCCTTTAATTGTGATGTTTGTCAATTTTCAAAATACTATCGTGCAACATTTTCTCCTAGTAATAATAAAAATCTTGTTTCTTTTGATCTTATTCACTTTGATGTGTGGGGGCTAGCTAGTAACTCTATTCAGGGGCTAAGTGGTTTGTATCATTTATTGATAATTGTACCCGTGTGACATGAATATTTCTTATAAAACATAAATTTGAGGTTTGTCAAATATTTATCGTTTTTTCCACCTTGTCAAAAACCAATTTGGTAAATCTATTAAAAGACTACGGTTAGACAATGGTATCAAATTTGTATATCTTGAATTCTCCAAGTTTTTTAAAGATAATGGTGTGGTTAATGTACGAATATTCCCCAACAAAATGGGGTTGCGGAAAGGAAAAATTGTTCATCTCCTTGAGGTTTTTAGAGCCCTCCTCTTCCAAATGTCTATACCTAATGTCTATTGGGAGAAGCTATCCTAACTGTCACCTATCTCATCAACAAGGTATTAGTTCAATTAAACATATGTTATCCTTCTTTTCTTCTTCTCCCCTAATGTTAAGCTTACCAAGTCATGTCTTTAGGTGTGTTGCCTTTGTCCACTCTCACAATCCACATTGTGGGAAGTTAGATCCTAGAGTTGTCAAATGTGTTTTCATTGGTTATCCCTCAAATAAAAGGGTTTAAGTGTTGGGATGAAATACTTTCTTGTAGAGGTTGTATATTCCAAACAAGATATCTTTATCTCCTAAAGGAAGTATGTACTCGATCTCCTCAAAGGAATAGGAAAATTAGGATGCAAGACCTCAAGGGTACCTATTGAATAGAACCATAGGATTGGGTGTGAAGAAAGCCTAACCATAGAGAAGTCTCAATATCAAAGGTTGGTGGGAAAATTGGTCTACTTATCCCACATTAGGATAGATATTGCCTGTGGTGTTAGTGTGGTCAGTCAATTGAAAGGATCCTCTAGTATTTGAAGGCAAGTCCAAGAAAAGGACTATTGTTTATAAAAGAAGGTACATTGTCCATGAAAATATATACAAATGCAGACTATATAGGATTAATTATAGATAGAAGATCCACTTCCAGATGTTGTATGTTTCTGGAAGGAAATCTAGTAACATGGAGGAGCAAGAAGCAAAATGTGGTTGTTCAATCCAGCGCAGAAGCAGAATTTCGAGCAATGAAACATGGTATATGTGAAGGATTGTGGATGAAGATTATTGTTGTTGACCTCAAAGTAAAATATGAGGGACCTATGAAGTTGTACCGTAACTACAATTCAGCTACTAGATTGCCCATAATTTAATCCAACACAACAGGACAAAGCACATAGATATTGACAGACACTTCATTAAAGAGAAGTTGGACAGTGGACTTATAGTCACAACACATATTCTTACGAGGCTCTAAGCGGCAGATGTTTTTAGCAAAGGGGTCCCTACAACTAGATTTCAACAACTCTAACAAGTTGGGAATGATTGATATTCATTTACCAACTTGAGAGGGAGTGTTTGAGATATAATAAATATCTCATTAGGATATCATAGATATCTCATTAAGATATTATAAATATAAGGATATCATGAATATCACTTTTATCTTTTTGTTATCTTTTGGTTCTGTTTTAGTTTATTTCTTTTTCAATCTCAATTACTTAAATTTTAAGAAAATCTTTTGATTTTTATTTTGTTTCATTTTAGTTTACTTCTCTCAATTTCATTTACTTGTTAATTACTATTTAGAGCTCTCTTTTTCCCAAGTTTGTCGTCTAAATAGTATTAATTATAGCAATTGGTACTTGGCATCCACAATACCAAAGGATGATGCAAACCCAGACCCAAGGCCCAAGAAAATCTTTTGATTTTTATTTTGTTTCATTTTAGTTTACTTCTCTCAATTTCATTTACTTGTTAATTACTATTTAGAGCTCTCTTTTTCCCAAGTTTGTCGTCTAAATAGTATTAATTATAGCAATTGGTACTTGGCATCCACAATACCAAAGGATGATGCAAACCCAGACCCAAGGCCCAAGAAAATCTTTTGATTTTTATTTTGTTTCATTTTAGTTTACTTCTCTCAATTTCATTTACTTGTTAATTACTATTTAGAGCTCTCTTTTTCCCAAGTTTGTCGTCTAAATAGTATTAATTATAGCAATTGGTACTTGGCATCCACAATACCAAAGGATGATGCAAACCCAGACCCAAGGCCCAAAATAACTAAGGTTTTTGAGAGGAGGCCCAAGAGGAAGGATGCACCTAACTAGACTATGAGGTGTGATGCACCTAATCAACTTTAGGGGGGAGAGAGAGAAATAACTAATTGTCTATGTGGCAGTGGTAGTGGGGTGCGTGGGATGCATTGTAGGAGAGAGGAGGCTGGAATTAGTTCAGGCTTGGGAGAGAATTGGGCACTCGAATCTGTCCAGATTATTTCTCCATTTTGTTTTTGGTATTTTTTCAAACCCAGTCCTGTAATCCCTTTCATACAGGTTTGGATTTCTCATATTAATACAGTACATCAGTCTCTGTTTTCATTTTATCTTCTGGTGCCTATCATTACACTTGCCAATTGACCAACACACGACATACTTGTTGCAATCCTTTTTAGGTGGAGAGGGGAAATTGGAATCTTGAAAGAATGAATTAGGAATAGTAGTGTGTGTCTATAGTATTTATTTGGAGTTTGAGACACAACTTGCGTCAGCAAGAGGACTTTTGTGGATAGGCGAGGTGAATAGTGTGGCTAGAGAATCCTACATATGACAGAGGGAAAAAGGGAACTAAAGATTCTGTTAGATTAGAAATTAACAAGAGAGTCGTCCATGGAAGCAACTAACAAGACTTGAGCAAAAGAAAATACCTTCAATGCTGTTCCAAGCCTTTGACTACGCCTCTCGTTTGTCACAAAGAGGATTCCATATTTTGTACACTTGACATCAACCCATTTCTTCAGTTCATTGAAGTTCTCTTTGAACAAGTCTGGATGAACGCCATCATCCTTGGATTGCTCATTAGTTTTGTTCCCATCTTGTTTTGCACCTTCTGTTGCAGCCGAAGCCAAGGACTTATCTACCTCCTTTGACAATATACAAGTCAAGCATTTCAACTTTTATTTGATAAACAATAATTAAATGCCACTAATATCATAATGAAAATCTTTGACTTATTCTAACACATAACACCATAAAATTGCAGTTTTACATGATCTAACATAAGTCCAAAATCAAAAGAAGAGAGTAGCATTAATTATGCTGCATGATCTCTATGGTTTGAGCTCAAGAGAGGAAAAAAATGTTGCTCCCTGCATACAAGGATATTTCCTAATTTTGGTGTAACTACTAACAAGTATATTTTATAAGATTGAACATTGATTTATTAGAATTGAAAATGGGTTGAGTTCCACTCAATCCTAAAAGCTAACTCAAGAGGAGAAGATTGTCAAAAGAGTACTTTGGCCATATACCTAGCCAATATGGGATCTTAACACCCCCCTTACCTAGCCATGTTAGAGCTAGGCATGGACTAGGCCTATCTTAACCTCAAAGACTAGTTCAAATGGAATGGGTTGCCTAAGTCATTATAAGGATAGGATTACCTTGGCTATATATCTAGCCAATTAGGGATCTTAACAGATTTAAACAAATACAAGGTTAAACAAGTTTTCAAGTTAACCTAACACGACAAATGGAGCAGGTTGAACGCATTTTCCAGGGGACAGAACTTAGATCAAGTTCCTTATATCTTTGCCATCAAGTTCCCCAATCAAACAATGACATTTGGATGTTCTTTCTAATTTTAAATAACCAGCATTAAAATATGTATTGCAGTTTTTAAAAGAACATTCATGTGTCATTATTTGATTGGAGAACTTGATTGGAAGGATCTAATTATCTAAAGGACTTTATCTAAGTTTTGGCCTTTTTAAATATCATTTGCAAGGTATTTTCCTCTGTTTTGCATGTATGGATATTATAATTGTTGATAATGTACGATCATTGTTTTAAAAAAACATAAAAGCTCTAACCTTTAAAGATTCAATTTCTGTCAGTGCAAGACCCTTTTGGTAAAGTGCCTCTGCCAACTGATCGCGGGTTGATTCCATCTTTTTCTTGATTTTCTACAGTGAGATTAAAATATCATTGATTATACCAACAAACTGCAAATTGAAAATCCATCGTGTAGGTAGTAATGTAGTACCAAAATTCATTTGGTCAGGTGGAATGAACTTGCATAATAAATTTAGCTAACAATTGATTTAACACTTTATACACCAGAAGGCTATAATATGTTTGTTTACACCATCATGTCATCATCTTCACACAAACTATTGGACAACCAACTTCTATAATAAAAATTCAAGCACCAAAATCACAGTTAATCATGTAAGATTGCTAAATGTTCTGAACAAATAAATAGCATTCACATGCAAGTCAATGGCGGGGATAACTAAAAGCATAGGGAACATTGATACGTACCTCTTCTTCCTCATCTTCTGGATCGTTCTTTAGTGCAAAAAATTTTGCTAACTCTTCTCTATCAATACTGTCAATCACCTCATTTGCTGCATCAATAACCTGCAAGGTGTATTCATAATTGCAGTAGAATAGCACTAAATTTCATCAATACAAACATTGGATAGAGTTTTTTATATCAGTTCTCACTAGACCAGACTCATAAATTTCAGAGAATTTAAAAATTATTTTGGTTTCTTTTATTTTTCATGCATGATAATTATGATAATATCACAATTCAAAGGTAAGATTGGTAAAATTTGAATTTTAAAAAAAAAAAGATATTTAATGGTGTAGGTTATGCTAAAGTCACTTGATCCCCAGATCCATTGAGAGTTTGAGAGTTATATCACAGATACACCAGTAGGTGATTCTTATAGGACAAAATTTCCATGAAATCCAAATGTGAATCAAAAGTTCGCAACATGTAGATCATGCTCTCAAAATTTAATATTGGTAACTTATTAAGTTATTACGTTCTTAATATTACAAGAGATGATACATTAAATATAAGAAATTGTAAGATTTCAAAAATATACAAGAAAATATTGTGGTTAGGAAGGAAAATCAGAGAGAGGGAAAGGGGGTAGTAAACTAATGACTCCAACAATAAGTACCTCTTCATGATGATGGAATTTGTCTTTCATATAACTCCTAGACACTAAACCTTCCAAAATCTTTGCAAGCAATGGAGTATGCTTTGGATATTCAGACTGCAAGGAAACATAAATTTTGTAATTATTTAATTTTAACATTTAATATAGAGAATAAACAGCTGAATACTGTTTTGAAAAACAGTAAACCATATATATACAAAATCTAGCAAAAGAAGATCAAATCAATAGAATTTTAAGAGTAAAGAAACAAATAAATGTAGTCAACGACCAAATTAAACATTCAAATAAAATTATATACTACTGACTTTGAGTGAGGCAGACAACTTCTTCCATTCCAAGCACTCTTCATCGCTGTCTTGTTTTACACCCCCAAGGACTTTTATTTTTGCATCTCGCACCTGATGGACAAGTCAAGGACAACTTAAAAGTACCATCAGGACAGAAGATATACAATTTGAAATCTGTAATATCTACTTTGTGGCAAATCAGAACTGTAAAAGAATGTTTTCAGGATTTGGAGATGGAAAAATAAAAACAATTATGACCCTCCCCCAAGGACACAAGATATTCTTACAATAATTTGTTAAATATAGTATACATGTATTTCTAAACTGTTGCAGACATAAACAGAAGTGTACATATCTTCTACTCGTTAATGCTAAAGCCAAGGTTTATCTATCATTCTTCGATTAAATTATTAATAAATTATTTTTGATAAAAATTAGCTTTATTAGAGAGAATCAGAGAAATGAAGGAAAATACTGGCCATAAGGTGTCTTGCCAAGCATTTAAGAAAATAAACACACAAAAGAACAAGAGAACTCAGATTTATCTTTATTGGATTAAATTATTAACCAATATATAATTTTATATTCAAGATAATAATGGGAAATTCTACAAAGACGAGTTTCAGTTATAGAATCAACAAATACAAAATGTTGAAGAATGTTATTCAGTTAAATCCATAAAGATTTAAAGTTATATTTTAAATTTAAAATATAATTATATTTTATGTTCTATTTTATTATGTCATACAGTTATACTTTATTTAAGGTCTATACAAAATGTAACTCAAAGAATAAATATTTAAAATAATTAAGAATTTTAATTAGATAACAATACACAAGCTCCCTTTTTTTATGACAACATGCTTAAGCAAAAATACACGCAGAAGACAAAATATTCAGTCATGCCAAAAGCAAAATACATGAATATGACTTGCATACCTCTTGTTCTAAGCGTTCAGAAACTGTCTTCTTGGAAGATAAGGAAGAATTTTTTCCCTTGTCCTCATCAATCTTTCAACAAATATGATTAGACCTTAATTTATAGCATATACTTTATAACAGTTGATACATCAACACTTATTGGTGTGTACAACTATAGAGTACAAAGAAAGATCTTAAGGGAGGTAACGGCATAAGGTAGAGAATAACCTTAGGGGGAATGATATACGAAACCAGATATGACACAGGATGCTTTTCTGGATTTTTATGATCCCCTTGACCAGCAAATGATAGTTTCCCATATGATATTGATCCCACCAAAACAGATCCTTGTAGAGAGTTCTGTGGAAATAATACTACAAATGTTATTACATTTTAACAGTAGTCCAATTGAAATACCCAAAAGGTTAGGCAAGGAGAACAATATACCTTAGGAAGCTTGTCTTTTGGTGGAGGACCAACATAAAATCCTTCTTTTATCCTATCAGTAAGCAAACATTAGTACCACAGCACAAGTTGACATTTAAACCTTAAGGAGCTAGGTAGGGACTATAACCTAGTTACATACCCTGGAACTAACGATGAGGACTTAAAGGAACCATTTCCCATCAGTGGACCATCTGGTTGAGAGAAAAAGCATAACCGAATGATCTCCTAGAAATAAAGACAAACATAAATGGTAATTAAATAAATATATAGAAGGAATGGAAGTGATCTGAGTTTTGATGATGTATTTAAATTTTACATCCTCTACAAGTATTCCAAGAAGTGTCAGTTAATTGTGAGATCACAATTTTAAGACTTCTACAAAAAAATATTTCAAATGTAAGAACTAATCAAATGAGAAGCTTCATTCTAATTCTCCCTATTTTAATTCATGTAGCAATACTTCTACTGCATGTTTGGATTAGCTTATTATGAAAACGGATCAGTTTTGTTTTATGTCAGCTTCCCGGGGGAGCTTTTGGGAAAAAACAAAAAGTGATTTTTCGAAGAATTAAGCTATTATTATGGCAACACCACCTTTAGCATCCAATGCCAATATCATACAAAATAATTGAATAAAATTTTCAGTTATCCTTATCATCTTTAATATTTTAAATTCAGTTTTTCCTTCTATAATTTTTGGGAACAATCAAGGATATATTCTATGATTGAAATTATATCAATTCTGTTACAAGAGAAATTCTATTTTTCTAAATGTTTGAAATTTTCAAGTACAGATAGTATACTTCATACAAAGTAAAATATAAAATTTCCATTTGTAAAAACAATTTGCTAGCCACGTCGTCAAAAAAAGTTGCACAATACAAAACCATTGAGCATCAAGAAGCCTTATAGCCAGAGAAATAGAATTTGGTTGATGATTGAAAAAACGTACAATCATGACAAATGAGACTAGTTAAAATACAAGGGATACAGAGAGTTTTTCAGAATATGACATTCTACCTTCTCTTCTAAATTTCGCTCAATGAATAACACCAGTTGTTTCATCTTTTCCAAAATCTGCAAGTTGTCATGCCTGAAACAATAAATTATCATGAGTATAGGATCATGTTTGATGCATCTTTAAGTATCAATATTATTTAAACCAAGAAATATTACACGTAATGAATAGTCCAGTTCTCTTATGCAGACATTAACAACTAGACCAAGCTTTCAAGTCCTTAAAACAGAAATACTAGAATATTCAATGTTTATTTTGAATATCCAAAAGCAGAATAACTATCCACAACCAAACATCAAGCACCATAAGGAACAAACAAGCATAAGTGCTCATCCAGCATATGCTAATTGCTAAGAAAGAGTTGTACCTCAAATATAGCTGTAAATTGTATTCTCCCTTGGGAAGTTTTGTAGAGCTCGGATAGGCATCTCCACTTGAATATACTTGCTATAATCAGAATGTATAAATATGAAAACAAATTACAAGAAGCTTACTGTTGGAACATATTTGACATGGTATAAATATGACATGGGATATTCAACATGTGTTATTTGTGTACAGTGTACAAAATATTTCCATGTAATCTTTTTTCAGTTTTCATTTCCTGTAATTATGATAGCAAGATTTTCACCGTAAATACTAGGCTAGAACTAGTATATATATGTAATTCCCTTGTACACTAATGATCAAAAAATAAAATATAGTTTCTTAATACACTTCTCAAATTGGTATAGAGCTACCGATGTTGAGGGCTCTACTTCCACACTCCAACCCTAGCTGCCTTCATTGAGGCCACACCCAGCCGTCTCCACTGAGGCACCCTTCCAACAACTGCCTTCATTGTGCATGTTATTGTTCTCTATTTGACCACCCAGAACCCAAAGACTCATTGCCCGAAGCTGCCACATGCACCCTGCCAACATTGAAACTCGACAGTACCGGTACCAGCAGACTCATTCGCCCTTGCTAAGAAAACCAAGCAAACGAACAGGAGCAGCAACTGGCTTTGTCACTAACAAAGAATGAACTAAGGTCGATGCACCTTGTTGCTGCAGAATGTCATGTGACTCTGTAGCAGAAGAAAGCAATCATGTTTCTGGCTAGGAGACTTGTGATACCATGTCAAGAAATTTTGGCTTGATGATCTCTTTGATTCTATTTTCCTCCATAAACAGCACCGACTCATTTGCAACTATTAATGAGAATTTGATTCTAATTTCTGATTTGTACAGCCTAAATTATAATTTCTAAATATATACAAATTATAATTAGTAGGCCGATTCTTATTACTAATTTATTCAAAATATAATAGGGAACAAATAATAACAGATTCCCTTATTAATATCCACATTTTGAATGATCTCAAAATAAACTATGGAGTCCCTATGAGACTTCTCCGTGACACAAATCTGCCATTAGCATATAATTCAGTCAAGCATGACAGGATAAAACACATAAATTGGTACTTAGTTAAGAAGTTGGACAATTGTATATATCCATTCACCAACTAGAGTGGGAGTGTTGGAACATATTTGACATGTAAATATGGCATGGGATATTTAATGTGTTATATGCATATCATGTGTATAGAATATTTTCATGTAATTTTATTTCCTGTAATTATGACAAGATTATTTCCCTGTAATTACTAGGTAAGAACTAGTATATATATAGAAAAATGAAAATAATATGCAATTTTTCAGTCCTCTTTTCAAGTCTTACTATTCCCCCTCCCCCCAAACTTTCATCTTTAAAAGCAAAATGGAAATTAAATATCATAATACCTTATTTGAATCGGAAATGATATAAAATTGAGACTCAAATTTAGTATCATATATCCGATCATTTAGAAATGGTATTTGGGGTTTTATTTCAGCTCCATCTTCCAACTTGATCTTGTATCTGAAATCAGAATACCGAGAACAGGCCATCTAAAAGTTGCAAAAGATAAATAAAGCAGATAATCAAATCTATAACTACTCACATTAATGTCAATGCTAGTATCTGTTTTCCAGAGGGGAGTTTGTCACGATCACTTGAAAGTGCACTAATCTTAGCATCTATTGGTCGATACGGGACCCTTATCTGTATGTTTAACAAATTAGGAGAATAAGTTAAACCTCATTACTGTCCCACATCACAAGCATATAAAGGAAAGCACCAAAAGAAGTTAAATTTTACAAGATAACCTTATTTAGAATTGCTACAGGTGCAAGTTTCTCAGATGCCAGTAGCGCTTCTGCATCAATTCTAATTGGTGCTTCACTCCCATCAAGTACGATTTCCTTTTGATTGACTTTTATACCATGAAACACAACCTTAAATTTTATATAAATTAGCAAGATTGTATTTTCAACAATGAGAAGTTATGAGAAAAATTACAATCACAAGAAAATAAGACATCCTTTCTCTTCAGAGGGTCCAATAATATGCAAGGCCTAGTTACAAAAAGTGTTGGGCCTTGAAGGAGTGTTTATTTCTTCATAAAATATGACTATATACAAACATAAACACATACACTTCCACATCTAAAGTCTTTTGGTGGAGGAGCAACACAAAATCCTTCTTTTATGCCATCAATAAGCAAGCATCGTTAGGTTAAAAATGATGGAAAATTATGTTCACTTTGAGAATTAATTATCAGTACTTTTTATACAACCATTCATATCAAGGAAGTAATGTTTACTATAGTGGCTGCAAAGCCCATTGCAGTAGCCGTTTGTTTTAGACAAGTTTTGGCCTCTAGCTCCCCTTTGGACAGTGAGAAGTAGTCATTTATAATTAATTTAGGAATTCAATATTTGTCTTTGGCCCTGTTATTTTCTTTAATTATTGATCATGATAGGAACATAACTGACCATCTTGCATTTTAATCAAGACTAAGTTTCAGCTGATGATGCTAATCAAACCCCACACACAGTTTGAGGTCATCTGATACTAGGAGAGATTCCTTTAAGCTTATTAATGTGGATTGCAAATAGTAGGTTATAAACTGATTGTAGAGGAATGCTAATTTCTTTAAGGGGAAGCCCCTATCTGTCTAGAATTGCTTGGACATGGTTATTTTGTTGACATCTCTTCAGAGTTGCTTAGCACACCGATACTTCAAGAATCTCCTTGTTATTATTTTATATGCAAAGGGATTGGAGAGCTCTCTTGTAATAATTTTTTGGAAGCTTTATCTGTAGCACCTTCTCTTGCTTATCATGGAAATCTTATTTTCATTGCACTCCTTTCCTCCAAGTAAATTTCTTTTAATCCCCTTCACATTTAGTGACACACAGCAATAAGCTCTTGGCAGCCATTACCAAATAAATAAGATGGTGCAATAAAGGAATTGAGATACATCCACAAGATCACCTACTGAATGAATGAGAAACAATCATTATGTAGCTTGTCCAATTCAATAAAATAGGAGAATTAGTTTTATTAAGAGAGCAAAAATTACCCACACATCTGAGAGGGGAAATAAGTTCTACAAACATGAATCCTGTTACCTCAAGATCCACGCTAGTAGTATCATGACTCCCAATGCCACTTGACCAAAACTGAGCTATGACTAACTCCAATGTCTGACCTCCTACTACCTTAAAGGTGAAGCTTTTGGCACCAGGGGAAGAAAAAGTTATCACATTCCTCCGTGTAAAAGGTCTTTGCAATGGACATATCTACACATAGTGAGCATGTCAAAAGAAGGACTATACTTAATCTACAATAGTTTCAAGCTGCAGATTGTACCTGAACTGTATGCACAAAAAATCTTCGAGCTGTATCAAAACTTGATGCATTCATGGTTGCTTCAACCCAAGATGCACCATGTGGCACTTCTATATATTTCCTCTCTACATGGCCTAGTGAAGCAAAAAATTAAGTATTAGTTTTAGGACTAAAAAATACAAACTAGATCAGAATAGAAAATGATAAATTATTTAAATGCAATAAGATTTCTGGAAACATTTTCAATCTAAGGTAAAATATAAGGCCATCATGGATGGATCACATCATATGTAGATCCCAAATTCCAACCTAAGAATGCCAACAGAAGAAAGAAGCACAAAGAGAAACTCAATTGACTAAAAGCACACCTGGCTGGAATAACATCTTTGCAAATGAAACTTGAGGAGGTCTGTTAGTTACAGCCATGGGCTTGGTTATAGTAATTGGAATTCTGAAAAGAGGACCACGCCATGGTGCTTTGCAGTCAATACCATAGACCTCATAATAATGCAGACCATCATTTAAATCGGTAGGATCCACAAATATGCTGAAAGTAGAAGATAACTTATAAGTCATCAATACAACAAAACAAGAAATTAGCATCACCGAACAACAACCATGTTTGATTGGGTACAGTATGTGTCTTGGTTTATGCACATATTTCTGTTACTAGTTGCTGTTCATTGTCATCTAGAATGTTCCTAAGTCAGTCAATCAGCTGGTGTTCTGTCAGAATGTTAGGTAGTAGCACTGCAACTGCAAGTTAGTTAGAAGCTTGTTGAACAAGCTTAAATTAGAATAGATTACTCAGTTTTATTTCACAAAGATTTTCAGATTTTCTCTCTCTTTAGAACTCTTTTACTGTTGAAATAAAAAGGAAAGAAACATAAATTGTTGATGGAAAAACAATGTTTAAGCAGAAAAGTTTAAGGATGATAGAAGTGAAAGATTAGATATTATAGTAAAAACAATTTCAAGGACAATAAAATTTTGATGATGTATATTCCCTTGAAAGTACCATGGAACTTTTTTTTTTTCACAAAACATGCCTAGTTTTATCACTGGAAATGGAAAGTTCATGTTACCTAATAGTAGTTTAAGACCAAAATTATAATAGCATAAAATAAACAATGCTTATCAGAAATTTTCAATAAATATAACATTATAACCCTATTTAAAAACTACACATGGTAAGGCCTATGATTTATTAAAATTCCATAGTTATCTAAATTTCACAGCATACACGGAGAATGAAAGGATAATGATAAAGGACAGATGACTAACTTGAAGGTGCAGCCATTATGAGTAAGCAGTAGATACTCAGGGGCTTTCACAACTGTTTTATTTGAAGAGTGTAACTCAATGCACTCCTCGAACACAGCCAATTCTTCAAGCTTGTTGGCATCTTCATGAAATTTTGGATCAACTTGCACCATCCACTGCCAATAAGTACAATAAATTTCAAAAGAAAATTACCAATTCAGAGCACAAAGGAATTCACTATAAAATACTATACTGGTAATTGATAACAAAGATTCAAATATGCATACAACAACAAAAGCCTTATCTCACTACATTAAGAGATTCAAACATACATAGATTTGATAAAATAAATCTAAGTAGAACTATGAAAGCAACTACTACAGTACTACCATTAACCAGCATAAGAAAATCACAAGAGCCATCGGTTTTGTAATATACCTTAACAATTTTTCTAACAAACAAAATATCAGCACACACAATTTTTTTTCCTTTTATTGTACCTATAATGCAAGGTAAATCAATTTTGTTTGTCAAGTCAACAAATTATTACGATTATGTACAAGCATGATAATTAGATACAACCATTATCTATCAGTCATTGGTTATTTGTTTTCCCACAAACTTATCTTTAATCTAGTTTACAAAAGACTCAATATGCCCCAATCATCAATGCACACCAAATGTAAGAATGATCTCACCTCAGTAGGTTGTTGACAAGCATTAGCCTCCCTCAAGTAGATGCCCCGTGACAAAGGATCTGCCATCAGCAATCATATAAAGGGATATAATTGACATTTTAGCATAAGATTTTACTACAATCTATATAAACAATCTTCCTCCAAATTACCTATAAACCAACTCATTTTATTTTTATTTATATGTTTCTCACTCAAATAATAATCAAGTAGTAATTCTGTAACTCGCCAGTTTTATTGCATTACTACAATATGATTAATACAGCACTTGCGCAAAGGCATCTTGTCCTATTTAGAAGTCAGTGCTAGAAATATTTAGCCGTGCAACATTTAAGAACATGCTTGGCTATACCAGTTTATTTTTGGCCTATTATTTCTCTGAATTTCTTTATTAATCCTGTCAGTTAGATTGACATGAGTTCTACACCTGAATTATAATATGAATTCAAATTTTTTACCAATATAGATGTAAACTAAAACCTAACTGTGATCAATAAAGAAATTATTCCAGGTATTATATGGATTAAGAAAACGTTTTGATCATGCATCAAATAGTTAGGGGATTAAAGAAACTAATCAATAAAATGGTGAATTGGATCATGTACATATATAATCAAGATATCTCCATCTTTAGTGTTTTTATGAAATATGCACAGATTACAACAGTAGTTTGTCTTTTTATTATGAGAAACTCTTCTTAACATAACTCTTGTGATGCAGTTGTCCCCACAGCACCCAAACAAATTTAAAACTTTATAAGTGCAAATGACGCATGTGCAAGTGGTGTAGGTAGATGATCTACTATAGGTAGATACAGTTACAAGATAGTTTTCCTGTTAGAGTAAGAAACTTCTAAAACTTACAAATATTGCACATGCTTCATATTTTACACAGTTACAAGAATAACAAATAATAGAATGTCAGCAACCTTTTTTCCACAATTAGTTTAAGTATCATAACATGATCATTTGTACAAGCATCACTAAACACATAACGGAAAGTGAAAAAATACGGATTTTCTGCCTCTTGTTTCTCAAAAAGGGAAGGCAAAATGTCCAGGAGTGTAAACTCACTTGTTTTTCCAGATTGCTTGATGTTTATTTGATACCGAACACTTGGAATATTTTGAGACTGCTGTATATATTCATAACACCTGTCATCAAGTATTTGATTTGAGTCAATAACAAATATTACATAGATACCATTTACTAAAATGAAAGCAAAGACTAGCAAAAATATCGAACTTGTCAACTTGCATAAGCCCTTGCCCAGTGGACAATTTATCCTCCGGTGAATCACCTATGGGAATAGATGTATTCTCAAGGGCCTTCCTCACACTATATGGACTCACAGGAATTCCCTCAGCCTGCGTGTAGAACATATACACTTCAGAAAATTATGGATCTGTGTGCAGAGTAAAACCAACTAAATCATACAGTCTAAATGAGAATCACATCCAAGAACCTTCATTGCACTTATGAGCAAAGCAATTCCACCACAGGCTGATGGAGATGCCATTGATGTCCCATTCATGAGCATACGCCGTTGAAGAGTCCATGTAGGAACAGGAGCAACAGCACAACCAGGAGCACTCACACAGACACCAACATCTCCATCAGCTGTTGGTCCGCGGCTGGACCTGTAAATCATTTTCATAAATCATGCAATGATGCAAACCCAGAAGAACAGAACCAAGTTAAAGATAAAAGGATATAGGAAGTCATCTAATTAGAAATTTCCATAGAAATAAAATATACCAAGTGTATTCAAGCCCCTCAGAAGGAGGTTCAACAACACAATGAGCACCAGCTGCCATAGCAGGAGAAACATAAGCTCCAACACCTATAATATTTGAAGATGTACCACCAGGTGCACCAACAGTGCTCAATGCTGGCCCACTATTACCAGCACTGCTCACAAATATCAGACGATGCTTGCTTACTACCTAGATATAAACCATCCAGAACATCCATAGCTTAGAGAACAGTAAATAACAAAGGAAAGATATAACTGGGCCAGTTAAAATGGAGATCTTAGAAGATACTTCATTCACAAGGTCAACGAACCGTCCATAGTCTGGCAGTGATGTAGGCTCACCATAACTCATGTTGATAAGATCACATTTATGCTACAAAAGAAATAAGACAAGGCCATCACTACAATGTGATCTTCATGTGAAACATCAGAAAATTCTAAAACAAAATTAGTTATGCCAAACACAGACAAATTTATATCAATTGATGAAAATCAGTATAGTCATTGAATGAAGAAAAAAAATATTTGAACCACCTCCACAGCAGCTATCAGTGCCCGAGTCAAACCAGTTCCAGTTTCCATTGAACCTAAGCGAGAGTCCCCAATTTTACAAGATATTAATTGTGCTCCAGGTGCAACTCCATTCAACAAAGGTTCCTAGCAACAATACTGTATATTATAATGTATAATACTTTTTATAGGAATTGCACTATATGGATAAAACTACATCTGTACCTCTGGGTGGAATGCAGTAGCTATACCAGCAACATGGGTACCATGAGGGGAGCTGTCTGTTACCATACTTAAGACATTTCCATCATTATAGACATTCACAACATATGTACAAGCATCTAATTTGCTGAAGATACCATACTTCTTCTCAGTCCTGAAAAATAGGCTGTAACAGTTATTATTCAAATCATTTTAAATTTTATACCTACCACACTGATTAGAACTAAAATGTTAATTGCTCCAATAGCTAAACCACATTAATTTGTACAGTGCCAATTGACTACTTAATTCAGAAACATCTATCAACGACTACAATAAAGATGGGGGAACCACTGCGCTTTTCCTGCTTAGTTGTCAGGTTACTAATTTTCTTTATTTTAATTTTTCCCAGAATTATTTGTGAAGTAGAGATGAAATTGTTGAGGTGCTTGGGAGAAGCACCTATTGAGGAGAACAAAATGGAAATAAGAAACTTGGATTGAAGTGGTTTGGTCATGTGAGAAGACCAATAGCAGCTCCAATGAGAAAACTCAGAAAAGTAAATCAAATAAAAAATATTCTGATCAAATGAGGGTGGTGGAAGTCCTCATAAAACATTAAGAGAAGCTATTAAATAAACCATGCTAGAAATGGTTACCAAAAACAAATAAAACTAAAATAAAAAATTGTCCTTGATAGAACCCAATGTTGAGTAGTTGTGGTGTGTTATTAAGGCTTGGTTCTTATTGTTGTAAATTTTGTTCAGTGATGCATAAATTAGCAAGACACCTTAAAATTGATATAAAGAAATATGATAAACAGAGAGCTTCTGTTTCAAGAATGTCATAAAAAACAGTTCCAAATATTATATAATGTGTACATCTCAAAAATTCAATTGTTTCAGAAGAAAATGAACTCCATGCATCGCATTCAAGTCCTACTCAACATTCAATTTAGTCCTTTACAAGCTATAAATCAATGGCAGACTCAACAATCATTTAATATTTTCCTTTCAAAACATTTTGTACACCCTTTACAATCCTCTTAAGCATTTTTTTAAGTGCAAGTAACAAAAAAACAAAATTCATAAATAATTCCATAGGACATTTTTTCAATGCAAAGAAAAAGAGTAGAAGGAGGGAGGGGAACAAAGAGGCATATCATGACAAACAAAGTGAACTTTGACCAATTTGTAATGTGTAACTGTATAGGACATGGGGACTCAAGCAAAAATTCATTGTCCAAAAATGAGTATCTACCAATTTCACAATACTTTTCTGCATGAAAGCAATCAACTGAGATTAAAATTTTAGAATAAATAACATCAGCAACCAAAGTACCTATAATTAGTTAAGGGTACAAAGTTAGCAAGCTTCCCACAGTCTGGATCATCCTCGAGACTCTGTGTATCAAGAGCAACCCTCCAAACCTCTCCATCATACCAGACAACAGCATCTATGGCAGGCCCTTTATCATTATAACTCTGAAACATAAAACAGCATTGCATTTTTAGTAAGAAAACTCAATTGACTGAATATTGAGTGAGATCAGGAGGTAAGTAAACAAGCACAATACAAGTATAGAAGTCTTTTTAGTGAGAGGGATAGAGATGAAACAGAAACTTTGTATTTCTGTGGAGAATAGAGTGCTTCCAAGTTCCAACATTCTTTCACATAGCATTTTATCAAAATATTATCATTGCTACTAGTTATGAGCATCACTAACAAAAGCAGAGCTACTGTTGGAAAACCACCTTAATTGTGGTCACCCCTGGTCCGCCATAATTGAGGTAACAATTATATGAAAAGTGACAAAAGTAGGCATACAAGGAGCACAATATAATCTCCTAAACAAACCTAAAATAACATCAAAACAAAGAAACAAAAAAAGAGAACATTAGTTCTGTTATATTTGGCGTGAATGTTTATAACATGCCAAGGTCACATGCAATTATATTCATACTGCAATTGAACTTGCAATTATGCTATAAGTTAGCTTCTAATTAGCCCCTCTGTTACTTTATTGACTTGGTTGTAATGACACTATAAAAAGAGATCAGTTTACAGTGCATAACACAATTTCATCTAAACTTCTTTGCAGCTCCTCCATTCTTCTCCATACCCATTTAGACACTCCCATGAAGAAAGTCATAGACCAACACCCACAGTGAAGGAAAGAAACAACTGTATCCCATCAAAAAATAAAGCAGTACATCATTCACCTCAATATTATATTTTAAACATCAAAAATATGTTCAGCAGTACAGAAATTCTGAATGTCATATAACCAAATGGATATTGGAATGAAGTGCATGTTTCATGTTTCAAGGAGTGGAAAAGGCAGCAATACACTGAACAATAAAAGTTCATAACAAGTTCAGCATCCACCTCAGGTTGCTTCCTCAGAAGATCAAGCCTATTTTGGAGATCTTCACGAAACTTTTTAAGTTTAGTGTCCTCCACCTTGATGTGTTCCTAGAAAAGAAAATCACCATATTTTGAGTTACATGGAATAGAAGGTATAATGGAACGCAAACAAGCACATTATATCTAGACAAGCTTTTTATCTGTTCACAAAATTAGAAGAAATATAATCAGATAACTAAAAAAAATCAAAAGAAAGAATTCATCTTTATGCATGAGTAGCCAAATGGACATACTCACTCTTCTCACAATGCTAATATAAATTTATAGGCTCCATTTTAATCTTTTCTTTGAAAAGAAACTAGAAAAATTGCAACATGCTGAAACATAACAGAAAAATGTACAGCTGTCACCAAAAGGAAGGAAACTTCCCTTTCTCATTCCATTAACAGTATTCATGTTATGCATGCAAATAGAAAGGAGAAACATGAAAGAAAATGCTAAGAAAACAAGAAATACATGTTTAAAAAAATTAACACAACACATGCAGCAGCTTGCTTCTGCAATAATTAATGCCTGGTGCCTACTAAATAAAATGTTAAACTGTTATGAGTAGATCGTACATGTTAATTGAAGTAATGGCATCTATAAGAATCAAGAAATTTTACAATTAACCTGATCAAAATCAGTAAGCTGTTTTACAGCCTTTGCAATTTCCTCCTGGTTTTTCTCATCCCACTTTTTCTTTCTTTCTTTCTGCCAATGAAAAATTTAGGAGGAGAAATGGGGAAATTAGATCTATTTACCCATAGGTATTAAGTCCAAGAGCAACTATAATATTTAAAAAAGTTTAATGCGACCTTCAAACGAGAAGTCAAATTCTCCGTAAAGAGCTCATAAACCAATTTATAACCCACATGCCAATCACCAGAGGGATTTTTCCATGAAGCATTGATAACCAAAGATGCCCCTGTACAAATTTTGCATGAACATTTAAGCACAGACAAGAGTAACGTGGTTCAAATTCTTTGACAAGAAGGAAGAAAGAAAAGTAACAGAAAACAAGAATGGTTAAAGATTATAGATACTTGCATAGAGTGCACATAATTTAAAAAGAAAAAAGAACACCCAAGAGAAAGGGAGGTTAGAAGGGAAAAGAAAGAAATGTTTCATTCTTAACAAATATTAAATAATGCAAAGAATAAATAAAGATTATAGGCACACATCACTGACATCAGAACAGTTGAAGTAGGCTTAAGCTCGAAGTTTGTCGGTTCATTCAAGTACTAGAAATCATGTATTCATTGCATGTATACTTATGGCATTAATTTGAATTTTTTATTTTATTTTAGACATTCTTTTCACATTAAAAAATGAGAAGTGTGAAAAGTCCACAATTGTCACTTCACTAATCAAATCAAGAATTTAAGACTGATAATAAGGAGCTTGCAGCCATCACAAGCAATGCGTGCAAAGATCTGAAGTTTTGTTGTTCCAATATCTATGAAGGTACTTGCAAGTTGCAAATAGTACAATATATTGGAGAATTTTTTACAAAAATTTATTCTGTAGCACTAACCTGAAGCCCCCGAAATATAACCATCAGCATCAGCCTTCACCACCTTTGAGGTATCAATATCTCCACTCCCAGTGCTGGCAGGAAAAAAAGAGTATCACTATTTATTGGTAAATCAGTAATCCATAGCAGATAAAAATCCAACATCAATTAGCTTCTACTTACCAATCAAGAATATCAATAATTTTTGGTTTCCCATCTGAGGTAACCTGTAATCCAGCAGCAGCCGGGTCTACCCCAGAATCTGAAAACACGCACCTCTTATGATTAAACTCATTTATTATATGAACCAGTATAACAATATCAATTACAGCATAACATTAAAAGAATACAAGCACATTAGATATTTTAGTCAGTGAAACTTCTTGAAAGAAACAAATTAGATCAGCACTATGCCAGTGACAACTATGTGGTGAAAAACTGAAAATTGCATCTATGAAAAAATTATAATCATTAAAAATGAAGCAAGGTCAGTTCTATGGAAAATGAACAGCAATCCCTCCTCCCTGGCCTGCAAACACAAGAAAAGACAGGACTGGGACTAAGGAAACAGAAGTTGTAAACTTAGTGATGCATGCATGTGTCATAATGTAACAAATCCCAGTCATTGAGATATTGACACAAAACAAAAATCTGACTACTAATATTCTTCAGAAAAGAAAAAACTTTCTAAAGCACTAAATAATTCATTATACAAACCAACTGATTTTCAAGAAGGTGCCAGGTCAACAGGTTATATCCTTCCAAATTCATTGTGATTCTTATACTCATCCCATGTATTTGCATCAATAGCCAACTATGTTCTTGAAACCGATTGGAGACACTTTCTAACAACTACTTCACACTCCAACGAGTTTTCCTTCAAAAAAATAATTAATAATTAAAATTCAGAAAAACTTCCTATATTACATTAAGATTATTTTCCTCTTTTCAATGCCAATAAATAGTGTACAGTGCAAAGAAATAACCAGGACAAAAGCAAGCTTTCAGGAATTTTCAAAAGAAAACTGATCCTTTATTTTTCTTTTTTGTGAATGTTTTTGCTTATATTTAGTTTTTTGTGATCCTTTCAAAAGAAATTTCAAACTTACACAATCACATCCAATAATTACAAGTTGATATTGTGAATGATTTTTGCTTATACAGTTATTATATTAATCTACCTTCACCACAACCATCTTCTGGGAACATAGCACAAACATATCATGAAACATAACCCATCCAAACCAAACGAAAGATCACCACTTGGATTCAGACTCCAACCAAGTCATCAAATTTGATCAATAAATAACCCCCAAATCAAATTGGAAAACCAAGACAACAAAAAAATAGGAGCTTTATGAAATGGGTACCGAAGATAGCGATGATAGCACCGCGTCCATCGTAGTGTGGGTGAGAATGGAGGAAACGGTCAACGCCAATCTCCGTCTTGGGCATGAGAGAAGCGAGAAAGGTTGACTCGTTCAGTTTCGAGTTGCGGAAAGAGGCATCATTGTTGTTGTTGTTTTCATCGCCGCCACAAAGAGAAGTGCAAAGCATTGCCTTGGGGACAACCCAATTGCCTCTTCTGAGAGTGTGTTTAAGTATGTTGTGTTTCGTTCTCGTGCTGTTTTTCTTGTTGTTGAGCTTTGTCTTTGTCGCGGTGAGAGAGTGAGAGGGCAATGTGGGGAATCTGAGTAAGAGTGTGTTGGTTATGCATAACATTGTGGATGGTGTTTTGGTAATTTTGGGAGAAAAGTGCAGGTGGTGAATACTGATGGTGTTGGGGCTGCAGAGTTTATGTCATAGATAGGATAGGTAGATGTCATTTGAGTGGTGCCATTTCATATTTTTTGGGAAATTACATAATTTTGTCCCTTCATTGATGTTTGTTATTTACAGTTTAGGAAATAACTCCCTTCGTAGCAGTTGAGCTGAGCATATTTTATATTCATACCCTGTAGATACAAAAATGCCTATATAGAAGAAGCTTATCCATTGGTGATGATGCAGAAGCAGAACGTTCCAATGCCACCGTACCACTGCTCTCCCCAGTTCACACAAGATTTACATTAATCATAAGTTATTTAGACGAAACTAATTTTAATTAGAAAATAATACCAAATATTTTTTAACATATTACTTCTACGTTTTATTCTTATCATTGTTATATCCTGATTAACTCTTGAATACTTTATTACATTTAGCTACAGTTATAACCAAAAAAAAAATCAAATGGGTCATGAATAGGCTGGTCTCACTATTTTTCTTTTAAGGGAACTAGTTTCCTGTTTTAGAAAGGTTAAGGATTTAGAAGTATCTTTAAGAAAAGCAATATAAAATATTATTAGGTGGTGCGATATCACCATTTAATAAATAATTTCAACTAATTTCTAAATAAATACTACTAGTTAGGTATTATATTAAGATTAGTTATACTATAAATAAATGAGATCTTTATTATAATCTTATTAATCAGTCATAACTATTTCACCATAATTAAAAACAGTATCATCTATCATTGGTTTAGGTGGGGGAGAATAAAGATGCAGAGTAGAACAATTATTTTTAAGGTTTGGATTATAATACACACTAGAAAGGCAGAAGAATGCAAATAAGTACAAATGTAGTGACAACACTTTTCTTGGGTCTTCTTGGAATCACAGTTACATATGTCAACAACTGAACATCTTGCTGATAAGGTCTTCTGCACCAACTACAAAACAAAAGGTCACGCAGCATCATCAACCTTGTCAAAATTATCAAGAAAAGAAAAAACTAAAAACCCACGTATCCCAAAAAAGAATGAACTAATGAACGAATGAATGAATGAATCCAAGGTTGTTTCTTGATTTTCTTTCTTCTTCTCCTTTGCTCCTCCTTCTCTTTTTCTTTCTTTCTGTTCTTGCCAGTGAAAGAATGAACGTGTCTTTGAAAATATTTACAAAAAGGACTTATATTTATAAATTCTGAAACCAACAAGTAATGTTAACAAAAATCCTGTATCCCAATCAAGAAGCATGGTACACTACCTGTGTATATTTAACGATTCAGGCTGTTTCTTGTTCTTTTTCTTTCTTTCTTGTTCAACGTGTCTTTAAAAAATTTACAAAAAGAGACTTCATTTATCAATTCTACAATCAAGAAGTAATGTTAATAAAAAAAAATCAATTAAAAGAAAAAGCAAAATAAAAAACGGCCACAAAATCGTAGTTGAATTTGAATCCTCGTCACTTGACCCATTCACACGACAAACATGGATCTTCTACTTCCTCACAAAGGAATTGTGTGAAATTCCTCAAATAATTAGGGTGCAGCAATCTACGAAACGAAAGCTTTAACATCAGAAGCAGAAGCAGAAGAATGGTGAGAGGATGGACCAATAATGGAGAATGGAAAATGGAGACACAAAAGAGTTATATTTATAACTAATGGATACTACTACTCTTAACTCTTAAATGTTAATTTTACTCACCAACTTTCCTCGTTTACCTGTTTCTTTTTTTTCTTTTTTCTTTTTTCTTTTTTTTTCTTTTAATATACCAACACTAAACCGTTTATAATTCACGATAAAAATTATTAATACTTTACCATTTAAAAATAAAAAGAAGTTCAGGCTAAGTTTGTTGAATGTGAATTAAAATAAAATATAACATGGAAAGAATTTGAAAGGAAATATAATGTTAATTTTTAATTTTCTTAGAAAAATAATTGATTTTAACTGGAAATTATTTAAATAAATTTAATTATTTAAATTACCTCCACAAATGTTATTATTAGAGTTAAGAATATATTTTTACACTTTTAGTTTTTTGTAACTATTAAAATATATATTAATTATTATAATAGATAAATAATTTAAGTGATAATCATTAAACAATAAAAAATTATCATCAATTACACAATTTACTAAAAATATTTTATTTTAAATTTCTTATTTTTATGATTCAAGTTGTTTATTAATTTTTATATATTTTTATTTAAAATATAATTAATAACTTAATATGTGATTTATTTAAATTTATATTTTTTTAATATGTGCAAGCTTCTCACATCCTAACATAATAACATGTATCACATTAGTCACTTCTAAGTCTACCTTGACTTTAATGAGAGTGAAAATAAGAAAATATAAATTTCTATTATCTATCTCATTATCCTCCCCAATGAAATCATAAGTTGAATATAGACCATTAGGAACATGATATTTAATAATGTGTTTACTTATACATTTGAGACATGACTTCTCACATTCATAAAGAAATTATTAATTATAACTCACTGATTTTAATAAATTAATATGTTTTTTTTTCAATTTATAACATCAACATGTGGGTAAACTCATATTTAAACGTTTGTTTAGATTGTCATTTCAAAAACGGAAACATATATATGTACTTTCTAAAACACAACAAAAACAATAATACTTATGTATTGAAAGAAAAAAAAAACATGAGTTACGATTAATGTTTAATAAAATTATAACTCAAACATATCCTAAAACATTCATATTCACTATAACTTTTCAAAGATATAAAGATACATGTCGTAATTGAGAAATTGAGATAAATTATATGTTATACTAATAGAGGTACATATATTAAAGGTAAATTATAACTATGGAATTAACTTATAATGCAATGATTGAACTTTATGTGTATATATATTTATGAGTAAAATTTTAGAGAAAGAAAAGGAAGGACAATTTTTTATTTTCAATAAATATTTTTAAATGAAAAAATAAAATTATAAATAGTATAAATTTATGTCTTAATCTTTGTTTACTTTTATAAATATTATATAACTCTTTTAATTTTAAAGTAAAAAAAAAAACTCATTTTCTTTTTCTCTTTAAAACACTACTCTCAAACTTATCACAAATCTTACTTTTGTTGATAAGATAATGTTTGACAAAAATAATTAAAAAATTAGTTAGGAGTTAAAAAGTTAGTTAGGAGCTGAAAAACTAAGTAATAACTAAGAATTAATAATTGAAATTTAAAAATAGCTTATTGAATTATAAGTGTTCGATAAAATTATCTATTAAAATAGTTTATAAATGTGAAACAGCAAAAATAAATATGTTTATATGGTATTTTATATAAATTTATTTTTATTTTATTAATAAAAATATATTTTGGGATATATATATATAAGGATATTTGTGAAAAGTTATCACGTGTAATCTCATCCAATTTAAATAGTAATAATAGTGAGAATTTTTGTTATGAGAGTTAAAAAATATTGGAATTCTACTTTTAGCGGTAAATATATTTGATTGGATTAGTGCATGTAATTTTTTCTTACTCGCATGTAATTTTCTATTCTTATCAATGTAACCATGTGATTGATTGATACTAGAAAAAGTACAATGAAGTTAGTAATAGATATATGTAAAATCTTTGTATTAAAAATTTTATGATGACAACTAATATTTGTACAATTAAAAGTGGTGTCATCATCTAATATTGGTCAGTAAAAAAATAACTTATAGTACAATGAATCTTCGATTAGATGTAGTGTATTGTATAGCTGAATTATAGCCTGTCAATCATGATGTCCATACTCCATAGATTTACTTGAAGTGTATATTCATTGAAGTTATTGAATTATGTTGTTCCAGTACTAGGATAAAAACGAGAGAGAGGATTGGGGACTGATAATATGTATCAAGGTTCAAGACATGATGCATACAGTTGATGAGCTTTTAGACAAGAGAAAAAAAATCCAATTGATTTTATTATGTAAAAAAATATTTTGTAATGAAGGAAAAATAATTGAAATCATTCAAACTACATTTTCTCTTTTGGTTTCTTTATCATCCTTTCTTGTTCCTATCAAAGAATTTACTATCCACCTAGCATTCACTGTACTTGTATGGCTTTCTACCAAAAAGGCCTCTTAATTCCTTTTCAGAGAACTATCTCAGAGCTTCTCTATAAGAAATAGAGAAGCTCGAGGAAAAATGTTCAGTTTAATCTTCCAACTGACCTGCAACATTTCAAATTGAGTCAGACAATGGAGCTTAAAGGTCACCGAGATATCCAAGAGAACAGTACATAATTTTATACTTACCTGAACTTATGGTATTAGATTATGACAAGTGTCATCACATGGATATGCACAGTCTATTTCCTTGCTTATGTTTCTACTAAAATACCAATCACCAACCGCTTCTGCAATAGTCTGTAAAAGAGAGAGTAGTTTAATCATATCGTTGACTAAAAATTCGCAGTGCCGAAGTACAAAGATCACTTCCTGTTTAAGCGTAAACCTCAAATTTTGGTCAAAGGATGATACATCAAACAACAAAATACTACAGTATTGATAAATAATTCAAAGATCTTACACCGTCATCCTTTATAATGTAAATTCTTTTTTCTATTGCAAGTATAATTGGTCATTAGAAGTAAGTTATTTGGTTGCACAATATAAATGTTCGCCTGATAAATTAGTTAAAATTTCACACACTACAAACAGGTTTATCATCATTTGTCGTTGTCAATGAGTAAGATTGGCACCTTATCGTTTATTCTTGGAGAATCATCCCCAAACCATGTTTCTTGCAGCTCACTTTGGCAATGAGCAAAACATGAATTTATGAACATTCCTCCTCTTCTTGAATTCATATAGAACACTCTCAAAGCTCCAAGCATGTCGAGCCTAAAACCTGAATAAAGTGTATTAAGGAAAATCAATTTTTTTTACATCATGAGGGGATGAGTTTTGAACACGTGTGTAGTAAACACATGTTTCTTTCACAAAATACTAACATGTTTGTAAAGACTAAAAGCCTCTTAAGAGATAGAATGGGTGAAAGCTATTCCATAAACTGCTGAGAAAAAACTTGCAATAGGAACCTTGCAATTTATCAATTTGGTCTGCTGTACACGCCTCTGGGTTCAGCTTGCAGTGGTTCCAGTGTCCGTGCACATCAGCAGAGGGTGGCACCAATATATGATGGAACTGTTGACAATGACATAAGTTTTATTCATCTCATAATTTGACAATTATATGAATTAAGATAATGTGCAATATAGGATGTTAGAAACAAAATATGTCAAGAAAATATTACTTGGAATACATCATAGGCAGAGTTTAAGATAAAATATGGTGTTGATATGTATCTCAACGCATATTGTGGAAAGAAACACTGCATGGAAACATGACAAACGTCAAAATTTTGTATAATTTTCCTGAGCTAATATGATGCAAGTTCATGGGAAATCATACCAAGTCTGGAAAGTACAATGCTCTGGTACAATTTCTATTCAGGTTCTGCTCTATCCCCTGTTGCACAAGACTTTGTCATGTAAGACTGTGTTGAATGCCATGCACTGTCTTTTTTTCTGCTATGCAATTTGAAAATTGAATGCAGAGAATAAAAACATGCAGATCCCTTTCTCTTTTTTTTATAAGATATTGTTCTGACAAATAACAAGTAATGAATAATAGATATCTAATCATCATTATTTTGTAATGTTAATAAGATCTATATGTATTTGAGCCCTATGATTTTCTTTTCATTAACACTTCTTGACATAACCAATTGCTCTATTATCTTCTGCCTATAAAATACGGGATAAACATTTCCCTTTCCCTAAGCTCAATTAGAAGTTAATGAGAAAAGTAATCAAGGTGTGTTGTGAAAAGTAATACCGCACAAATTGGACTCAGTGAAAGTGATATCTACTACGAAATGGAGCCATTCAGAAAGGGGTATTATAAAAAGAAATCTGAATAGTGGTTTCTTAAGTTGAGTTTCAAGTTCAAAATTATGAAAAATGAAGGGACAGATGGAGAGGGAAGTTTCATCAGAAGTGAGAAATCGTAAAAGTGAAGCAATATAGCAACTACACAACTTCATTTTACATTTTTAGGTTGGCTTCCCTATATCATTCGTGTGTTATATATATTGTGATTTTATAGGTTATCTTTCTCCTAGGTGGCATACACATACTTCACAAAAGGCTAATTCCAAGTTTCATGCAGTTGCTTCTTCACTGGTTTCAAGTTATTTTTAAAAGACAAATACGTATACATGACGCAATTATTGAAAGTTACCTGCAACTGAACTAGACTTTTGACGAAAAACCTCATAGTGTGGTTCAAACTTAGGTCTCTTCTGCAAAAGGAGAAATAAAGAAACTAATCCTTTTGATTTTGAAGAAATAGAGCTTAAGATTATGTTAAAATGACTCAAGATAGACAATATATACTCGTCAAGAAAAAAACCGGCATCACTCAAGCATTTAACACTAGCATTCGTTGGCAAATACTTGGCGAAGCCATCACAATGGTGAAAGGTCGCTAAACCTCCAGCTGAGCAACCTGAGAGCAAAGCCTTCACACATAGAGATAGAGGTATTATAAATTTTGTCATCGAATAATAAAATTTGTTGACTTAAACTCATGTTCAGTTGAGACTTGAGAGAATAAACGAAAGCACTCTCCATAGAGGTGAAGTATACCTTCCGTGCCTTTCCCAAACCTCGTGGTAAAAGGTCGCCAATAATGGCTTCCCAAATCTTTTGCCCTTTGAAATGAAGTATTGTTGTCTGATGTTCATCCCACAAACACGAAGAGTTACTTTATGCAGCAAACTTGATTTAGAATTTAGATACATGAAAAATTACTTGGAAAAAGGAACCTACAAACTTCTTTAAATATTTATAAAATATAATAATATTTTTTTATAAATTAAAATTATTATTAGCTTATTTATAAAGTTCTATTAATTTTTTAGAAAAATTATCTTATATAGCTTTTTTAAAAATTAATATTAATTTACGAGACAAATAATTTATTTGTTTTAATTTTTTTCTACAAATATTTATGAGAAACTTATTTAAATAGACTCATCTAAAACTTATAGAAAGTGAATTAACCCAGTATCCTCGTGATTTTTCTGTCATTTTCCTTGGAAAAAAATTTTACAACAAAAGTAAAATAACTTTTGTTAGACCTTTTGATTGTAGAAAAATATTTTTAAGATAAGTGTGTAAGTAAAAAAAATAAAAAAATAAATGAATGGTAAAAATAATTACGTATAGTGTTAAAAACACTACATTATCAATTATTTAATATTCAAATAAGGAAACTTAGCTCTTGTTTTTCTTTTTAAAAACCAGCATTCATTCTAATTTAGCCAGAAGCCCTAAAACACCCTCCTGTTTTTACTGTGATTTTTTTATCTGAGAATTTACTATAATTTTCGGCTAGAGTGTCTTCATTCATTCAAAAATAATTGTCACATTCACTTCGAACTAGAGATGGTTCTGCTTGCTTAACTATGGCTAGTTGAAATTGGGAAAGAAACATCAAAACAGAGAATAGAAATAAAAAATAGAAAATAAAAATAAAAATATGCCTGCATATGGGATTCACTCTTCATGTTACAAGAAAGAAAGAATTTATAATAAATATTTCGTAATAACTTTGCTTTTCATAATGTAAATAGTAAGAATACGATATATTACTATTTCCTGTTAGAACACTTCTGTTTTGGGATAGAATGAGTGAATTTTCCACACTCTTTATTTTGAATATTTTCTTAAAATTTCTAAGTATTTCTTAAATATTGTAATAGTAATATTCTTAAATAATTTATCAAGTAATGTCTCCACGATTTTAAAAAATTAAAAATATAATATGTAATATGTTAAAAATTTAAATAATATATTTTATTAAAATTTTTATTTTTAAAATTATAACAAGTATGTTAAAATATTTATTAATATTTTTATTCTTAAACTTAATTATTTATTATATTTAATTAAAAAATATTTTAAAATTTTATATAAATAGATTTTTTTAAGCCATTAAATTTTTTCTCATTCAAGAAAATCAGATTCTAATATTCTAAAAATAGAAATAACTTTAATACAATTTTACAGGTGATTTTTTAATCAAAATTATTATATATTCTAAAAATAAAAATAACTTTAATAAGATGATTAAAATAAAATTTTAATTTTATTTAGACAACAATACAACCATCATATATTGTATATAAAATTTTTCCATAATTTTATGAGAAACATGATAAAAAATATTATAAAAAAATAATATTTTTTTTATTTTTTTCAAATTATATATCCAAATTTTCGAATTAATATTCTCAACTTTAAATTAAAAAAAAAAAGCAAAAACTTTTTCATACCAAACACTCCCAGAAGAAAATTAATATGAGAACGGCAAATCGTATACTCACAAAACATCACCATAAAAAATTGTATATTCTTACTGTTCGTAGATATAAAAAATGAAAAGAATTATAATTAATTAATGGTTATATTAATATAAATGCAATAGCCAGCGACGACCACTTGGTGATTTTCTATGGTATGTCGATCTCATGTGTATGCACGAAAAAATTTCTTCTCTCCCTAGATAAGCTAATATGTAATTTTAAAGTTTTAATTATTTGTAATAATATTAAATTTTTATAATTAATTTTTTACAACTTTTAAATTTTTTAAAATAAATGAAATTATAAGAACCAACCAAATTTAATAAAATTCAGTAAAAGAACAGACCATGTTAAATAACTAAATTCATAGCCAAATTTTGCAATTCCAATATTTTATCCACTATTTTTTTTTTTAGTGTGTTAAAGAATTATGTAAAGAATCACATGCATATATAGCTAACTACTTTATCCTTGCTTCTTCTTTTAATTTGAGGAGAAGCATTGTGAAAATTACCTTGTTAATGAACAAACCGTCTCCAGTAAATGAAGCTCCATCACAATATCTCAGCTTCACACGATTCCAATTGTAAAAATCTGATACAGTACATTCACGGACAAACACAAGAATTTAATAATTAAAAAAAAAAACCAACAACAACATTCAAGTCTGGGTGGGGGGTTATACATAATTTGACAAAAAAAAATTATTCTAGTTGATTAGACTTTACGCCTGAGATTTCAAAAGTAAATTATATAAATCAAATTAAAAAAATTATATACGACTAAAATGCTTTTAAATAACTTATGTAAGAGTAAAATCTATGTTTTTTTTTTTTTATGAATCAGCACTCAGTTTCGACGATTAACCAACTGATTATTTTTTTGCACATTTTGTTTTAATGTCTACATACAGTTAATATTTATTGTCCTTTTTCATTCTACAAAGTGGGAAAATGTAATTTTCTTTTCACACGTGAAAAGAAATTAACAAGACAGGGTAACGGATCTAAGCACACAGATTTATTAGCTCACATGATGCTCACATCATCCCAAATAATTTAGAATAGTATTTAGAAACATGATATGTCCACCGACAGCTGAGCTGAAGATGATGATTGATGAAGGGTGATGTTGGGACGAAGAAAATGAAATCATAAATAAATAATATATAAAAATTTGCTAGTTTACAATCATTTACATTTTAGAAAAAAAAAACATTGTAATAAGTTTTATGTTTACTTTTTAAAATATAATTTATTAAAATATTTATTTTAAAAGATAAGTGAATATACTTTTTAAAAAGATAAAAAAAATCTAATAAACCGTCCGAGTGAAAAATGGAAGGTAAAAAAACACGATATTATCTAGAAGACAAGAGTCCGTGAAAGGGAATCAGAAGGAACATGATGACACTGTTTTGCAGAGCTACATTGTACACAACTGGATTGCCTATTTGTCACTGTACACAACTGGACAGCTGTGTTTCAAGGACCACTGCGCAGCAAAAGAGTAAAGTGAGAGGTGAACTAAATTGGCATCACCTAAATACCTACTATGATGTTACCAATTAGAAGAATACTGGTAGTACTTACCCTGTGTGGTGTCTATATCTGTGTATATATCTCATTACCCCTGACTCCTGAGGCAGTGAGTAGGGAATTGAATAATTTAAGGAGCTACTAGTACTTAATTATTTTATAATGGATATATACCCTGATGCCATGACGAGAAATTTAAATAATTTAAGATGATTACATATCAAAATAATAATAATTTAAATTATTACTACTGTATATTAATTACGAAACATTAGATTTTTTTTGTTTATATAGGAAATCAAAAGAACTATGTAATGTAACACACAGGAGTGAGAGTATATTGGTACACTTTCTCATATATAAAACAAGAGACCAAAAGGGGATATCACTTCTCACAAAAATATATTGGTAAAATAAACATTTGTGAATAAACTTTCTTTGATGATTTGATACCATTTAATCGTTTGTCATTACGTTGATTTTCAATTTTAAAATGAAGTACGTGCATTTTCTCTATAATATATATGTACTCAGCAGTTGTTAAATAAATAAATAATTTAAAATATACAAAATACTTTGCAAGAAAGACTTTAAAGATAGACATGATCAATAACCATCTATCCTTATATACTCAGTTAGAATGTTTTCAAAATGACTTGATCGCTTATATTTATCCTCTAATTAATTTTTAGAATGATATATATTATTATTTTATTTTGTTTTAAATTAATTGTGATTTTTTATAATCTTAAATATTTTCTTTTTTAGCACACATTTCAATAATCTACTTAAGATGATTGTGTATAGTGCCTTTATTTTAAAATAATTTATAATATAAATTTTTAAAATATTACTTGATTTTAAAAATATTTCTACAATACAGAAAATATTTATTAATAATGATTAAAATGTAACAGAGTTAATGTAATACGATTAATGTAATAATCATATGAATGCATTTTCTATGTTATTGAGTCCTTTTAAGGAAAATTTTCAAAAAAAAAAAACAAGTCAAATCAAATAATGACCGTAAAATTAGGATAATATTTTTCACACTATTTTTGTAAAATATGAGATGGGTAAAAAGAAGGGTGAATAGAAATAAAACATAAAAATATAATAAATAATGTGAAAAAGAAAATCAAAATTATTGAAACTAATGCATTAAATAGTACCAACACTGATACTAAAATTTTTAATTGAATTCTTAATTTATTTTTATTAAATTTATTAGATACAAAAATATCTTTTATCATTAACAACCCATAAAAAAATGTTTATCGTACAAACAACTTATTTTTATATAAGAATTCAATTTTTTTTAATAATTAAAAACTTATAAAGATTAAGTTAAACAATTGCATCGGATATGTTGTTTGATCAGTTGTTCTTTTAGAAATTTGCAAGTCACCTAAGCGCACGTAATTGCTCTAATTCATATAAATGCAGTAGTTACCGTGGGTCTAATGCATCCACCAGCACTCCGTATTGGGCGTTTGATGGTCTGGAGAGCATACGATTTGATTCAATCATTCACTGTTTTTTTTTCAGAAATATTTTTTCTCGAAAAACATGATCTAGATACTTCTTTTACCAGAAATTCAAACATTAATTCGTATTTCACTAAACTCAATCCCTTTGATAATCCTCTGCTATACATTCCTCTTACATTTCTCCTCTCTGGGCCCAGTGGAGCACCTTTAGTTGCACCTCACGGAACCTCCCCGAGTTGGTGAATGGTGGAGCAGAACCCAACTAGATGCTTAACGCAAAGTGGTTCAACAAGTTATGACCGAAGCTATAATTATTATTTACCATCCAGTCTGTCCTTTCAAGGATATATTTGTTTTGTTTCGCATGTAGATCTGATAAGAAATTTTTTATCTATATATATCATCAAACCTATGAAAAAAAAAACATGTACACTATGAAAATATTTTTCAAAAAAGTATATTCATATAAGAAACATTTTCAATAACTTCTTTTATTGATGAAGTGACGTGCTATAGCCATTTATATATTCTATTAAAACAATGAGACCTTTAAATTCGAGTTATAATGATTCTCATACCAAAGAAGAAGAAAAAAAGGGAAAAGTTGATTAAATTACCTGGATTAAGGGTGGCATTATTGCTTAAAATACCAGAGAACACCTCCAACTTGGTCATATAACGTGTTGAACCCCTCCGAGTTTTGGCTCTCTCCAAGCATGATGTCAAGTCATTGCACCATCCACCTCCCTGGCATGTACCATAAATAATAAATTGGTTGTGATCATTAATGATTTATGAGTGTAGAACCAAGGGGTTTCTTCAATTGGGATTTAGGCTCCACCAAACTAACTGAATTAAGTAGCTGTTATGCTATCTACTTTGTCGTTTCATTCAATCATTTCAGATTTCCATTGCCTTGCTTGGATTCGAAGTTTGTATGAAACATTATTCTCCGACAGTACACTGTATGTGTCAGCCTCGCTCTCTTTAATTCCACGCTTCCAAAGACACTGCTTATGAAAGTGTGGACTGCGGAATGCCTATTGCCTTTGGTCACGCTTAATTAATTACAAGACTTTTTTTTAATTTGAATATGTTTACGTAAACAATATTTTTTATGTGAGTTAACTTAAATTAAAGGTAAACAGAGTTAATTTTAATGACATATTTTTTACGTGAATTGTTTAAAAAAATATATTTAATAAAATCTTAATTATTCATTATGATTGTATGGCCAGAATTACAAACACCATGGCTGTGTATAAAAATTATATATATATAAATGAAAAAATAGTTTTAGAAAGATTTTAAAAAGAAAGGAATTTTAATATAAAAGTAAAATTTTAAAAATAATTATAGTTGAGATTCAAAATTCAAAATGTAAACACAAAAAATTAATGTAAAAAGAAACTTCTTAAATCATTGATAATTTTACAATTTTAAGTAATAATTTAAGCGTTTAATAAAAAAAATAAATGATACTAGATGCCAATAAAACCATGTATCGCAATAATGAAGAAATATAATAAAATACATCTTCATGTAGAAAAATCATTAATCAAAATGATAATATAAAAATTGATAACTTTTACTAAATATTTAGTCATAAAATCTATCATTGTATAAAACAATTGATTATATGAATTTTATTTATAAAAATATTTATTAGTTTAAATAAAATATAATGAATATAAATTTAAGTATAAAAGAGTAATTATAAAAAAATTAGATAGTAAATAGTTAAGATATGAGAAAATAAAATTTAATATAAAAGGGAAATTTAAGAAAAATTGAAGCTTTGACAATTCAAAATTAGACTATAAAAATTAATAATTTTTTTTAAATTATAAGTTAAGGATTTAATTATTCATTTAAGAGTTTACAAAATAAAAATTAAATGCTAAATGACGATAAAATTATGTATCACAAAATAAAATATAATAATAAATACCTTCACGTTTAAAAATAATTAATCAAATTGATATATTTTACTAAATATTTTTTCATAAAATCTATCATTATATTAGAAAATTGATTATACAAATTTTATTTATAAAGTTATGTATCAATTTAAAACTATTTATCAGTTTTATTAATATATTAAAATTATCATATATTTTTAAAATATACAAAAATAAGAATTATTTAATTATATATTTATTACTATTTCCCTCCTTTTTACAGTAATCAAATTAAAAAATTTACTTTACTTTTTCTATAAGAACAAACGTAGAATATTTCTGCATTAATTATATCTTAAAAAATATTGGTAATTATGATTTATTTTCATAGTTCAATAAATTATAAGTAGAATATACAAGTATAAATGTTTTAATTTTTTTTAAGTTTGTCATTGTCTTAAAAAAAACAATTTTAGAATATTACTTTTACTATTTATACATATATAAAAATATAATCAATAAAAAATAAAATAATAAATATATTAATGACGAGAGAAATTAAAATGATTAAAATTAATAAAAATATTTTTTAAAAAAATAAAAATATGTTTTATTAATATTAAAAATAATTTTAAAAACTATAAAAATTTAACATAAATTTAATATTACTAATTAAATTAATTAATTATATTAATTTTAATGAATTAATTAAATAAATTTTATATAAAACAAAAAAATAACGCATGCACTATTTATATAAAAAAATTTACATAATCATTAAATCACAATTTATTATGTATGATAAATATGTTGACTTTCACTATATATATTTTAAAATTTATATCAATAATAATTTATAATTAAATAATAATATAAAATTATTACAGCATAAATATTAAACATAAATGATAAAAAATTATAATTTAATAAATTAAATCAATAAGATTATTAAATTTTCTAGAAATAAACTAACAAAACTAAACCCAAGTAAAGTGACAAGAGATTTAGATAGTTTATGTGTTTTTTTTTATTTTTTAGTAATCTATAAATATTTAAAACTTATTTTTAATGATCTTCCGGTGCAAAGATATACTTCCTTCCCGTTTACGTGAGATTTGAAGTTTAAACTTCATTTTGGTCCTTACAGAGAAAAGCAACAAAACTCTAATAGAGTGGTGGTATATTAAAATTTCTATCCGCCAATAAAGAATGAGCACGTCAGCACAGTTTGCGTAGTCGGATCTGTGTAGTAAAACAGCTGATACCAGTCACCCAAAGCAGTCCGCGCGCAAAACTCTAGGCGGACGACAAAAAAGCACTGTCGTATGGGATTTCAAACCGACCAATCATCACTCCCTTCTCCCCAGAACCAGATGAACCCTCCCACAAAACAATACTCTGTAATCTATATACCTTTTTCTTAACCTAATAACACTAGCAAGATGCAAACAACTCATACATAACAAAACATAGATAAATCATATTAATATATTTTTTTCTCATTCACATAGTTTATTTTTCGTTCATATTTTAAGAGGGAGAGAAAGTTCGGCGTACCTCAAATTGTAGAAGCCAGTTGTCCTCGCCAGCTCCAAATCCTCTGTGCAAATGATAAGCCGGTAAACTCCCGTCCAAACAAACTACATAATTTTCGACTCACCAAATTTTAATAAATAATAATAATAATACAAATTAATTAATTAATCATATGAAAGGAAGAAAATAAAAATGAACTTACGAGCACCGCTTGCACGAGCGTTCGGAACCAGCGTCATATTCACGAGAAGCCTCTGTTCCTCGGAGCGGACGCGCCATGGCGCCACCGTGGTTAGATAGAAGAATGCGAAAGCCGTGACGAGATTCATCTTCAAAGAGAAGAAAGGAATCGCGTTTTTTCCTGGATGCGGATTCTATTAGGAAAAGGAGAATTAAGAAAGCGAGATCTAAAAATTAGCGCGCGCTAACTACTCTGTTGCTTTGCTCTTTGTCTGGACTTGGAGGAATAATGGATTCGGATTAATAGGGTCTCATGATTAGGGATAGAATTTGGAATCAACCGGGATTGAAAATCCACGTAAGTGAAGTCGACGCCTCATTGATTGCTGGAACGGAACGGATAAAGATTAATTGAAGTCGCAATCAGAATTATAATATTATTAATAATAATAATAATACTACACACGGATTGTGAGACTATAAGAGATAGAAAGGGAAAAGGAAACCGAGAAAGGAATGGAACTGGAGAATCTGCGTCTGTGTGAAGGGAATTAAGGTGCGCGTTGTCGTATTGGGAAAGAAGGAAATGGAACTAAATTAATATTGGAAAATAGATGAGAAGAAACGAAACGGAAACTTTCAAGTTCCATTCCAAGTGCGAGTAATGGACCCACCACGTAACAGAATATGGACCGAGATGGCAACCAAACCATGTTGCTGCCTTGGGGTTTGGTTTTTGGTGTAATTGAATCTTCAAGCTATGGTTAACTTTTTGTTGCTTTTTCCTCTAGAGCACACCAGGTAGCTGCAAAATTAGTCTCTCTCTCCATGTTAGTATTATCAATGTCTCAAAATTTCAAAGATATCATCATTTAATAAACATTTCTATAGACTTTTCTTTTATTTTATAATTTCTAATAAATTTTAACTGTTAAAAGAAAATATAATTAAAATAGTATATTTGCCTATTTGGTAATATTTTAAGTTTTGGAAGGTGGCGTGAGTTATGGGCTTTTGGACATATATGAGTGGGGATATAGGGTAATAAACCACTTTGTGTTAAGTGTAGACTTGAACAGCTGTGTTGTCTTTGATGAGACGAGGTTGGAAAAAGAAAGGAAGAGATGTGGACTTTTGTAGCCTGGAAACTAATCATGGTAGGTCCATAATTTGTTGGCCAACTTGTGCGTATAACTGACTTGGTGCATGAGTGTTGGGTCGAGGACGGACTTAGATTAGGAGCACAAATAATAATGTTTCATGAGAGTGAGGATATAATCTTTTTTCTTCTTCCTTCCTAGTTCTTTCTTATCTTTCAAATTTAATAATAATTATTTTTGTCTCTGAATTCAAAAATAGACTATTTTTTATCCTTATAGTTATTTCTTTACCATTTTAGTCCCCTGATAAAAGTCAAAAGTAGACTAATTTTGAATTAGAGAACAAAAAAAATCACTTTCAAATTTTAGAATAAAAAAAACTAAGCTCAAATTTAAAAGACCTAAAGATATTTAAATTCATTTTAAAGCACAAAATACACTTACAATCAACGATTGAAATTATATTTTATTTAAGAGCTTTTATATATATAATTATAAATACTTGATTTTATTACAATTATCAAATATTAATTTTTAAACAATAATTCTAAGTGTACTTTCTCATTTTAAAAAGTCAAATTCCTAAATAAATGATTTTGGAAAAGGGCAATACTACCATAATTTTTCAATTTAGCAAAATTGATATAATCCTATAAGTAATATTAGTGTTGTTTTTAATAAATAAATCGTATTTGTTTTAATAATTACTTTCTTAATATTTTGAGCTTTGATAAAATTTTTAAAATGTATAATTTTTTTTAGATGTTATAAAAAAAAAACTATTTTTGTTTTGTTATAATTATAAGAAATAACAAATACATAAATAGTTATTTTTGCTAATTTTTAATCTAATTACTTTTTTCAACATTTTTTTTCAAAATCCAAAATTAAAATATTATCCATATCTATTATTTTATCTATCTCTATACCTATGATAAAAAGGTTATACTTGATAAATTTCTTCAAGATTCTTGAAGTTGCTTTTATATTATTTCATTAAATGTATTTATCATTTCCCTTAAATAACACCATTTTACTAATAGAAGATATATAGTATATTTGATCAATTGGCTAACCATATATATATATAATAAGATGAGACCATAGGAAAAAAAAAAATTTGATAAAAATGAGTATTTTTATTTTAAAGTTTGATAAAGAAATTACAATTTATGAATGAAAAGGAAATAGATGACAAGTATATAAAACTTAGGTTTTGTTGTGTTATTTACTTATTTTATATGATGTTGCAATTTTTAATAAGAGAAAATGGGTTATGTAATAATAATATAAAATAATTTTATCCATTATCAAATTATAAAATATTATATATGGTAAGTTTATTAATTTTTATAATAATTTTTTTAAAATAACGATTTATTATTAAATGATAGTGTAAAACTAATCTATAGTGATTATACATTATTGTTAAACTACTTTAATATATATTATAGAAAAATAAATAAAATTATTATTATTATGAACAACAAAATTATTCTTTGAGTAGTTAAAGCAATTACACAACTAAAATTTAAACTTGAAATCACTTCTTAAAGAACTTGTATTAATTAATTTATCCATGGGATAGCCAGTAAATACTTTGTTTCTTGACCTCCATTATTGAAAACTAAAAACAAATGAATGAAATTATTTGAGGATCCGTAACCTACCAAAACATTTATTTACAAGTTATAACATTTACTCATTATTTAAAGTTATATATTGAGCCACATGCATAACCAAGATCCCACCAACTCCATCTATATAAAAAGCTGTGACAAACATGAATGCAGTAAGGAGAACATGCCATATGAATATAATTTTCTTGAGAGTAAATATTTTATTTTTATCCTTTTATCATCTAAATCTTTCAACAAAAAAATACATAAAAAATAATCATATAATGATAATTTTTTAATCAAATTAGTTTTTTCAATACCTATATTAGGGCCATGATCGCAACCTTAATTTCTCTTAGGCCGAATGCTAGATTTTCAGGCTGTGGTTCAAATGGTTAAGTTGGGAGGGATAAATTAATAATCAATTCCTTCTGCCCCTTTCGGAGTTCAGAATGGAAGGCGTCGGTTTTCATGTCTTACGCAAAGCCAATCGTTGTGTCCATCATCTAGCTAATCAAGGTCATTTGGGCTCCTACTCTACACAGATGGTACCTTAAGCAATTTTGTTGCTGGCTTTGTTGCTGAGGATCAAAAGCAGTTATTTTTTATTTTGGAAAGACGAAAAGCCAAACAATTTTTTTACGGGTACTAAAACTAAACTTCAATTATTTTAAAGAAAATATAACAATGATTTTATATTTTGAAGGGATAAAAATTAAATAAAAAATTTATAGAGATCAGATTCCAAACTATCTAGTAACTAAAAACGTAGTTAATCTTAAAATATTTTTAAATATCACCTTGAGTCTAACTTATACGATGCATTGGCTTTAGAACGACTTTCTCCCAAAATTATCTTACTAAAGAAAATAGGAAGATGATTTTGATCGGTTTTTAGTTGAGGAAAAACAAAAAAGGTTATGAAACATAGTATCGCGAGTCGAATTGACTACAATGTTATAACTTGCAAAAGTTAAAGTTGAAACATGAAGCAAAGAGACAATGTTGCTTCGTTTCAATATGAGAAGAACTTAGTGGAAAAGAAAAACGAGTGGAAACAAAACAAAGAGTGATTAATTTAGACTTTAATTACTTGTCGTATTCTTTCTCCAATAATTGTTTTGTCATTCTTTCAATGATTGCACGCGGATGGTGTAGGGATAAGTAGTTGCCAAAGCAACTCTAGTGGTTACGTTTGGTAAAAGTTTCCTAGAGTAACAATAAAGAAAAAAAAAATAATGGCTCGATATACGCATATTTTTCATAAGTTAATAATTATAAATTTTAGGTATTTAGAAATTGGACGTGATTTTGCATGTTTTAAACGTGTGTCCAAACACACTAGAGTCGAGCTCTATAATCCATATTCCAAAGCAAAAGTTATGAGGCATGTTACTCATGAAACAGATTTTTTATATGGGTCGGTCTGGTTATCTCAATCCAATAAGGTGGATCTTGGTCCAATATGATTTCTTTCTTGACTAGCAGTCTTTTGTGTATTGGATCAATTTGGAGCAAAGAAAAATAAAAAATAAATGTAGTTATTTTACATTTGTTTGGTTAGAGAGAAAATGATAAAAATGAAAAAATATTTTTTCTCTCTTGTTTGATACGTTAAAAAATGAGAAAAAAATAACAAAGTCAATTGATTTTATTAAGTAGGATATATTTTGTAATAAATGAGAAATAATTAAAATCGTTCAAACTACATTTTCTCTTTTGGTTTCTTTATCACCTTTTAGTATTCCTATCCAACAATTTTCTATTTGTCTAGCATTCACCATGTACTTGTATGGTTTTCTATGAAACCTTTTATAGAGAAGCTTGACGAAAAATGATCAGCTTAATCTTCCAAGTGACCTGCAACATTTCAAAATGAGTCAAACAATGAACATTAATATACACCAAGATATAAAAGAGAACTAATACATAATTCAATACAAGGCATTACCTGAGCTATGGTATAAGATTATGACAAGTTTTATCACATGGGTATGCACAATCTATTTCCTTGCTTGTGTTTCTACTAAAATACCAATCACCAACCGCTTTTGCAATGGTCTGTGAAAAATAGAGTAGTTTAACCATATCGTTGACTAAAACTTGTTGTGCTGAAAGTTCAAAGATCACTTCCTTTTTTTAAGCGTACACATATTTGGTATAATTTGGTCCTTAGAAGAAGTCAATTACTTTGTTGCACAATACAAAAGTTGGCCTAACAAATTAGTTAAAATTTCACATACTATATAAACAGGTTTATCATCATTTGTCACTGTCAATGAGTAAGATAGGTACCTTCCCGTTTATTCTCGGAGAATTACTCCCAAACCATGTTTCTTGCAGTTCACTTTGACAATGAGCAAAACATGAATTTATGAACACCCCTCCTGTGCTTGAAGTCATAGAGAACGGTTTTAAAGCTGCGAGCATGTCACGCCTAAAACCTGAATAAAGTGCATTAAAGAAAATCAGTTTATAAACAGCATATTTCTTTCACAAAATACTAACATGTTTATAAACACTAAAAAACTTCATAAAAGAAAGAACAGAAATTCTAAATTTCTAACCATACACTCTTCATTATTTACCAAAATTTATTAATCATAATTTTCATGGGTCTCATTTCATATTTAACAAATCTCTCGTGGGATTTAAATTTTTTTAATAAATTTTAACCTATAACAAAAAATGTGTTAAAAAGAAAGTTGCTAGTAAGGAACGAGTGAAAGCTATTCCATAAATTGTTGAGTTGATGGCAGAAATTTTGAAAGAGAAACCTTGCAATGTATTAATTTGGTCTGGTGTGCACGCCGCCAGGTTCATCTTGCAGCGGTTCCATTGTCCGTGCATATCAGTAGAGGGTGGCACCAATATATGACGGAACTGTTGACATTACAAGTTATATTCATCTCATAATTCGACAATTATATGAATTAAGATAATCTGCAATATAGGATTTAGGAACAAAATATGTCAAAAAAATATTACTTGGAATACATCATAGGCGGAGTTCAAGATAAAATATGGTGTTGATATGTAACTCAAGGCATATTGTGGAAAGAAGCACTGCATGGAAACATGACAAACGTCAAAAAATTGTATAATTTTGTCAAGCTAATGAGACAAGTTCGTGGGGAACATACCAAGTCTTGAAATGAACGGGTACAGTTGCTATTCAGGTTCTGCTTTATCCCCTGTTACACAAGACTTTGTCATGTAACACTCTGTTCAATGCTATTCAATGTCTTTTCTTTCTGCTATGCAATTTCAAAATTGAATGTAAAGTTTGAACTTCACTGAATGAAGCTTATACTTTATTTGTTTAACTTATATATAATTTATTTGTTTTTGTTTTTATAAAAAAAATATTAAATTATTTTTTATTTTTATTAGTTTAGTATTTAATAATTTTTTAATACTAAATGATAATTTACAAATAGAAGTATACATTAACATGTGGTACTTGAAATTCAAAATCTCTGGACTATATGATTAAACAAACAAATTTTATCGAGCATAAAATTGGAAGAGCCCAAATAATTCAGGAATAACACAGCTTATTTACGCTCCTACTTTAAGAGACAAGAATGTATATATGACGCATTTCTTGAAGGTTACTTTACCTGCAATTGAACAAGACTTTTGAAGAAAATCCTCATGGTGTAGTTCATACTGATGTCTCTACTGCAAAAGGAAGAAAAAAGAAAAGAAATGTTAATATTTAGATTTTGAAGAAATAAAGCTGAAGATTATGATTATATATGTTGAAATGACTCGAGATAAACTAAACATACTCGTCAAGAAAAAACCCGGCATCACTCAAGCACTTAACAGTAGCATTCTTTGGCAAATAATTGGCCAAGTCGTCACAATGGTGAAAGGTTGCTAAGCCTCCTGCTGAGCAACCTGAAAGCAATGCCTACACAAGAGAGATGGAGCTATTATAGATTGAGAAACATGGAAATACATTGTTTCATGAAAAATTATTAGATAATTTCATATTATTTACTATATGTCTTAATTGGGATTATAAACATGATCATTCACTATTTCGTAATTTTTCTTTTCTCAAACAGTTTTTATTATTAATTAGTTGAAATTTATTAAAAATTATAAAGTAAATTTTATAATTTCTTATAGATTTTAATCAAGAGTGTATTAAGAGGAATATCCCATAAATTTCGTTTGGAATTGGATCTATAATATAATTTGTGCTTAGTTGAGACTTGAGTGAATAAACGAAAGCAAACTCCATAGAGGTGAAGTATTTATTACCCGTCGTGCATTTCCTAAACCTTGTGGTAGAAGGTCTGAATAATTGCTTCCCAAATCTTTTGCCCTTTGAAATGAAGTGTTGTTGTCTGTTATTCATCTCACAAACACGAAGAGTTACTTTATGCTGCAAACTTAGTATAGACACGTGAAAAATAATGCTGATGAAACACTAAACATTTTACTGTCATTTTAAGAAAAAATTATTTATAATAAATTAACATTTTAGAAGAAATGATGTTTCTCTCTTCGTAATAGAAGAAATAAAGAAATCAATAAGTATACCGTAAGAATTTTTGCTTTTAATAATGTAAATAGTAATATTCTACTTAATATTTCCTGTTAGAACACTTTTGGTTGGGGGTACAATTAAGAAAATAGATGGAATAAAAGACTAAAAAATATGTACCTATATTTGATTTTTTTAATTAATTATACAAATATCACCTTTTTATTTTATTTTAAAAATTATGTAAAAATATATTCTGTGTTTATTATACAGGTAATGAAAATAGAAAGAAAAAAAAAAGAAGAATAAATCGCGTGATGAATAAAATTATTTTTTCTCTTTTGAGAGAAAATGAGAGAGGGGAAATTATTAAAATAACACATTTACTCATATAATAAATATTTAAAAGAATAAAACAATAATTCAATATAAGTATATTTTTCTCATGTTTTGCCTTAATTTATACTAGGGAAAGAGAAGTACTACGTGTCTCTTTATCATTTTTTAAAATAAAAATAAATTAAAAAATAGAATGAAGAAAGTAAAATGAAACATGAAAATAAATAATTAACCGTGATAGTTATCTAATAAAAAAATCAAGAGTACAAATATAAACAAAAAGTGTACACTAAAATAGAGTTGTTCTTATTATAATAATTATAGATAATAAAAAATATTATTATTTTTTCTTTATTTTTTATTTTTACTCATTTTCTTTCTACATTCAAATTTATTAAGTTAAAATTAGCCTAGCTAATAATTAAACAGAATAAAATAAGATTTAATATCAAGATTTTGGCCATAGAAGAGGGAGAAAAAATGTGTACATACCCACCTCCATCTTTTTTAATTCCTTGGTTTGGAGAGAGTCATTGGAAATTACCTTGTCAGTGAACACATTGTCTCCGGTAAATGAAGCTCCATCACAATATCTCAGCTTTACGCGGTTCCAATTGTAAAAATCTGATACAGTACATTCAGTATTTAGTTCAAAATATTGAATTTAATACTAAAAGGATAAATTATTTAAATTCACTCAAAAGGATAAAGTCTAGGGAGGGGATCGGATAAATAAATCACTTCCTTGTATACGTAATTTGACAAAAAGTTATTACAGTTATTTTAGACCGAGAGATTTCAAAAGTAAATTTGAATATGTTGAAAATTTTAAAAAACATATGATGATATTATTTTTATATCATATTTTAGAATTTATTTTTCTTTTATATTATATAATTTGTTCTCTTATTTAATTAATTTTTTTTTAATTATCGAAAAAAACTATTATCTCTTATATTTGTATTTTATATATTAAATCTATATAAAACGTAGTTAATACACACTCGACTCCAACCTCTATTACACCTATATTTCTCTCATTCATCAAAATCAAACTAAATAATAATAATACTTACCGCATATTAATTATTAATCATTATATTTTTTTATATAAGAAACCAAAAGAACTAAGAAAAAGAATGGATGGAAGGTTATAAGTTATGTTGATTTATATCTGATGTAATATGATATACGAATAGAATATTTTTAAAAGTGAAGATAGTAATCCATTAGTAAATATTTAGTTTAATCTTCCAAAAACACAAGTGACGTTATTCTAGCCTTTAAAAAACTAACATTAATTTAATTCATCAATTATAAAAAAAAATCACATTAAAATTGTTATGTGTGTGGATTAAAATATTGAGAAAATAAATTGATATTATTTTCTATAATTGATTAAGTAAATTAATATTAAATTGTACAACGGAATGATTAAATCAATATCTTTTTTATAATTGAAAATTTTAATTATATAATGTCAAATTTTTTACATAAAAGAAAATTGTAAGTACAGAAATAGTAAAAAAAAAAAAACAGAATTGTTTGGAAGTGAGTTTGGCTATAAAATAAATAAGCAATCATATATTTATCTTTCATTTAATTTATAGTGTTACGTAAATAGGGAATAAACCCTAAACCCTAAATAGTCAATAAAATTTAAAGATTGATATACATATATACTTATTCATTTAAAAAACAAAAGCGGAAAACCCTTATCAAAAATCTATATTGCTATGAAAAAACATTCGTGAATAAACATTGTTTGATAATGTGATACCATTTAACCATTTATCATTATGTTAATTTCAACTTTAAAATGAAGTGTGTGCTTTTTACCTCTAGAACAATTAGTACTTGTTAAATAATAGAAATAAAAAAGGAAGTACACTATGAAAATATTTTTTAAAAAAATTAGACTTGTATGGGAAACATTTTTCAATAACTTTTCTTGTTAAAGAAGTGACATGTTATGGTCATTTGTATATTCTATTAAAACAAGGGACATTTAAAATCAATGTTATAATAATTCTCATTAGAAAAAAATAAAAATAAAACAAAGCAAAAGTTGATTAAATTACCTGGATTAAGGGTGGCATCATTGCTTAAAATACCAGAGAAAACCTCCAACTTGGTCATATAACGTGTTGAACCCCTCCGAGTTTTGGCTCTCTCCAAGCATGATGTTAAGTCATTGCACCATCCACCACCCTGGCATGTACAATACATCGTTATTTATATTTTTTTCCTCTCCATTTTCTTTTTTCTCAACAAAAAAATATCATATGGGATAACTCTAAACTTTATAAAATATAAAAAATAAATATTAAATAATGATAAAATCATGTATGACAAAAATAAAGAAAATATAATGAAAATATTAACGTTTAAAAATAACTAATCAAACTTATATTATAAGAATTGCCAACTGAGTATTTTATAATAAAATTCATCATTACATTAAAAATCGATTAGTTATGGAACTTTAATTTATAAAACTATATATAATAAAAATTATTTATCATTTTATTAATATATTTTAAAATTAAGTCAATTATGATTTTAAATATATAAAATAAGGATTATTGGTTATTTTTTATTTTTTAATTATGTTTTACAAAATTGTACATAGATAATAGAATGATAAATAATTTTAATTAACGATTAAATAAAAAATTATATAAGTTTGTTGAATTTTCGAGAGATAAACTAAGGTCATCTCCATCGGTTACTTTTACATGGTTCGCAATTCTTATGCCTGTTTGATTTAATAATTGGAGGCTTACCTTATTAAGTGTATTGCATTTTCTAGAGATTAACTAAGGCCATCTCCATCGGTTACTTTAACACTGTTCTTATTCCACTAAGCATTAATGCTTATTTGATTTAACTATTTGAGGCTTGCCTTGTTCAGTATTAGTTGCTTATTTAAGCACTGATACTTAACATTTAGCCAGTATTTGACCTAGTATTTTTTGGATTTTTCTTCTTTTTTAAAAAAATAGGTCAAATACTATGTTTCAAAAGTTCTTAAAAAAAATACCTTTTTTTATTATGAAGAAAAGATACAAAAATAATACAGTAGTGTATGGAAAAGCTATACTCGGTGATTATGCGTAGCTTTTTATTAGCTTGTTATGGAAAAAGCGCTCTTCAATTCCTGTCATTTACACTTTTATATTTTATTTTCTTTTTTAAATATTTTTCCCACCGTAGATCATGATATTGCCACTGTAGATCACGCTCAAGTACGGTTACATGCTTAAAATTAAAATTTTTAATTTTTTATTAATCAGTTTTTAATTTAAAAGACATTTTTAAGTTAAAAAAATAAAAGTTAACAAATAGTTTTAATTTTAATTTCAATTTTTAGTTTGAACTTAAAAGTAACTTTAAGAAAAAAAAAACTAAATTCACTATTCATGTATTATTTTTAATAATATTTATTGTAAAAATATTATCAATAGTTTTTAATAAAATTTATTAAATATAAAAGATTGTTAATGATATTATAACATAACTCAAATACAATATTTATTAAAATACAAATTTAATAAATAATATATTTTATATTTTTGAAACATTATTAAATATCATAAAAATATCAAACATTAGTGGGTCCAGTAAACAGTTTTTAGTAAACAGTTTTTAATAATAAATAATATATATATATAATAAAACGAAAATAAGAATTTTTGCGTGAAAAAAATAATTAAATATAAAAATAATAATTAATCATTTATAATGATAAAACTCATTTAAAAATTTCAAAAGAAAATGAGTTGGTGAAAAAGAATTTACTTAACAAAATCCGGATACGTTAATAAAGAACGTCCACGTCAGCATAGAAGGTCTCGACACAGTGTCGTTAATAAACAGATTCCAGTTCCCCAAAGCAACGTTGTCGTATGGCATTTTAAAACCAGGAAAACACGTTCGTCACTTTTCAAACGCTACTACAAAACAACACTAATATTTTTTTAACATAACAACACTTGCAAGATGCAAACAACTCGTACATAACAAATGATAGATATATCATAATTATTAGAGTAAATTATATTGATCTTCCATGAGACATGAGATAATTATTTATGTTAAAATATAATATTTCTAATTTTATTTATTTATTATAATATTATTAAAATAAATTATATTTCTTTTCTAAAAAATTAAGTACTATATTATATTTTTCTTAGGTTAAAATATAAAATAGACTATATTTTTCCCTTGAAATACGTGAAATGTTCTATTTTTTCTCTTCTCATATTAAAATATATAATATATTTAACTTAATATTGCTAAAGAATATTTATTATAAGAAATTTAAAAATATTTTTAATTAAAATATATACTAAAACATTTTAAATTTATTAAGTTGTCATTCACTTAATCAATAAATTTATTTTAAAAATGTATAAGTAAATTTAAAATATTATACTCAAATATAATTAAAATAAAAATTATGAGATATGTGTATAGATATTTGAATTTTCATTTTAAAGTATACTTCACAAACTAATTTTTAAACAATAATAAATTTTAATATATATATATATATATATATATATATATATATATATATATATATATATATATATATATACCAAATTTTGTAATAATTATATTTTATTTAATAACATATTTTGATTTTAATATAAACAGATTCATTAAATTGTACGTTTAATATGCATTTATTATATTCAATAAATACATTATATTTAATAAATATAATCATTAATAGTACATCATTACTTGTGTTTAATTCCATTTATTACACACTCCATTAAATACTATAATAAATATTACAGTTATACTCCATCCAGTCCTCTGAATTATCTTAAATTAATATATTTTTTAAAATTATCTTTAATATTAATGAAACATATTTTTATTTTTTATAAATATTTTTTATTAATTTTAATTCTTTTCATTTCTTTCATTGTTAATGTATTTATATTTTTATATTTTTATATTTTTATATTTTTATTTATTATGTATATAAATAGTCAAAATAAATTTTTTTTCGTACATTAGTTTGATCAACTATATTAAAATATTAATGTATTTCACTTCCTATTTATTTATCTTAAAATATGATTCATAATTAAAAGTATTTTTATGAAAAATAATAAATATATAAAACATCTTAGATAATTTTTTTATGAAAAGACAAAGTTTACGTTTAGATCTTATAAAAATTACCGACAGAGTAAAATATTTTATTGTGGGAACTAGAGGGAGTATAACCATACTACATTTGCTTATAAGATAAATTAAGTAAAATATTATATTAATAACAACAAATAAATATATTAATTTTATTTTACTTATATATAAAAATAAAATAAGTATAATCAAATGAAATTTATAAATTATTTTTTAAAATAAAATATAACATTATATATATATATATAAATAAATAAATAAGTGTATCGTAGTTGTATTTGTTAAGAAAAAAAATGTGTATTTTAACGTTAAAAAAACAGTGTAATGCTTGCAATTTTGAAGAGTAATATTGTAAAAGATATTTTTTTAATAGAAATGTAACAATTATTTTTTTAAATAACATACATTCAAATTTGTCAACCGAGAAAAGCATATTTTTTTTCCTACAAGAGAGAAAGAATAGTGTAATATCTGCGTTGATGAATTTCCTCTGGATCATTTTAATTAATGTGTAATTTTTTGAAGAAAGAAATTTGAGTGTACCTCAAATTGTAGAAGCCAATTGTCTTGGCCAGCTCCAAATCCTCTGTGCAAATGATACGCCGGTAAACTCCCGTCCAAACAAACTACAATATTTCCCGGTCTTCCAATTATAATAATAATACAAAATAAATAAAAAAATAATCATGTAACTAAAATGTTCTTACAAGCAGCGCTATCACGAGCTTTCGGAACCAGCGTCATGTTGACAAGAAGCCTCTGTTCCGAGAGAACGCGCCATGGCGCCACCACGGTTAGATAGAAGAATGCGAAAGTCACGACGAGGTTCATCGAGGGGAAGGAGTTCGAGATTGATACTAAGTGTTGAGATGGAAGATACAAATTATTATTTTTTACATACTCGGTATTTATATTTTTATGTAGAATCTAAATTAGAAAAAAAATGTATATAATAAATTATAATTAATATTCAATCATATAGTTAAGGTAATTAAGAAAGTCAAACTTATTATTTTAATTAAAAATGTTCATAGGCTTAATTGGTTTGTATTTTAAAGACAATCAAATACCAGCTAACCATATTTAGTCTATTTGGTTTAATTTGAGGTTGAAAAATTTTATGGTCAAACTTTTCTTTTTTTTTTTTTAAGTTTCTATCTCTACCAACTTTCAATTTTATATAATATTTGAATAAGTTTAAATATATTTTAATTTCATGCAAATATGAGTATTTTGATTTTAAACATTGTAAAATTTTTTGTCCATTTTATATTTATGATATTTTCTTAGTATTTTTTTTTAGTTTTTTATCGTTAATTATAATTAGTATAATGTTTACATGAATAACTAAATAAATATTATTAATTAAGATAAGTAAAATAATAAAAAATATTTTAAATTAAGATAATTAGATTACTTGTAAATACATAATTTAGCGAGTAAATGTATTTATTGTTTTACATAAATAAGATAATTATATATAATTTATTTATAATATATTATGAGTAGTAATTATTATTAATTTTAATATTATTCTTAGTTTCCAACTTATAATTTTGTATTTTTTTTTTTAAATGATTAAATGATATTGATGTAACCTACATTAACTATTCAAATTTTGTTTATCCAATTGATATATTAAATTTTTTTTTTTAGATACCCATGATAGTTGCAAAATATTCATTGGCAGAAGTAATAACTAATCTTTGTTGATGATGATAAGTCCATCAAACTTGAAAGTTTCCTTTTATATAGATTATGTATACAAATTCTTATGCTAATATAAAATTATTTAATATCTCTTCTATATTTATAAAAATAGCAAATATATATTTAAAATATATTAAAATATAAATTATTTAATTATTTTTTTATTATTGTCTAATTTTAATAATTTTTATATAAACAATCATGTAGCATAAATATATAATTTAATTATTAAATCGATAAAATTCACATTTCATATGAAGTTATTTGAGGGTGTAATAGTAAATATAAGTTACACCGATATTACTTAATCTCTCTTTTAAAGAATATATATATAATTTAATTACGTGCTTATATTATTTTTTATATTATTTATACATTTTAATTTATTAATTTTAACCTATTGTAATATAATTTTTTAGTATATCTTAAGCAATAATTTTGTCTCCAAGTGTACAAATAAATCAAAATATAATATATTAGAAGTAAATTATATTATAATAAGTAAAATTAATGAATTGAAGTATAAAAATAATATATTAAAACTAAAAAAATCTAAATAAATCATTTTTTTAAAATACAATGTAAAAGTAAACTAGTGATTTTAAAAGTAATACTAAAATTAAAGGAAAAAAAAACTGTGTTCATAGGATATTATAAAATATGTTATAAGAGTGTATCAAATGTAATTATTTTATTTATATAAAATAATAAATATATTATTTAATTAAATTATGTAGCTAAAAATAATATAATATCTTAATTTAAAATATTTTTATTATCTTAAATATGTCAATTAATATTATTCATTTAGTTAGTAATTTAAACATTAAATTAACTATAACCAATAGTAAAACTAAAAAAAAAACTGAAAAATGTCAAAACTCTAAAAATAACAAAATATTTTATAATAATTAAAATCAAACCGAGTCTTATTTAAAGAAATTTAAAATATATTTAAGACTATTTAAATATTTTAATTTTATACTAATAAAAAATAAAAAAATTATTTTTCTTTAATAATTATGTTACATTTAGTAAAAAAGAGTTGAAAAGTTAAAAAAGCTAGTAGTTGAAAACCAGTAGCTGAAGATTGAAAACTATCAAATTAACTAATTGAATTATATGTATTTAATAAAATTTCATGTTAAAGTAACTAATAAATTTAAAGTGAGAAAACGCACATCTATATGATATTTTTATATCAATTTTAATTTTATTTTCTATTAATCAGTGTAGTATTAAAATATCATAAAATATAATATTAAAATAACATAACATAACAGTGTAATACAAAAAATATAATATAAGATAACATAACAGTGCAATACAAAAAATATTCATAAAATAATTATAAAATAAAATAAACTATTATACATTATTATTAATATATAAAAATAATAGAACTCTTCCTTGTATAGATAAAAAAAAGTAATAAAATATTATCTTATGCTTAGAAAAAAAAAACGAATAAACATAATAAACAACTCTTTACGTAAAAAGGGTGAAAAAACAATAATAAGTATTTTAAAAATAAAAAGAGAATAACTATAAAAAACTAAAAGCTAAGAGCGAAGAGCTTTTTAACCCAATTTCGAATCAGTTTTGCGTTGAATTTTAAATAATTTTTTTATAAATTTAATTTTTAGTTTTATAAATACTCTATTATTATATTTAATTATTATTATTATTATTGTACATCATTATTATAATTAACATGTAAACACATTTTAAAACTAATATTAATAAAATAAAGATTTTTTAAATTGTTATATTTCAAAATTAAAATTTAATTTTTGAAATCATAAAAACTAAAATTTAATTTTTTTTGTTTTTTAAAATTTTAAAACTTGCAACTAAAATTTTAAAAAATAATAAAAAATAAAAAAAACTTGTTTATCAAATATTATTATTAAAATCAAACAAACTTTTTGACGAATGCAAAAAAAAATATATAAAAGTTATAACTTAATTATTATTTGTATTTCATATTTAAATTTTTTATAATTGTTATTTTATATATTCATTATTTATCTACCTATATTATGCTGAAAAAATATAATAAAAATGACTAAATTAAAACACTTAGTGACATTAGATAACATCTTAATAAAATTAAAATGAACAGAACAAAAATAAAAGGTAAAAGTATTAAAGTGTATTAAACTAAAAGGTAAAAACAAATAGTTGATTGATCATCAGATTGATTAAAATAAAATAAAAAGATAAATTTGATAACTGAACCAATTATAAATTTGAAGGAAAAAAAAGAAAATAATTGATTTAATTTAATTGATTTGATTAGAATAGGAAATTCACCTGGTGAATCTGGTGTAATGATTAAATGGATATTCCTGTTTAAAATTATAGTATATAAAAAATATAGACAAAAATCTAAATTATTATCTTAATTATAATAATTCGAAAACTTATCAATTAGAAAATGAAAAAAAAAAACTTCTCCAACGATTTGGTAAAAATGTTTGTGAATTTAATTGTGTATAAATAAAAACAAAATAATGATTTCATTTCAATTTGGTGAAAGCGCGTTGTCCCCCTAATTTAACATTTGGGTATTAATTCCACCTAGCTTGTCTTAAACGCGGCGTTGATATAATTGGTTGGGTGAAACCGTGAAAGCCTGTTGTCTCCTGATTTAACCTGTGCATATGATAATTAGACTTACCTTTAGTGGATATTTATAATATATATATATATATTAAATTATAATTTTGATTATTTATTTTATTATAAATTTTTATTTTAAAGTATTCATTTTGATATTTTAATTAAAAATAAATTATATTTTTATCTTTTATCTTAATATAAAATTTTATTTTGATCATTTATTTAAACTATAATTATTTATGGGATTCAAATTTCATATTATTTTTATTTTATTTATGATATTTTTTATTTAAATATTATGTAAATAAATTTAATTAAATAAATTTTACATATTAAATCAATAACAAAAACTAAATCATAATTTTTCGAAAATACAACATTAATTCAAATCGAGAACTATGACAAAAATGATAAATATTCAAAATAATTTTTTATCATAAAATACAAAATCAAAATTATAATTTAATCTTTAACTATTAATTTTAAAATTTAAATTAATATTTTTTTTTTTTAAATAATGATATTGTTCAATTTTTTTATTTTAGATTATTTTTTTAACTTATTCAATATATAAAATGTATATATTCATCCAGAAGTCATTTTAATGTTCGAACAAAAATTTAATTATAAATAAAATAAAAATTATGCGAAAAAAGTAAATTTTAAATACAATTGTACATATTGAGTGAGTAAATAAAATGTTTAAAATTATATCTCAAAATTAAAAATTATCATTGTTTTAAAAGATAATATTAACTTAAATTTAATAATTAAAATATCAAAATAAATATTTTACAGAATAAAGAATAAAAATAAATTTTATAATATAAATAAAAAATTAAAATTATAATTTGACCCGAAAAATATTTAGTAGGATAAGAAAGAAGATTATCCATTATATTAATGTATCCAAGTTTAGTTTTTTTCAAAGAAAAAAAATATGAGAAACAACGTGAATTTGAATACTTTATTATTTAACCTACACTATATTCACCCTATTTAATATATTAATTTTAAAATGAAACTTAATATTACATAATTACATTTTAATAATCAAAACATACAAAACTTGGTTCAGTAACTTAATATTTACATGCTAAAATTGAAAATCTTAACTACTTATTACTGTCTCATTCACAATCTTGTCTTCGTGATTGTGTTCCATATTGTTGCAAGGTTGTTCTTTAATACTGTCTATAAAAAATCATTGATAAGTGTTTAGCACTTTATTTTTTTTTATAATTGTGATACAAATGATATTCTTACATTGGATAATATGAATATTTAGGTAGAGTTCAAAAGTAAATGTTAATGTTATTATTTGTATATGAGTATGAGTCAACAAATATATTTTTTTTAATACAGTATAAAAACAAATATTATAATATTCTACTTAAATTGCTATAAATATTGTTTATTTTTTATATAAGTATTATTTGACACAATTATAAGATATTAAATATCAACCCCTATTAAAACATTATTTCATTATATTGTAGAAGACTACTCATTTCACCTGCCTCAACTTCTACTGGTATATATAATTTCTGTTTAACATCATTTTTTATACATTACCTAATCAAACAAAAATAGTTATAACTTTTTTCGCTGGGATCTAAAATTTCAAAATTAGTGTTTAACTTTGATACAATTGTAGTAATTTACATCAAATAAAAATTTGAAAATAAAACTTTTCCAAACAATAAATTTGTGAATAAACCATATTAAAAACATGGTAAAAAACATTTTTAATTTTTATAAATATAATTAAATTTATTTTTTATTATTTAATTCTCATAAATTTAATGATTAAATATCATCTCTATCATTATTTATCGATAACATGGCATATAATTAGTTTTGTTATATGAATCTGACATTCTATTTCAGAATAGTCACTAATGTGACATAACTAGATATGTGACCACTAACATTCTATTTGTTTTAAAGGAAATGAAGAGAATTTTTAGCGAGGAGAGATTTTAATTAATTTCTACTGGTTGGTTAAAAAATAATGAGCGAGACAAGAGAAATTTTAATTACTTCAAATTTGGAAAGAGAGTGAAAAAAAAGTAAGATAAAATTTAGTTGCATACAAATTTTTTCATTTTCCTTCATTAAATTTGTTCTTATTTCATTCTTTTTTTAACCAAACACTTAAAAAAACATGATAGAGATTATTTTTAAAATTTTAAAATTTGTAAATGTTAAAACAAATAAAAATCTAGGAGATTAAAATTAAATATAGCCATTTTTACTTCAACTTAAAAATTATTTAAGACTTAAAAATGCACATGGAATGTAAAATACTTCTTGTAAGTTACAAGATGGTAAAAATCAACTAGGTAGATACTAAAATCGTATTCGAGAGAAGACTTTTGAAATAAAAGGATAAATATATTACAATTTTTAATTTTAAATCAAGAGAATTATATAATAGTTCTAAAATAAAAAAAACACATTGAATTTATATTAGTTTATTTCTTTTATTTAAAAATATTAGATTAAAAATATTTATTAAAAGTTGGAGAGAAAAAAAAAACATTACTCACCCTTTCTGTTTAAAACTCATTCCCTCTAATTCTCTCTAAGGCAAAAAAGAAGTTATAATCGTTACAATCAGGCCCAATGAACATTATGTATGAAAAAAGAAAAGAAAAGGGGTAATCTTGTATTTTTTATAGGATAGTTTTTTGTGATATCCACTGTTCACGTTGATTTCAATTGACAATTATATCCCTTCCACTTTTATCACGTGACTTTGATACGGAGGACTACATTGCAAATTTTAACCGATCTCATCAATTAACGTGAAATTATAATTTAATTAATAATTTTGAATTCAAATTTTAAATATGTAAAAAAGAATTTTATTATTTATAATAATTTTATTTTAATTGGACAAAGTTATCTCCTATTAAAAATAATTGTAGTCTAAAAAAATTGCAATGGTATAAAAATTCATCTAATATGGGCATTGACCTTTTTATACATTTTGGAACACTTGGTCGTAAAAAATAATTACTTTTGCTGTATTACGCGTCTTGTTGAAACTACTATGGTTAGCATTTAACACAAATGCGAACTATGGCTTACTTTTGATATGGTTTCCTTGAAGCTACGGTACATTTCCTTGTGACCTGATACTGTTAAGCATACAATAGTTTAATACATCATGTAATAGTATATATTAAATGATAAATTTAAATATTGTCTCGGTCTTTTCAAATATATTTAAATTTAGTTTTGATTTTTGGAATATTTTTAGTTTTAGTTTTCATAAATTTAATTTTTCAAATAATTTTATTATTACTCAATAATAACAAGACAACCAAGTAATCAGGTCATATTAACAAGGTGCACAATTCAATTAAGATAATTATATATAACTAAATTAATTTATGAGCATAATTTATTTAAGTAAAATATTTATTATTTTGTGCATTATAAATATTTATTAATTTATATAAATAAGATAATTACATATAATTTATTTTAATATATATATATTTATTTTTCATTCAATAATTTATTTTAACATAATATTTAAAATATATATAATTTATTTAAATGTTTATAATTTATTTTTTTAATATATCTTGAGTAATAATTTTGTCTTTAAAAACAAAAATAAATTAAAATATAATATGATATATTAAAAATAAATTATATTATAATTAGTTAAAAATAATGAATTGAAATATAAAAATAATATATAAAAATTAAATTATAAGTATATAATTAATTTTTAAATATAGAATTAAAAGTAACAACAATATTAAATATAATAATAATCAATGTTCATAATATATTTTTAATAGATTATATATAATTATATTTATATAAAACAGTAAATACACAAATTAATTAGATTATGTACTGAAAAATAATTTAATTATTCTAATTAAAATAATTTTATTATCTTATTTATCTTAATTTATATTTATTATTATTTTTATTACGTCAATATTATATTAACTATAGTTAATAATAAGGAATAAAAAATACTAAAAATATTAAAAACCTAAAAATAATAATTTATTTTGTAAATAATAAAAACAAAAAAATATTTATAAAAAATTAAAATATATTTAAATTTAACAAATATTTTTCAAAAGGTAGTTATGTTAAAGAAGAATAAAATTATCATAGATTTTTTTCAAATATTTAACACAAAATTCAAATTCAAACTTACTAATTAAATTAAAATAAATTTATATGAATTTAACATGTCCTCTGTGATTAAATGAACCTCGCTGTATATATGTGTATAGAAAAGTATATATTAAGTAAGATCAATCTTTTAAATAAATATGTATACCTCCAAAATTCAGATTTTAACTTTCTTCGGTTCAGATCACCTGAAAAAAAGAAAAAAGAAAAAAAAAAAAAAGTAGCACATGTGTGTTTTTACCATGGCAAATGCCGCGGGGAAAGTTGGAAAATAAGTGAAAAAAGTGGGTTGAAAATGTAAATATGGATAGATTGAGATTCACATGAGTTGGGAGAAATGGGTGGTATTCTCGTTGAGCGCACAGAAAGCAAAGGGGGTCTCTCTAACCTCTGCAAAAGTCCAAGGTCAGTCTTTCCCTAAACCCTAATCTTCCTATTCCCTTTTCTTCCTTCTTTCACAACACTCTGTGGTGCCTTTTCATCATCATCTCGTGCAAAATTTTCCCTCTCCGATTCAAATATTTCAACTTTTGCGATGTCGATGGCTGTTGGTTTAGGTTAATTGATGTGATCGTCAGAAACAAAATAAGGGGATCATTGGAATTTTGGGTACAATACTCGGGTTTATTTGCTTCGTAGAAATAAATAATTAAATTATCGAGCTTCGATTTAATTTTAGGGTAAATGAAACAATAATGAACATGTTATGATGATGGGTTTGTTTGCTTCGGATGGATGATGCTGCTCCTATAGTTGTAGACTTAAGATTTGTTTTTTTGGTGGTAGGAATGAAAATGTAATTACCTTGTTTTTTTGTTTGTTTTTCAATGAAAATGCTTACATGTGCTTACTAGGATCATTTGCTATATGCAGGTTGCACGGTTTTAACTGCTTAGGTTTTTGTCTTCAAAATTAAAACAGTGCAACTTTGGCTGCAAACTCATAGGTGTTGAGTTGTGTATGCATGAAAGTGGGGTTGAGATAGTTGTGCCTCTTGTAAGATGGAATCCCTTTGGAAACTTTTGTATTTGCTGGAGCCTGCGCCTGTCACACTTATCACTACAGCTGTGGCTGTGACATTTGGATCTGCATTTCGCGCTCTAAATTACGGGAAAGAAATGGAGCGCAATCGTGACTTATCGGAAGCATCCATTACATTGGATAGTTCACAAGCATTGATGATCCCTGTAATGAGCTCTTTTAGCTTGCTTTTGATGTTCTACTTGTTCTCGTCTGTCTCGCAGCTTCTTACGGCATTCACTGCCATTGCTTCCGTGTCGTCCCTTTTCTTCTGCTTGTCTCCTTATGTTGCCTATTTGAAGGCACAGTTTGGTTTAGCTGATCCTTTTGTTTCACGCTGTTGCTCGAAATCTTTTACACGAATCCAAGCAATATTATTGTTAGTATGCTCTTTCATAGTGGCTGCTTGGCTTGTTTCTGGTCATTGGATTCTGAACAATTTGTTAGGCATATCTATATGCATTGCATTTGTAAGCCACGTGCGTCTTCCAAACATAAAAATTTGTGCAATGCTCCTTCTTTGTCTATTCGTGTATGACATTTTTTGGGTTTTCTTTTCTGAAAGATTTTTTGGCGCAAATGTCATGGTATCAGTGGCAACGCAGCAAGCATCAAATCCTGTGCACACAGTTGCTAATAGTTTAAGTCTTCCTGGGTTGCAATTGATAACTAAGAAATTAGAGTTGCCTGTAAAGATTGTTTTTCCAAGAAATTTGTTGGGTGGTGTTGTTCCTGGAGAGAGTGCAACAGATTTCATGATGCTTGGTTTAGGAGACATGGTATGACATTCTTACTCTCTAAGATCTCTTAACTATATGAGAATATGTCCAAAACTGTTTAAGTTTTAGATTGGCTTTTCATTTGGTTACTGTCACATGAAGTAGTATGTTTTGTTGGATTTACTGTGCGTAATATAATTGGAACTATGGAAGGCTGCATGTTACTTGATTTAAATTGGTTGTGCCAATGTTAAATGCTATGCACTTCTTTCTTTTGTTTTCCTGCTGGATCATGCCTTGCTAAGTTTTGTGTGGGTTATGTGGACTAACATTTATTATGATTATTATTTTGAATATCTTCACAGGGAAATTTTATGCAAGAGAAATAAAAAAGAAAAAGAGAAAAGGTCCTTGATCACTGTACTGTTATTTGTTGCTGTAACATCCTTTCTCCTCCCCTTTTCTTCTATTTCCCCTGCATCAATTTATGTTGGATCACATTTTGAAAGGGTTCTTGTGCCACAAGGTGATTTGATTGAATGGAAGTTATGTTGTGGGAGTTATGTAGTAATTACATTGGATATAATAAGATCAGTGCTTTCCGTGTGCTCTGGTGCATTATGTTGTATACACTATCTATTTATAATTTATAACTTCATTACATTTCCATGTCAACCTTGGCTAGCCAAGATTTTGACAAATTTTTAAAGCCTTTTTTCTTCAAAATTATGTGTTGTTTTATAGTTTTTGCTCATCTTTTTGTAGGCTATCCCAGGCATGCTCCTGGCTTTAGTCCTTTGCTTTGATTATCGCAAGAGCAGGGATACAGTCAGTCTCTTAGAGTTACATTCCTCAAAGGGGCACAAATACATATGCTATGCACTACCTGGTTATGCCATTGGACTGGTAACTGCTTTGGCAGCTGGTGTCTTGACTCATTCACCTCAACCTGCACTTCTTTATCTGGTACTTCTGTTTTTTCTATTTTTTCTTGTCATAATACTGGTTTCATTGCTGCCCTTACTTCTTCCAACATTTATACATCATTTATTCCAGAACATTTGTTCTTATTATCATATTTTATGTACGGGTTATCTTATTTGTGTGCCAATGAGTATTAAAACTTAAAAGTATTAAATAACCCTATTAAATGCTTAAAGTTACTTAAAAATTCAAGCATAGAATGATTTTTGTGTTTTTTTTATATAATAAATGCTATCTTTTCCGATAAAACTTTTTATTTTTAACTTCTTATCATGTGCTCATGGGCACACAATAGAAAAAACCTATCTTTGTATATTGGGAAATTTTAATTTGTATAACATAAAAAAAGTAGTCACAGTGATTGCTTAATCTACATGATTTTAACTTTGTTATTTCTCTTTCCAGTCTATAAGTATGGTATACCAAATTGAAGAATTGCCATTATGAGTTTGTCAAATTTATTGGGTTAAACTAAATATAAAAAGATCAGAACTGGATATTGTTCATCCATCCATTATCTTTGTGATGAGATTATTGTCCTTCTAATGGATCATAAAAGCTGACTCCTGAGTTTTCCCTCTCCCTTTTGTTACCTGCATATGTAGCTATGATATTGATGGCCTTTGTGTTTAACCTTTGCTCCTCTTGTAAAAGTGGCTTCTGTGTTCCTACTAGGCGAATTTAACAATAGAAGTTATGGTTGCGAGTTTTGCATTGGAGTAGTAAACTGAAATTGTCGAATAATTTTTTACAACCAATTTGTGATTTCATTAGGGAGAGATTCTTGGATAAATATGGTGTATATTGATTTTGTACACTGAACCATTAGGAACATGCAATTAGTTTGTCATCTGTTTTCTAGGATCCAAGTCCGAAAATGTCAAAACAGCTTTCATTTTCTATTGGTCCAGTTCATAAACTACATGGTACATCATATTCATGTCTATCTGAGTATTTTCCAAGTTAATTTTCTTGGCTGAATTTCAAACTATGCGATACCTTATCCATAGTTCGTATTCCCATGATTGTTAATGGTGCTCCATTCTAAAGTACATTCAAATTCATCTTGTCTATTGGAAATATCCTATATGAATAGTATTTAAATTAGAACCTGTCTCATTTTGCATTCTTGTTTCCCGTGATTAATACTATGGCATGAAACATTAATATCTCTTGATTTATGGAAAGAAATTCCATGGCTTTGATACATACAGAAAATGAAAATGAAAAATAAGCTTACTCTTGACATAAACTTAAGTTTTTTTATATAATTAATTAGTGTTGCAAAACCTGGTACTGGTGATTTGGTGTTTAGGTGATTTGTGGTTTAATGTGGGTTCCCAGGAGACATAACATAACTGGTTTCACTTGTAACGATGTTCGTTTTCTTGGTTTATGTAGGTGCCTTCTACTTTGGGACCTGTAATCGTGATCTCTTGGATGAAAAGAGAGCTACTTGAATTGTGGGAAGGAAACATGCCAAATGTCAATGATAAGGATCGTGAAATAGAAGTTTAGTCTAGTCTAGTCTAGTCTAGTGGCCGGTGGTTTATATCCAGCCAAACAGAAAGTTGTAAATTCACTGAGAATCTTTAATCGTCAGACTCACCAAGAAAATTTACATTAAATGCTCACGTTCATGCGTCTTGATGTTTCTATTTATACACCATACATAAATTGAGGGAAACAAGTTTACAATAACTCCTTTATGGTAAAAAAAAAATAATGGTAAAGACGCCTAAGTGCTTAGGGGTATATTAAAGTTGATCAGCAACGAAATTGATTTGTATAGGTTTAGAGCCAGTTCAGTTTCTGAGGAGAAAAACTGGTGTATAAATTAGTGAGAGAGAGTGGCTGTGACAAGGATTGTTATCCCATCTCCAGGTAGGAGAGTCCCTCACGTATCCACTTGCTGTCAGTGTATGCCATGAATTATGATATTGGTCTTCTAGCTTGTCTACTTTAATGCAAGGCTCCTTGAACCGTAAAAAGATGCCCCTTTCAGAGTCATGAGTCATGCTTTAACATGAAACTACATGCACCAGAGAAATCAGACAATGTTTCCCGTGTTATATCTACATAACGAAAATTTATTATTACAAAGTGACGTCCTACTTCAAACTATTTCATAATAGAAATTTGTTTTCAGTATTACTCAATAACCAAAACATATTTTCGTTGTATATTGTGAACACGCTTTCAGTTGAGTTATTTTCAATTATAATATAACGAAGACATGTTTTTGTTGTATATTGTAAAGTCACACTCCTATCAATTATAAATCAACGAAAGCCATTTTTTATTGTGTATTATTTACATTTTGTTAACGATATTTTTATGAAAAAACCAAAATTGGGGTGTGAAAATAGAGAAATAAAATGCGAGAATGACAAGGCCCAATGACATGTGATAAAAAAAATTAAAACAATTATAATTGGACCCATAATTATTTTTTGTTTAATATCAGTAATTCTCTGGATTATTTAGAAAATTTTAATTAGGTTCTAAACTAAAAAATTGTAATTAGGTTAGTTTTTTATAATTTTTTGTAATTGAGTCTTTAGATATAGTAAAACTGTTATACATTGTTATTTTTTTAGTGTTTTCAAACCGTCATAAATTAATTCCAAAGATCCAATTACTAAAATTGTAGATGATGAAGGTTCCAATTACAATTGTTTTTTTTTTTTTAGTTTAGGGACCTAATTAAAATTTTCTAACTAATTTAGAGACTTACTTATGTATTAAACTTTAATTTTATAGGATCCATCAAACAAATTTTAACTAAGAGATTTTGGACTGTTTGTATTATTAGTAGAAAATAGAAATGTAAAAATAGGTTGAATCCAACCAGTCAATTAATTTAACCTACTAAAGAGAGTTGAGTTAGATGTACTTTCAATCTAATGTAATTTAATCTATATAACTCAATGGGTTAAAGGGCAAGTTGGGTTGAATTAACTTACTGAGTTGAGTATTTTTTGTGATTGTATTTTTTTTATGAATTATTTGGTTGAATATTATTATATTAAATATTATATTTTGTGAACTGTTATAAATTTTACATTAACTTATTATTTTACTTTACATTTATTTGACTCAGGATGATAGTTTCTAAAAAAATACTTATGCTAAGTTCTAAAAAATACTTATGCTAAGACAATTATGTAAAATGATATTTTTACAATTGTGACATTATATTCATATTATTTATTTTATTTATTTGATAAGTTAATTTATGAGTTTTTTTTTATATATAACTTTGACATGTCAATCCAACAAAGCAGGTAACTTGTAATGGGTTGGACTAAGTTGAAAATTTCAACCCAATTTCAAAATAGGTTCAATCAACCCCAGTTCAATTTTTGATGAGTTAGTAGCATATTGAATTGGGTTAATTCATTTCACATTCTTAGGAGCAAATAATTGTGCTATGTATATAGCACCTCGTATTAAGTTAAGACATTGTGGATTGATTGGTCAGTGTATTTTTAGTTTGTGTTTCATCACATTATTTTGGGAACGCATGCGGTGGTTATTGTTCTTATGGAAATGCCAAAATTGCAGGAATTATGTTGCTTTGGTAATTATAAGCATGACTAACCTAAGAACATATGCGCTTTAACTCAGATCGTTTATATCTTTTCCTTCTGTTTATTTTGTAGCTTAATACAAGATGGAGAGCTGGATCTTCACTTGTAATGAAATGGGTTAGGCCCACAAACTCTTCTCAAACCTACAAATCTCTGTAATTCGATCCCTACTTTACTGTCTATTATAGCTGTTTATAAACGCAAACTTATTTTAAACAATAATAAGTAAGAACAAGGTTATTCTCGCTAAAAAATTCTCAGACCTAAGACTAATGCCATTATTCTCACAATAGTGATATAAGTAGAGAAGGTTGTATATTGTTAACTAATAACTACTACAAAATTTTCGCTATGATTTCATATTCTTTCTCTCTTTGGGAGAGAGGGTATAATTGTTTCTTCCATTTTAGAAAGATTAGCTTTAGTGGTTATTATTAATTATTGATAAAAAAAAATATTCTCCTTATCTTTATGTCCATCTTTATTTTATATTCTTTTTCAGTAAAAAAATATAGTATTGTAAATTAAGCATAATTTTATGTACTGTTTGGTTGAAAAGGAGGAAAGAAGAAAGATTTTAATAGAAACTGAGTGGAGGAGAGGCAAACTTTGTTTAGTTTATAAGAAAAAAGAGAAAAAAATAAATCAACTTACTATTATATCTTTTTAAAATAATTAAATAGAATCACTAAGTTAAATATAATTTAGTTTAATTAGTTTAAAATTCTTTTCCCTCAGTTTTTTTTTTTTTCAATTTTTTAGGAAGTGAAAACAAGGGAGAGGGAATAGTGAAGAGAGATTTTCTCCTTTCTAAATTTTTAAACTAAATAATAAAAATTTATAAAAAGCATCATCCTCTTTTTTTCTCCTTTTATTTTCTTCTAACCAAGATGGGATGAATAAAACACGAGTAAGAGATTGTAGAAGAAATTTGTTATAATCACTTTAATACACCAATTGTGACTTACATCCCTATAGTTTTTGTCCCTTTGTTGCATGTCACGTATGATTTTGGATGCCTCCTCCGGGGCAAAAATCCTATCCTAGGTTTGTTCTAGGGTTCGTACGACGTTTTGTCAGCCAGCTTTCTACAATTATATATATGCCAAATATCTAACAACTAGGTGATATTAATATTACAAATCAAAATATAATCCCAATTTGCATAAAACTAATAATATCCATCGGTAACAAGGATCGTATTGTATCAATACTTTTTATTAAACATCTATATATAAATATATTTTGCTTTGCCATATAAAAATATCAGATATCATCACTTGAATTAGTATAAACTAATATGTAGAATGATGTTTATGTCATGTCATGATGATAGGTTCATCTTTTTCCAACTGTCATCATGCATCGAGGGTAGTGAATTAATCAACAAATCATTCATATCATATACATCACACTCACGTTCTCGTTGCGCTGAATTTCGCGTATTAAAAACGAATTAATATTTGTAATGATTAAGGACCTTTCACCATAGTTAAAAAAACCAAACCAAAAATAAATCTTGATTTAGTCAACAACATTATAAATGCCAAAAGTCTAATTAAACAAGTGCAACATATTGGAGTGTAGCTACCTAGCTGAGCCAGCATCCAAGATATATCGTTCCCATCCGGTGTAGGTGATAACTCAGTTTTTCTTTATCTTAAAGCAATCACTGATTAAGTTTAACCTTTTCACTTTCTACTTTTGAAAGATAAAGAGGAACATTAAAAATAAATTAATCTAATCTAATCTAATCTAATATAAAGATTCGTGAAGTTTTCAAACATTTTATAGACTAAGTAGTTGACATTCTACAATTTTGATAAGCAACAAAACTTTATGGCTTAGATAATTTTTATGAAAAGTTTATTATTAAGCGTGTAGAGTACTTATAATTAGTCCTATATAACGTCTGATAATAAAAGACTCAGGTAATTGAAATTTCATTAGTTTATTGTTCACACAAAACATGACTCACGTATGTACATCATACCATCTTATTGAGCTGTAGCGTGTGCTATATAAAACATTTTTATTTAATATGTTTATAAAATATTAATAAAATTAATAGATAATATTATTAAAAGATATAATATTACATTTATTTAAAATGCAGGTTATGATTCCATTAAATTGAATATTATTCTTTTCTTTCCAATATCTTTGTTCATGGTCAAAGATTATGAACGAATATTTATACTTAATTAATAAATATGTAAACATAACAAAAACATATAAATATAATAGTGGAGATTGTACAATTTGTTTGGGTATAGAATATGGAACAATTTTGACCTACGTCGATTTAGAAATTTTCTTATTTTTTCTTGTGCCTCACTTTAGATTCCTTACATATTATTTGGCTGTTTCTGGTTTCCTATCCACTGTTTGTGTATATAGACAAATTAAATTTAGAAACATTATTTTGTATATAAAAATGTATAATATATATGGGTAGAGAAACGACTTTAAAAGATAGAAAAAGAAAAGGATAGCAAAGATAGAGGGTAAAATGTTGGAGAAAAGTGGGGTGTTATTTATCTAAAAAATATTTCTTTTTTAAATTATACTTGTAATCTCATGATATTGCTCATGCATTTAGGGATGGTAAGATATAACTAACTTATATGAGTTTGATAGTTAAAACTAATTTATAAGCTAGTTAAAAAGTTAAAAACTTATAAGTTAATTGATTGAATTAAAAGTATTTAGTAAAATTAGTTGATAAATTAACTAATAAATGAAAAATAATATAAAAAAATATATTTAGTTATTTGATTTCTAAATTAATAAAAAGAGATTTTAAAAAAATAATGAGGATACAAATAATAATAACTTATAAACTAACATTTTTTAAGTTAGTTGAAGTAACTTATGAAAATAATTTAAAAACTATTAAAATAAGTTAATGTACTAAACAAATTTTTTTTTTTGTTAAAGTAGTTTATAAGTTAGTTGAGTGACTTATCAAACACATGTATAATGAAATAGCTATTTACCTGTTTAATGAATAAGGATATGAATTATAATGGGTAGAATATTTACTTGTTTTTAATCTTGATCATTATGAGTGAGATTTAATAGTTAATATGTACTTTCTTACTCACATTAAAAGATTATTTCACTAAATACACGCTTATACATACATCTATTGTTAATGTATCGAAAAATAATAAATGAAGATTCATAATAGATAGGATATTTACCTCTTTAATAAAAAATATACGAGTACCTACTTACAAAATTTTACTTGGATAAATATAAGTATATTTACTTTAGAATCCGCTCTTCAATGTACTTGCATTTATTTATATATAAGTGAATACCACTCCTTTAGTATTCACTCCTCCCATACTTATACTCATGTGAAAAATATATATAGTAAAAATACTAGAGACAAAATAAATAAATCTTAATTATATAATTATAAATAGCTATTACTTATTAAATATCCTTTTAAGATATAGGTTAAAAAATCACTTGCACAATAATTAAATTTGTCTAATCTAACTTGAGCCAAAAATATAAGTTTCATCGAAGACTAACCTGTATTGTCATCACAAATAAAAAAAGAAACATCATATTAAATAATATTTTAATAATAAAAAGATAAAATTGATATGTATTCAAATTACCCATTATTTTTTGCTTACCAAAAAGTATCCATGATTGTTTATAAATCATCCAGTTTAGATATTGTAGAGTTCTTTTGATATTGATGTGCATGAGTAAATGCCACAAATTAATGATTTAACATAAATATTTTAATTTTTTAAAACAAAACTATTACTTAAAATAGAAGTATTTGATATATTGATAATTTAAAAATAATTATATATTTTTAAATAATAAAAATAATTATTAAGGAGGTGCAAAAAATGATTTGAAATATCTCCCGATGTTAAATATGTATTTCTCCGTACCAAAAAAAAACAAAGGAAGCATACACGAAAGCCACAAATAACAATGCTCTTTGGTCTTTGACTTAGATTTGCACTTACATTGTCGTGAAATTCAGGAACCCCACAAATAAAAATATTGCTGCAGCGCAAATTGCATTCCACTTTTCTGTTTTCTCTTTAGTTGTATTAATGTTTTCTTGTTCTTGAAATCTATTCTCTAATTTTTAGTCAATTGTTGAGTTTTAAAGAATCAATTAAAGAATTTTAAAAAAATCTATTAAATTATAAACATTCTAATTTTGAAAATTATTTAAAAAAGGTCTTTCTCTTTCTTGATAAAACTGTAGTTCAGACAATAATAATTAATACTGCCCTAAAATTTTAAAATAATAAATAAATAGAACAAAATTTTCTCTCAAAAACAACAGATAAAAAAGGGGGAAATTATATAAATTGCATAAAATTAAAATATTTAAAATTATTCACTTCTAATAGCTTACTTTTTTTAAAAAGTATTTGTTTTCATAATTTAAGCTACAAAAACCATTTATATCAGCATTAAATTTTGAAGAAGTTTTACTCAATTAAAATCAAGAAATTAGACGTGCCAATAGGCAATAGCTTGGCATTCCAAATGATTGTAATAAGCCTATTCAAATATAATTTTTTAATCAACTTTGTATAATATTTTTCAGTTTTCATTTATTTAGAGTGCGATATTATTTAAATATTCTATAATTCTTACATAATCACATATTTTTCTCCATTTTCTAATACATACTTTCTGAATTCTCACATAAAATTAAATAATTTTTTACCTTTAGTTAGTTATTTAATTAAAACCATTCTTGATTTGTTTAATTAATATTCAAAATTATTAATTAACATTGAATATAAATGTACGTTTAAAAATACCTTTAATATAACTTCCTATCAATTAAAATAAACTTTAAGATTTTTTTAAAAAGATTGAAAGGTTCAATACCTATATTTTTATTATTAATAAGATAATTTTTTATGAATTAAATGTTTTTCTTGAGGTAATTTAAACTTATATTTTGCTTGTATTTTCAATTATTAAAAGAACACACTCAAATAGATTAGATTCCTCTAGCTAAATAATTTCAATTAGTTTGGCATATAATTAGTTTTTTTTTTCATTTTGATGGAAGAAGTAAAGAAGAAACAAAAGCAAAAAAAGAGAAAGGAACTAGGAAGTAGACAAGCACCCATAGTCAAACTCCATCTGTGTCGTAGCATGCCTCCAAACAAACCCTTCCATCCACAGTCAAAGTGTAGCACTCCTCTGGCAGAGGATTAGGTTTCAGAGTAAGGAACACACATGATTAGGTTAGTTTGAGTTTAAAACATTTTTCATTTGTTAAGATACTAATTTTTGTATATTGTCAAGTGTAATTTTTTAATTAATTAAAAATTGTGCTATATAATTTTTAAATAATTATTATAAAAATCAATAAATTTATTATACATAATAATTTTTATTTTTTTACTTAGGAACATAGGATAGGATGTAATTTTCGTGAGACACTAGGACAAGTCATGATGATAAATGAAAGGAAGCCTGGAACATTCCCAATCCTTTTAAAGTGGAGACTTAGATCATGTTTGCATTATAGAAATAAATAAGAGTGCAATAGAACGAGGTGTTTAAAATTAAATAAAAAATAAGTGACATGCACAGATATATATATATATATATATATATATATATATATATATATATATATATATATATATATATATATATATATATATATATATATATATATATATATATATATATATATATATATATATATATATATATATACCCACTTTAAAGACATGGGTCAAAACAATTTTTTTTAAATTTTATTTCATTCCACTAGCTAGATCATAAAAATAATTAAATGATAATTCTTCTTTTTCTTTTTCTTTTATTTTACTTCATTAAGCTGTATGATATTCTATTTCATTTTCTTCATAATTAGATATTGGAAGACACTCTTGAACGGTTGAACCGATGGGAGGAAGTTAATGCAAATGTTGATAAGAAATTCTACATGTTTCAATTATGTCCTGTCTTAAGTTTTGTAGTTTAAGTGCATGATTGGTGGTCGGTTAGTATAGCTCAAAACTATTTTTATTCTTAAATCAGTAATTTTATTTTTATTTTGTGTTTGAATTTTGAAAATGTATATTGAAAATTTCAAAAATACTTTCACAATTTTTATCCAAACATAGCCTAATAATAATAAGTAGTGTTTCCTTGTGTCACGTTTTGTTTTTACTTCCCGACTCAGTTTTGTAATTTGGCTACCTACCACTAGTTTCTTTCAAAAGTTTTCCCCATGCTGTGCTTAGATAATCTTCTTTCTTTCTTTTGACACAGTGCCTGATAATCTTTTGATTTAGATTTTTTTAATTTATGTAAAAATGATTTTATTTCATTTTTACATTTTTATTAATTTATTCTTCATAAATTAAAATTTTCTGTAACGTAATTTTTATTACCATGTGATGCTATGATGCACCATCCATTATATGTCATTATTAAATAGTAATTCGGATTATTTAGAAATTTGTCAACGACATAACTAACAATTTTTAAAGAACTAAAATCACATAAAATTATATTTATAAAGACAATAACATATTTAAATATTTAATCTAAAAAGAAAGAGACACTGACGTGGTGTGTTCTAAACTCAATTGCTATTGGCTCAACGACTACTTAAGTTGGATCCATTGTGCTTTCTATAAGAAAATAGAATATTCGAATGTATGATCTTCATTCTAAGTTTAGTTTAACAAAGATAGATATCTTAAAATATCAGAAAAATATTGATGAAACGTATAAAAGCAGAGAGGGCTGGTGGAAAGTAAGACATTACCTTGTTTTTTTTTTTTAAGTATTTGCTTTTGTAATTTATTAATCAATGCTTGCATACATCTACGAGAGTTTAATAGCTGTTCACGTGTATTATAAAGCAGTTATTCAACTGATAAATTATTGTTATCATTATTTTTAAGATTATTATTATAAAAATTAAAATATTTATTATATATGATACTGTATTATTGAATAATAATAATAATATAAAATTATTTTATATTGTTAATGTATAATATATTTTTTCATCTATAATACTATTTTAAAGTTTAAAATAATTTTTTTCTATTCGGCATAAAAATTATTTTCTAGAGAAGCCTAATTATAGTTTTTATATGAATTTAATTTAAATATATTGACATTTAAATTATTTTAACATTTTTATCTAAACATAATGTTATATACAATGTATTTGTAATTTTTTAAAAGTCCTACTTAACATAATTTTTTATTAGTTAATAATATAAGGGTTTATTTGTGTTAAAATTTTCACAAACACTTAAAGGAGAATAAAATAATAAAATAAATAAATAAATCTTTTCATAAACTAAAATTAACTTATATATAAATTAAAAATCAATTTTTATTATAGCTGATATGAAAGAACTTTTACAAATTAATTTATATATAAGTTAATTTTAGTTTGTAGAATAATTTATTTTATATTTATTATATTTTTTCTTCTGTGAGTGTTTATGAAAAATTGAACAAACCGTAAAAATATATACATTGACAACATATGAAAATTAAACCATGCACGAAAGATACATCAGTTGGGTTAATTAGATATTGATTAGTATGTTAGTTATAGATTGTTTAAATTATTATTTTTTTGTCAATAAAATAAAAAATACAATAATGATAATAATACTCTAATTTATAATTTATGCATACTTCCAAAATCATTTGTGTACGCTTCTTATTCAATTAATACAATTTTATATTTTTCTCAAATCATTTTTTTTTTCATCAACTCTATCATGTTCTATAATATAACATGACATAAGAGCTTTCATGATATTATCTGAAAATGGAAGACTCCCGATCCCAATGTCTTTTCTTTATTTTTTTAGTCAATCTAATCCAACATACAACTCACCACATATTAGATTTGGTTCAAAATTTTAACTCAATTTTAAAAAAATTTAATTTAACTTAATTTTATTTTAACAAAGTAAATAGTAAATTAAGTTGAATGGACTCATTTGATATGTATATGATAAATATTCTTATTATATTTAAATAAATAAAAATAAAAATGATAAAATATAACATTACATTGTCTCGATGAATAATATTCATAAATTAAATAAGTATATTTTCAAAAATTATAAAAAATTTAGTAACCAAAATTTACATGTAACACATTTTATTATATTTTTTTAATTATTATTCTAGGTTATATTTAATGCCAGATACAGCTAGGAGCTAGCCTAATCTTCTTTAGACAGCAAGGCAGCCGAAGTCATATAGGGAAGTCACATTGCACCCGCTACCGATCGGGACATCAATCTTACAATAATATGCAATCAATCATAAACATCCATTAACTTATATATCTAATTTCTACTCCATGTATATCGAGCTTCTCACTATTTTTATTTTTATTACACCACACTCCACGAATAAATATTTTTTTAGTGTGTATAGTGGTGATAATAAAATTTAAACAGTTGTTAATACAAGTTGAATTTATATAAAAAAAAAAAGAGTTTGATTATTACAAAACACATTTAAATAAAGATAAAGAACTTTAATGTGATTAAATCTTTAAACATCAGATTCACATCTTATCTAAAAAAAAACGAAACTTTTATAGAAGTATTTCAAAACTAAAAATTTTAATTACCGCGGATAAAGGAATTAGATTTAAATATAACAATTAAAATTTTCCCTCCTAAATGATTGATTTTATACTTTATAATTTATCCATTATTGTCAGAAAACATTTTTTTTGTGAATAAAAAAAGCGTCTTGCTGACGTGTGCAATTTCTTTTTGACTTACTCGCTTTTTTTTTATTAGGATCAATTGTATGTATGCTAGTATGCAAATGTCCACATATATCACTAATGATCCATTAATAAAAAAAAATGTATTTTTTCAATGATTATCAGATATATAATTATATATCTTAATAGTCTTTCTCTCTGTTTTCTTTCTTTTTATCCGTTTGAGTATGAAAAACGTATAATGATGATTCTGTGGCAACTCTCAAGCAAAACGAAAACAAAAACTAGTGCCTTATTGGATCCCTTGAACTTGAATGCTTCCATTGACCTTAAATGCATTGCATTTTACTATGATTTTCTTGGTCGACTCCCACTTATTCGGTCACTATTTTAAGGAATAGCAAATTGTAAATATGTTTCTCGTACTCTCTTAGCCACAACTAGTGGAAAATTTACAATTCTTTTTTTTTTTTTTGTCCTATGTGAGTGTCCATGTGAGAAAGCCTTCAAAATTAAATGCATAGATCAGAGAACGCACAAGAGATTAAGTATCACAATAATTGTTGCTTTCAAGGGATTAAGCTAACCAACCAATTTTATCAAAATTAATTAATTAACAAACTTTTTAGTAGTGTCTCCACTAACTACTATCCTTTTTCTCCTTGTCGCATTGCTAGAGACAGTGTATTAAGCATTTTTTTCGATCAAGTACTTTTTTTTTCGGATAATTTTTTCTAATGAAAATATAAATTAATTTTTTTTTCATAATAATAAGTAAAATTTATCTTATGTATTTCAATTTTTAAAGAAGTTATATAAATATTTTTATAAAAATTAAAAATATAAGTTAATTTTAATTTATAAAAAAATTATTTTGTTCTCCTATAGATTTTCATAAAAAAAATTTATTCAAGCAATTAATGCTCCGTAGATAATCAAATTGAATAACATGTCGAAAGGATGTATGTACCTAATATATATTTAATGTATATTACAATTGAAGATTTCTCTTTTACTCTCTTTTTCTCATTATCTTTTTAATTTTTCTCAAAATCATCCCATCATACATTTTATATTACTATACTAATATTATAATATCGCATATAAAAAATAACATATTGTTCATAAATATTATAACACATATATAATATAGATTATTATTATTCTATTTATAATTGAGATTTTTTTTCACTATCTCTTTCACCTTAAATTTTCTCCCAAAATTATATAGAAGATTCATACCGCAACCAATTATTTTTACTAATGTATTATTGGTTCAAGTAGTAACTAAACTCAGATTTATTTAAACAAACGGTAACTCAAAAATTACTAGACCAAAAATTGTTCATCTGCATTATTTCTTTCCTGCTTATTTGAATTATTTTTCTTGATATTTTCCCTCTTTTGTATGTTTTCCTGCCTATTTTTGTGATTTTTTTGGGTACCTATTAGAACATATTTCTCGTTAATTTATTTTTACTTATATTCATAGTTTTCGTGATTATGTATGTTTCATTTGTATTTTTTGCTCGTTTATTTTATGTGTGATTATTTACATATTTTTTTCATTTTAATTTGTATACATATGAAATGTAGGTTTTGGACTGAAATTATAATTATATTCAGTTAATGCTGTTAAGAGTATTTTATAAATATTATCAACATTCTATAAGAAGGGTATTTTTATGAAACAAAATTATTTTTAAATCATATGTAATGTTTTAAAGCTTTTAGTTAAATCTCGAGTCATGCTCACTTGTGTAATCACCCAGTTCATTAATAGATATCTCTCCAACATTTTTAGCTTTCCTAATGTACCAACGAATAATAAATTATATATAAAAAAAGAATAATAAATTTGTTAAATTAATTGTTAGAGATAATAATTAAAATATTTCTCATTACCAATATTATATTTTCCATCTTTCTTATTATTGCGGTGATGGTGTCTTATTATATTTTTTTCATCAATAAAGTAATATTAAATTATTAGAAAATAATTAATATAAAATAATAAATACAAAAGTTTTGTTAATGAGTATTGTAAAATATCAAATAAGAAATAGTTACCGTACTTTATTAATCATCTTAACTACTTAAAAAAATTGAATATTTAAAAATAAATAAATGAATTCCTCCTATAATTTACACCTACATATCTTATGTGCCAAAGAGGGAAAGCAACAATAGATATGTTTTCTTTAAGAGATGTTTCTTAAGTATTTTTTAAATGAATCTAGTTTAGTTTGATAGGCAGAGAGTCTATTTAGAACGTTAAAAGAATATATAAAGTATGTTAATTTTGACATAGTCTAGTACAACCCTAAATTAATTGACTTTATGCGAGTTGACTTGCAATTAGAGGGTTAACCTGCTCGCTCGAATTTTAATTGAAAAATCAAACTAACAAATCAACAGTTAAAATCTTGGATCTAAATTTAAAAATGAAAATTCAAACTTTTTTATCCATAAAAATCAAAGTTAAAATTTTTAAAATATACCCATAAATTGAGTGTTTTTTTTTTAACGTAAATTGAGTGGTTTAACTTGCCACCTAAAAAATTTAAATAATTAAAACAAATCTTCTCTGGATTACACATTTAAAATAAATCTCACCGCTACATATTATTAGAAGTTTTTGGTGGCCCCACTAACATGTTAAGCACCCATGCTTAATGAGATTTGCCTCTAATAATTACACCAAATAAGAAGGGAGTGGATATCTCTCACATCACATCACATCCCATCCTCATTCTCATCCGCATCTGCATCCACATCCTCATCCACATCCACATCCTGCACTTCACTTCTCATTGGAAGAATCACAGTTCTGTGCCAAACATCATTCCCCAGAATGCACATTCACGTGACTGCTCCCATATTACACAAAATTCTTCATACTCATAATTTCATCCACAATTAATTTTAATATAATTTTAAAAATTATTACTATAAAAAATAATAAATTTATTATATATAATAATTTAGTATTATATACGGTTTTTTTAAAGTTTTAAGTGAGATTTTTTTTAAAACACATATTTTTCACCAAAAATAATTTAACTTGATGCAACTATCCGATGTCCCGAAATCAAAACTACTTATTAAGTTATAATAAAACAAAATTACTATTAGTAAAAATGATAGTTTTGATTCCTCAAATTTGTTTGTTGGAGGAGAAAAAGGAAGTGAGAATAGTTTTGATGGTTAAAGGAATAAGAAGCAGTGTTGGCATGGTCTAATAATGGTGGCTATAAAAAATTTTAGCTTTCAAGAGGAAAGATTTTAATGGGCGTCCCTCAACGCTAACCACCCGTTTTCTGAATGAGAAAACAAATGCACGACGCAAACAAACAAGTACTAAGACACCTCTCAATTTTCTTTCCATTTCTTTCTCACCAATTCTACCCAATATTTCTTCTGCTTTTAATTTGTTCTATCTCCTTGTATCTCAAAAAAAAAAAAAAAGAGTAACACATTTTTTAAATAACTGATATTTTTAATTGTGTAATGCCAAGAAAATTATTTTATAAAATTAAAATTTATAATAATTAAATATTTAAATATATACATTATATTATAATTAAAATTTGTAATAAATAAATATTAAATAAACATATAAAGTATAATTTATATTGTTTAACTATTAATAACATTTTTAAAATATTACAATTTATTTTAGAAATATAAATGTATAGGAAAATAATGTTTTAAAAAAATTTAAACACGTTTTCATGGAATGAAAACTCTTAGAAAAGTTATTTTTAAATAATAGTACTTCACAAAATTTTTTAACTAGCACCCACATAATTTATAAAAAGAGTAAGATGGTGAATTACACCTTAAATGTATTTTAAAAAAATAATAGTTATAATATTTTGACTTACTTTTTCTAAAAAAAAATAAATATACATTAGTAAGTTTAACAATGATTTGTTATTAAAAGGGATAAGTTAGCAAATTACAACTTCACTATAATTTGTTACCTTACTCTTTAAAAAACTTAAAAGTACAATAATTTGCGAGTCAATTTATAAATCACTTTTTAAATTTTTTTATATAATTTTAGTAATTCAACTTAACTCGATTAATAATTTATTAGAATCGGGTTAGGTCAAGATTTTCAACTTATTTTAAAAATTATTTTAAATGATTAATGGTAGATTGAATTAAATTATTAACTTATCTTGTTATTTATATATGTAGCCAAATAACCCTATTAAGTAATGACACAATGACTATGTTATAGGCACATGACTATCAAGAAGGACTACTGGTTTAATATGATAGTCATATGATTGTTATAGAAATGTCACGTGACAAACTATAAATTGATTTAAAAAATATTTGTTGTGCTTAGAAAATTCTTAATTTTAATTTTTATCATCATAAAATCCAAATTTCAATTTACTATTCTTAAATTTTTCTAGTTTTAAATTTTTAAAAAATTACAATCTCTTCTTTATTCACTTTTATATTTATTTTTACTAATGTAATCATGTTTAGTAGGTGAAAAAGGAATATATGAAAAATAGAATGAATGAAAATAAAAAAATAAAAAAAGTGAGAAATAAAATAAAAATAAGAATGTTTAATTTTAAAAAATTAAGAAAAGACAAATAAAAAAATAAAAATTATATTACAATCAATTAAATCAAACTTCAATCGATTAAATTAGAATTTCTTAAATTTTGATTTCAATCGATTATACCCATTTCTAGATGTTTCAATCTTGCAATTTTAAACCGCTAAGAAATGTTAAAAAATGCTGATAAATATTTAAAAATGTTGCAAAATTAAAATTTGTGAATTTTTAATCATTATAAAATGTCACACTCTCTGCACACCATAGGTTATTTTTGGACTGTTTTGGCACACTTTTTGTTTCTCTATTTTTTTTTTTTTGGTTTATTATTCACTCATTTTTTATCTCCACCAAAACAAGTTCGAGTCAAGAACAAAGATAAAAAGAAAACCACGTAAAAAAAGAAAAAGAAAAAAGAGAATAGCCAGGTCTAAATTAGACCTCAAACATTCTCAAGTAGCCAACGGAATTCTAATTATAAAAGTTACTATAATTCAACAATCACTGTAAAAGAACAGGAAAAGTTGATTAAAAATTGTGAAGAATTGCATTATTATTGTGCCGTATTTGAACTTTGAAAATCTTAGAAATGAATAAAAAGGTAAAAGATAGAGACAGGTGCAAGTGCCCTTCTTTTGGTAGTTGGTGCCACAACAAGAATTTTCTTCTCTTTTTAATTTCATTTTATTGAATAGTTTATTGACACTTTGTCGCAACTTGCAAGTGGAAGGGAGTTGTAAAATTTTTCACATGGAATCACACACTATCTATGCATTCTCCTGGAAGTTTAGTTTACCCATCATCATCATCATCATCTATTCTACGCTGTCCTCAAACTGCTCTTCCCAAAGTTCCAATCTTCACCACAAAATTTTTAGTAGTTTGAGAATAAAATGTCAGAATCTGAGGAAGAAAAACCAGACTATGTTCCCACATCAAAAGCTGCAGAGGAAGTTGGTTGCAGCATGGACTTCGATCTGGACTTAGAAAGTTCATGGCCGTTGGATCACATGGCCTTTGTCTCCAATCCTATGTCACCTCTTCTGTTCTCCACCTCCTCTGACCAACCTTACTCTCCTCTCTGGGCTTTCTCTGATGATGGAGAGGATGACAGACACCCCAAGCTTCCAGTTTCTGCCTTCTCTGATTGCCACAAGATCTTCCCTTGTATGTTTTCAGATTGCTTTTCTCTTCACTTCACTTTTCTAATTTTTATCTCTCTTTTGGACTTGGCCATGCCCATTTCGCTGTAACTTTAGTAGATGCACCTCAATTTGCTTTTATTCATTTGCAAATGTAATATGCTGCAGAATTAGTTTCTGTCACTGTCATGTGTGTTTTCTTTTGCCTGTTTCTAGCTTGAACAAAAAAAACAAACTTTTTTTTTTAAGAAAGAAAATTTTGTGTTTGAAGTTTCTGTTTGCTTGCTGAGGAACTTGATTATAAGGCACGATTATATGGATGGAATTTATGGGGGATTGAAGTTGAATTTCTTTTGTCTACCTCTTCTAGACTCAACAGCTGAAGTTTCTTGGTTTCACATGTTTGTACTCTTTCAAGCAAGCTAATGTTTACAGGCCTTACCTTTGCTTATGTATGCTACATTTTTTTTAATGATTCTTGGAGTATTTATAAGGATTGGAAGTTATAGATTTATTATGATGTTGAGCTCTATGGTGTTATTACCATAGCATTGAAGTTTTCATATTCTACTATTCCAGTGCCATTTGGTGGTAACCATGTATTTTGCTGTTTCTACTGGGAGCTGCATTTCTTCTGACTAAAGCTACTGTTTTCAGGCGATTCAAATTCAATAGCTGAAAAGCCATTAAATGATGACAAGGAAAAACTTTTGCCACCACTTGTGCCTCCGCCACCTGTGGAAAATTTGGATGGTTATTGTGTAATAATAAAGGAAAGGATGACACAAGCACTTCGTCACTTCAAAGAGTTAACTGAACTGAATGTTCTGGCTCAGGTTTGGGCACCTGTGAAGAATGGTAATCGGTATGTGCTTACAACTTCAGGTCAACCCTTTGTTCTTGATCCACATAGTAATGGACTCCATCAGTACAGAACAGTCTCTCTAATGTACATGTTTGCTGTGGATGGAGAGAATGATGGAAGTTTGGGACTCCTGGTCGGGTTTTTTCAGCAGAAATTACCAGAATGGACTCCCAATGTTTTGTATTATTCTAGTAAAGAGTATCCACGCCGAGATCATGCTCAACATTACAATGTTCGTGGAACCTTGGCTTTGCCTGTGTTTGAACCTGCATTGCAGTCATGTGTTGGTGTGCTGGAGTTGATAATGACTTCACAGAAGATTAACTATGCTCCTGAGGTTGATAAAATCTGCAAAGCCCTTGAGGTTGGCTTTCTTTTCACTTTGCTAATTATTTTTATACTAATGTTTTATGCTTTGCTTGTGTTTGGCAAATATCATGCGATGATTATAAATTATAGTCAATAAACCCTCAATTTCATCCCTAAAGTATTTCTCTCGCTCCTAAATAGTTCTTAAAGTAAGAAAATTATATAAACAATCACTATCATAATATATATTCCTTCAAGTATGAAAAATCCATCAAATTGGTCACTGAACGTTAGTAAAATATACCAACTCAGGGATTAAACCGATGGATATGCAATACTTGAGGGATTATTTATATAATTTTATTACTTGAGAGACTAATGGATGGTTTATCTAATTAGAGTATATCAAGATTGATTTTTCACAAGGGTAATTCCCATGGGATTATTTAATTACAGTACTAGCTTGTTAGAAATTATAAATGATTACAAACATTATTTAGATTCATCAATCACGGGCTGTCAGTTTCCTTGCAGACAGTAAATTTGAGGAGTTCGGAAATTTTGGAGCATCCATATACTCAGGTGACTTTAACCATCATGCATGATGCATCCCTATCTGTTATATCTAGGTTATATTGCTGTTGTTCTTTATCTTAACCCTCTATTCTCACAGATATAACTTGGCAATGCTTTTAAACTAGATTTGTAATGAAGGCCGTCAGAACGCATTATCAGAAATCTTGGAGATATTGACAGTGGTGTGTGAAACTCATAATTTACCTCTGGCTCAGACATGGATTCCCTGTAGGCATCGAAGTGTCTTGACACAAGGTGGTGGTATAAAGAAAAGTTGTTCTAGTTTTGATGGAAGCTGCATGGGGAAAGTTTGCATGTCTACAACTGACATAGCATGCTATATTATAGATGCTCATTTATGGGGTTTCCGTGAGGCCTGTGTTGAGCATCACTTACAACAAGGTCAAGGGGTTGCTGGGAGGGCTTTTTTGTCCCACGGCATGTGCTTCTGTTCAAACATTACTCAGTTCTGCAAAACTGATTACCCCTTAGTTCATTATGCTCTCATGTTTGGGTTAACAAGCTGTTTTGCAATATGTTTACGAAGCTCTCATACAGGAAATGATGATTATGTGTTGGAGTTTTTTCTGCCTCCTCGAGTCGCAGACTCTTGTGAACAGAAGACTTTGTTGGGATCCATATTGGCCACAATGAAACAGCATTTCCAGAGTCTTAAGCTTGCTTCTGGCGTTGAACTTGAGGATCGTTCAATTGAGATTATTGAAGCAACAATTGAAAGAGTTCATACGAGGCTTGAGTCTATTCCCATTGCCCCATCTATTAAATCACCACCTAGACATGATACGTCACCAAATATGGTGGAGGAAGTGCCATCAGAACAACAAATATTGATGTACTGTAATGACATCAATGATGGAGGGAGTCTCGGTGATAATGTCGGTGTAAACATTGATCATATGCCCTCCTTAGAAACTAAAAACATAAAGAAACCCTTAGAGAGGAAACGTGGAAAAACTGAGAAATCAATTAGCCTTGAAGTCTTGCAACGTTATTTTGCTGGGAGTCTTAAAGATGCTGCAAAGAGCCTTGGTGGTATGTTCATTCTCTGAAATATATTGATAAACAATAGTTTTGTTTGTTATCTTTATAAATATGCTGCTAGCTGGAAACATATATTTATCTATGAATACAAATGTTTGCTCTACTTCAAGGAATTTTAGCTCTATGAATCTGCTGGTACATGGAGATTTTTAATTATTAAAGAATGTACTATGCAACCAAAACATCTAAAAATGTTTTTCTTTCCCCTAGTTAGTAGCAGCTCTTTTATCTTAAGTAAAAAAGGAAAGTAAGTAGTGGCTCAAACATATTGTTCTTAGATATATTCTTGCTGTACAGTTTGCCCTACCACAATGAAGCGCATCTGCAGGCAACATGGGATATCCCGATGGCCATCTCGAAAGATCAACAAGGTTAACCGTTCCCTGTCGAAGCTCAAGCGTGTCATTGAATCTGTCCAAGGTGCTGAAGGAGCATTTGGTTTGAATTCTCTCAACACAAGTCCACTTCCCACTGCTGTTGGTTCCTTTCCTGAGCCTTCTACTCCAAACAAGTTCAGCCAGCCGACATCATTAAGCATTAGGCCATCAGAGCCTCAGATGAAAGATAATGAATTGAATGTCTCCAAGGTTCTAGAAACAAACAGACAGGCTGAAATGGAAGATCAATTTCTAGGAGGAAAGACACAGAATCTTGAGAAAGCAATTAATGATAGAGGTTGGTGTACTCAAGAGGTTGGGAAAGAACCAAAAAGGACTAGAACTGGGAGTGGCTCAAGCGAGGATAGCACAAATCCTACTTCTCGTGGTTCATGCCATGACAGTCCCCCAAATGAAAGTTCACCTGTAAAGGATATATTCATTACTTCCAACAATGATCAATGTGCTGTGCTAAGGCTATCACCAGAGTCAACACTGCAGCCAACTACTAATACACTGAACCTCCCAACTGCTTACCCTATGCTGGACTTTGTGGCTGCAGAACTTCAAGAGCAATTTGGAGGAATGCTAGTAGAGGATGCTGGTAGTTCTAAAGACTTAAGAAATTTGTGTCCTTCAGTAGCTGAGGCCATTTTGGAGGATCTGGTTCCAGAAGCTTGTGGGAGGACTAGTCCTCCAGGTTTAGATCTGTCTCCTAAGCAAAGCATGGATACTCCCAACAAAGCAGTAACACCTTTTGCAGCTAGGAAAGAAATGAAAACTGTGACTATCAAGGCAACATACAGAGAAGATATCATAAGATTTCGGGTCCCTTTGATGTGTGGCATTGGTGAACTCAAAGAAGAAGTTGCCAAAAGATTGAAACTAGAGGCAGGTACATTTGATATCAAGTACCTGGATGATGATCACGAATGGGTTTTGATAGCCTGTGATGCAGACCTGCAGGAGTGCATGGATGTTTCAAGATCATCAGGAAGCAACATAATAAGGGTTTTGGTGCATGACATAATGTCCAATCTTGTAAGCTCATGTGAGAGCTCGGGGGAGTGAAGTGGCTGTATATAGGTTGAGTATGTACTCTAATTATGTAGGTTTTTGTGGTGTTTAGGACAATAGGGAAAGAAAATAGATTTTGGCCATGATATGCTCAAATTGTAAGAAACTTGAGATCAGATAAAAGGAGTTTGAATCTTAATTTGGTATCACTCAAAACCAAGGATTCTTTGTGACACATAATGTGGTAAACTTTTAAAACCATGTTGACATTCAAATTTATAATTATTGTTCGGCTCATATCTTGGATGAAGGGGAAATTATTTTTGTTGCAAAAACGTGTGATTGCTTGATCAAATGTGCTTTCAGTGATGTCTCAATTTATCTTGCCTCAAATAGTCACAGTCTTCTATATGCTGCCTTAACAGTCACAAGAGTAATACAAGATAAATGAAAATTAAATTTCCCATTCACTAACAAAATTATATTATTTCATTGCAAAAGGCAACAAAATCAATGCTAAGTTTCTGGAAGATTGGAAACCTTATCCACTTATGAACAGAAGCGGTGGGGTCCGATTGTTATGCTCCACATCTTGTTTTCATTATCATTTGTTGTTTTCTTCTTGTCATGTTACGGCCTAAACTCCAAGATACATGTTTGTGTCGTCGGTGAATGTGAAAAGATTTTTGTTGTCTATACAAAAACAATATTGAGGGGAAACATCTTATTTCTGTCATGATGCTGCGATTTCTGGATTATTTGTCCTTTTGTCTTTTGTAATGCTGGTTGTTCAAAGCATTGTAGGCATAAGATGTTAGAACAGTTCGCCGCACTACACAGCCTAGACAATAGTTCGTTTCAAATTCCTAGTACTAGTAAAAACACATTCATAAGTACTTAAGTAGCATCTTTTGTTCTTTAAGAATAAGAGAGATAAAGACTGAACTTAACAAGTTATTTCTTCTGTCGGTAATTTATTGGACTAGGCTAATTTAACTAAAATATAAAAAATGTTTGGTGAAGGATTTTTAACTCACTAGTTTATGAATTTGCTTAGCAAGTTATTTAGTTAATTTAGCTTATTTGGTCGTCTTATAAATAATATAGACTCGTTTTTTTTTATTTCATTTTATATTTATTAGAAAGTTGAATAATTAATTTTTATCAAATAATTTAATTTAATAAATTTTAGTTAAAAATTAATTTTTCATTGCTTATTAAATTATAAGCATTTATAAACTTAAATATTAGACTAATTGAAAGAATATATAAAAAAAACATATTTATATATTTTTTTACATAAAGTTTATTTTGTTTTGTAAACAAAAATATATTGTTGGGTACTTATAATTTTACATTTTAGTTAATTTTTATTCCTTATCAATATTTTGTTTAAATATCAAATATTTTTTAAAAATAAAATAAATAGTGTAATAATTAAAATAAGTGTAGTATTAAAAAAATAGTAAAAAATAATCAAGATAGTATAATGATTAAATTAAATATTTAATATCATTTAAATTACATTTTATTATATATCCCCATTTTAGGATTCTAAAATAATGGGGATAAAGGAGATGTTTTTATTAAAATATTATGAATATATAAATTTATTTACTAAATACTTATATTTTCATCAAACAAAATTATAAATTAATCAAATAAGTTGCAAATTAAAAAAATGACTAGTCAATCACAGTCAAATTCAAGTAAGTGATAGTGATAAGAAAGTTTTACATATTTACCTTTGTTTCCGATGATTAAAATCAACGATATATATGATCTTTACACCTTCTAACAGATGTCCAACAACATGAGGTGCAATCACAATTTCCTCTCCCTTGCCAAATAGTGGTTAAATTGTCGTTTAAAAACCATGGAATAGTAAGAAACAAGTAATTAAGCTAGAAAATAGAAATATACATGACGGATACTCTAATGCTTTGTTTGATTTAGGATAAAAAAAAATAAAAAGAAAGAGAAGGAAAAAAGTGAAATAATTGAAAATGATTTGGTAGGAAAAAAATAATAGCAAAATTTCTTTTCTCCTATTTGATTAGGTAAAAAGTAGAAGAAAAAAATTATATAAATAATATAAATATCTTTAATAAAATAAAACTGTATAAAAGATAATTTAATATTTTATTTTCCAATCCACCGCTCTCATTCTATTTTCCAACCCTAAAATTTTTTCCCCTCTTGGTATCAGACCAACCAAATGATGGAAGAGAACAAAATTTAAAAATTTTCGTTTCTCTCCTATTGGTTCTTTCTGCGCAAATAAACGAGGCCTAAATTTATGATTGACCACAAAATTATTCAATTGTTCAAAATATCTCACTGAGAGGATTATGATTTTGTTTGAGAGAAGGTTGGCCTGGACCAACTTTGGAAAGCATAATAGAATTGATAGGATATATTTCATTTTCATAACCTTTAAGCCAATTTGGGTGGAGTTAAGATATGCAACAAATACATTATTGACCGAGTCAACATAGAGAACCATATAGTTTCACATGAATTATGATTTGTATATCATTTGACTACGGAAAGATTAACCATACATTTTTACACTCTTTTAAATATACTATTCATGGTTAACTAACATTAATTTGTATAAGTCTGCTTCATTTTTTAATTTTAAAATATATATTAAAAAAATAGTTCATGTGAAGTTTGAACTGAATTAGTGAGACTTGATTTCTATTCATCATTTTATCAACTATATATAATATTAATAATTAATAATATTATTTTCTGATTGATTGATAGATTTGTGCGTCTATAATAATTAAATTTAATCACTGAGCATATGAATTAATTAATGTAAACTAGTGATTTTGAGTTTAAATATTAGATATATAAATATGTTAAATATTTGAAAATAATTTTTTAATTGATAGTATATAAAAAAGATTTAAATATGTTTTTAGTTTCTTAAATTTAGGTTAATTTTGTTTTTTATCTCTTAAATTTAAAATTATTTTTTTTTAACTTTTACATATTAAAAAATAATTTATTTTAATTTATCGTCGTGTATGATAAACAAAATATAAATAATCATTTGTGGCATGTATAACTAAAAATTAAAAAATATTGAAATTTTTTTTATGATTAAATATATATTTTTTATTTTTAATTATACATATAACAAATAATAATTTATAGTTCATTTTATAACACTTAAAAAAAATAATTTTGGAGGGTAGAAACAAAAACAATTTAAAGAAAAAACATATTTAAGAAAAAATTAAATTAAACTGTTATATTATTAACGAAAAACCTATTTTGCAAAATTTGCATAGCTAAAAATGACATGCACATGGTAAAAAGTTGATAAGATGGTGACTATAAAGAATCCACATTCCTCTGAATTTGGAAAGAGAGAATAGTGAAGTAGCTCTTGAGTGTCTGTGAATGTCATCTGTGGTTCTCCCTTGGGTTTGTTTTCTCTCTTTATGATTGGCACAACACAATACATTAAGCAACAAAATCCATCTTAGATAGAGACAGAGATAAACATTTATGGCGTCGATCACTGCCCCCAACTCTCCCCAGATTCGATTAGCTTTCAGTGCCTCCAATTTCACCAAATTCCCAATCCTTCTCCACCCACGACTCCCCCTCTTCGATCGTCGACTTCGTCTTCTCTGCGTTGCAAAAAATGGAAACAAGTCCGACTCTGATCCCATTCGGGTCGGGTCCAACGGAAGGTCCGATTCGGAGGTTGGAGAACAGTCCAACAGCTCCCGCAAGAAGAACAAATCATATGGAGGTGAGGGAAGTTCTTTAAATTCGAGATCTTTCTATCATTGTCTCTTTTCATTAAGGTCAACGATTCCAATTATAAAATGAAATCAAAACTGTTCCATTTTTTTTTCTTAAGTTATTACTGAGTGTGGTAATTATTTGTTGCTGGGGAATTTTGAAAATTGACGTGCTTGTTGTTGCATGTGAAGTGTTTGGTTGCACTGTTTCTCTTAATGGGATGGATTTTTCGATCATTTGTTTGCCTTGTACTTGAAGGCACCTGCTTCATGGATTAAGTATTGATGTGTTAATGTTAATTTGTGAGGTTGGCTGTTTGACATACTGTTGGAGAGTTACTGAAAAGGTTATTACATTTTGTTGGTGATAGTAATTTCCTATGAAGCACCGATACTTTCATTTTGATCTGATACCAATACTCTTGGATATTTCACCGTTACGGATCCGTGAAGTAACCAAGTTTTTAAAAAAAGTTATGAAAATGTACTATAGTTACATATGAGGCATTAAAGCATGTATAATATATAAACATAGAAGTATGGTATCTTAATGAACCAAAAAATGGAAAATTTTCCTTCTTATGGATGATCTCAAGAACGGAATGAGATTGGTACTATTCTTATTTGTAGACACAATAGAAGGTGATTTATGATAACAATGATCTATAATTTTTATTTTGTTTTTAGTAATATCCAAGAAATATGTTCTTAATTTAGATTTGCAGAATTTTTATACACATCTAGATATATCCTACATATTTTTAAAATAATTGTTTTCCGTATTGGATATGTATTGTATTTGATGCACGTATTGTATATGTGCATCATAGATAATTCCTCTCTACTTGACATTTTTTAAGTAGCTTGTTTTCAGGAGTTGTGGGAGTGGGAGTGGCTGGAGTGCTTCTTCTTTCAGGGCTTACTTTTGCTGCTTTGTTTTTCAGCAAACGGAACAGTGCCAGTAAGTGATTTATTTTTGCTTTTGCTTCAGTTTTGCATCAACCATCAAGTCTTCTTGTGAAGAAATTGGTCTGCATTTGGGTGAAACAATTTAACTTATGCATACTTAACATGGCACCTTCTCTGTTGAATTGTATTTGACTGTGTGCAGGACAAATGAAGCCCCTGACTACACATCAGGAGGTGCTTTTGTCTTCTGATGATTGTAATGATGAAATAGAAGATGTAAATGCTGGCAACAGGGTGGAGCAAGGAAATGCTAATGTGGAAGGTCGGATAGATGTAACCAGGGATTGTTCGTCTCCGGAGTCTGATAAGATTCCAAATTGCCATAGAATCGTTGATGATTCCGATATAGGATCCCGGTTGGTACATGATATTCATAGCATGGAGAATGATACTGATGCCACTACACACATGTCTGTTCAAGAAGAATTACGAAATGAATCAGCTGTTGATTATAAGTCAGTTATTCACAGTGAGGGTGCAATGACACTTAACGACTCTGAATCTGAAAATCCTGTTGATTCTTTGGATGGTTATGGATTTAGAGATTTTGATAGCAGCACTGTGGTAGATGCAGAAAACTCTATTACTGAATTTAAGGAGGATCCATCCTTTGTTGAGCCAAGAAACATGTCCAACTTTGATGTTGAGCCCCTACCTGTTATAAGCGAGCAGCAGGATGAAATTACTGGTTCAAGTGGCAATGGAAGTTCTGGTATTTCTAATACTTCTAGTTATGTAGCCGATAATGAAAGTGTACTTGTCAATATTGCTCTTAGTACTCGGTCAAATAAAACGACTTCACATCCTGTGGTTTTTCCTGAAGATGCAGAAGAGAGTGCTCTGTCAGTTTCAACCGAAGAAAATCTTGACCTGAACAACATGTCACAGGTCTTAGACAAGTCATCCTTGGAAGAGCAGAACTTTCCAGAAAATGACCTGTTTACAAAATCATTTGTCTCATCGACCAATACATTTATAGATGAGCAGGTTAGAAATGATAATAACAAGGTTAATAAATGTAGATCTGAATCTCCAAATTCTGGAGCCCTTTACTCTGCTCCTGGCATTCCTGCTCCATCAGTAGTTTCTGCAGCAGTACAGGTGCTTCCTGGAAAGGTTTTGGTTCCTGGAGCTGTCGATCATGTTCAGGGACAAATATTAGCTGTTTTGCAAACTCTAAAGGTATTTCTTTGTTCTTATTCATATTTTTAAAGGGATAGTAGGACAAACATTATTTTTTGTAAAGCAAAGAGACTGCAGAAGAACTTATGAAAGATGGACTTGATTGATTTTTCTTTAACACATCATGGATTTTGTTACAGTAAAATATTCCAGTTGGTCTGATCATTAATACAAAATTATATGATTTACTTAAAAATTTGCTACATAATCAGGTCATTGAACCTGATGTTCAACCCAGTGATTTATGCACACGACGTGAGTATGCTCGATGGTTAGTGTCTGCTAGTAGTGCTCTATCAAGGTAGTTGTTTATTTCTTCTTCCTATTACTGCTATGTGAAATAACAAGATATAAACAAAAGCTTGGCTATTTGTTATTATTGTAATATATGGCTATGTGTGCCTTTCTGATTACTTTTTCAGGAAAACAATCTCAAAGGTACATCCTGCCATGTACGTAGAAAATGTTACTGAGCTTGCATTTGATGATATCACCCCTGAGGACCCTGATTTTTCTTTTATTCAAGGTCAGAGTAGGATATTTGGATCTTGTGTTTTAATACTACAGCTTGTCAGTATGTATGACTTTCTTCTAGCTTATCATGTCTAAAGAATATGGATATTTCAGGTCTGGCAGAAGCTGGACTTATCGAAAGCAGGCTTTCAAGATGTGATAGACAGTTGTCTACAGATGAAGACTATGGCCCATTTTACTTCTCCCCAGAAAGGTATGCTTTACCAAATTTGGAATTGGATATCTGATTTGTGGTTACCTTTCTTCCACTGGGGCAACACAGTTATTATTCAACATTATTGGAGTTCTACCTTTTTTTTTAATTATTCACAATTTCACATGGTATCCTGCTTTCTTTTCGTCTTGTAATTTTGCATAGCATAGGCTATGATTGTGATTTCCGTTCACTCATATATTCATTTTTTGCAGCCCTTTATCACGTCAGGATCTTGTTAGTTGGAAAATGGTCCTAGAGAAAAGACGGCTTCCGGAAGCAGATAAAAAGGTTTCTTAAAATTGTTGCTTGGTCTGATGTGCTTAAGCTATTCTTGTTGTTCTAGTTGTACTGTAACTAATCAATTTGTTTGCTTCAAATATGATGATTGATGGGCAGATGCTGCACCAACTTTCTGGTTTTATAGACACTGATAAGATTCACTCTGATGCATGCCCTGCACTTGTAGCTGATGTATCTGCTGGGGAGCACGGAATAATCGCTCTTGCATTTGGTAAGTCATATTCTCTTTTTAAGTCTTCGGAAATGGATATCCGCATTGTTGTGACTTTGTGTTATTCTTTCATTTCTCTTATATTTGCATTTGATTTTAACTGTTTGTTTATTTATTTATTTGGGGGGGTTAAGGTTATACACGATTGTTCCAGTCGCATAAACCAGTAACAAAGGCCCAAGCAGCTATAGCCCTTGCTACTGGAGATGCTTATGATATAGTTAATGAAGAGCTTGCACATCTTGAGGCAGAATCTATGGCTGAAAATGCTGTTGCTTCTCATAGTGCTTTAGTAGCTCAAGTTGAGAAGGATATCAAAGCAAGTTTTGAACAGAAGCTTTCCTTAGAGAGGGAAAAGATCAATGCTGTTGAAAGAATTGCTGAAGAGGCAAGATGTGAGTTGGAAAGGTTGAGAGCTGAGAAAAAAGAAGATAGAATTTCCTTGACAAAGGAACGAGCTGCAATTGAATCAGAAAGGGATGCTTTTTCTAGGTTAAGGCATGAGGTGGAAGATCAACTACAAAAGCTTATCAGTGACAAGGTAGAAATAGCTTATGAAAAAGAGAGGATTAGTAAGCTTCGGGAGCTAGCAGAAGTTGAAAACAAGGAAATTACCCGATTACAGCATGAGCTAGAGGTTGAACAAAAAGCCTTGTCAATGGCCAGGTAAAATTATGGACTTAATAAAGCAACTAAATTTGTTTGATCATCTTTAAGTTGTGGTTTTATAGAAATGGTTAAGGCATAAAATAATTGTGGAAAGGACTGGCAGGTATAATTTTCTTTCACATTTTACTGTTTGTAGTCTAGATTGATATGTAATTAGTCATTTGAGATGTGCATACATAATTCCAGCTATATTAATTGGTTGATCTATTTATGTTTCTTGGTTTGATGCTTTCTACCTTGTCAAAATATTATGTTGTTTCTATGTGGAGATTTTCTACATTTTTATCCAGACATATTCCTTATATCTGAATTATAAATTTTGGTTTATTTTTTACAGTGACTGAATTACATGTATTACATTACCTCAAAAATCTTAAAATACAAGTGTTTCGGGAGATATGAATTGCAGTCATTAATTGATGTTAATGGTCAAAATCAATCATACAACACTATTATTCTTCAATACCATAAAATCAGCCGGATTGATAATTTTTTTTGTCATATACATTGTCTAGATATACTAGAATTATTGATGCTAATGTTGGCATTATAGATAGTATAATAGGCTAATATGTATTTTTGAAATAGTTTGTTATCACAGTTAAACAAAACAGTTCAGAAGCACTCATTTTGTCTCTTGTACGTACAGTCATAAAATTACACTTAGCTTATTCGTTATTACAACCTAAGTGTTTGGGCTTCAGGGTATGGGCAGAGGATGAGGCCAAACGAGTAAGCGAACATGCAGTGGCATTGGAGAGGGCTAGAGATCATTGGGAGAGCAATGGAATCAAAGCTGTAGCTGATGATGACTTCCATGAGGACTCTGCTAAAGTTACATGGCTCAATACCGAGGAGGAGCAGTTCTCAGTTCAAGACACGGTTGACAGGGCTGACAACTTACTGGACAAGCTAAAAAAAATGGCAGCAGATGTGGGAGGAAAAGCTAGAGATATGATTGACAATATTATCCACATAGTTTTCGTAATCGTATCAAAATTGAGAGAATGGGCATGCAAAGCTGGAAAACAGGCTGAAGAATTCAGAGAAACTGCCATCTCAAAGGCAGGTAAGTCAGCTCATGAGGTGCAACAAGGGGCCCTTGAATTTGGATTTGCTATCAAAGATGGGGCAAAGCGAGTTGCAGATGATTGTAGAGAAGGAGTTGAGAAGCTCACTCAAAAGTTCAAGACCTGATCTCCCTTTTTTCAGTGCTTTGCCATGTTCACCGAATTGAAACTAGTAGGTGGAACTCGTGTGAATCAAGTCATTTTTGTTTAATTGAAACTAGGAGGTGGAGTAATAACCAGTTGTAATTAAACATGTTATCCTTATGGCTCAAACATGTCTCCAGTTCATCTCTTTTATGTAAGATAAAGAAGTTTCAAGACTGCCTTGAAACACGTTGAGTACACAAGGAATGGTCATCGGCAAAATTCATGATCCACATTCTGGAATATGCAGATGCAAATACATTTTTTATGACACCGGGGTATCCAAAAATAAAATGTTATACCTGTCATTTCGAATAAAATACTAGTAACAAAAATGTGACCATGCCCTAATTTTGGCATAACGCATTCAATATTTTACATTAAAAAACTTACATCCATGTTAATATAGCCTTTAAGGATGGTGAAAACAATTTGACTTTAAGCATTGCCAAAATTAAACCAAAATGCCCACTGAATAGAGATCACTTTGTTCATACACTTATTCTAACTGAATTGTAATTAAATACATTTTAAATATAATATAACATTAATTAATATATTAAGTAATTAGTACAAAAAATAAAAATAAGAAATTTAAGGCTACAAGAATAGCCGTTTAAAATAGTTTAAAACCTCACCCATTTTCACTATTTTAAACAAATCTTATTTTCTACTGAATGAATAAAAAGATTGGTTTAATAGTCCAATCTAATTTTTTCAAACTAGAATTCTTCGCCAGAAGATGCCCCTAGGCTCCAACAAACATGGAAGATTTAAGTCCGCCGCCATACACAAAAGAATGTTACTTCAAATTACATTTTCACAATACTTCTTTTTCCTCTTTAGTTCCATTACATCATCTATCTTATCACACCCCCCTCACTCTTCTCTTCTTGCTCTTGTTATAAAAAAAGGGCGTCAAAAAGAAAAAACTATAATGCTCACAAAAATGCTACCATCCTACGCATTAACTTGTCATGTTTTAAGGGAAAATCTATCAATTAAATACCTTCTGCCAACTACCAAAACATAAACATCCCACAGGATATCATTCGATTTGGACCTGAGGCATGCTGAGTTGCACAGCTTGACCTGGGAGCGAGTTATTTCATGCAGGGTCGTAACTAAAACCGCCAAGGACCAATGCTGGGATTCAATTGTGAGGTGTCTTGCATCCAATTGTGAGGATTATAGGAATAGGCTGTCGAACCTGTTTTTAACATATCTCTATTTATAACTATTAAATTCACTTCTTTAATACATGTTTCGTGATTTGGAACCCTATCAAATTAACCTCTTTGGACTTTCATTATATCGAGAAATAGGTTTAATTATTTATTTTTTATAGAATTGATCCAACTAAATATCCAACTCAGGCCCATATGACTTGACCAATCCATACAAATATTCTATCACTCTACCTTCGTCGTATGACACTATATAGATAACTATAAGACCATGGAATCTTCAAATACAACAGCCAGTTTTAGTGACATAGTTCCGCCAAGATTCTTATCGACAAACCACACATGGAACAAGGACAACCGGAAATTTAATGACTGCAAAAATCATAACTAAGCATACAAAGATTAAAAATATGACAAAAATAATAATAAACCAAAGAACACTGCATATACCCAACCATGATTTGATCACATTTTTAGCATACTACACCCACGAGCGGAGTTTACTCTGCAATATAACTCTCAGGCGATGCAAAGTTAACTTAAAAGGGATCATAACTCATTTTTCAGGTAAAACAGAATAAGCCAATTGCACTTTTTCCCCATAAAACATGTCTCAGTTAAGCAAAACATATTTCTCAAAGAAAAATCTTGAGGTAAACTAATGAAAAAACAAAAATAAGACAGCTCGTCCATCAATACACAGGTCCATCTAATGAAACTAGAAGAGAGTAAATAAACTTATTTCTTCTTATCTCCAGCTCCACCAGCCCTGCACACAATGGGGAAAATATTTTAATAGTCACTACCAAGAAATTAACACTCAAGAATGCCAATCAGATTAATAAATTATATAGGGTTAGGTATAATATTTGACAAAAGAACATAGAACAACCTCATCTTTCGGAGAACATTGGACATCTCCTCTCTCTTCTTCTTTGCACGTTTGTGGGTTCCAAGCTTTCTCTTTGCAACCTTGAGTGCCCTCTTATCTTTCCCAACCTTGAGCAACTCAGTTATGCGCTTTTCATAAGGTGCAAAACCAGCAACCTCTCGAATGAGGTTCCTCACAAAGTGCACCCGCTTGCTTGTTTTCTGGTTTTGGGACAATATATTTTAGGAAACATCAGATAAGCAAGTTAAGAACAAAAGAAAAAAATATCTGTATGTCTCCCCATCCAGTTTCTCCTTTGTTTTCATCTATCACATAGCTTACTTTTAAAACAGCTTAACAAAAAGGATCCATCAGAATACTCTTCTATCTTTTAAAACTTAAGCTTATCTTATTATGTCTATAGATTGCAGCAAAAATAGTCAAATTTTCACAACAAAACATACAGTTTATCAAAGGTGAAAAAGCTTTAATTAAAGGAAGGGAAAAATACTCCCTACTAACGGTAAGAGCTGAAAGTAACAAAATTTCCAACACTTTCCTGCTGTGTTGCAATTTTCTCTAAAAAAATAGACAAAGTAATTGTAGTGAAAGAGAGCGTTTCCCTCGTATAATAAACCTACTAAACCTAACAGAAACCCAATAGTTACAATAGAGAAACAGAAAATTGAAAAAGCAAAATAGCTTCTGCCTTATTCAGTAAAGCAACGGCAAGCAAAAACAAATCCCTCCGTCACCATTCAAGGACAATAACAAATTCGAAAAAGAGTCATTGTATTGGATTATCTGATTCGAACGGCACAATTTACAAAAAAGTGCAAATATGAGACTAAAATAACCACATTTGAAAAAACAACAATAAAACTCACCCCCTTACGATCCGAGGGGCGTGGGGGCAATTCCTTCTTGGTGACAACGTGACCCTTGTTCAGTCCGACAAACATACCCGTACTAGGCGGTTTGGGCGCCATTTCCCTGTCACGAAACATACACGATTCAGATTCGTTATAACAAGAGGCCAATGCTGAACAATGAGTTCGAAATCGTAATTTAGCGTTAAGCTAAGCTTGGGAAGAAGAAGATCGGAAGCAGAAGCCATACCTCGTGCTGGTTAGTGGCTTCGGAAACCCTAACACCAAAGAGTGCGGTGAAAGAGAGACAAGGAACTAGGGTTTTTGAAGAAGCTGCTTCACCTTTTATTAGGGAGACTCAAGTCGGGTCGTGGATCCAATTTCACCTTAACTAATGGGCCGGCCCGTAATTGGAGTTGCCAACAAGAAACAACTGTATATTATAAACGCAGTGGCACTAGCAAAATAGATCAAATACTACTAAACAAGAAATTAAATAAATTTTTTTTTTTCTTATACGATGATAATGTGCAATTTTTCTCCCCTAATATATTTTAGTTCAAATTTAGTTATTTTTTTAATTTTTACAATTATGTCCGCATGTCAATTTTTTTTTTTACTTTTCAAATTTTTAGGAGAAAAGGATGGTATCTTGGTCTAAGATTGGAAAATTTTCTAGGTTGAAATAGTACTTACACATGAATGTTAAAGTTCGTTGATGTTTATAAAATTGAAAAATTAATTTGTTCAACTTCAACAAATACATTAGTTGAAAAGTAGTAAAATTGACAAAAACGGATATTGTGCTCATAGAAAATAAAGGTAACAATGATCAATTCAATCTAACCAAGGCAAAGCATATATGTTTGTCATGATCATAATTGCGAGCAAGTTAAAAGCGGGAGTTAAATATATTGATATGTTTTTTTTAAGTTTTCAAGAATTTTATATATCGATAAGCATAATTAGGGAATCGAATCTCTTTGTATTCATCCTCTCCAGTTTACCTACACTTAATACAAGTATACTTGTATAATAAAATTTTAGATTTCACCAAAATATATTGAACCCAATTTCTTGACACAAAACAACTTTACATTAACCCCAATGTTTTACTTCTGCAACTCTAATACTATTATGCAATTTAAATTTTAAATTTTAATACATTGCGTTGAATTAAAAAAAATATCTTTCTTTTAAGATTACTACAATTTAAATACATTATAGTTAATTTTAATTTTATTTTAAATTTTGACACACTATATTCGACTTGGACCGACATATTGGATCTATGTCGCCTACTTTTAGAAATGTCTTGTTTCTTATTTTTAGAAAATGAAAAATTCATATCTTTTGAATTAATTTAAATAATCATAAAACAATTTTTTATATAATTTTCAAATAATTTTTAAATAATAAAAATATGTGCATAATTTTATCAATGAATAATTTTATGCATGAAAGGACAAAAAGTTGTCAAATAGAAGGTTTGATTATGTATCAATGTGTTTTGGGTTTAGTACCAAACACTAGTAATATCATGATAAATTACAATATAAATTTTTACTAAGAGCAATGCTCCTGTTTAATACCTAACTATGCCTCATACAAGATTTATTTTCAAAGAAAAATACACCAAAAAACGAAAAGAGATGCAAATACTACAGCCTTATTTTATTTGTACATCAATGTGAATCATACGAATACCACGATCTTATTTAAAAGAGTTGTCAATCTTATTTGCCTCCTGCTTCATGAACATTATTTATATCCATGTGGACCAATTTGGTACCGTCCTTAGTTTGAAGTCCTCTTTACATGAAGTTACAGGCAGCATGTATTTACTATTGACACAATCTTATCCAGGAAACCTAATTTCAACTATTCGATAATAATGAATGGCGAATCCTTTGTCAATTCAACTATTTTTTTCTTTTGGGTTCATGGATGCAAGCATCTTCAGTTGCATGTAGTTATAAGGCCATGAAGTTCCAACTATGGGACTAGCAACAGCGAACATGACAACATTTTCAGCTCCAATCACACATTGGGAGTTACAAAAGAAGCCAATCAATCCAATTTCACTTGAAGCTTGTCAATGTTTAAACATTTTATATAATACACAAAAGGTTAAAAAGTTGAATTTCAAAGTCACAGTAGCTTTCTCAAAGTCACAAGCTATCATAATCAGTTTCTACCACACAGCAGAAACAAATTGGCACCATTCCAGCTACATGGTACCTTCACACACTCAAGTTGAAGTTAATTAAATGTCACATTAGTGATGATGCGTATTATTTCCAAACAACTTCAACAATAAAATATCCCACATTTACAATAACAATAGGTGAATCATTACACGGGAAAAAGAAGATTAAGATGAAACAACTCACTGTTTTGGAAAATTATGTTAAATACGCGTTCCATTAATTAAATTAAGGCTTGCATTTCTGGTAGCATCCTTTTGGCATTTCCAACTCTAGTGTTTGCTAAATTGACAGAGCTCAATTTGAAAACTTGCCAAGGCCAACATATGCGCCTCACTTTGTGGCTATTGCTTTCACGTTTTTCTGCTTCTTCTATTTGTCTCGTTAGTTCCTCAACCCGTCGACGAAGTTCAACTGCTCTAGTATCTGCCAGATGCAAACACCTCTCTGCTGCTTCCTGTGCAACTATTGCACTGCTTGCAAGTTCCTCTTTCAGCCTTAATTTTCCATTCGATATGTCCAAAGCAGCCTTAGTTTTATGTAGTTCTTGTTTCAAAGCACCCACCTCATGGAACAATAACAGACAAAGAAATAGAGTATTATAGATTATTTTAGCATCCAAGCATGGCATTTAGAGAAAGAAAGATTATTCCTTTTTGAGAGACTATATAACATTTTAAGTATCTGTGTTCTTAAATGCCACCATTTATTGGCAAGGATGATACAATAACTAAAAATTCTTCTGCAACATTTTCCTACAAATCATTTAAAATTTCTTTTATAAAATATTGAGGTAATACAGCAGGCAACCAGGAGAGAGAAAGACACTTAGATCCTATATCTTTTTTTCCTCATTGCTGGTGGCTATAGGAGAGAGATAATTGGGATAAAGGATACATTAAGTTTGTGTTTCCATAGAGCCTTTGTAAAATTAATTGTAATGTAATTAATATTTGTGTTAGGTGGTTAGCTAATATTTCAACTTGACGGTGAATGATTCAATGTGAATCCAAACACACTAAGAGGATATAACACTACAGCATGAAACAAGTCTTTACCACTATGTCACGCTCTTCAATTTCTTTCTTTCCAGCTTTAACTTCCAACTCACAAGCTTCCTTCCATCTAGCAACTTCTTCTTCCGCTGCTTTGATTTCCATCAAAAACTCCTCTACCTTTTGGCAAGTCAGACAAAAAGGAAAAGGGTAGTAGTAAGAAAAAGAGCTTTTACTAGGGAAATATTATTTCATTTATTGATCAAGCAGGTGGTGATTACATTTTGAGCCAAGATTCTCTCTCTATCTTCTAACTCCTTAATGTAGAGTTTGTTTTCTACAATTTCTTTGGCCTGTTTCTCTGTGAGACACTGGAGGCGCTCTGTGTCTGACCTGGCATTAGTTTCATAATAAATAATCCAAAACCAAGGAATATGAACTCAATATACTCATGAATTGTAGCAGCAAGCCACAATTCTGTAAAAACAAAATAAACTCATAATCTAATTTAATCAATATATAAAAGCCAAGAGTGAGGAAATTATTCATATTTTTAGTTGACTCAAATATAAGAAAAGAACTCAATCTTAAAGACTAATCAATTAAGCGAGTGCATTTATGAAAGGGCTTTGCATAAAACTGTAATTTCACATTCTTTCTTGCAAATCATGCAGTATCATAAAAAAAACCATATAACCATGACAACAAGAATGTATGACTTCAATATAATATTAGATGGTAAAGTACCTAGATTCTCCCAAAGATCTCCTCAATTGAGTGATTTGAAGACGTAGATTCTTCATTATTCTTTCCACTGTCGAGGCCTTGGAAAATGACCATAAATTTCAGAACAGGCTACAACTGTCATCTATAACAAATGTCACCTTATTTTTAAGCAACGCATAAAGATGCAAAAATATAACTAAATGTGATGCTGATACAATAGATGGGCACCGTGAGATAGAAAAAAGAGGAGTGGCTAGCAAATTGTAGCAGAAAAAAAAGGAGTAAATCTTGGTCCTAACAACTTCAAAGGTTTGTGATAGTAGGGTTTTTTTCTATGTTTGTGTCTTTTTTTTCCGCCCTTTTGTTAAATGTCAAACGTATTAGAAGAGAACACTTTTTTGGATGAAAGGAGTAGTAGTTTGCATCAATTATAAAGAACTAAAGGTAACAAGAGCTTACCAGACTAACAACTTCCTCTTCACACTCACTGCTATCTGATTTAGCCCCAGAATTCTCTGTTGATTCTTCATTATTCCCACCACCCATCATGAATCCAAACCCAACTTTCTGCAATCCAAACTGCAAAAGGGGCATCCTTCTATAATCATGTCCCTTTATTCTCTTCTCCAATGCTTCTTTCTCCAATAAAGCAACCCTAAGCAAGTTATTGATATCCCTATTCTCCTCAGTTAAACTAATCAAACTAGTTTCCAATTCTCTCTTTTCCTTCCGCCTCATCTCCTTGTACCTATCCACCCTTGTCTCCACCTCAACTGCAAGCCTTGAGATCAACCTTGCATCTTCCAATAACATCCTTGATTCCACATCTAACCACTCCCCCTTGTCATCTTCTACAACAGTTTCATTCTTTTCTCCCTCTAACCCCTCTATCACTCTAGACAAGCTATCCTTAGTTGAAGTGAGAGATTCCAAAGCCTTAAACATCACCCCATTTCTCTCTTCCCTCTCACTCTCCAATCTCTCAACTCTTTCTTTGAAATATTCCACTTCTTTTCCCTCCAACTCATGTTCTTGTTTTTCTTTCAAAATCACTTCAAAGTAAGGAACTCTATCGGAATGAAGAAGATGGTGAGAGAGTTGATGAGGGTTGTTGAGCTTGGGATGAGGTGGTGATTGAGAGAGTTGTTCCATGTTGCATATAATAGTGGGTGCTTGGGGATCTTCATGAAGAGAGAAGCAGTCACTTGAAGAAAGAAGAGAGTTTCAAAACTACCAGTCAACACAGGGGAAGGTTGGTAAAAGGACGAGGTTTCAAGTTTTGGCGGGGCTCATCTTCAATGTCTAGCTGGAACTAATAGCCACAACACAACCTTGCCTTTCACATAGTCAAAAGTGGGTTAAGATGATTTGATGACATCATAGCCATTAAAATTATTTAATTCTTTTCAAAAATATTAAATTTATGTTTTTAAATTATAGATGAATGAGATGGATTTAATTTATTCTCTTGTACTAGTAAACATTGAGTTCTATTCAAACATGAGATTAAAAAAAATCAGAGATAAAAAAAATATGTATGATATTGAAGAAATATTATTTGTATAATATATTTTACAACAAGCTTTATAATTAAATAAAAATAATTGTTAAGTAAATAGAAGTTTTATGTATTTTTTTTACCAAATTTATAATTATTTGAACTAGTGTATATTCTATCTAAAAGAAGATAAAATAAATTATATATTATTAATTTTATATCATCATCTAATCATAAATCATTTGATATAAATTTTTATTTTTATAGTAATTATTTTATAATGTCAAACATAATTATTAAACTCTTAAAAAAATATTTCAAGACTAAAATAGTTAATTAAATTAATAAATTTAATTTATAAACTAAATAAGTTTAATTTAAGTTAAAACAACAAATTTATTAATTAAATAAGAGCTTAACACTCATGTACCCATAATATAAAATTGTTTTATATTATCATTCAATCATAAATCATAGTTAATATGAATTTTAAGATATTTATTATAAAAGTTAACTAATTTATCATATATAATAAAGTATGATTAGATGACATATAGGTATAATTAAAATAGTTTGAATTTTATCATATGTTATTACACATATATAAAACATATAAAATATAAAAAAAAAAGATAAATTACATTTGTTCCCCTTATTTACATGAATATTATACTATTTTTTCTTTTATATTAAAATCATAATTTAATCTATTTAATTTAACACCTTTAAAACAAAATTACATGGTCCTTCTTTCAGAAATGAGAGTATTACATTGTCCTTTATTTTGATTTTAAAATGTAAAATAAATTATATTTTATTTTCTTAAGAGATGCATGTCATTCTCTTATTGTATTAAAATATGTAATTTAGTCAAATTTACTTAACATAATTAAATATATACTAAAATATTTTAATTTTTTAAGTTATCATTCATTTATTCTATAAATTTTAAAAATATAAAATTAAATTTAAATTCATTAATTTCTATACTAATTAATTTTTACTAAAAACATAAATTATGAGATATATATCAATTATAAATATATTATATCAATATACATTTGAAAATTTTATATTTAAAACTATGTTTTTTATTTTTTATTAAAAACAAAACCTATGATATATATATAGTTAGGGGAGAAAAAATACATTTTAACACAACCCAGGGAAGCAGTGTAATATTTACAGCTTTACATGAGTGGTAGTGTAAGTATTTTGGTAATATTTTTTTTTCTTTCCATAGAAGCTAACAGAAATTTAATGAAAAACTTTTTAAAATGTAAAATGTATATCAGTAAAGAAAAATATAATTTGTAACATAAAAAATGAATGACGGTATAATATTGGTAACTCTGATAGAAGAAAAATATAATTTATTGAAATATAAATAGGTATGAGTATAATTGATGTTTATTTTTATGTAAATGTTTTTTTCTTCTAATTTTTACTTTTGGTTCATGCAATTCGATACTGCAAATTAAATTGAACTATTTATTTATTAACTTAAATCAAATTAAAATTTTGGTTCATATAAAACTTGAGTTAAATTTAAACTGAATTAGTTTTTATTAAGTTAAATTTAACTAATTCCGAGTCTTCTTCAACTATGCATGCTATTAGCATTACGTCTTAAAGTTAACTTTGGCTTGGAAAAAAAAATATCAACAACATCAGTAAGGAAAAAGATTAAAAGCATAATATATTGAAAAATTATCAACAACATCACTCGAGCAGTAATTTTGTCACTAAAAATAAATTAAAATATAATAGATTAAAAGTATATTATATTACCAGAGTCAAAATTAATAAAATGAAATGTAAAAATAACCTACAATATAATATATTAAAATTAAATTACAAATATTTAAATAAATTATACATTTTAAAACAATACAATAATAAAAATAAATTAATGAATTGAAAAATAAAAATAATATTAAAAGTAATAAAATTATTATTTCTTCACAAAATTACTATTTTTTCACAAAATTACTATTTTTTCACAAAATTCTAAGTTTTAACCTTTTTATCATAATTATATTTTTTATTTTTCAAAAAATCATTATTCATAATATATTAAAAAATAAGTCATTAAAGTAAATTATATGTTTTTATCTTATTTCTATTAATTAATTAATTTAATTATATAATTAAAAATAATTTAATTATCTGAATTTAAAGTAACTTTAATTATCTTAATTAATATGATTCTTTTTATTAACTATGTCAACACTAAACTAACTATAATTAGCAATAAAGAATTAAAAAATGTTAAGATGTAAAAATAATAATAAAAAAGTTATAAAGATTAAAATAAAACAAAATAATATTTATAAGTCATTTTTATTTTATTAACTGTAAATTTTTATCAGTTAGTTGCATGCATAAAGATACTAAATTATTTGTTCCTACCATGCAAAATTTTCTAAATATCAATATACGTGATAAATCTGTCCTGGGAACCGTCAAGTGTCAGTTTACAATTATTTTTTCTCCACCCAAATATATTTTTGGTTTTTTCCACGTAAATTATAGGTATTTTTCCTATTTTGTTGAAAGAGATGTTTTTCTTTTTTGCTGCAGCTACCCTTTTTTCTGAAATACAAATTAGTTGTTAAGTAATACCTTAGAGGACTAGTTATATTATAAGGTTTATACTATTCATAGTTTAAAAATATTATCATTGTTGGAATTAATTCTTTTTCTCAATAAAAAATATAGTTGTATTATTTGCAAACCAATAATTTAGCGGAAGAATCATAGCAGAGGTTCACAGAGGAAGATGTAGCATGTCCGATACGAAGGTTTGTAGCTTCTTTTATGGACATTTCTTCGTTTTTTGAGCTATAAAAGTGCGCCACATGTGAACAATCAATCAATCAATATAATTTGAGAAAATTATTGACCAGAAATACGATCATCATCCCAACTTTGTCTCAATCTACTGTCTCATATTCCCTACACGTTAATGTTAATCATCTTGCTGGTAACTTAAGACCTAAACATTTTATTATAAAATTGTGTTAATGTTCAATCCAATTTAAATTTTCGCTTTTCCTTCTTTTCTTTTAGTTTTCTCAATTGTTGCATTCTTTGACGTTTATATTATTATTTATACCTCTATTGTATTATTCTGTAGTTTGTTACGAGACGAAAGAGACGTACATCCCTTTCATCTGGCTTGATTACTTGCTCTACTATTACAAGTTGCATTTGGTTTGACGTTTCTTACATTATTAATGATCCTCCAAGTTTTTATTAATTTTAGCATATAATATTGTTGCTGAAGTTGCTATGCTAATGTAAGTATCCGTACTAATGAAATAATAAAATTCCCCCAAGTGTATGTACAAAAAAATTGTCTACATCAGAAAACCATAAATCTCCAAGTGACATTTTTTTAACGAATGATGAATAGGAAATAAGTTTCTTCACTTAACAAATGAAAAAAAGTTATCGTCATTGATGAGACTGATAAGAGGTGGAAGAGAATCATTAGTTGACCTAACAAGTTAGGATTACTTTGACATCTAGTAACTTAATTTATTATGTATATACGTTTAATATTAATAGTTATTTTTCAATTGATGATTTTTTTTGTTTGGAGAGTTTTTTTTTTAAATATTTTTATATTATTTGAAAAGTTAACAAAAATTATTATTTTTCTAAAGTGCAAGTCCATGGTATTAAAATTATTTTTTTAAAATCTAATTATCATGAAAAAGAATGTTAAACACGTTTTTTTAATTAATATTTAAAGATAAAAAAAGAAACAATCCTATATTTTTGCTACACAGTTTTATTTTTTTATCGAGAACTTTCAATTAATCAGTATTCATGTTTGTCAAATTATTCGATATTACCCTTTTAAATTTTATTTTACTTAAAATTTAATGTTTAATTGATTTTTAACTAATTAATAAATATTTGTTGCAGGAGATTGTCTATTATTTGTGTTTGAGCATACGATAAGATGTTAATAATAATAATAATATATATTAAAAAAATTAACTATTTATTATACTAAAAATGGATTTAATTTTTATGAATGGTCGTATATAAAAATTATAATGTCAATTAATACAAAAATTATTATTAATATAATTTTTAATATAATTATTATAAAAATTAATAATTTTTTCATACACAATAGGGTAGGGTTAAATGTCCCAAAACAAAAGGCTATATTAAATATATTTTAATTTCCATCGTTAAAATATCATTAACTATTAACTACTTTGTGATTCTCACAACAAAAATATATATAATTTTTTTTATACAATCAACCAATTAAATATCATGTAGATATTTTTTAAATTTTTATAATAATTAATTTAAAAATAATTTTTAATATTATTTATAATTATAATTGGTTTACAATATAAATTATTTTATCTTATTACTTCATATATTTTAAACATTTCTCATAAATATAAAATATTGAAGTAATAATAATAGGAATTGACTGACATTATGAATGAATAAGGTTTGAATTCACGATCTTATTTAAAAAAAAAAAAAATTAGTTTCCTCAGACCAATTTAACTGTGATATCTTTTGATTTTATGAAATAACTTTTGATTATATATATATATATATAATAAATAAAATAAGTAAAAAGAATAAAATTATATCCGATATCATTTTCCATATAAAAGATTGAAAATAATATAATTTATTTATTGAGTTGCGGGTGGAAAGTGACAACCCTTGTCATAAGCTAATCTTCATATCCAATGTCCTTCAGCTCAACGGTTCACCTATGCTTATCCCACTGGACCCACGCACAGAAGAAAATAACTTTCTGGAGGCGATGATTCCATTAAAATCAATTGCTTCCTCTTCACTTCAACTCCCACACTCCTCACTTTCTCACAAATAAGTCACTTCTCTGTTGACTCTTTCCTTCGCTCGTCACCTTCTTCCTCCGATTCACCACTCTCCACAACTCCAAACGCTGTTCTGCACCGATTCGGTTCGTTTGGATCCCATGGGTAGCGTCGTTGAAGAGGTTACAATTTCGGGAGAGGAACTGGAAGACGCAGACACTGTGTATGTGGCGGTGGGAAACAACGCCGACAAGACCCAACAACTGTTGCATTGGGCAGCCAACAATTTCTCTGGCAAAAATATTTGCCTTCTTCATATTCACCAATCTCACTCTCTCAATTCCTTTGGTAACTTTTCTGTTCCTTTTCTTTTTTAAACGTAAAACCTTTTTTTTTTCTTTCGGGTTTATGGTTGTTTTCTGATCATCAAACGTTTGACTAAGGTGTAAAGTTTTTGTGGAAAATTTGTTGCCGGTTTGATTAGTAATTGTTTATTTTGCTAATGGTTGCTATTTGGGATCTACTTTTTGGGTTGGATTGGATCGTATGTGTAAATGTGTCTATTCTATTGGTTCCACTTTTTTTTTTTTTTTACCACTTAAAAAATATTCTCGAGAACCTTGTCGAAGAAGAAAGGGAGATCGATAATGCTGAATTGAACTCTTGGATTAGAGGGTGAAGCTGAGAAGACAAATTTTGGATATGGCTGGTGATTGATGAAATAAATGATGAAACTGTTTATGTAATTTACTGATGTGGGGGAGGAATATTTGACTTGTGATAAGTGTATCGAGGTTTCAAAGAACGTGGATAAATGAGTCATATTGAGCACTTGAAGTGAGTCAAGCTGACGAATTGAAGCTCAGGCTTGACTTGCAAATAAACAAAGAGGAAGCTTAAGGTTGCCTATTGATTCAAACTGGCTAAATTTAAGCATAGCGTTTGGTTTGTTTAAAAATATTAAGTTTGATATCTTGGTTAACTCATTTATAGCTTACTTGTTTTTTTTGTTCCTCTGTTGAACTTATTCTTGAAGAATTGTTAAGTTTTATTAAATATTTTACATTTTAATGCTAGATGATGAAGTAAAAGAATCTGTGAAAATGAAGCAATTATAATTCTCTAAATAAAATTATAATTTACTGAGTGATAGAAATATGTACATTATTGTTATCATTACACTCTTTCTTATCTAAAATTGTCATTTTTGTGTCACACTCATACTCATTCACTTTCACGAGATATTTATGAGCTTTTAATATTAAGCTTATAGAACTTGAGAGTGACTCATTTATTATATGACTAAAATTGAACTTATAGCCAAGCTTGTGTGTGCTTGTTTAGTGAAAAATAGAGCTTGATCTAGTATTTAATGAGTTTTGAATAATTCAAGAATAACTCACCTCATTGTGTTTGACGAGTTATTGCTTAAGGATTGAGGAGGCATTGAAAAAGAAACTAAAGACTTATCTTATCTTAGATACTTGTGTTTTTGTTTTTCATCAAGTCAGCTGATATTAATGTTTTAGGGGAGCATAATTCTCTGGCTTAAAGTTATAGAGTGAGAAAAAAAAGGGAAAAAACTATGTTCTCTACTTCTCTTTTTTGGTTCTGGCTCTGATATAACTGCTCTAGCAAATACTGAGCTTGTTCTGGCTATATTCATCCTTTGTTGGGTAGATCTTATCTGATAGTTTTGTAATATTTAACAAACTACAAACATTTTTTTTTTGTGTGCAGCAGACAGAAATCTCTCTGGGTATGAACCAAAAGACCATGCAACCAAGGCATTCCAGGAGCATGTAAATCAAACAGTGCACAAACTTCTTGACCAATACATTCTCACTCTGGTCCCGGCAGGGGTATTGTCCTTTTCTTATTTCTTCATTTCTGTTGACAAATTATTGGCACTGAATATGTAGTCTAACTGTATTTATTTTAGTAAAAAAGAAACTCCAATTTACATGTTCATTTTAGTCCTCTGTCCTCAAACTTAAAAAAATGTGTAATGTGATCAAACATTAAGTGTGTTTTAGTCACTCCATAGTTTTCCATCAAACATCTGCAGAAATTGTCACATTCAAATTATGTGACCATTTTTTGTACCTATTTTTCTAATGGGAAAGTTCAATTTACCTTCTTTAACTTAGGTTCAGCTGCACTTCAGTCCTTAAAAAATATTACAATTTCTTTTAATGTGTAGGCATCGAGTTGCATGCTTTGAAAGATTGAGAATTAAAGTATGCATGACACTAAGTTGGAGAGGGCAAATTGAACTTGAACCTTTCCCTTTATTTTAAGGGCAACTAGATAGCACAATAAAGTAATGACTACCTTCTCCAAAGCATGTTATGAGCTTTTAATTTTAGCTAAATTTAAACAGTTTAAAGTGATAGTTATGGAATATGCTTGTAATGTTAATAACTATTTCTTGAAGAAGCCGGATTTTGTTTACATTATGGCATATGTGTATAGGTACGGGCCTATAAATTGTTGATTGAGATGGATGATATCGAGAAAGGAATTGCTAAAGCTATTGCTCTACACAATATTAGATGGCTCGTGATGGGAGCAGCAGCAAATGGATATAACTTGGGGTATCAATTCCAAGCCATAGTAGCTTTTAATTTAATGCTCTCATCCATTTCCTTTTTCCTTATCTTCTTGAAATACTGGAAACTTGTGCTGTAAAACTGGGGCTGCTTAAAGAAAAGAAAATATAATTGGTCTAGATGATCTCTGTCTTCATGGTGATGTCTTTCTTCTCCTCAACTTTCTATGAATAGGTTTGTGACATTGTGTTTATGGGTTCTCTTAGGTGTTCTACCATTCTGTGTGTATATATAGATATTATATTATTATAGGGGTTCCCATTTCAGATATGCCTAAATACTGGACAGCTATGCTGCATTCTTGATGTTTTCATTTTTTGAAAAGGTTCTCTACCTTTGTCTCCATCCCCTCCCCAATTACATTGATGTTCATGTTGGGTTACTGATATTGAAAATATTGAAAAAAATTATCACTATAAAGTACCAATTGACTTGAGGATATTGACAAGAGAACTGAACTAGCTCAATGTTCAACCGAGTTTATAATTACTATGTGAAGAAAAATGAAGCACAAAGTAGGATATCCAAATAAAATTGGCTACTCGTGTCTGGTTAAATGAAAAATTAATGAGTTTTCTTTCAAGTCTAACTTTGAGTTGTGTCAATTTGTGCCTTTTATATCATTACTGAACTATAGTGGTTGAAAATGCAGCAAACTGGCTAAGCAAGATTTGGAGAAAGCTATTTTTGTACGTGAACAAGCATTGCTATCCTGTAATATTTGTTTCATTTGCAAGGGCAGCCTCACATGTACTAGGTAAAAATGTAAATGGAAATGACATTTTCAGTGCAATGACATGGTTGTAATGTCTTATGTAGATTAGGTGGACTGCATGAGTGTCCTTGCCAATATCTTCAGAGCAATTTATGATTTGAAAGGATGAGCTGTTAAGAAACAGCATATACATTAAATTTGATTTGACTGCAATTTTTTTATGGATAAATGGTTTTATTATTAGGAATATGAAATAATAGGTAAGGAAAGAAGAACACACATTACAGGTAAAGAAGTAGGGCAATAGGCTGATTAAGGATAAGATGAGGGATAATTTTCTAAGATGGTTTGGTCATACTAATTATAGAGATAAAATGGATCTGATGGTTTGCCGGGGACACCACACTGATTGAGCACTGGTTTTCCATCTTGGAGTTCCTAGATTCAGATGCCAGCAACAATGGGTGGTGGGATTTTTCAAAAGGAAATAGGATATTGTCTGTTGTGTAGCTTCCTGATAGGATCCTCAATAGAAGACTAAAAGCAAATAAGGAAACATGGGTAGAGTTGGTTTGAAGTACATAGTTACAGAATTAGTTGGGTGATTAACTTAAATAGTAGGAGAGTATAAAATCATTCATTCTGTTTAGTTATCATTTGATAACTGGGCATTAGGTATGTTATAAAAAGGGAAGCCCTTGGAAGGAGAATTATCTCATGAGTTTTTTTGTTTGTAATTCATTGAACACTACCAAGCATTCTTTTTCCTTGTGTTTCTCTGTTTTCTCAACTCTTTTACTGAAAATTCAGAACCCATTTATGAGTTTACTCTTCCCATCTACTTAATCTAGTCTTATCTTGAGAAATATGAGGGGTGAGGGTGAATCATGATCATTGAACTTTCCATAAACAATCAAATTTGAAAAATCACTTAAAGGTCAGATGGCCATCACACTTATTATTTAAAAAAGTCTCAATCAGATTTTTTAAACTTGATCATTAATGGAGTATCCAATGTTCATTACTTATTCCTCATTTTTCACTAGATACAACCCTTCTATATATATGTCCAAGTGGGGGTGGGGGAGGAGTTTGGATCCATTAATGCCACCTGTAGCTCAAAACTGAGAAGAATTTGACATTAGTATGTATTTAGTAACTTAGTTGATATGTTCATACATTTGAAGAGTATATTAGATTATCACTTATAGTTGTATCAATGAAGTATAAATCAGTTTCAGGTTAATAATTTAATGTCTATTGTTAAGAAGATCTACAAAATGGGATCTTCTAATCTAGTTGTGTATTTTATGAAATAGTCATTCATAAAAAAAGTTATGCAATGCATTTGGATTGATTTTTTTTTTTACCCCAGTATAAAAAAATTGTGATCTTATGTTCTAGAAGTGTTGAAGAGCATAGTATAAATTAATTACCTTTGTAGAAGGAGATTAGAGTGCCAGGTGATGCTTAGGTGGACAGAAATAGCTAAAGGACAAAAAATTAATTTTATTTTGTTAACAATTTGCCAAAAATAATTTGTATTTCATATTCAGAGTGTGGATAAGTAGAAAGACAAACTGAATAGTACTGGAAAAGAGCAAAAGGGACAGATACTCCGGCTAATCATGTTGTTTCCATTTAAAAGCCCTTATAACAAGTTTTGATCTTTCACTTAGATTTTTTTATCATATTCACTAATGTTGGTACAACTCATTCAGCTGATAATGTGTGCTGTCTCTTCCAATTTTATGAAATATGCAAATTTAATCAGGGTATATAGTAAGCATACTTCTGAATTAGAGACCGCCCCTGCACTGTTGGTGCTCAATTCAAATACTGAAGCCAAACAAGAAAAGATTAAATCAGAATTGATTCCTGCTGCATTGAAATATCTAGGTATTCTTTCTGGATGTTTCTTTTCTTTTCTTTGTTTGTTGTTAATTTTGAAATGGCAGAGGTATTTGTTAGCTCAAGTCATTTATCATTTTCTATAAGGATTGTTGGGGGAATAACTTGTGACAGGTTTATGCAGATTTTGATGATATGGAAGAGACCGAAAGTGTCAGTTCCCAGTGTTCATTAAATTCAAAATGCTCTTCTAATAATGTTATGGACAGGTCAAAGTTGGCAGATTTGATGTTTCATGAGGTGAGAGGTGATTGTTCTCCTTCAGCCTTGGTGTAAAATTTCTTCTGTTTTCATACTTTACATTTTCTGGTGTACAACTACTCTTTTATGGTAGGACTGTAGGAGACTTTTTGTTCATGTGTCTGCACTTGAAAATTACATTAGGATTTCCAGTAAATAAGATCAGAGAGTGTATTGGAAGGATTTTGGATATTGTCCTCAGTCTTCATGATTTTGTTGGAGGAAAAAGAAGAAAAGAAACAAGCAAGCAAAATAATGGTAGACTGGAAAAAATCATTACAGTTGCCAAGAGCATGAAACGAAAAGGATATGAAGAGGCATTATAGAGAGATGGAAAGTAGAAAATAGTACTGTGGAGTTTGATGACAAATAAATTCTGTCTTTACTTAAAATAAAATAAAAATTATAGTCTTTTTTCTTCTTCTAATGATGTCAAAGGTTTGGTTTCTTAAATTTTGTTCCTTGGTTGCTATTTGGGGTATAATTTTTTAAAATAGGAAAAAAAAATGTTTCATCAGACTGCTTCTTAGTTTAACTGGCTCAAAGATCATGGTTTGTCATTTTGAAGAACGCTGGAGTATGTAGTTTTGACTTTTTTAGTTCTTCAATATGCAGCCTTAATTTTACAGTAATTCTGAGCATGTAAGATTGATAGATTACCTGTACTACTGTCTCCAGTTCATTTTCTACTGTCAGACACAATGCCTTCACCACTTGCATCCTTATCATCATTACTTCATTATGTGTATGAACATTGGGTTAAAACATGAGCCCAAGTATCAGATATAAAGAATCATCAGCTTAATGCAGAAAAGGCTGTGCTTGTCCATATAGATGGGCATGCTAGGATAGATATGTATAATATATGTTCTCCGTAAATTACTGCCTGATTACCGATGAACTAAAGGGATTCCATTTTTCTCCTGAAACTTGCTTCAACTTGCATTTTGACAGGATGAAGCATTTGAAAGCCAGTGTGCTAAGGAGATAAAAAGAAGAAAAGAAGTTGAAGAACAATTGGCAAGGGAAAAGCAAGAAGTACAGAAAATGAAGAATCAGCGAGATGAAGTACTTGATGAATTGCAAAGGGTCCAAGAACAAAATTCGTTACTTATGAACCAAATTTCTGAGTCCCAGTGTACAGCAACAGAGTTGGAGGAGAAGATCATATTAGCTGTGGACCTCTTGATAAGTTTCAGGGAAAGGCGAGATAGGCTTAGGATAGAGCATGCAAATGCAGTTAGGGAGGCCAAAGTGCTGAGAAATTTTGGGGTAGATACTGCCTTCTCTTATCGAGTAGAATTTCCTGCATTTTCTTTCTTAGAGATCAATGAGGCAACTCATGATTTCGATCCATCTTGGAAGATTGGAGAGGGAAGGTATGGAAGTGTTTACAAGGGACTGCTTCACAACATGCATGTTGCCATAAAAATGTTACCCTCTTATGGTTGTCAGAGCCTATTAGAGTTCCAACATCAGGTACTCTTATATTCTCTATTATAGTGTCTACATGATAGTCTGGAAATTGAGTATAAAAAATGTTAAACCCCAAAAGGTTTCAGAAGGAGTCTGATTTTTACTTGATTAATACTTATCATCTTTACCATTGCCAAATAATTGCACTATATAGTATGTTATAATAATTGATAACTTATTCTACCCAGTTCATATTTTGAAGATGTTTGGATAATTTGATGTATTTTGAGAAAGGAATTATTAATGTGGTAAATTTATGATTTTTTTCTTTTTCATAAATCAACTATAAGTCTCCAGCGTTTGGGGTTTTATTTTCTTTTCACTTTATAGTTTGGTCCAATTGTTCCTGTTATCAGATTAAAATATATATTCTAAAATTCCAGGCTTCTAATCTTCAAGTATTTGAGATTAAGTGCGTGTTTGGTTTCACATTCAGTCATCCAAAATTACGTTGAAATATCAGCTAACATGATTTTTAAGTAAATGTTTACATGTTTGGTTTGATGTTGAAGAACTGATTCTAGGTCCAGAATTAATTGAGTTTGAAGCAACTTTAGGTAGCTTTTACATTGGATAAAATTTTTATACTAAGTTTTATTACTAACTTATTTTTAGAATAAAAACACCTAAACATAAATTGCTTCACTTCAAAATCAGTTTTGCAAACGCCACCCAAACACACTAAATTATAGAGTGATTGGTCAAAAAATCTTGATTGAATGAATCTGTCATAGGTTCTGCTTCAACAAGGAACCCAAATTAATTTTTTTTCCCTGGCTATATTATTGGTTGAATTTCAGGTAGAGGTTTTGAGTAGGGTAAGACATCCAAACCTGTTAACTCTAATTGGAAGCTGTGCAGAGTCTAGGTCACTTGTGTACGAGTACATAAACAATGGCAGCCTTGAAAGCCATCTTGCCCGCAAAGATAAGAATCCACTTTCATGGCAAATTCGAATATCCATTGCTACTGACATATGCTGTGCTCTAATCTTCCTTCACTCCAGTGAGCCTTGTATTATCCATGGGAACTTGAAACCTAGTAAGGTTCTCCTTGATGCTAACTTTGTTGCCAAACTCAGTGACTTGGGCATTCCTGGTTTAGTCCAGCAAAGTTTGGATTCAGCTGACACAAGTTCAATATTTCATAACCCAAATGAACGTTTGGCATATGTGGATCCAGAGTATTTTGTCACTGGCAACTTTACACCCGAATCAGATGTATATTCATTCGGAGTTATATTGTTACAACTTCTAACTGGAAGACCACTTTTGGGGCTAGTTAGAGATATGAAATGTGCATTGGAAAAGGAAAACCTTAAAGCAGTCTTGGACTTTTCAGCTGGTGAATGGCCACTTTATCAAACTAAACAGCTGGCATATTTAGCATTGAGGTGTTGTGAAAAGACTTGGTTGAACCGGCCAGACCTTGTGTCAGAAATCTGGAGTGTTCTTGAACCATTCAAAGCTACTTGCATTGACATGCCACCTTATTTGACTTCTAAGAAGCTTCAGCGTGTTCCTTCCCATTTTGTCTGCCCCATTGTCCAGGTGAAGATCATAAATTTTTTTCAATTGCATTTTTACAAAAAAGACTTGGTCTTTATTGTATGGAAAATGCCAGATAACCAGTTTTTTTTTGTCCTGTCTAAACTTCTGAATAATGAGTTAGCTTACTTTTTAACTGTAGGATGGATAAGTGGTCCTTACCACTTTATCTTATTCAATAATCACCCTAAAATCTAGTTGAATTCTATCAAAATTCTGGCTCTTTTTTGTTGTGCAGCTGCGACACTATTATTTTATATCAGCAATTAGGCGGTCTGGTTATTCTTTTCTCCACCACCTCATCTTGCTAAATTAGCAGATGTTTTAGCATATGCTAATTATTGCAATCACAATCAAAACATTGGGTTTCCGTGGGGTTGCTTTCCTGTTTGTGATAATCAATAGAGGCTGCTTTTTGGTTTTGCAGGAAGTAATGGAAGATCCATACATAGCTGCAGATGGCTTTACGTATGAAGCAGAGGCAATAAGAGGATGGTTGAATAGTGGCCACGACACTTCCCCCATGACAAACCTCAAGCTTGATCACACAGATTTGGTACCTAACTATGCTCTACATAATGCAATTCAGGAGTGGCAGCAGCAGTGAACCTTTCCATTGTCCATTATACTTGCACATATTATACTGGTGTAAATCACATGTGACCTGTAAAAAGAAAATTCTAAAGTGAGCGAGTAAGGGTGTATTTACCCTTGAAATTTTAGTAAGTTAAGATCATGATGCACTTAAGATCACAATACACCTTTACAGACTCATTTTAGAAACTTCACTTTAGGAGAGTCATGGCTTAATATCTTGATACCAAGTTCGGATGGAGAAGGGAGGAAAATAGAGGGCAAGGGAAATTTTTAATTAAACCTTTCCCCTTGGTTGAGAGCTTACTGAAATGAGGGATTATCATGTAAATAAGAACCTTTATTTTTATAAACATTTTAAAATTTAAAATTCTCCAAATTTGAAGGATTGATATCTAAACTAGACGAATGAAGCTTATTATTTGATTTCACCACCCTCTTCTATTCCTTTCCCCCTGTCAAGGAAATAAGATTATTTGTAAACACCAGAAATGTGATTGTTTTCTTTTTCCCAAGAATTAATAAAATATAACAATTGCATTTATAAACTTAATTTATTCTTGATTTATTTCTAATGTTTCTATTTTTTTATCATATATCTGGATTTGTCTCCTTGACAGGGAATGAGGTGTCTTTAGAAGATAAAATGTAATAATAGTTAATTAGAAAATCATTAATTAAGATTATAATTAATTTTATATTTTATTATATTTGTATTTAATTTTATTATAATTCTTAATTGTTAATTTTTTAATGAACGATTGTGAATGCATTTTATTATTTAAAGTATGTTTTATTACTTTAAAAGAGTCAAATTTATTATATTTTATCCATTTTAGGTTTCTTGAAGTATTTCAAACATACATGTTTGGTACTCCACTGGAACTGGTTGCAATGGAAGTGAATTGTGATTTAAACGAAGTGCAAGTTTAAATTCAACGTTGAATCATCTAAAATTATCTTGAAACACTAATTAATATGATTTTAGATAGATATTTACGTATTCAGATCTATGTTAAGGAATTTATTTTGAGTTTAAGTAACTTTCAATAATTTTTTCATTAGATAAAAAGAATTAATAGAGTTTTAGTATTGACTTGTTCTTAGAATAAAACATTCAAACAAAAATCATTTGACTTCAAAATTAATTTTAATTAAAATCTTTTACAAAATTAATTTCATTCGAAATCATGGTACGCGGTTGATTTATTAAAATGGACATAATACATTTTAAGATGAGAACTAATATATATTTTTTAACATTCATTTTCTAAAATGTTTACTCTTATTATTGAAATTCACTCTTACTATTTTGAGAATAATATCCACCTATTTAGTGAGACATATATAAATTTTGCTCAATAAAAAAATATAACACTAACCTTCTTTTGCATTTTAATCATAAAAATAAACAAGTTTTTTAACCTAACTATGTGGTTATCATATAAAAAAAAATCTGGGATTGTCTACCTCTGAGAATAAAATGTTATTACGGCAAAAGTTATACAAGTTTTTCAATTTAGATATCATTAATCATTCATTATCAATAAATGTGAAATGAAATTTATAGAATACTTAAAAAAAATTTATTTGAATGCAGCAAATATTAAGAAAAAAATTAATATTAATTAGCAATATAATGTAAGTTTATCTTCCCTATAAAATTATTTAAAGTTAAAGCCGACAAAATAGACTTGATCTAATAGGATGATACGAATAACTCGTTAATCTTTAAAAGAGTGAATTAAATATAATTATGTCTTTCTTACTTTGTTTGTTTAGTTTGTTTGACCTAAAGCCAGATTGACGTAAAAATGTCTAGTAACCAGTAATAATCAGTAAGCTAATAGTTAAGTAACTAAGTAACAGAAACAAATACTAAGTAACACAACAACAACACTCAAAATGTTGCATTTTGTTGGAAATTACTGTTTAACATTTTTTACTACTATTCATGATAACTACTCATCAAATATAATGGTGGCTTGAGCACGCACAAGGTGGGGGCCACCTAGGGACCTATTTTTAGAAAGACACTAATTTATTATTTATTTACTTTACATAAGTATTAAAATAAAAAATTACATAATTAAAATTATATAAAAATTATAAAAATAAAATAATTATTAGTAATTAGTCAATTAATGGATATGTTTCCATTTCTAAGCAAAAATCCATTCATAATTTTAGGAAAATAAACTAGCAATAGTGTAATTTATTATTTATGCACAATATTGAATAAAAAAAGATTATAATATATTATTTGTTTCTATTTTTGTCAATGTGCGTAAATAAGAGTCTTAATTTTTTCTTTTTTCCTTTATTCTTTTTATATCTCTTTAATCTCCTTGTTATCTCACCACATCACATAACTTGAATGCACATATATGGATACACAATAAATTAATATTTAGTGCTCTAAAACTTTGGAACAAATTGAGAGTTTAAGTTAATTAACCATCAGATACTATTATTTTATCTAACTCATAAAAGACTCATTTGATTTATAGATTTTTTTTCTATATTTGTTGTTTAATTGTCTTAATATATTGCTTAGAAAATAACCTTCTCATAATCTAAAATGAAAAAGAAAAAAAGAAATTGATATTGAATCTTAAATGGTGCTCTTTATAAATTTTGTAAAACATCATCCAATTTATATATATAAAATTATGCAAATCTAGATAGTTTAGACTTCAAAACTAAAAAAATTAAAGAATGAATAACTGGATAAACAAAACAGGAGCAAGAAGTTTTAGTGGGTAAAGTAAGCATGACTCAATCTGGTCCACTAACCCAACTAGACTTAAGATTGATTTAGATGAATTTGAATTTTGAAATTACACTTAGTAAATTTTAGGTATAGTTTCGAGTTATTTTTCAGGTCAACTCAATCTGACCCAATGCCATATATTATCTTAAAAAATATATTTTTAATATTTATGTATTAATAATAATTTTTATTTAATAAATATCATTTTATATAATATATTATATACTTGTAATAATATTATTTATTTTAAAAATATTATAAAATATATTTGATTTAAGTTTTATACTTCTTTTATCCTATAATTTGACTATGTATAATATTAAGATAGATACTTTACGTTGAGGAATAGAGTTGATTTGATCTTGTTTCATTTTTTTTGTCTTGATCAAGTTGAGTTCGGGTTTAAATAAATTGTTAAATCAAAGTTTTAAGTTGAATAACCATAAAATTTGAAACTAATATCTTAATTATAAATAAATTATTAATAATGTTGCAACATAATAAAATGAAAGAATAACAATATTCAAATCATTATAAGGATATCGTTTTCTTATTTTGTATGAAGTTTTTTAAATTCCTTCGTACAAGTATAAATTAGATTTTAATTTTAATATTTTTTTATTATTTATATTTTAACTTTAATTTTTTTAGTATTTAATTATTATAAACGGATAACTTGATGTTTGTATTATTAAAACATGCTACAATTGTATTTTATACGAAAATTGATCATTATTCAAATGTTAATTAGTGACATTAATTTCATTCATATAATTTAATTTAAAAATATTAATTTTATTTTTTAGATTTATTTTTTTAATTTCATTTATTTTTAATTAAAATTATTTTGACCTGATAGCCCAACACGAGATCATGCTAGACTTAAAATACAGTAGTGCGAATAAAATAGGGGCTAAGGTCCAAGTGATTTAAGATGAGTTAAGTTGGAGGTGAGTTTTGCCAAGTCTATTTAAGGTTATGCAATTTATTTTATTCCCATGTTTGGTCTACATCCAAATATACAAGAAGGCCAACCCTTGTCTACATTGTTGCCGTTTAATTCTATTTCTATACTGAAATCGACTGAAACGACATTGACGCTTACCTGTAACTGTAAAGCACGTGTAAACAGGCACGTGCGCCCCCTCACTACTTCCTTGGAATGGAAGTGGTTGTGTTAATGTGTTGAGTCTTGTGCAGGAGACCGAACCGCAATTCAACATCACGTAAGTTGAAATAGTTAAAAATAATTTGTTTAATATTTGTTATTTCAATAATTTCTTTTTTATGTTTTTGAACTTGTTTCTTGTTACAAGGTAGAAACGTTTTTCGCCCTACTACAACTGCAGCCTGCGGGAAGGAGAGAGAGAGTTCTCTCTCATACGCTATTTTCTCGCGTTTTCTCAACGATTTTCCTTCCATCCAAACACTCTCAAACCCTTCGCAGCCGATTGCGGTTCTCCTTTGGATCGTCACAACAGAATCTGTTCGACCTCCAAGTGATCTCTTCCTCGTCCTTCCTCTCTGGTACGCGATCTGCTGTCACTTCAGTTAACTTTCCTTAACTCTGATATTAGATCATGTTCTTTCAATTTGTTTTATTATAATTTTTGAGAAAAATAAATTTATCTTTCAGTGTTTGTAAAGTTGAGGATGAAAGAAAGGTGTATATGTTTAAGAGATCGGTGATCCATTGATGAAGTTATGATTACGGAGTGATTATAAATGGAGAATACAAATATATAAACTTCTTTGTTAATGGAGTGACAGAACAGGAATATAGAGTGGAGTTTCTATTTCTACATCGATCTATTGTGCTCTACTTTCGCCGTGTTTTTATTTTTCTCACCGACTTAATGTGTTGAGAGATTCAGTATTTTATTTGATATTGAGCGTGACAATTTTTTTTAATTAGTTTGGCATTGTTCTAACAATATGCAATGTCTTGACAATTTTTTATTTCCATGTGATTTTAAATTTATTCCCATGTTTACTTGTATTATTTTATACTTTCTGCAGTGGAATCTTGCAAAGTTTCTTGGTAAAATTTTGTCTGAATAGATGCCAGTTGCAAAACTCACGGCCTCTGGTACTCCCAATTTCACGAAAACAGATGATGGAAATGATTCTTTAGATACGATTATCAGACAAGCAATTGGAAGAGAACCTTTCCTTTCCTTCCCTAGGGCCGGTGACAGCCCAGTACAATGGATTCAATTGCTTCATGATGCTTTAGATCAGCAAGGTATTAGCAATTATCTTTGAGATTATATTTGAGGGTTCATTTTAAAAGTCATTATATGCAGCCTACCTTCAACAGTAAAATAAAGATCAATAAAAAGAGAAAATAGAAATAGCTATTTAAAATCACTGGACTGGTGTTGCCTTTGTTAGAAAGTAGAGACGTAACTTTTAAGCTTGTTTCTGATGTGTCTGATTCTAAACCCAGACATTCTGATAAAATCTTTCATCCTTATGATAGAACTTCCAGGGTGGCCTTTGCTCTCTCCTGTGAAGGTTCAGTTACAAAAGTGCAACAAGTGTTCTCGAGAATTTTGCTCTCCCATTAACTATAGAAGACATATACGCATACAGCATCGGTTGAAAAAGCTTGATAAGGTTATCTTTGTATCTTATGACTAGAAGCAATTGTCTCCATGTTGATGCTCTTAGTTCATGCTTTTGCCCCTTGGGTATTTTCTGGTTTGTTTCTTCCTCATTTTTGCCTAATGCTTCTTACACATTGTAGGATTCTAAAAAGAATAGGGATCTTTTAGGGGCATATTGGGATAAGGTAACCTTTCATCATTGTGAATTTCAGTTAAATGTAGAATACACCTTGGATTAATGTGCTAATATTCAATTATTTTTGTAGCTCTCCATAGAAGAGGCAAAGGAAGTTGTGTCATTCAAGAATGTGATGCTGGAGGTAATATCTTTTTGCTCCTTACGTCTGACTAGTTTATTTCTATATGAAGTTATTTTAATGTGATTTTCCGTACTTGCATACTGGTGATATGTCAAATATGTTAGGCTATGATTGATAGAAATGAAAGTGGGGGCAGTTGAGTGACATGAGCTTCTCAATTCCACTTCACACTCTTACTTCAATTGAGATAAGCTCTTGTTGGTTTGCCAGATTGTATGGTTTTGTAGACATGAAATCCTTAGATAAATATGCTCTTCCATTTATGATATAGTTCCATGTGCTGTATTTTGTTTGACTGTTAAAGTTCTTTCAATTGCCGTAATGGATTGAGAAACTTTCCTCCATTTGTTGAAGGTTGTAGGTGCCTTTTCTAATGTGAATATGATTTTTAAAACCTCTTCTCTTTCCTTTCTTGTGTGGAAATATTATTAATTATGTCTTTTTTAAAGTGAGAGTTGATTGTAGACGACACTGTTTTCTGTGTTAGACGGATAAGAAACAGAGCTACAAATACAATGACAGTAATTTCTTTTGGTTGTCTTCTTTTCCGCTCTTATTGTTTTCCACTTTTCCTTTTCCCCCTTAATTAATCAAAGTATCTTTTATTTTTTATTTCTTCCCCATTGAAAATGCTTTCCAGGAAGTTCCAGGGTCTTCAATTTTAGAAGCTTTGGCAACTCTTAGAAAACAAGGATTTTCTTTTCCGCAATATTATCTGAGGGCTGGTTCTGCCCTTTTGGTAAGAAACATTGTGTGGCTTTCTTATCAAATATTCGTTCTGGTTATTTTTTGCTGGTACCTTTGGTATATTAACACAATCTATATAAATTTTTTGCAGAATATTGTTCAATTCAGGCCTTCTAGTTTTCCTATATCTTCCCAAGAGTTGTTCAGTATCCTAGATGATTCTAGTGAAAAAACATTTTTGGGTGGATCAGCAGTGTCAATGCAAAGATATGTTTTTGATGGAGAGGCTGGAAAAATTGGTCTTGAACCAAAAAACCTAGTTGCTTGCACAGGTTTCTTGCTAGAACAGAAACTGGTAATTGTTTTACCTAACTTAAAAATCTGTTCCGTTTACCTATAAACTTCTCTTCCTCCCTCCCTCCCTCCCTCCCTCTCACATGGTTTTTGCCAGATTTCCCTTTTATTTGGTAAAGATTGGGAGTTGGCATTGATGTGATTTTGTGGGTGTCTATAAGTTAGGTGTTCTTTTGTTCAATTCATTGAATGGCATAATCTTGTGTGATGTTAGTGATATAAAGCCATGCAAGAGCCTTCTTCTCCAAATAGCTTTAGTTTTTAGGACTGTTGGTCATTAACAAAAACCTTAGTTTTGTACAAGTGCATTCTTCATATATAGCAAACTTAGCTATGAACAAAACAGTAGTTATTCAATCAGATTTTCATTTTAGTTTTATTGGTGACAATGGGATAAAATCAATTCTCATGATCACTCTTCTGTTTGACTTGTTCTCAAGGAAGGTTGTTCCACCCGATCCAGGTTTTACTGCATTACTCTTGTCATGGAAAGGATCTAAAAAATTGGTTTAGAATTACACAACAGTCCATGCTTCTATCCTGATTGAGTTTACATATGTCGACATGTACATAGGCACCGTTTTTCATAATTACACAATGGGGAGATTGAATAGTAGAAAGGGAAAATTAATGTGGAACAATATTTCGTCATCCAGGGCTGCTGAAAAACCTATGCAGTTCTAATTTTGTCTCTTTTTAGGAATTGACACATGAATCCATTACATAGCTTGATATATGATTTGCTTTTGAAGAAAAAATATATGCCAATGAAACAAAAATCCATGGCATATCCTGCATGTACATATGGTTACATTTACATCAGACCGCATTCAATTATAACTAACCCCAAAAGTGTGGGTTTCTTTAGTAGTTCTTAGTTACAGTAATGATGAAATATGAATTTCTTTTCAAATAGGTGAAGGCCTGGCTTGCTGACAAGGATGCTGAAGCATTGAGATGCCAGAAGCTGCTGGTGGAGGAGGAGGAAGCTGCTCAGAAAAGGTACATTTAGTGCTAGTCCTTGAATCTATCCTTTTGTGGCACCGTTTCCCAATCCTTCCCTTTTTCTAGTGCCTTTATTGGTATCAGGTCTTGACATTTTGTTGGTTTGCATCTTCCCTGAGTGATTCTTGATTTTCATTTGAATTTTTAGGTTCTTTAGGAATGACAATTTTTTTCAAGGGTTTGTTGGGTTGAGTTTCATATATACAAAAGTATAGTCTAATCTTCAATTTATTTGTCTCTTTTTAAAAGTTTGCATTGTTTAGTTCTTGGTTCTTGATTTTTTTTTTTACATACTTCTTTACTGGGCAGTCACCTTGATTGAATGAAATTTAGGATTTAAAATGGAGCTCGATCACGACCTTTTTTTTTTATTTGTTTTAATAGCTGAAATAAGGGAATTCATATAACCATTAAATCAATGCAGCTGAAAAAACACAAGCAAAAGAACCTAACTTGATAGGCCATCATGAGAGAAACAAATCGGGTTCAAAGAAAGATAGGGGCGTTATGACTTACGATCACGCAACATAACTCATGCATACTTATATAGCAAATTTGTCTAGTCCAACTGCACAGACAGAACATCATAATGCAATAATTTTCACTTTGTTTACCAACTGTTCTGCTCGCTGGCTTTATATACCTCTAGAGATTAGAATAGACTTAAAATTGACATATGATGCTTGTGTAATTACTTCTATTTCTCTTTAGTTTCGTCTGAATTTTCTAATGACTTCTGTAACTTCTAATGTCCGATAATAAATAAACTAAGCTACATCATTTTAATTATTTGGGTAGTGAATGCTTTACTCCTCAAGTTGTTTATATAGCAAAGCAAAGGCAATAAGGTACTAGGTATATTGGTTGAGATATACTCTCTTGTAAACTAGTCATTATGAATAGGTTCTTTATTTAATTTTTTGCTCTTTATAGAAAAGCTGAGATTTTAGAGAGGAAACGCCAGAAAAAGCTTAGACAGAAAGAACATAAGGCAAGAGAACGACTCGAAGATGATTCAGAAATTAAAGAGAACACAAGCTGCACCGGAGAGGATGTATCGCCAGCAGAAGCATCTGTGGTTACATGTGATTTTGAAGCACATAATCAAGAAATATTTGCGGATCGTTCTCCTCCATTACATGTAACTTCTCACTGCCTAGACGACGAAGTTGTAGAAGGGGATAGAGTGTCAGGGTATGATTGTGACACTGATCAGTATATAGAGCGACAGACATCACGAGGACATAACCGCCGGCGCACAATGGCTGCCAGATGGCTAGGGCTGCCAAAATCACAATGGGCTAGAGCTAATGGTTCGCATGCATGCCAGAATTCTCAAATGTCAAAGCTTGGAGTTGTTCAAAAACATGGAACCAACCGTGATCAAAGGGCAGCTCCTATAGTTAATGGTAGTAAGTTTTGGAGCCGAAAACCTAAACCAGAAACTAATGGGGTGTTTTTAAAAGCCAAACTGCAGAAAGAACCAGACAAAGGTAAGAATCATGAAGTTTTGATAGGATCTGTATCTGTTAGTCTGGGTAATTGCAGCCATTCAGAAAGTAATTCTGTGGCACCCCAGCGGGACTGCTTGGTAGAGAATCTGGCCAAGCAGAATACTGCTCAGGAGAAGCTAGGGAAACTCGATTTCTCTCAGGGAGGCAATGCTCGATTAACAGTTAAACTCTGGAGGCCGGTTAGCCAGCATGGAACTAAAGATCAATTGCCACTTCAAAATGGTGGGACAGAAGCTGATGTAATTAATGGAAAATATGACCAAAATTTGTCAAGTCAAAGTAGTTTAAGGTTGTGTAGTATAGATGGTAGTGATATTGGTTTGGGGGACAAATTTTCCCATACTGGGGCTAAAGTAGATTCAGAAAGCTTAGGTCTATCCAGCCATGCTGCAAAAGCCTTTCTTGGACAAAGTAAGCTTTTTTTACCACTATACATTTCCATGTTTCTTCTATTTTACTGTACTGGCAGTGTGATTTAATTAAAACAATTTTCATGCAGGATGGAAAGAAGCTATCTCATCAAACCATGTGAGGTTGGTTGTTACACCTGATTTTGAGCTTCTTGGAGGTCAGCAGGTACAGGATTGTGAATTTGCAGCATGTCAATCTTCTAATGTGGAAAGATGTAGCATTCGTGCAGATGCAGAGAACCGGTTGCCTGAAGAAACCTCCTCCGGAGTTGCTAAATCCAAACCGAGAACAAAGCCTGAGAAGGGAATGAAGATAAAGTACATTCCGAAACAAAAAGCAGCAACCTAGTAAGAAGAAACAAAGAAGATATTGGGTTATTTAATTATGACAGATATAAGCATAGATTGACTTCTCGCCAATTAATTTATTAGCAGAGGTTCCAGTTTTATCGATGGTCTTCTGTCAGAAAATTGAAGGTAGGTTTTGCCGGAAAGTCTTTTTATATTCCGTCCTTTCCCTTCAAATGATGGCATAGGGGATTTGTGCATTTTTATTTTTTTTTTCTTGTGGCATTTTTACCAAATTTTTGTGTAATAAATTTGTCTAGTTATTATAAAAGGGCATCCTCTTGGTTTTTTATGGTTACAATACAACTTACAAGTTACAAACCTGTCCATTCCCCTTTCTTGTCTAAATTTCTTAAATAATTCTATTGCTTATATAATGCAGAGTTCCCAATTTTGCGCCCTATCACCCTTCTATTTTTTTGTGTATTCTGCAGTTTTTCGGTGGATTTAGTGTGTTTGTGTAGCCGATTCTCGTCTTATGTTGCACACGTCCGGCCCGGCGTTTCCAAGCACTAAACCTGAGAGCAAGAATTTGTAGGATTCACGTTCAACGGAATTTTAACCTCTTTACTAACACCTTTAATTCTTGCGGAGTTTCAACTGTTCAGAAAAAATATTATGTGTGTTTTAATTGATGTTTAATTAAGCGTTTATTTAATGAAAATTATAATTTGTTTCTTGAAATTTAAGATATGCAACTTTTTCTAAAAATTATTTTTTATTTTCATAAAAAAAGTTATTTTTCTTTTTTATAATTTTTCAAGATTTTTTCTCAACATAGATTTGATCTAACTTAAAAAAAAAAAATCAATATATGAGTAAGTCTCAAAATCTATTAAAAATTTTTAATTAGGTTCTTGAACTAAAAAAGTTTATAATTAAATTTCTGAAATAATTTATAATTGAATTAAAATTTTAGAATAATTTATAATTAAATTTCTAAAAGTAGTTAATGACTATTTGATATTATCAGAAAAATAGTAATTCGTAATACTTTATTAATTTTAGATATTCAATTAAAAAAATTATAAAAAAAATAATTTAAAAATTCTCATTAATTATTCCATACTTATTATGTATTAAACAAAAAATAGTTGTGTCAAAATTTCAGGCACAAAAAATTGCCTTTTTTACGAGGCTACGCTTAATCCTTTCTGATAACAAAGTTGGCTTGGAGGTTCGTGAATCTAAAAAGTAGTGATTTTGTGGGACTGCAGGCATCACACGGTGGAGAGTCGATCACTTCCACCCTCACCGAATATCAAGGCTTGGAGCCAACCACCAAGACTTACACAACCACCCGCAGTTAATTAAGTATACGTGTCATAACGGTAAACATAAGTACGCCACGCACGCCACCTTAAAATTCATAGAAAGCCGCCACTTGTCCCCCATTTCCACTGCATCATCCAATCTTATCTTCCCTTAACTCCCCCATCCCATCTTTCAATTTGCAACGGTTTCAATATTTTCAGTTTATTCCTATCTGATCACTTCAATCAAGTTCTTGTGAGTCCTAGTCCTAGATTGTCCCTCCCATTCACAAAATGTCAGGTGGGGTTGGTACAACCGCGTGTGACTTTAGCCTAACAAAAGAAGAAGATGAAGAAGACCACTCAGTGAAGAATCTCAACAAAGCCACCACCACACCTCACAAAACCAGTTTCTTCCCTTTCCCCCAACTCAATTACTTGGCTGTGGTGATTATCCTATCTGCCAGTGGCATGGTTAGCCTTGAAGACTTTGCCTTTGTGGTCTTCTCCATAATCTACATGTACTTCATATCAAAGAGAGTTTTCCCACTTCTCCACCTATCAAAGCAACCCTCAGTTTTCAACCCACAAAACAAACTCTTTCGCTTCTATGTGTTTGTAGGGGCCATCATTGGACTCTATGCCCCAATAGCTTACATCTTGGAGGGAATATTTGAGGGTGACAAGGAAGGGATCAAAGCGGCTGTACCCCATGTTTTTCTCTTGGCCAGCCAAGTTTTCATGGAAGTGGTCGCATTCTCTGGCAACTTCTCAACTCCAGTAAGAGCCTTTGTGCCTGTCTTTTACAACTCAAGGAGGATTTTCACCATCGTGGATTGGCTTAGGAGTGAGATCTACAAGGTCGATGAAGAGTACAGTGGGTCTGATAGGAGGATCTTTGTTGGGAGAGTACTTGCTGTGGCTAACATGGCCTTTTGGTGTTTCAATTTGTTTGGATTTCTGTTGCCTGTTTATCTTCCAAAAGTTTTTAAGTTGTATTACTCTTACCACAAAGAGAAGTACTGATCAAGATCTGATAGAGTATCATGTAATTTTCTTTTGTTTTGAACCACGATTTCCTGTTGGTTAGTGTGTGTATGATATTTGCATAGTAAATGTATTTAGCCGTAGATAAGTACCTATATACCCTCTCCTGTGTGCCATCTTTTGTTGTTGCTGTTATAATTCTTCTTTTAGGTAAGAGGTCCCTTGGAAAGAGAAGGACAAATCAAACATTAGTAATTTCAATCAAAGTTATAGTTGGTCTCTTGAAAATTAATAGTTTATGACAGGATTGACAAGTTCCGGAAGAGAGATGGGCTCTGCCTTCTTTTTGGTTTTCAAAGGGACAAATGGCCCAAACCTTTAAGCATATTGTCTCTTATCTTTTATTTTGATTTTTACATTTTTTTTTATTACGTACTCAAGTAATTCTGCTTGAAATTTACTAAGTTCTTGAGCAAATCCTAACTAAGGAAAAAAATCCTAAACTAATTTAGCAGTAATCAAATCGATTTTGACCATTATAACACAAAATTATTGATTGTTGATTTTGTCTATGGGTTTCTTTTCATGCAGGACTTCTTTAAAGTCAGTGACTCGATGATTTTAATGGATGCTTTATGCTGTGTTTTATTGAATGCATTGAATAAATTGATTGAAGGAGGTATCTAACAGCATTATCTAATGGTAGAATTGTGGTCGAACTTGAGTTTTCATTTAGAGTGCATCTTATTATCAAGAGAGGTTAGGATGCTTTTTTTTTAACTTCGATTATATGTATTTGGATAATGTATTACTTCCTTGCCTATAAGAAATTTTCATATAATTAACTTGTTCTTGATTTTGCGAGGATATCTCACAATGACCATTTTTATAGTATAGCACATAAATCACATTTGATGACTTGAGGGTGGGTTTGTTAAGCTTGAATAGCATTTTTCAAGTTGTCGCATGATTAATTTATTTTGTGCAAGCAAAACATCATGAACTTCCAAGTTACAGTTCTTTTTAGATGGTATGTTTTTCTTATTTTTCTTGCGACACATTTGATGTTTTCATTGGAAGTCATAGCTGCCATTAGTTTGCTAGCTTCAACAATTACTTTTTTATCGCATAAGTTTCATTGATGCTTTCGGTTCATTGTAGAACAATTGTAATTGTTCTAGAATATCAAAGTTAATTATTACATTTACACTTTCTTTGGAGTTGTTTAAAGGGCGAACATTGCAATTGTTTTAGAATATCAAAGTTAATTATGACATTGACACTTTCTTAGTTGTTTAAAATGTTGTCAATTGTTATCAACAATAAATGTCAAAAGCGTTGTCAACAATGGTAACATCCTAAAATGAATTTTAATTATAATAATATCTATGTATGTATATATTTTATAGTTATTATAATAATGAAAAAACAATAAATGATCTCACCTTTTTAAAAGAATAAGAATAAAAAATAATAGTAAAATTCAATCATGTTCCAGAATTTGAATTCCTAAAATAAAACATGGCTGTCCACATGCAAGTTAAAAGATACAAATACTAAAAGATAATTGAATAAAAAAATCACGTTCAACTTTGTTACAGGGTTAGAGAGTTTTCTTTTTAGGGAAAAAAAAAGAAAGAAACATAGGAGAATATTGCAGCCCGGTCAAATTATGGGAAAAAAAATAAAACAACGAACAACTTTGGTTCAACTGGAAGTAAAATATCTTATCTTTCGCTTAAATCTTCGATCGTATATATTTTTTTAGAGATATAATTTTTTAAGGTTTTTGATATGAAGAATTTAGAGTTAGTTACCTTCTCAATTTTATGATTGGATTATATTTAATTATTCATGTATGTTTGATATAATTCCTAAATGAATGAATGATTATATTTATATATAAGTTTGCTTGATGTTATTTTCTGGACATTCTATAAACTTTCGCGCCGTTGTGCACACGGTTGATTGCGTTAGAGTGGAAATTTTGTCCTGATATATAACGCAGGGTCGGCAAAAATGATATATATATATATATATATATATATATATATATATATATATATATATATATATATATATATATATATATATATATATATATATATATATATATATATATATATATGAATGAGCATATTCTTATTGCCGCCTAGGATTGACAACCCAATTAATAACCGTCGGGATGAGATATTTTTGTTAACGTGAGAGTAAGTTATTATTTCATGAGAAATGTATAATAGTAATAGCACATGTGATATTTAGGATGAAATATTTATTTTATTAAACATTATTTAAGATGAGATACATTTATTTAAAATGAAAAATATAGTAAGAGATATTACATAAATATCAGTTCATATATCTTGGTAAATTTGAGATTTTAGCAAGTCTAAGATTTATACTAATTTTAAGAATAAAAAAAATCGGGTGAATTTGAATTTGATACAGATTGATAATCAAGTTAAGACTGCATCGTTGATAGATTCAAAGTCAATAACCAAAGAATTAAATAATTTTGAAAATGATTTTCATCTTTATTTATTATTTATTGGTAGATTCAAAGTTTTGCTTGTAATTATTATTATATAATAGAATGTTAGTAACATATATTATAATGTAATATTATTATAAGAATATGTTAGTGTGGATAATGTTGGAAATCCTTATCTTAATCTTTAGGGTTCCTTATTGTTCCTTATGATTTACTACCGTTACACTAAATTATCAAAACTGTAAATAGGATGAAAAATAGTTAAATACCTGGATCCATTTGTCCAATCTTCTAATATCATCTGTTTGATTGAGAACCGTTGGTTTGTGATCTTCCTCAACCAAACCGCCTTAGATTCCTCATGGGACCTCAGCTTTCTTTTTCAATTGGGGAGAATAGAGAATGTGTTTTTGGTTTGGTGTATTTGGGACCATAACCTTTCCTGATGTGTTAGCCTACATATAGAGTTAAAATTATCCTCTAACAGACCAACCTCAGTATCCACTCATTGAGCCCATATCAATCTTTATCGGGAAGTCCTTTTTTTGATTACTTAATTTGATCACTTAATATTATAATTACTTTAAATAAATAGTTATATAATTGTATTTGAAATATAAAGCCCATGATTAAAAGAAATTACAAATTTCTAACAATCTCCCACTTGAGGCTTCATATTTTCTTCAAACAATTATATTACTCAATTCCTTAGCGCCAAGATGCTTATTTATTTTAGACTTCCTCTTGATACAATCTGTTCCATCTCAAATGCATTAACAATGGAACCATTGCATCTTTAATCACTATTCAAGCGTGACTAAATAACGATGATCACCATATTAATATACTTCAATGACATAGATCAAATATGGATGAGTGGCATGGAAATTACATGCAATGTGATCTCAAACATGTCTATTTCCAATTGGTCCCGATTTTTAATCTTTATGGAGATCAATCCAAATTCTTGTAACATAATTAATATATACAAGAAAAAGCATAAAGTTTTGAGTTCAAAATATAAATTTAAACCATCAACTTTATTTCAAGAAAAAATAAACAACAATTAAATTGTTCAAATTGAAACATAAAACATATAAAAAAACTGAACTAAAGTACTTCTAAGGAATAATACCCATACGACGAATGTGCTTCCTCAAAAAACCTTAGGTATTAGCCCTTTAGTCAATGGATCAACTAGCATAAAACTTGTTCCTGTATGTTTTATGAAAATTTGTTTATTTTGAACTCCTGGTTGGATGCCTCGAAGTTGAAGCCCACAAACTCTATAGCTATGGTCAAAGAGGCTATAAGAGTCTGTTCAATAAACTTCTAAGAGATAGCTCCTCCAAACCAACATATAGATGTATCTGAGACATGGGGCGTTGCTATCTTAACATCCAAAGAAAATCGAGTCGAGTACATGATGATCTCCAAACCTTCAGATTACCGATAAGTAAACATGTATCATTTTCTTCTCTTTAAGTAACGCATCACGCGTTAGTTTACCTTTCAATGCTGCATTCCAAGATTACTTAAATATCTGCCCAAAACTCCTTCCATAAAAGCAACACGGGACGAGTACAAACTTGAGCGTACATTAGACTCCCCATTGCTAAGGCATAGGGAATCTTTTGCATCTCATTTCTTTCAAGGTCATTGTTGGGGCACTATTTTAGACTAAATTTGTCTCCCTTAGCTATCGGGGTATCTCCTGGTTTACTATCTTTCATGCCGAATCTCTCTAAAACTTTGCTTATATAGTTCTCTTGTGACAACCTTAGGATACCTTGAGAACGATCTCTTAGTATCTGAATGCCTAACACAAAAGAAGCTTCCCCAAGATCTTTCATTTCGAAATTCTTCGTCAGAAATCTCTTGGTTTCATGCAACAAGCCTGTATCACTACTAGCAAGTAGTATATCATCGACATATAGTACCAGAAATATGTATTTACTCCCACTGAACTTATGATATACACAATCATCAACTACATTTGCCTCAAAACCATATGAGGTAATGACTTGATGGAACTTGTGATACCATTGACGAAAGCCTTGTTTTTAGGCCATAGATGGATTTCTTTAGTTTGCATACCATAGACTTAGATTCGTTTGAAACAAAGTTTTCAAGTTGCATCATATAAATCGTTTCATCAATGTCGCCATTTAGAAAACGCAGTCTTAACATCCATCCGATGTAGCTCTAAATCAAAATGAGCTACAAGTGCCATTCTGATTCTAAAAGAATCCTTTGAAGATACCGAAAAATGTTTCTTTGTAGTCAATGCCTTCCTTCCGAGTAAAGCCTTTAGCAACTAGACGAGCCTTATATCTTTCGATATTACCTTTAGAATCCTTTTTGGTTTTAAATATCCATTTGCAACCAATAGGTTTCACACCTTCAGGTAATTCGACAAGATCCTAAACGTCATTGTCTTGCATAGACTTCAACTCATCTTTCATGACATTAATCCATTTTTGAGAGTCAGAACTTTGCATAGCTTGACAGAAGTTGTTTGGATCATCTTCTGTCAAACCAATGCCATCTTCATGTTCTTGGAGAAAGACAATGTAATCATCTGGAATTGCATGTCTCTTCTCTCTAATGGATCTCCTTAACGGCACTTGTTGAGGTTGTTGAGGTTGCTCTATTGATGGTTGAGGAAGAACTTCATCACAGTCTTGTTAGCGGAACAATGTCGAAACAATAGTTTGAACATTGTCTCTATTCTTTGGAGTTGTTTCTTGAATAGTAATAGGCACAAGGACTTGACTAATGTTATTGATAGATTCTTCCTCAAAGACAACATTCCTTATGTTCTCTTCCTTCCCAAACTCAACTTCCTCAAGAATCCTCGTATTTTCCGTTTTAAAAAAAATGATCTTGAAGTGGGATCATAAAACTTATAGCCCCGAGAATGCGTTCAAAGATAAATTGACAAAATAACAGATTAACTGTTCTGAATCCAGTTTTCTTTCATGCGGCCTATAAGGGCATGCTTCAGCTAGACAACCCCAAATGTGAAAATGATTTATGCTTGGCTTTTTGCCAATCCAAAGTTCATAAGGGGTTTTGTTAACTGCTTTAGTTGGCACCCTATTAAGGATGTGAACTGCGATCTTTAAAGCTTCTCCCCAGAGTGACTCATGTAAAGAAGAATGACTAATCATACTTCTCACCATATCCTTAAGAGTCCGGTTTCATTGTTCTGCCACACCGTTCATGCTAGGTTTGTCTAGCATGGTGTATTGCAGAACAATTCCACACTCTGAGAAAAAGAGCGAAAAGGTCCCTGACGGCGTTGTTCTCCGATCCGTCATATTTACCATAGTATTCACCACCACGATCAGTTTTGTGGCTTTAATTTTTCTTTCCAAGTTGAAGTTCAACTTCACTTTAAAAAGACTTGAAAACGCCTAAGGATTGAGACTTCTCATGTATCGAGATATAGAACCGCATCTAGAATAATCATCTATGAACGTAATAAAATATTGTTGTCCATTCCATGAGGCCAGTAGGGAAAGGACCACAAATATTTGTATGATTAGTTCTAAGACATCCTTAACTCTTTCGGCACCTAATTTTCTTTCATTGAGAAGATCTTCCGCAACATCCTTAATGTTCTTTATTTTCTTATTTTGAGCTTGGTCAAAAGAAAAATGAAAGATTTTCGATCTTAACTTCTCTACAACCTCTCTTCCTCTTGCACATAGTGATATAAATTCACTCACAAACCATTTATCCTTTCGGGTATTATACCTCACTTTGAATTACCCAAAGTGTGTAAGAAGCAAATCAAAACCAAGTGCACAATCAAGTCTTCACCGGGGCTCTAACCCTCGAAATGACTTGAGTTTTCTTTGCAGATTAAACATCTCCATTATGTACTTCCTCATATTTTCTTTACCTTTGACTTTCAAAAATAAAAGCCGGCGCTTCTAAAATTAAGCGCTTCATGCTCATAAGTCACATTTGGTTAGATTTCCATTTCTCAATTTTAACCTTCGAAGGTTATCCCAGAATGAGAATAGATTTCTATCCAAAACGCCAGATCGAGAATGCATGCCGAAGAATCATTTCTACGACTTCCTTCCGCACCTTAAAATTCGTCCCTTTCATGGATACTTATTAATTTGAAGCAGATATGTTGGCACATTAGTAGCGGAAGATTGAAAAGAGAACAATAAATGTACAAAACACAATTAATCTTTATGATGAATTAAAAGCCCAAAACAAGATCCTCTGCACCATTAATCCTCAATCCAACGCACCATTAATCCCGTCGTTGGATTGATGGAATTAACTGCAAATTGATGCTACCAGCCTTGATAATCGAATATTGACAATTAGTTACGTCGAATAATAGCGCTTTCGTTGGGTACTATTATTCACATGAACAATAAATCTTTATAATTATCACATATTTATTATCATGGGTATGTTATCGTTTAGTAAACTAGCGTCTTCCGTTGGTAGATCGCGGTCGTATAAATAATTTAAATGCGTACATGTAATTTAAATTAAATCGATTTTCACAACAGGGGATTATGTTGACATTTATTCTTCTGATTAATTTAATTTATAAAAAATTACTAGATTACCCAAAATAAATGGGAAGGGTCAAAAATTCATCAAATTATATGGTACTTTGTCTTTTATACCACAATTTACTTACTTATTATCATTATTATCCAAAAATAATAATAATCATCGTAACCTAAAATATACGTTAATAAAATAAATTAACATATCCTTAATCCATCTTTCAGACTCACCCATGATTCAAATTGAATCATGCCGTCGCCACGTATTACACTTAATTGCAGTTAAATCAGAAATTCAATTGCAATACAGCGCCCACGTCCACGTATTAATAATTGAATCCAGAAACAGTAACCGAAAAATGAATTCATAACTTTCCAAATGCAATTGAATGCTTGAAACTTTATTAACCGAAATGAATTCCAAAATGAATTCATAACTTTCCAAATGCAATTGAATTGCCTGAAACTTTATTAACCGAAATGAATTCATAAGTTTCAAAATGCAATACAAAACACACAATTGCGGAAGGTTCAACTGGATCCTAAACACGCAAGTGGAAACCGCTAATATGGCAGTTCCTCCCAGATTGAAAATCAAAACATTTAAAAGGGAAAACACCCTCCTCCAAGTTGAATCCAATTCCAATCAATTAGCAGAAACCGAAACTTCACTCCAAATTAATTGGCAGAAACCGAAAGCCAGCCTTCATTGAAAACTTGAAACCGGTTTGAAATGGAAACCAGAATCAATTTTTAAACAGCCGCTGGCTGGAGTTAAAAGGAGTATAACCTCCATCCATATGGAAAATGCGGAATGGAAAGGAAAATGCAATTGAAAACTGAAATTGAATTCTCAAAATTGATTGAATTCAATATGCATTTGAATGCTTTAACCGAAAATTGAATTGAATTCCTGGCTTCCCGAAAATTGAAACTTTAGTTTTCCAAATTCGTGGCTTCTAGTTTTTTTTTTTTTTTTTTCAACTTCGTCGTGGCTTCCGTATTGAAACAGTAACTGTAATTAATTTGGCAAATCCTATTGGAACGGAACGGAAACCGATTTGAAAAGCTCAATTCAATTCCAATTGAAACGGAATTCGATTTACCATCAAATTAATTGAAATCGAAAAAAATCCAACAGTAACCGTCCAAATTGAAACCGGATTCAATTAAAATTGAATCCACCCACCAAGCCAAACGGAAAATCCAAATTAAAACTGAAAATCAATTAAAGGAGCATATGCCAAAATCCAAATTGAATCCAAACAAGATTGAAATGACTGTAATTCAATCCAAAACATCAAAAAGCAATCGTGCTCCTGATTGAAAACTGCTCCAATCCAAATCGGAACGAAAACGAAAACCAACCTACGCCAGCTTCGGAAGCATTCGAAAATTTGGCAGTCCAAATTAAATTCCAATCAATTAAATTTCGAAACCGAAATTAAATACAGTAACTGAAGATTACCATATTGAAATCCTCCAGAATTAAAAACAAAACCGAAAAACTTTGGCTACACCAGTTTCGAATTAAAGGAGCGTAACCTCCGAAATCGAAACGAAACCGAAAATTGCTGAATCACATCCACATCAGTTTCGCACCAAACTGAAAAATTATAATCTGAAATTGAATGGAACGTAATTGAATGCTGCCAATTGACCACAAATGGAAACTTGCGAAGCTGCCCTTTCCACGTCCAGAATTGAATCCAGATACGGAAAAACCAATTCAAATCTTGAATGCTGGATCCAAACAGTAATCCTAAAACGGAATAGCCAAGGCAAATCTTGCGGATTATGCGGAAATTGCCATCGGACTCCAGATTTTGAAAAACTAGAAACGCTAACTGCCAACCGCATGAAACCCAAATTGAAACTGAAAGTGCCGTGACTGGAAACCGCAATCCGTCAACCACCGGTGTCAATTGCAGAACGTGTCCCAAGTTCCCAAAAATTAGCCGCGGTGGGGAAAAAACCGCAGGCAGTGCGGAAAGAGAAAAAAATATCCAGCCAAAATACAGGGAAAAAAAATTGCAATAAAGTATTGCAATTTAATTGTTGGATCCAGTCAAACAATTGGAAAAAATTACAATAAAATATTGCAATTCATATATCCAAAAATTGCAGTTTTAAACTCTAATCAAACTGCAGTGTCCAGGAGCTTCAAATAAGATATCCAGACAGGAAAAATTGCAATAAAAATTGCAATTTATATATACTGTGTTACAACTGAAAATCCAGTGGAGTTTGTACTAATTCTGGATCCAAAAGTACGATTTTCCATCGTATCTATATCATGGCTCAAATTTATATAATTAGGTACTATATTGATAAATCATTTTAGAACCTAATTATTTTTAGAGTCAATATTTATTCAACCTATTATTTAGCCCAATGATCTAATGTTAACGGTGGTTCTGATACTACTTGTTGGAAATCCTTATCTTAATCTTTAGGGTTCCTTATTGTTCCTTATGATTTACTACCGTTACACTAGATTATCAAAGCTGTAAATAGGATGAAAAATAGTTAAATCTTGGATCCATTTGTCCGTCTTACTAATGTCATCTGTTTGATTGAGAACAGTTGGTTTGTGATCTTCCTCAACCAAACCGCCTTAGATTCCCATGGGGACCTCGAACCTCTTTTCGGATGGGGATGGTTTGGTGTATTGGGGGCCATAACCTTTCCTGATGTGTTAAGCTTTTCTGTAGAGTTAAAATTATCTCTGACGGGTAAACCCTTGTATCCACTTCATTGAGCCATATCAATCTTATCGGGAAGTCCTTTTTTGATTCTTAATTTGATCACTTAATATTATAATTACTTTAAATAAATAGCTATATAATTGTATTTGAAATATAAAGCCCACATGATTAAAAGAAATTACAAATTTCTAACAGATAATCCATTTTGTTTGGTTGTTATGTAGGCTCCTCTTCGTCAGTTTAGTTTGGCAAAAAGATAGGCATGAATGCTTAAGCTAGAAAAAGAGGAATAGAAGGAAGAGAGGAAGGATGAGTAGACCGATTATTCTTGTCAATCAAGGAAAAACAACGATATTTAAGCAAAAGGAGGCTGAAGAAATGATTTTCACGTCGTTTTCCCTCGGGTCTGCACAAACGTGACCAACGTTGATACTATGAGAAACCCCAAGAATGTCATTTGGCAGCTCGAACTGGGATGTCACATCTCGTTGGTTGTGTGGGGTCTTATCCATTTGTCCGAACTTGGAAGAATACGAAGTTGAGATGCTTGAACCGCAAAAGGTGAAGCAAAAGGGAAACAACAGGGAACCTTAGACTGATTATCCTTGTTGAAAGAGAAAAGTTGATGACAGTTGATGGAAGAGTTGACCCCCACGCCTTTGCTTCCCCTCTAGGGCTGCACAGAATCAACAGACATTGATACCATAATAAATCTCAAGTCTGCCACCTCACAACATGGCAGCATATTCTACCATCGGGTCAACCCAAACCTAGGATAAATGGTCACTATCGCATTAAATACAAATGAGAGAAGTACCCCTAGGAACACCGCGTCATTTAATGAGTTTATGGAAGGAGCCACCGCATTAATGTGGAGGATCTCCCTTAAGATTTTTGTAATGATGACTTGGCATGGAGTAGCCTATAAAAGGGTCAAGGAGCGAAGGAGGTAGGGGTCAAAATTTGGAGTGAGGAGAGAATTTTGAGCAAGGAGAAAGTTGTGAGCAAGAGAATTTAGAGTTAAAGAATCTTGAACTAGAGAGTGAAGATGTGTCATTATCGCGAACAGAAGAGTAGTCCTAAGAGTGAGTGAAGAATTGAAGCCACCCTAAGACTTGCAAAACTCGTAGAAAGCATAATTCCTGAAATCCAGGTTGGCCGTCAAACTCTAAAACACGCATACCAAATCATTCTTTAGCTTATAAGTGAACTCTTTGCCACCCAACAGTGAGATTTAGCTGATGCATAGTTGCCACTCGTGTGGACGAGACAGTCTCTCCCTTCTCTTTTATTGTACACAATATAGTCGACACATAGACAACATTCTACTTAGGCCGAGACAGTCTCGACCTCTTCTCATCTAGCGTCTCTTATTTAGAACTACGTAAACTTTGAATTCTCCACTGCATTAGGAGATACGTCAAAGCAAGATGTGACTTTTGTCAAGTTATTCCTCCGAAAAACCCCAAAAAGGCATTCTCATCCACTTCTTGTAAATATCTTTGTTGGAAAAGTATATACCATAACGTAGAAGTCATTTTATTTCATGCATTTAGTAGGACTTCCCATGCGTAATCGACTCTTGAACCTAAACTCTGATTTCCATACCTACCTTTGCCAACCTATGGTTTCTTGGTATTTTCTATAAAAATGCAGGTGACGACTCATTTCTTTCTTGAAAGGGATTTGTATATGAAACTTTTATTTTTCACCGACCGTGTCGTGGCTTAAATTGTGACAGTTAGTAACGTATCAGGTGAAAACAATGTTATTTTTTAATTTATTTTATTCATTAAAATTAAATATTATTAAAAATATTATTTTTATGTACGATAACCGCGCTATTAGAAAAAAAAAACTTAAAAGAGTTAGCTTTTTCTTAATTATTTTTTTTAGTATGGTTAGTATATTTTTTTAAATAAAAGGCCAAATGTTACTGTTTGAGTATTATTTTTATAGTTTGATTCGTTGTTTTCCATACTGAAATTTGAGAATAATATTTACGTTTATCTAAAGATTTACTATTATGGCTATTACAATATTACTATGACAATATTTCAAACCATTTTATCTTGTTTAAAATTATAGTTTTATAAGTATTTTAAATTATAATTATTATGATTTGTAACGAAAGGCGTTGAGAATTCATTTTCTTTTTGGTGAAAGGCAGGGATCTCAGTCCTAGGCTTGAGATAGTGATTGTGAAATTATTTAATGAAGTGGTGGAGAGAGAATTTGGAATGAGAGTAAAGCTGGAAAGATATATGATTGATGGAGATACAAGATCAGCAGCTAAGAGAGATTACTCTTGGGTGAAAGGAACTGCCTGTGGAGGTGCCAAAAATGAAAAGGAACTGCCAGTGAAGAAAAATATTGAAAAGAATAGACAACTTCTCAAAAATATAAAATTACAACTAAAAAACCTTTTTTATTTTTAAAATTAAGTTAAAATAATTTAAAATTTCCTAATAATTTGTCTTTCCAAATTTAAAGTCTGTATTCTCAAGCTTGGTTGGGGTAATTGACCAAAATAAAAATTAAAAAAAACTATTTAAAAAAAACAAAACTATTTATTAAGCTAGTGTCTTTTGAACACTATAGACAGATGAGACCATGATACTTAGGAGGCGTGACATTAGTTGAGACCTAGGTAACTTATGAGGATGATTTCTCTCATCTTCATCCATATTTTCCTTTCTCTATTTATTTATCTCTCTTCTTTTAAAATACTAATTTTTCTCTTTTTAAAATTCAATTTCGTCTCTTATTATATATATTTATTTCTCCCCAGTAATATACTACTCTTAGAGGCATACTCTCACCTCCTTTAATACCTAAATGGCAAAAGGATGAGGTGTGTGCATATTTGGCCCTCTCAATCCTGTCTTTGCGAAAAGGAGGCTGAGTTTGTGTTTTTTACAGAACGCGGGGAGACGAACAAGTAAAATATAATCTTAATTTTGTTAAATTTTATTGAGTTCAAAAAATTCTATAGAAAAGTTATTTTGCATTTTTTATAATTTTTTTATTTATATATTTTAAATAAATTTTTATATTAAGTTTTTAATTATATTTTAATTTAAATAATATATAAAAATTAATAAATAATAAAAAATTTAAAAAATTTAAGAATTCAATAATATTTTTAATTGAATATGTCAGTTTAATTTTTTTATTTAATTATCATTGTTACCTTAATTATTAAATATTAAAATATTTAATTTATATTTTAATAATTATAAAAGTAAAGTATGAAAATAATTATATATAAAGTATATAACTATAGGGGGACTTACATCCCGTTCATATACGTATGTATCTAGCTCCGCTTTCTCAAATTGTACAAAATTTTAAATCGTGTCTATTTCTAGTCAAAGTTTTATTTCTATTTTTACTCTTTAAAATTCGATTAAAATTATAGTTTAATAATTAATGTTGATAATATAAAATAATTTTGCATATATTTATCTAATCACATATAATTATATTTTTAAGATAAAAATTAAGTAGCTTAATAAAATTATTTTATATTATCTATGCATTAACTATTTTCTGTTATGTATACCACGTTTTTTGGTTGTGTACGCTAAACGTTACCGATAAAATATTGTACTTTGTTTATTTGAAGAAATTTATGAATTTTATTACGCAAAAGCATAGCCATTAAAGGGTAGTGCATCAGATTGAATAAAAGACAAGATCTGGTGAGGTACACGTACATCCTCAATCCAGTATCTTTTTTATTTTTTTATATTGAAATATTGTACTTAATGGCTACGAAAACTTTAAAAGTAGTAGTGCCATTAAAGCTTTAGCTGTAATTTGCTTTACGTAAATGTAATTCTTTACATTTGAAATCCATTAATGGCCACGATTTCCCCATTTGGATGACAATAAATTCTTTCTAAAACCGGATCAAAAGAACATTGTTTCATAAATGATTGAAGATTTTTTTTAACGAGAAAATAAGTTATAGATTGTTTTAATTTAAATTAGTAACTTTGAGATCGAGTTTTAAATATGTAATAATATTAAACATTTAAATGAAAGCTTTGGAATCTATAATTGTTACCATATTCGAATTGCTTATGTCAAAGTGTATTATGGTCAATACAAAGAAAGTTATGAATTGAAATAATAAAATAATTTTATATATTTATTTTATTACAACGACTGTGAATACTAATTTATTCATTTTTATAATAGTATCATTAAAATTATATAAATAATAATTTATTAATAAATAATCATGTAAAATTATTTTATATTGTAAGTATATGATTTTTAATTTTTTTATATGAATAATTTTTAATTTTCTTGTATGTATTTATATTTATACACAATCTATTAATATAAAAATTATATACAAAATATGACACAGTCGTGAATTTTTTTTTTTTATGAAAACAAGTAGGAGAATTTATACTTAATTTGTGGGACAAACAATTTATCTAAGATCACATTAACATTTATATTAGTAGGGTGAAATATACTCTTTTTAATTCATCGTTATAATAAATTTAATATAAATATTCTTGTCCTGTTTACTCTCTTCTACTTAACATATTTATTGAATGTTTTGTTTTATCTAACATAAAAGTATAAACAAAATATGAGTTTACTGATGATGTAACATTATTATTTTATTATATAATAAATTTATCATATATAATAATTTGTAATTAGATAATAATATAAAATAATATATTATTCATATATAATTTGTTTTTTCATAAATATTTTTTTTATGGAAATATAGAGAGAAAATTATACTTAATTCCAAAAATGAACAATTTACTTAAAATCACATTAATATTTAAATTACTTGAAATAAATTACTTTATATTATAATTTTAATATTTGTAATTATTATCATAATAATTTTAGTATAAATTTAGTTCTTTATTTTATTATCTCTTATGTTCACTCTTCAAGTTGTGTATTCTTATTTATTATATAAGTTATAATATTTTCTAATTTATTGAATTTTTTATACATTTTAGATTAAATTACTAGTATTATTACAAAAATATTTACGAAAAATATATTGTGATTTATTAAAAAAACAATTAAATACCTCCACTATCCTCCGTTATAAATTATTATATATAATAATTTTGTTATTTTTATAATATGTAATTTTAAAGTCATATTTAAATTTATGATTAGTTGAAAATTTTTAAATCTTTATATTTTTTTTAAAAAACATTCACGTGTAATTATTTTTGAAAATAAAATATAAAAGACTTAGTATAAAGTTCATATCACTCTTAACATTAAATAATTTTTAATGCAATAAATTAAAAATATTTAAAATTACAAAAACAAACTAATTTAAACAACTTGCAAAACTTATATCATATTTTTTTTAAAGAGTATAATCGAATGCTAATTTTTTATACTATCGACTAATTTAAAACCACATCTAATATAACTTTCTAGTGTTAAATATATTTTAGGTTCTACATTCTAATTAGTTTAGTAATGGTAATTTTTTTTATCCATGAATTTTTTTTTTAATTTTTATTATTAATTTTAATTACTATAATATTGATAACTAATAAAATAATATTATAAATCAAGATAATAAGATAATAGAAAATATTTTAAACTAAAATAATTAAATTATTTTTAAGTAAATAATATAATTAAATAATATATTTATTATTATATATAAATAAGATAATGACATATAATTCATTTTTAATATATTATTAGCAGTGGTTATTATTAATTTTAATAATAATATTATTTTAGTTAATTATGTTACTTTTAATTTATATTTTTTAAAATATATAATTTAATTACATACTTATAATTTATTTTTAATATATTATTTATGATGTTATTTTTATATTTTAATTTTTATTTTGACTTATCCTAAGATAATCTATTTTTAATATATCTAAAGTAGTAATTTTGTCTCTAAAAAATTTTACTATCAATAAAAATTAATAAATTAAAATATATAAGTAACATAAAATAATATATATAATTATATTATAAATGTTTAAATAAATTATATATATATTTAAAATATAATGTTAAAAATAAATTAATAAATTAAAATAAAAAATAATATTAAAAGTAAAATTATTAGTTGTAATATATTAAAAAATAAATTATACGTAATTATATTATTTATATAATGTAATAAATATTTAGTTAGTTAAATTAAACACCCAAAATATAATTATTTTAATTTAAAAAATATTTTTATTATCATAATTAATATTTTTTTTTGTTTTGTTAGTCATAATTGAATTTAGTAGTACGGATTAAAAAAATTAGAAAAGTATATCAGAAATTTAAAAACAAAATAAAATTGCAAAAGGCTAAACTTATATTTATAAAAGCTTAAAACATATTTAAGTTTAACTTTTAATACATGTTACTAAAAAAAATATTACAAAAAAGTTTATATTATTATTTAATCAGAAGCCGAGCGTAAAAGAATAAATTTATTAACCTTTATTATAATTACCTTAAAAATAATACAAATATTAATGATAATGTGTGAGTTTCCTCTGTGAGGATCATCATTAAACTTATAAAATTATTATAAGAATTAAATTGTTGATGATCTGATTGGATAAAGAATAAATATAATATTATTTATATTTACATATGGAAGTTGGTTGGCCACTTGTTTTTGAGTCTCAGGTGGTGCTGCACTGCCAGCACTCTTTATTTGTGATAGATTTGTTGTGTGTGAGAGAGAGAGAGAGAGTGTGTGTGTGTGCAGAAGAAGATGTGGCCATTTAGCACGAAAGGGCCCTCTGGATTTTCATCATCATCCACTGCAGAGCAAGTTACTGAAGGCCTTCATGGAACTGCTCTCACTGCTATTGTCACTGGTTCCTCACTTCTTTTTCTTATATATTTCGCACTTACCCATCTGGGAACTGCTCCATTGCATTAAAATCGTTCTGTAATAGTTACTTCATAACTTTTTCTTCTGATCTTGCTCATGCTGTTCTGTCCTAATACTTGAATGAAATAAATCATGGTTTATTCGCATGTTTTGATGCAATTTTTCTTCTATCCAGTTCGATGGTGGACTGAACAAATTGAAAAATGTTTCGTTTCTAGTTCAATTGCCCTATGTTATAACCAGCCAGGCTACACGGTAGTTTTTCTTTTTTTTCCACCTATATATATTTGTTCATGCTGTTAATGAGTTTTTGAGCGTGCCATATTGTTGAATACACGTTTTGTTTGCTATATGTTGCATAGAACCAAGGTTTTAAATTGCGGTTGCAGTTGTGGTTTCATTGCTATCCTTGATACTATGGGAAATTGCTGTCGGTGCAGCCACAATTGTGGTGGCGTTGTAATCGTGAAGACCCTAGAAACCTTGACGTTACGAACTGTTTTATAAACCTTGTATATAACTATTGGGAAGTAGTACCCTGTAGCTTTGCAACAGATATTGGCTTGTGGAGTGATTTACAAGCTTTTTCAATGAAGATCCAAAATCGATTTTGAACTAATGCCTTTTGTAGTTGACTCTATAATTTAGCCCAAGAAGATTGCATCTCTGGTGGGGCATAATTTGTGCATAGCTGCATATGAGTGCTTCATTGAGTTCTTGCAACTGGCATGATAAATAATTCTTGGGATGTTCCATTGTTTAAATGTGGTATGTGGACATTATGGTAACAGGAGCATCCAGTGGTATTGGCACTGAGACTACGCGTGTTCTTGCTTTGCGTGGAGTCCATGTGATTATGGGTGTGAGGAATATGATTGTTGCTAAGGATGTCAAAGAAACAATACTTAAGGAGATTCCCTCTGCTAAAGTTGATGCCATGGAGTTAGATCTCAGTTCAATGGAGTCTGTCAAGAAATTTGCATCTGAGTTTAAGTCCTCTGGTCTTCCATTGAACATCTTGATGTAAGATAAGATGACATGGATCGCATTATCAATTTTATTTTCACTATTTATTGTATCACTTTGTTTTTAGTAAAATCGTTAGTTACTAGTTCTCTCTCATTATGCGTGCCTATGTTCCAATTGAGCTCTCTTAATCCTGATCATTCAAGGAAACACAGTAGTAATATTGTTTCTGGTTTGTTTGCAATTACAAGAAACAACGCAGGAATTATGGCATGCCCTTTCCAGCTCTCCAAAGACAAAATTGAACAACAGTTTGCCACAAATCACTTAGGTATGTTGAAGATGTTATTGTTTAACTCAAGGTCCGACTAACTGAGTGTTCTTCCATTTGAAAATTCATTTGATGACGGATAGTGATAATGCTTCAAATATGCTGATATTTTATTTGTTAATGTGAATTTTCTGAGCATTCTGGTTTAATTGGGGAAAGGGAAGGAAGGGGAAACATTTTGTCACTTGCAGAAGGGACTGTAGGCTATGTGATTCGTATCTTTCTGATTCAGATAATTAAGAACTCGGATAAAAGGTGATAGTTACTGTAGCAATAGAGTTGTAGACATACAAATCCTTTCTCTTTCTCTCTTCGGGAAGTGGCTATAAATCATTGAAACATGAAATGTGTGTATTACTACACTTACAATTGTCTCAACCTATATAATTGGGTGATTTTTTTATATTAAATACCAAGTAACTATTTTATTGTTTCTTTAATTGCATAGATTGAGAAGATGTGGTAGTGATCTTAATCCTGATTTTTTTTTAATATAATTTTGCAGGTCATTTTCTCTTGACAAATCTTTTGTTGGACACTATGAAGAAAACATCGCGTGAAACTAAGAAAGAAGGAAGAATTGTTAATGTCTCCTCTGAGGCTCACCGATTTACATATTCTGAAGGAATCCGTTTTGACAAAATTAATGATGAATCAAGGTAATAGGCAATGTAATCAAATTACGACAAGATATGCTGGCAGTTTTTTATTTCTCTTTTTATTTTTTAATGGAAGAGAAATTTAATTTATTGAGAGAGGAAAAAAAGACTTGTGCTGGAGACTTCAATTACAGGAAATGGGCTCTAATATTTGTTTTATTTTAAAAATTATTATTCAATATTAAGTTTGTGATTATGCTATTTTTTGGTGATTTTGTGTGAGTATTGCAGCATATGCCAGATCTGATACGGAGACCTGCTGATAGGATTTAATGCTCATGGATATAATTGTAGACCTATACCTATGCACATCTTAGTTGCATTTAGTAGAATTAAGAATGGAGACATGATTCTTGTAGTACTTGTTGAAAGGAGAAGTGTTGTGTATATTTGATTACATTTGCTTCCTTGTTTACAGCTAAAACAATTGACTCAATTTAGTTTTCTTGAAAAATTAAGCATGAAGACATGGTTCCTGTTCTGTAGTATTTGTCAACTGGAGAAGTGTTATGTATATTTAATTATGTTTGCTTCCTTGTGTTCAGTTACAACAACTGGCGTGCATATGGGCAGTCAAAGCTTGCCAACATTTTACATACAAATGAACTTACAAGACGTCTCAAGGTGTGCTGGCTCCTCTACAGTGGTGTAATTTACTTATTATCTGGTGGAATAGTTAATTAATAGTACTTTTATTTTACACCATAGTACAACATTTTATCTGGCCATTAAAGGATATAATAAGTTAGCATTATTATCCCTGATTTATGTTAATTTTTGGGTGATTAATCAGAGACAGATGTCCTTAGTTTTTTGTGTTTATTCATTGTCTCTTTGGCTTTTGTCAGTTGATTAAGAAACTGATATTTCTGATTGAACATAATCACATTGTGGCATGACCTTTTTTAAGTGTAATTAATTCCTATTGAGCCTTGGTTCTAATGTGAACAATTCTATTTGTATATCTGAGTTATCTTTTGCTTTCTTACTTGGTAGGTTGCAATAGACTAGCAGATTCAGACATGTGCCAAATTTGTCTCTTCTTTCTCATTTACTATGTTCATTGTGCTCTAAGGAATTAAACTATTTTATCAGAAGCTATCAGGTTATTTAGCAATTCATTTAGAATTAATTTTTAATACACTCTTCCTAATTCCTTTATCTTGCTGACCATATCTTTGGAAAATATGATTGCTGATTTGTTTTTAGAAAAATAGGTGGATTATTGATGAGCAATATTTGGTAGTCATCAATTTCAATATAACTTTTAGCCACTCAATTTAGGTTTATGACAAAGCTCGAACTTTGAATCCCTTCTGACAACCACAATCATAATCATCATGTTACTTTCTTTCTCATTCTGCTTTTTAGTGCCTTTATTTTTCTGTTTGGTGAGTAATGGCGCTTTATTTTTGCCACATTTGTGGTCGTTTATGTATGTAATATTGCATGTTGCATCTTGATCAGGAAGATGGGGTGGATATTACTGCAAATTCTCTTCATCCAGGAACAATTGCTACCAATCTTTTCCGTCATAACAGTGCAGTGAATGGTAACTACCACATTGTGAATTCATGTTCTGTCTAGGAATTGTATAGGTCATGGGATTTGGTATACTAAATGATGTATTCTGCATTATCTTTCTTATTTGTTTCAATTTAATTGTCTTTTAAAATGCAATAAGCTTGCATTGGTCTACATTGCCTTTTGGTGTTATATCCTAAATTTGGTACAAGAATATTGTTCAAAAATCAACACATATTAAGAATAGGTTGGTGATGAAACACCACGAGTGAGAATTGGTGTAAGATTTTTATTTGAATGAGTGAGCCTAAGCTCTTACAAAGGATGCCAGAGTCTCAGCTCCTCAGGGAAGGACTTACTCTGTTTAATAACAACCCAAATAACCAACCTGCCTCTCACACTATGTTAGGACCTAATAATGGCAAGGTATGAGACTTGAATGAGTTGAATACCACTTTGGAATTATGGCTTAGGTTTCTAAGACCTTGAGCTCTTCAATTATAATGGTTAGCTTTTATGGTGAGGTTTGTATCGATTTTTATCAAGCATTGGGGCGTGGAGCATGATGGAATGTTAGGATTCAAATGCAAAGTATGGTGCTTGAGTTTCACATTAGAAGTATGAGGTTCAGATATGGGGTTTATAAGGCCTTAGCTTGACAACTACAATGACTAGGCCTAATTAACTTGCCAACTCAGCAGCATAACCAATTCTCTCCCCCTATAGTTATTTTCTTCTTACAAGTATTGACCTTCCAGATTTTTTGGGTTTTTTGGGGCTAGAGTCCACAACTGGTCCATGTCCTGTTCAATCTTGCTGCTTGATCAAGTGCTTTATTAGTTAGCCCTTCTGAATATTGAATACAGGCATGCTGAAGAACATCTTGAGCATTCTTGTGAAGCACTTCTCATGATCCCTCAGTAAAGGCCTTTTAGTTTTACAACACTTAATTGCTATATCAAATATCAATTCATGTCTATGAAATTTGTTTATTTTTATTAATGCAGATAATGACTACCTGAGTTTTATGTGTATATTTCTGTTTGATTTGTGCAGGTCTAATTAATGTGTTTGGGAGACTCCTGCTTAAAAATGTCCAGCAGGTAAGTTGAATCAGTATGACCTATGATTATAAATGTCAGGGACATTCTGTTTTATTTAGGGCATTATTCTAGAACCCATCTTTTTTTCATGATCACTTATACTCCTTTGAGTTGTCAAACATTTATTTGTTAATTATATTTAATTTAATACACGTAAAACATGTATTATGAAATTAACCAGTAAATAATTTTGACAATTCACCTGGGTACAGTATCCATAAGGATACAATGTACTCTTTTTAACCTAGAAGAGGATTTAAACATTCCTCATGTTTAATATGGGATTCTTATGACCTAGCTTGTTCACCTTGTCCAACCTTAATGCAGGGAGCAGCAACAACATGCTATGTAGCATTGCACCCACAAGTGAAGGGAATTAGTGGCAAGTACTTTTCTGACAGTAATCTGGCCAAAACAACCTCACAGGGGACTGATGCTGATTTGGCTAAGAAACTATGGGATTTCAGCATCAAGTTGACTAAGTAAAAAACCCTTGTGTTATTTGTCAATGGAGATAGCATGCATACTTATTGAATGAAAAGTATCAGTTATATGACTTGCTGTAATATATATATAGCGAGATTCTGATTCCTACATTTCATAGACATGAATTTCAGGCTTACAATCTATATGGTCCTACTCCAACCTTTTATTTGCACAGAATTTGTAACAGTTTGAGTCTTAACAGTCATTTTCTGCTTTATATTTAAGGATGAATTTGTATAAGAATATCATTTTCTATACCTTATTTTTATTTTCTGTTGGATGACTGTCAGGTATTGTGCTTGTTTAGGACTCTTTACTTTGTATAGCTGTCAAACAGTTGGTTAGTTAGAGGGGCAGTTACAACTTACAACTGTCCTTGTTTTGTGCCCATCTTCTGAAGTTGTATATAGCCCTTCAACAAAACTGGGATATCAATTTCCTTCTTAGAATTCTCTGAAGCCTAATATGACATAACGACACCTCTACTTCCACACTTCCACATATTTCTCCTTCAATTTTACTCCTAAACTTTCCTTAGCCCCCTTCACAATTTATTACATGTTCCTAATATCACAATATTATTGGTGTTTAGTAAATTTGCTAAAGATAATGTTTTCTACTTTGAATTCCGTGCTGACCATTGCCTCGTAAAATCCCATGTCTCTCGTGAGATTTTGCTTCGGGGTCAAGTTGGCCTTCATGGCCTTTACAAGTTCTCCAACTTGCTGTTCCAACCTGCCAATAGCTATTGTTTCTCTTCCACAATTTATTATTTTCCTTCTACATGTATAAATATAGCTTCTACACCTGGTTCACTTTTTATTTGGTGTCTTCATTTTGGGCATTGATAAGAGGTATGTTAAAAATAAAGTATATAAATAAAAAGATTTAGTTTTGTGAAATTGAATTAAATCTAAAGTTAATATAAAATTAGAGTTCATTTTATCCATGGGTGAACTTATTAGATTTTTAATAAATTATTTGCATATATTTAATCTTATAAATTTTACGTTAAAGATATTTAGTCTTCCATGCCAGTAACATGTTACATCAATTATATATATGATCAAAATAAAATATATAAATAAAAAATAATAAATTCTTAAAGTTTATAGTGTATATTTCACTGCTATAATATACCAATTTCTAATAAAGTTGTTATATATTGATTTCTAATAAAGTTAATTACACATTTTTGCTCAGTGTGTTATAAGGAGAAAATATACAAACTTCCTTCCTATACTTCTCTCATCATTTATTGAGTTAGTTTATTGTGATTTGTGGATGTCATCATTTGAATACTCTAAAAAATTTATGTATTACATCTCCTTTTTTGTTGTTGCGAACACTATGTTCACTTGAATTTATTTACTTGAATCTAAATATGATGTTCTTATTAAATTCAAATAGTTCAAATATATGATTGAGCTTTAATTCAACATCGAAATCGAGAACAAACAACTTTGACTTCTAAAACTATGTGTAGCTTTGTAAGTTGTAATAGAATTGAGATGATTGATAAGTCATATTTTATATACCTTCAAGAACTTTATGATGGGTATTATTGAGACTATTTGGCAACTAAGAATCACATCTTAGTTAAGATTCATATTATTACATCTCCTTTTTTGTTGTTGCGAACACTATGTTCACTTGAATTTATTTACTTGAATCTAAATATGATGTTCTTATTAAATTCAAATAGTTCAAATATATGATTGAGCTTTAATTCAACATCGAAATCGGGAACAAACAACTTTGACTTCTAAAACTATGTGTAGCTTTGTAAGTTGTAATAGAATTGAGATGATTGATAAGTCATATTTTATATACCTCACAAGAGCTTATGATGGGTATTATTGAGACTATTTGGCAACTAAGAATTACATCTTAGTTAAGATTCATATTATTGGTTTAAAAATAAGGAAAATATAAATATGTACTAATTTGAAGATTTTAGCTGATAAAAGATTGAATTCTTTTTGCAAGCCAATTCCAAGAGCGTCTCGGCCTAATAAGAGCACCTTGGCCCAGGAGGAGATGTCCTAGCCAGGCAAGACCCTTCTCAGTCGATTCTAGCTTCAAGGCCCAAACCACTTCAGAGGTGCTTGTGCACATAATCATTAGGGAGGTGATAAGACAAATCACGAATTGTAATTCTGTTAGGAGTTAGTTAGGTGAGGTGTGCGTAGTAAGGAACCTTGCATGTGTATATAAATGAGCGCAAGAGATTGTGTAAAGTTGTTGAACTCAAAAAATCACTCATCTCACGCACACCTCACTCTTTCCCTCGTTCCATTCCCTCGGTGGTGCACGACGCTTCAGTAAGGCGTCTCGTCGATCGAGGAGGTGCATGTCTAGAGTCTGGGAAGTCAAAGGTTATTAGAGGAGATCGCTCAGTATAGCTCTTCAATGCTCTAGCCATCTCTAGTGAACCATCACCGTTCTTCCATGGCGATCGTTATGGAAGGTGAAATCCACGAATTTACACAACTCTGTAACAATACTCTATTTTAGCAATAACAATTGGTTTGCGTTTCCTTATCTTTTGCTTATGAATCCTGTCATTGATCTACTCTTGCTTGTGTCGCATTGTGCATTTGTAAGAATGGATTACGTTAGATTAGGCTGATCGAAACTGATCTAACAACTTAATTAGGTAATCGTTAAGAGAACCTAAAATCAATCACATGCATACTTCATGTCGACTGATGAGGTAGCGATTGTGTAAATCTTCGGTCGAAACGGACGAACATTCGACGATTACTGTAAGAACTCTGGGTTGGTTTGGAATCATAATCCCAAAAAGAGAACCAATTGCTTATTGAACCTTTGTGTTGGTACTGGTACAGTAAATATTATAGTCTAGTTAGTTGCATTTACTTTCATACTTAGTTTACTTTCTATAACATTCTATGTTTTAGCAACAAAAAACCTCATTTACATTCAACCAAGTCAGTCGAGTTAATTCGAACTGAATCTAAGCTGCCTCTATCTAAAACTGAATCTGACTGAGTTCCAATTGACTTCAGTCCGAGTCCACTGAGTTTGAGTCGTCTTAGTCCAAGACAGAGTCGACATTCTACGAATTCTCAGTATTTTGTATAAAACTCTTATTTTCGCATTAAGTCATAATAAAACATATTGTGTCCCCAAGAAGAATGACCTAGAGTTGCACTATGTTATAATTAACTCTACTTTTATTTGATAAAACCACCAAGGCAAAAAATCATTATCAATGATATATACAGTTTATGTTGATCAATAAACTTCATTTTTCCTTCTATGAAACCTTAAAAAAATTTACTTCAGACTCAATCTTACTCTATTTAACATGACTAAGAATAAAATCACTAATTTATATATTTTTTTTGCAACAAATATGAAAATCCCTCAACTAGTGTATTCCATCGAAATTGAACTAGATGATAAATCAGAGGTATTGAATAATATATTTAAATTGTTTAATAATTGTCTTTGTTTCTTTAAGTATACCAAAAACAAGTTTTATAATTACGGACTATAACTTCAAGAAATATAATAAATATCATATAGCTAATAAAATGAGTCAAAGCCAATCGAATTTAAACACCTGTTCATATCATATTTGAATTTGTTGGTTCCAATTTGATTGACATACCTAAAATGCAACCAAGTTATAGGTAATTGAGAAGATCATAGGTACAAATACAACGAACGAACTTTTATTTTAGTCCTTTAAAATTTTCAAAATCTTCAATTAAATCCCTGTTCTTTAAATTAACTTCGTGCTGATCACAAATTATTATAACAGCATCAGATGACAGAGACTAAAAAGTCTTTTCCTATAGGAATCAATAGAAAAAATATCACATACAAGTAAGAATTAGAACTGTATTTCATTTTAAAAAATCAACTAAGTATAACCAAAATCGCTTTGTCAAGTTGATAGTCAAGTCAATGTCAGTCATCATAATTTTCCCCATACACCTGCCTTCTTCAAAATCTCTTCTCTGGCCTCATTTTTAGGATGCCGAACCCATCCACATATAAGGCTTTGCCGAAACTTCGCGATTTCTTTCTGTAAAATCTATTAAAGTAAGTCGCATTTCGACATGGTATCTTAGTAAAAGACAAATTAATACTCACGTATTGATAATCAGGCATGGTTTTGTCTTGCCATTTTATCGATCCATCCCAAATTTCCATGTATTTCAGCACATAGATGCCACAATCATGACTAACAAACATATAAAGCATCAATGAGAAACAATTTATTATTATCACCAATAATGAATTGAATTTTCTACACAAATGAACATTAGAGCTACACACTACTCACATGTTTTGCTGACTGGGAACATCAACGTAAACAAGTGTTATTGATGCTTTCTCTTTGGTCAAAGCAGGATTCATTAATACCAGCAGCTCCTCAAAGCGAAGTTTCTTTGCATTATAAAACCATTGATTGGTAAGATCAGACAGAAAAGTTAGGATCATAAAACTTTGACAAAAATAATGTAAATATCTCCAAAGGAAAAAGAAATGTTCAACACTACCGTTGCATCATCCAAGTTCTTCTTGCTGGTTGAGAATCTGTCATGCATCGAATCTAACACATACAGGATTTTGTCCTTGGGCTCGAATGCATAACAAGACCAATGCTCCTCAAACAAAGTTGGTGCAAAAATCTAAAAGGAAAAAGGAAAAAAATCATTACACCTGAATGACATTGTATACTATTAGAGATATACAACTTACTGTTATATTCTGTATGTTGTTAGATTAGTTAGTTAGAGTATATGCTGCTGTTAGAGTAGTTAGTTTCTGATACCATAATAGAAACCGAGAGAAACACAGAAAAGGTAGTAAGAGATAAACTGATTCATTGATTTAGAAACTGAGTATACAGTTACTTATATCTAGCTTGACTGCTGACTCAGCAGTCAGTTACAATAAAAAGTTAGTTACAGAACTAACTACTCTACAGCAACATAAACTGTCTAACTAACTAATCTAGCAACAACATAACAGAATATAACAGTAAGCTATATATCTCTAATATATACCACCAAATCCAAAGGTTGTTTACAAACCATTATAATTTTCATACAAAAGGCGTATAGGGTGACACCCTACTTACCAATTTGCACTGATAAATATCATAACCCAATTTACTCGGCAAGATGAATAGAGAAACATCCTCAATACACCAAGGTTTGTAGCTATCTTCATTAGTATGATTGGAGTCCCATATTACCTTATCCTAAGAGGAAACATCATTGACTGGCATGAGAATGTTATCTTGTTTAAACATCATATAGAAAAACAATAGCACTGTCATAAAAGTTGATAGCATGGGTCCTTCAACAGCTCTTTTGTTTGTACTAACTATAAATTGTGGGCTAAATATATGCCGAGTGACAGCCCCATTTGTTGCCTTCTCCTCTTCCATCATTATCTTTCCAGCAAATAAAATCACCTGAACATTATATATACTTTTTCAGTGTTATATGACAAATAACTAGTATGTTAAATTAAGCCTTCTGCAATTTGAATACCGACCATATGACTGACCCATCCGTTTGGTTTCATTGTATAGCTATCCTTGCGGTTCAAGCGAACGCCAAACATGCTAACCAAGACACTGGGATATGAATATATGATCTTCAACATCAGTAAGACAACAAATATACAACATAAAAAATACTAATGGTACCCCAACTTTGTACCTAAATGCCTCATGTGCCTTTGGTTTACGAGTACAAAAGTAGTATAGCTTGCTCAGCATAGACTGGGACTTTTTGTCCACAGCCTTCTTTACTTGTTGACTTCTGGGAGGATCCAATGGCACAGGTAACCTAGTCTTGGATGCCCTGACAGCTAAATGAAAAATACATGATCAGGTCACTAGGACTCGGCTAGAGCCTAGAACTGAGGGGTTTGTGACATCTGTTAGGATCAAAGCTCAGTGCCCCAGGATGGAACTACATAGAAGGGTAGGGGTGCAACCACACTCACAAACATTTTTTTCCTTGAATACTATGCATAGTTTTCACGTAAATCCCCTCATATAGATGAAATCTGTCTCCTCTATGAAAGTCTTATACTCTATGTGAGCAAGAATGTCCAAAATTTCTTAGTTCTACCCCATCATGCCATCATTGTACCAAAAAAGAAATTGATCACACGACTTTCTCATTTATATCATAGAATCAAGGCACACTAACGACATATCACAAATTTCTAGTTTTACAGTAGAGTAGATGTAAAAAATCACAGGCTAGAAGAAATCAAGACTAGACAATATATTAGCCAATAAGGATTTCCAAATACACAGTTAAAGGAAGGAGTTTTTGTCACAATTACCACTGCTTAGAGGTTCAATTTCTTCAATTGTCGCAACTTTTGGGATGCTACAAGCTGTTGATACAGGGAAGCACAAACGGTCACATTATAATGTATCACGGTAGAGTCAAGGTTCACTAACACAAGTTCTAAACCTATACTAGTACACACTCACATGTAAAGTAAATATTCAAGTAACACAGATATAGGTACGGGTACTGGTCCAGGTACAGGAGTACAATAAAATTTCTAAAACTATGGAGGATATACTGTATAAAAATATAAAAACATAAACAATAAAGTATGAATCAAAATACTAACACAAATTTCATAATGTTCTAACTCAAGTAACAAAGTGCATGGATGGTGCTCAAGTGATAAGTGAACATCCCGTCACATAGAAGGAAGATAACAAAATTGTCCTTTTGTACAATGTATTGTATTGGTTATCCTTGATGGTTCTTTTGTATAGGATAGTGGTATTGACTGTCCTTTGTACAGCTGTAGGGTAGTGGTTTTGGTTGTCCATTTTGCCTAGGTGAATCCTGTTGTATATATAACTTTGGTGTTCTCATTAAATTAACACAAGAAAATTCCCTATAGCTTCCTTTCTTCTCTGTTTTATCATCATTTTTCTGTTAGTTAGTTACAAATACGTATCCCATACATGTACAAGCACAACCAACTCATGCTTCAACCACAATATATTTAGCTTAAAGCAAGTAAATAGATAGATAAAGTGTGTGTACCTCTGGCACTGCTAGATGGATTCTTCTTCCTCTTGCGTGTCATTCTTAACATTCATTGCACGACAAAACAGAATGTATTATACATCTCAAAATTGCGACAAACAAAGAAGACAAAATTAAAATATCTCTAATTCTAATGGAAAGTAAAGATAATAATAATAGTGCGTGTTGAAAATGGAACCATAAACTTTATCGTTAACTGGAGCACCTAATGAAGCAGACAGAGAATGGAGTATGGAGAAGTGTAAACCCTAAGACGATGGACAAAAATGTTTCACATATACACACACAAGACACAACTGCCCCGATCATCTTTCTTTCTTCTCAACTTTCCTTTTATAGAATTGTCAAACCATCCATTGCAATCCACTCTACCATGTTTTAATGAGTTGAGTTAAATAACAATAAAAATATAAACTCTCTCCATGAGGGTTGAAATAATATATTATGTGGAGTTTAGCTTAATTTATTGAAAAATATGTATAAGTGATTTAATACAAAATAAGTAAAAGTAATATTAATTCATATTGGATGGTTAAGAATATTTGTTAATTTTATTATCTAAATTTATTCTTCACGTTAATGGATAAAAAACTTTGATTTTGTGAAAATTATATAAATAAAAATATTCTTTCTAAACGTTAGAGATTATACGGTTGATATTAAAAAACTAAAAGAGTAATTGAAAATAAATTTTTTAAATTAAATGATAAAAAACTTTGATTTTGTGAAAATTATATAAATAAAAATATTCTTTCTAAACGTTAGAGATTATACGGTTGATATTACAAAAACTAAAAGAGTAATTGAAAATAAATTTTTTAAATTAAATAAAAAATATTTTAGATATAATTTTATTAAATAGACAAAATTATTTAATATTTACTTATTTTTTAGACCACAGTATGAGTCTTTTTTATATATATTTGACTTGGAAAGGAGTAGTGTCTTTAAATACTAGGCAAGAAAATTATTAAAAATCATGTTAAAGTATATTTAAAAATACATTAATAAAATTTGTAATAAAAAAATATACTGTAGCTTCGATTATCAATTAAAGACTAGTTTAAAATTAAGTAAATAATTTAAAAAGATTTAATAAAACTTTTTTATGTTTTTACCTCAGTCAAAATTAAGTACTTATCTTGTTCGATGACATTAAATACAAGTTACCTTAATATATTTTTTATAAGCAATTCAACTATAATGTTAAGAATGTAATAAAAAAGGGGATAGTGGTGATGAGTAATATATATTCAAAATTCAATGGTGCTTTCAAACAAAGCATCCAACCAGGTTTGTTAAGATCAAATTTCTTCCATATTAATATTACTGTTGAATAATAATTTACATGACAGATCCAGTGATAGAGAATACAATGACAGTAATACATCTGAGCCCACAATTAAACAAGACATGCATGGACTCTCTACAAAACCATCCATAAATGCAGAATCATAATACAGTTTCCCATCTACTGTACAGCCATGCCTAACCTCCCAAAAAATAGTCTACAAGTTAAGTTTTGTGTCAATTTAACCCTTTTTTTCTGGCATCTATACGGTGTTCCAATTCCAGAAGATGAATTTGTCATTGCACGAACTCTGTCATTTCTAGTATCTTAAAGTGCAGGAGAGAAACCTTTCATGCATTACATACAACAAGAAGTTCCTCTTTGCCAACAAGTGAGCATTTGTGTGAGTTGATCGCTTGATATGGACAAATTGTCAGAAAGTTTAATGCTGTGGCACGAATGAATGAACTCCATGAGCCCAAGCTTGAAGCCATGCAAAATGCACTTTTGTGCCCCATTTAGCCTATTCTCGGATGCAACTTTATTTACATTGATTCTCTTGTGCTTTGGCTCCTTATTGTATAATTATATTCTTGCAAATATAACAATGAACACATCTGCATAACCAAAGGTATTCACTCTGAGAAACTTCAAGAGCTGCTCAGATGAGTGGCCCAGGAAAAACCTTGATGTCATAAACCATTTCGCCGGCTTAGCAAAGAAGAGTTGGGACTGAGATCAAGGGATGGGTTAATCTTAACATGTTCCCCCAGTAGCTGCCGGCCAAGACGATCTGCCAAAACTGACTGAAAATCATATGGCTCTGCATGAGGAGGAGGTCTTGCAAACTGCTTAACCAGAACATCATTTTCGCTGGAAACCAGTTCTGATGGAATGTGAGACCCTATTTGCATTCCTCGAAAAATGTCAACACTTGAGTCATGATGAGCAGGGCAATTAATGTAGACACCATTTGAGGACTTTGGCATGCTTCCAAAACCCTCTTGGAAGTAAATTGACTGTTTCGATTGGTTACCAAATGGAATGGCACCACTTCCACCCGCGAGAGGTGTGGATGCCCCAGAAGCAGTCCGAGGGCTAGATATAGGAGAAGGAGACATTCTCCCATTCCTGTGCTGTGGTGATCTTGACCTCAAAAGTGGGCTTCCAATGGGAGAGACAGGGCAAGATATATTCTTTGAAATATGGATTTCACTGGAGATTAATGACATAATTTCAGATTATCATTGACAAAGTCAGCAACCTTGCATGCATGTTTGTGTGTGTGTATGTTTGTGTGTGTGTATGAGAGAGTGAGAAGAGAGAGAGAATGACCTTTCATTAGGATTAGTCTTCAAAAATCTAGAAGACTGAACAGAAAGTCTATCTGAATTCAATGTAGAAAGATTCTTTCCTTGTCCAATGCCCTGAAAATTGATCAAAGATGCATGAAATTGGTATAATAACAAGAGGATATACAGAAGGAGAAATAAAATGAGAACTTCCATTGATGCAAGAAAACTTAGGTAAGATCTCACTTTGGAAGCTATAGTTCATGTAAAGACTTAAACCAGATACACTGTGGAGCCTGACTCCATATAGAGATGTAGATGCTAAACAATTTACCTTACTGTTAAAATAATCATTATCACAATTCTTAAGATTGCAACAGGCCCTTTAACTGAACTCCACCCATGTACTCTAACATAAATTATAGCCTGATCTTACAGAAAGGGAATCCAATTTATAAACCCTAGAACCTTTATTCTGTTCCAACTGTTGTCCCACTATCCCTCAACCCATATTATGTCTCAAGCTACTATCCTTGCCTTTCCCCTCTGCACCAACCATGCTGCCTCATATGCAAGAACAGTTTCTATGGCAACATACTGTTAGATACCTCGGTTAGGTGTGAATCAGTAACAGAAATAACAGTAACTCTTATGAGTAGAAAACCATAGTTAGTCTGACAGCTGGACTGTCAATCAGTGGGTTAGATCCATAAATGAATGGGTGAAGAGGGTATAACTGGGAGAAAAAGGGAGAAAGTGGGGGGTGGGGGTTCTTTGGTTTTGGAGTGTAACCAGGTCTCTCAAACACCAGGAGTCTGTATCTTAGATGCAGGTCGAGAGACAGATTTCTGACAATAAACATTCCATTTCTTTCCTATATTCTTATCCAGTTCTATCACATACATGGAAAAGGGAGTGAGAATATAGATCCTGCAAATACCCTAATATTCTGGACTCAGATTAAAAAGTTATACATGTGTATTGCTAAGAGCATGAATACCCATACAATATACACACCAAGAACATTTAAATCAATCTCGAGGAATGCAAAAACATTAAGAACAAAAAATCCACATCACATAGATTCATGAGCAGATGCTTCCTATTTTGTTCTATCATGTGTAGACAAATTAGGCAGTGGGACAATTTGATACATATGCGGAGGCATAACATGCAATGAAAGAGAAACAAGCTACCCTCCAATTCTAATGTGGACATACTACACAAATAAAACCAGTTTTAAACAATTTATATTAGGAAATATTATATATACCAGAGCTTTGGCGCCCTGTGTAATCCCAGAAATCGGGTCCAACGCTTCAGGAGTCAGAATAGGTCTTTCCAAAGGTGCAGCATTTTTTACAAAAGGGTGCTCCAATAATTCACTGGCTAAAGGGCGATCATGTGGGTTACGCTGAAGACATTTCCTAACAAAATCTTTTCCTTCATTTGAGAGATGATCTGGGATTGTGGGGAGTTCCTTACTATTACCAATCTTGAACATGGCAGCAACCTGTTCCGTTAGCATGTAAATTGTAAATACATCACACCATAAGAAGAAATAATTTACGAGGGTGTCATGTTTATAATAAAATTATTATCAGCGCTTTGTAAATATAAAATACTTCAAATACATATTAAAGAAAAGGACAAGAAATTAAGTAAGCTTGGATAAATTAACACAAGTTACCAACCCCTTCATACTGAAACCAAGGAGGTTTGGTCGTAGCCATTTCCAGAACTGTACATCCAAGACTCCATATATCCACTGCAAGGTTGCATCCATTGGAGTTCTTTATAACCTGAATCATCAGAAAGCAATGATACTGAGTCACATAACTAAGACAAAATTAAAATATAAAAAACAGATCTAGAGAAAATATTAGAACCTCAGGAGCCATCCAGTAAGGGGTTCCCTTGAATGACAATGGACATGATTGCCCTGTTATCTGCAAATTATGCAAGGTATAAGTAGGGCAAACAGCACAAATTATGCAACCTTTGGTTAAGTAAATCGTAAGAATTAGAAAATCAATAAACCAGATGCAATCTCAAATGACAATTATACAGGAAAACAAAACACTGAATTCAATTGAAACAGAAGAATCCAATGCTTTTGTTGATAGTGTTTGTCTTTGAAGTTGGAGTTTCATGTGTTAACTAGTAGAATCAGGGTTAATTGACAGTTCTTGAAAATATGGAATGTGGTCTACATGGAAATCATACCATCACCATTACAGAAGGTTGGTAGTCCACAAAGGAGATATAGAAGAGGTTCTTGACTTCTTGGGAAATTTATTACTCTAGGTTCTGTATTCTGGTTTATTCAACATCCTCCTTAAATATTAATTTGAATTTTTTTCTGCTCCTATTTTCGTTCCTATGTTTTCTCTTTGCATACTTTTGGGGGGGAATAAGTTCCATCTTTGTATCTTATTATAGCTAGGGGAAGGATACAAAATCCACCAAAAAAGTGGGGTGGAAAAAAACTGGATAAAACAAAGAAAATAAAAAGCACAATCAACAGGAGTATCCAATCTCAGCAAAATTAGTGAATTAGCAACCTTTTAACCAAGATTCTAATTGGCCATGTTCAGAATTAGGCAGTTATAATTCTGTATTAGGAAGTTATAAGACAGTTATTTTATATTAATTTTGGATTAGGCAGTTATAGGCTATGGTGTGACAATTATAGTTATATATAGGTTGTGTTACAGACTTGTAGAAGGCAATTTCTGGTGTTTTGAAGGAGGAAACTCCTTGTTAGAGGGATATTGATAAGAACTTGGGAGAACCACACCACAAAAGGTAGTCATTATAGTTGGAGAACTCGAGGTCTTATAAACCATTAAACCACACTACAATTCCATAATTCCAATGTGGGACTCAACTCTCATACCTTGCAACTGGATCCTAACATTTCATCACATTCTGCAATGCTAGAGCCCATGCAGGCTGGCTATGTAGTATGTACCCTAACTATAGTTTTGGGCAAACACTACAATGTTAGCGTCACCACCTGCATCACTCGTTTCAGCTAAGAGACATGGTGAAAAGTTCTAATACCAATTGATAAGAACCTTGGGAGAATTATATCACAAAAGCTAGTTGTTGTGCTGGAAAGATCAAGGCCTTATAAACCTCACTAATTTCCATATTTTTAATGTGGAACTCAAGTCTCATATCTTGCCATTAGATCCTACCAGAAACCTTGTGTTAGGGGGAAACCCAGAATTTGTTGATAATTGTACTCAAAACTAGATTATTTCAATAATTTACTCAGAATTCAATGTGTTTATTTCTTGAGTCCAACAGATTCATAACTTCACTAGGAATTACAGTCCAATTTTCATATCTAACTCATTTAGCTTAAATGCAAATATAATGGATAAGTTCACACAAATATTGTGAATTGAGTAGTGTGTTTGATACACACTTTGAGGTTTATTTATATTGGATCTTTGCTTACACAACACAGCATAATACATCAGCATATACACAGAAAAGTTATGCATACAAGTAAAGATACAAAGAAAAGCAAGATCACAACAGAAAGATACAGGAAAACAATGATTAACAGAAATATATATCCAACACTCCCCATCAAACTAGAGCATATAGATTATATGCTCCAAGCTTGGAACATATAGCTTGTAGCTGTGGTCTCCTTAAAGATTTAGTGAAAATGCCAGCAAGTTGATTACTCGAGTTGACAAATTCTGTACTGATTTCTTTGGCCAACAACTTGTCTCGTATGAAGTGACAGTCAATCTCAATGTGTTTGGTTCTCTCATGAAATACAGGGTTAGAAGCAATATGAAGAGCTGATTGATTATCACAATACAGTTTCATTGGTTGGACGTCAGCAAATTTCAATTCTTGAATAAGTTGTTTTACCCATATCAAGTTACAAGTGGCTGAAGCCATAGCCCGATATTCTGCTTCAGCACTAGAATGAGCAACAGTATTTTGCTTCTTACTTTTCCAAGAGACCACATTTTCCTCAATAGATATGCAATAACCTATAGTAGATCGGCTATCAATGGGAGATCCTGCCCAATCAGCATCACAATAACCTGGTATATGGGTGTCTCCCTTATCCTCATATAGTAAACCCTGTCCAGGTGTCTTCTTGATATATCTAAGGGTACGGAGGACTGCTGCCCAGTGATTAACGCAAGGTGCTTGCATAAACTAACTTACAACTCCCACTGCAAAGGAGAGATCAGGTCTAGTGACAGTGAGGTAAATGAGTTTTCCAACTAGTCTTCTATACCTCTCTAAATTAGAATAGGGTTCACCATGTTTTACCATTAGCTTCAGATTTGAATCCATGGGAGTGTCAACTGGCCTGCAATTACTCATACTAGTCTCTTGTAAGATATAAGAGCATATTTTCTCTGAGAGATAACAATGCCTTCCTTGGATTGAATCATCTCTATGCCAAGAAAGTACTTCATGTGGCCAAGATCTTTGGTGGCTGAATAAGTAATGCTTTAACTGGAAAATTTTGATATCATCATTGAAGAGGAATAACAATAAAATACAAAGTGATCTGCTTCACTTCTTGTCATTCTGAAGTCTTGAACAACTTGACTAAACTTTCCAAACCAAGCTCTTGGGAACTGTTTAAGTCCATACAAGGATCTACGAAACTTGCATACTAAACCAGTCTCCCCTTGCTCCATGTATATTTCTTAATCCAAGTCACCATGTAGAAAAGCATTTTTGATGTCTAATTGATGAAGAGGCTAGTGACGAATAGCATTCATTGTAAGTAAGAGGCGGATAGTAATGATTTTTGCCACAGGAGAGAAAGTATCTCAATAATCAAGACCATATACCTGAATGTATCCTTTGGCCACCAACCCGGCTTTAAGACAATCAATTGTGCCGTTAGGTCCAACTTTTATAGCAAATACCCACCTACAACCAACTGCCTTCTTGCCTAAGGGAAGAGAAACTAACTCCCAAGTAACACTTTGTTCCAACGCCTGCATTTCAACTACCATGGCTTGTCGCCATCCAGGATGATCAAGTGCTTCACAAACAGATTTAGGAATAGTAATGGACGAGACAGGAAACAAAAGAAAAATACTAAGGAGATAAACGATGATAACTAAGATAAATAAGATAAATAGGATGAGGATTACGAGTGGAGCGAATACCTTTCCGGAGAGTAATGGGCCAACCAATGTTAGAATCGTGGGAATGTGAAAATGAAGTAGGATTCGGTGTGGGGTCAATTGAGGATAGAGGACATGAATCAAGTGAATCTTCACATACTAGAGTACCCATCTCTTGTGTCCTTCTTTGACATTTAGACATTGAAGGTAGAGACAGTTTAGCTTGAGAATGAACAGAAGAGAAAGGTTGGAGTATGTCTTGATTATGTGTTTCAAAGGATGAAGACTCTGCTGAACTAAGATATGGAATTGGTAGAGCCTGTTAGATAGAGTCAAAATCATGTTTGGTGGAGAAGAACATAGTTTTCCCAAATAATGTAACATCAGCTAACATATAGTGTCTTTTTGTGGATGGAGAGTAACATTTGTACCCTTTTTGAAGACGAGAATATCCAAGAAACACACATTTGATTGCTCTTGCAGAAAGTTTATCACGACCTGGAAAGACATCATGAATAAAGCATACACAACCAAAGACTTTAGGGGGCACATGATACATTTTATCTTTAGGAAATAAAATTGAATAAAGGATTTGATTCTCAAGAGAGGCGGATGACATTTAATTTATTAAAAAACAGACATTAAGAACAGCTTCACCCCCAATGATTGGTAGGGACATTTGCACTTAAAAGTAAGGTGTGGGCAATTTCAACGAGATGCCTGTTTTTTCTTTTAGTTATTCCATTTTGTTGAGGAGTAAGAGGACACGTAGATTGATGTAAGATTCCTTTTGAAGACAAATATGAGTTTAGTTCAAAAGAAAAATATTTTTTTGCATTGTCACTTCTCAATATTTTAATGGTTTTTCTAAATTGATTTTTCACTTCTTTAGAGAATGACATTAAGATGGACAACAATTCAGATCTTTCTTTCATTAAATAGACCCAAATACATCGTGAGTATTCATCAATAAATATGACGAAGTAGTCAAAACCAAAAGATGATTGGGCGTGGTTGTTGGACTTTAGCCTTAGGAACTCCTGATACTCTTCATCTGAGATTAATTGAGAACCAGTCCTTCCATTTGAAGAGATATCACTTGAAGATATATTTGCAATTTTGTCTGGCCAACCAACCAAACCATAACATCTATTTTTTAGGTGTCCTTTTCCACAGTGTGAGTAAATAAGCTTACCTCGACCACTTTTACCATTTCGTAACATTCCTCTACTACCACTACTGCTTCTTCCTCTACCACGAGAGGCTATCATAGCAGAATTTTCAACAGCGATACCATCACCTTTCGTTATGATAGGAACCCGAAGAAGCCTAGTAACCAAGTTGTTCATAGAGGGAATCTCCTTGCTTGACAAGATTTGATCACGAACATGCTTATAGTCAAGATGCAGACTTCATAAGATTAGAACCATCAATACTTTGTCAATTCGCTTTATTGTTTCCTCAACAGAGTTACACACGAGTAAACCTTTCAATTCTTCAACAGCAGTTCTGACTTTGGCTATGTGCGACACCATATCATGGTTGGTTTGTTGAAGAGAAACAATCTTTTGAGTTGAATCAAATAGACGTTGAACATCATTAGCAAAAACATCTCTAACGTTCGTCCAGAAAGAATAACAGGTCGACCTTAAGATTTCTAATAATTAAGGACTAACAGACTGCCACAAAATAGCACATAGTTGATAGTCAAGCTTCCGCCATGGAGCTCTATTTTCTTCTGGTATTTCAGCCTCTTGTTTCTCCAAATGGTCATGAAACCCTTGTCTCAAAAACCACAACTCAACTGAATTTGACCAGGCTCTATAATTTTTCTAGTTGAGTTTCTCCGTCGTGATAGTTGGGGTTCTCGAAAAAGAGATAACAGAACCTTGAGAAAAAGAATTGGTAGTGGCCACTTTCAACCTCAAACAGTGAACAGAGGGAAGGGAACAATTCTAAACACTGCAATTTCAAAAAAACAGTAGCACGGGAACTCAGATCTACAAGCCACAATACTTCCAACCAAACTTTTAAGGATTGGAATAGGTAGGAAAGGGACTAACGAACAGAATGGTGGGCTCGAGGCGAAGAACGGAGGTCATGAAGGCGGCACGTGGGGTTCACGCATCGCTAGGCTTGAGCCACGGCAACGATGTGTGGCGGCGCTTGGAGGGTCTTCTGACCCTGAAACTTTCTGGGTTTTGTGGCACAGTTTACGCACACCTAACCCTGTATCAATTGGAGGATTCTGGCGGCGGTGATAACTCCACACAACGACTCTCAGTCACAAGACACAAGGCAGGACAAAAACCTTTTGGTGGAGACGGCAACAACAGACAGCGACAGACGATGGCAGCGACAACCTTAGATAACGACTCTCAATCACAAGACACAGGCAAAGCAAAGTTCTGCTTTGATACCAAGTTAAACACACAAATATTGTGAGTTGAGTAATGTGTTTCATACACACTTTGAGGTTTATTTGTATTGGATCTTTGCTTACACAACACAGCATAATACATCAGCATATACACAGAAAAGTTATGCTTACAAGTAAAGATTCAGAGAAAAGCAAGATCACAGCAGAAAGATACAGGGAAACAATCATGAACAAAAATATATATCCAACAGATACCATATAGTTATCATCTCTAAGCTTACATGTTTTGCCATGCCAAAGTCTGCCAACTTGACCCGACCATTTGGATCTACCAATATATTTGCTCCTTTGATGTCCCTTTACAAATAAATGCAATTTCAAAGAGACACATCAGAACTAAGCAAAAATTAAAACATTGAAATCATGAATAGATGACTTAGCTTACCTATGGAGAGTATTTTTAGCATGCAAATAAGCAAGCCCTGACAAAATTTGTTGAGTATAACTACGAATAACTAGTTCACCAAACTGCCCATATTCTCGAAGAAGTTTATGTATGGAGCCTCCAGATACATACTCAAGGTATATGTAAAGCTTGTCATCAACCTGTTCAAGGGATGATTCAGAAGCCTCTATAAGTAACCACAATAACAAATACTGCTGAGAAATTCCTACTTCTATGTTACCAGATAAACCACCAAAAAGGCAGAAACAAATATTCCAGTAACCAGAAATCTAGAATATCATGCATACATTAGAAATGGACAGTCTAGAGCAAAAGTCACAATCAATCATCATCACTCAGGGGAAAGAACACATCAGAATCTGAATGCTAACATGTATTGTCAGTATGGAAAGAGAACTTACTGTTTCAGAACCATAATACTGGACAATATTTCGATGCTGTAAACGGCTTAATAAATGAATTTCCTGCCAGCAATTTTGTAGTTAGATTTTGAAAGTAAATTTAAATCAGAACTAGAAAACTATAAATTGCACCTAGAGAAATAAATTATTTACCTGCATGAAATTTTACTAGATTTGAAAGGAATCAATTTACCTGCATAAATTGCTTAGCACTTTCCATAGACTTGGGATCATCTGCAAACAGGGTAACCTCCTTCACTGCACACATTTCGCCACTTTCACTAAAAGAGAAACATTTTAAACAAAGCAATTCTTATTAAGATGCGTATATAGAAATGAGAACAAAAAGGAGTAAATATGAAATTAAGAACATTTTAACTAACGCACATACCTATTGAAGCCAAGATAGACATGTCCGAATGAGCCACTGCCAAGCAGCTTCCCTTTTTTCCAACGTGAGCCAGAGCTTGGATTATCTGCTCTAGCTGGACTTCTTGGCATAGACGGAGATGTTGCTGCTGAATTAGAATGAGAGAATGGCGAGGAATTGGTAACAGTCAAAGGAGGAAGAGGCAAACGATGAGTCTGCTGTTTTCCATCATCAACCCACCCTGTCTGTGATTCAGTGGGTGTTCCCCCGGCTTTGGGATGAATAGGTGTGACAGCTCCACTCTGAATTCTAGAGCTTGGACCAGGGCTAGTCATTCTGGGACTAGGTACTGGAGAATACTCAGGGCTACCCCTGCTTGGTTGCCAAAATAATGGTCCTGACATGTCCCCTCCCATTGAATTGTGCCCAGAATTGTGACCGGAGCCTGGACTAGAGCAATGCCCAGATCCAGCAAAATTGACCTCTGAATATGGCTTTCCAGCCCAAAAAGCAGAGTTCAACACCTGATCTGTGCCAAATGCTCTCAATGGACTTCTTGATGGACTTGACAAGGAACTATCAGGAGCACTATAGAAGGCACCATGAGGAGGAACCTGAAGATTTGGAACATGGTTGCGTAAAGGCCGCCGTTTTGGTGAGGTAGAAGACGTATGATTACTTAGAATATTTGCTGGTTTTTTTACTCCTGTTGAATTCAGTTGGGAAACAGCAGGTGATTGATCCTTGAGCATCGAGCTTCAGAAACAGGGCAACTTTTGAGTAAAGGAGAAAATATATATATTTCTAATATATTCAATCACATTTAACCAAGACGTGTATGTGTAACAATAAGCACAATGTGGAAGCACATTATAGTTTGAGGGAGCTACCTGGAAGGACTGCCAGCAGCAGTTCTAGTCCCAGTCTCTGTCTCAATTGCTAGAGGACTACGATTGTGTGAGTCTGCTGGCTCATCACTGTCAGCAGAGCAATCACAAAAGACTGAAGCAGTGACCATATCTCCATCCAAATCTGCAGGGTTTGACTTACAACGGATGCATGCAGGCGTTGGTAGTGGAAGAAACAATGATGACTTGGAGACTTTTTCTAATCTTGATTTTGATGATATGCTAATTTCGGAATCTACTCGGCCTACACTTGAAGGGTGCAAGCCAGGAAGTGGAAGTGGCTGAGCATGAGGCCTTTCAGCAAAACTTTGACACCTTTCCACTTTGGAAGGTGAAGGCGATCTTGATTCAGATGGAGAACGATCCCCCTTCTCTGAAATGGTGTCATTGCAATGTCTACGTGATCCTCCAGATCTAATGCTTGGTTTACCTTCAGATGAAATTCTAAATATTCGGTGTAGTGTGTCAAAAAAACCTTCCCGACTTCCTTTCCTCTTGGTTTCTTTTGAAGACGATTTTCCCCGCCGCGAATTCATATTTGTATTTTATAAATTGAGATGTGGCAAGAATGTTTCTTAAAACAATCCCAGTAATAGTTCAAAACATATATCATTTCACATCAGTGGATGAAGTTACAAAAGCCATGATGCAGCCATTTTCGTTTAGAAGTAGGAGATTCACAAATTCCTAAAGCAATAACTTTAGAGTGAGAGACAGGAATCAGTTATCATTAATTATTGCAAAAAACCTGCAGCAGAGAAAAATGCGTACTTTCAATCAGTAAAATATGCATATACTTTTCATGTCATAAATGTATATATTGCATCCAATTTCTTCAATACATGCATGCATATCAATTCTTAATCAGTAAGTCTGTCACAAGACAGTTCAAACTTCAAAGTGATAGAAGAAGCTAACAATTCAATGATCCTTAGTTTATACAACAGCCACTAACTTGTAATGTACATTAGTCAACAAGTATGATACAAGAAACACCATACACCTGATTTGACATGACAAAGGATAAACTAAGCATTTAAAATTAAACAACTCCATTCCATTAGATAATACTTGGTCTCCAGTTTCCAAGCTCAAATCTCAATAACGCATATACTCCATATAGTTAAAATACCAACCTTTAACTACTGGAAATAAATACAACATGACATCATTGGTCATTCCTTATACATGTCTTGAATATAGATTATAAAACTCCCAACTTTACTTGAATAACTTTAAAGACAAGAGCATTCAATACTTTTCATCACCTCAAATTTCCTTATTTTCCAACTTTAAAGCAAAATTCACATATCCTAACTCACAAGTCTAACCAGAAGAAGAGGGGATCAAGGATGAAATTAAATGGAATTATTTTGACCATCATATTTGCACTCAGATTCAGATGGTCAAAACAACTGATTCCCAGCTCTCAATCAAAACTAACCTACACATAATGATAACTTTTTTGTGTCTCAATACCCAGATTCCCACATACCCAGAAAAATATGAGAACAAAAATTACAACTTTTAAATTTCCTCCCTCCAATTCCACCAAAATTTTCAGGATCCCAAGATGCACTACCAATCCATTGGCATGCACCTGAAAACAAAGATCCACTAACACGTGATTGACCGAGTAAATCAACTACTTGTTGATCGTCGAGTGAAATCAGGAAAAGGGTACCCTAAAATGGTGAAAAGGCAGAGACTTACTTCAATTAATCAACTCTTTGAAATTGAAGTGAAGTTTCAGCTCCAATCTGAGTGAGAAAATTCCCTCGGAGCTCCACGAGAGAGCCCGAAAAGACCCACGGAGACCCAAAATGTGACAAATAGAGAAGGATTTTGTAGTGATTTATGGTGAAAATATTCGCAATTGAAAGTAAGTGAAAGAGATCGCGTAGAGAAGGAGAGAGAAAGAAAAAGAGACATAGAGAGAGAGAGAGTGAAGAAGGGGCCTCCGTCTCAATCAGTGTTCAACTGATGATTACTTGATTTTTCTTAATAATAATTATAAATTAAAAATAATTATTTGTTATAAATATTAATTGGCAAATACCACATTTGAATATTTCCAAATTATTACATAATTATTTTTAATAATTTTAATTTATTCCTTTTTAAAAATTATCATTTGAGAGAAAGAGACAAGTACTGCATTAACACATTTGATATAATTTGCAAATACATGCTTATTTTTTATTATTGGCGAAATTTAAAATTTTTAATTTAATTATTTTCTATTTTAATTCATATATTAATTCCACTCAATTGTACTATCACGTCAATATTTTTTAAAATATTAAATATTAAATTAATATATCATGATTACATAATTAAAATAATAAAGAATAAATTTAATGAAAAATATGACAAACAAATTTAAATTTTAATAATTTTTAAAGTATAATAGGAAAAAAAGTTGTATTTTTATTTAATTGAAAATTTTAAAAATGGTACTAATTCTTTGGTGATAATTTATTTTGGGTGGGTATGATGAAAAGAAAATAAAATGAATTTGGTTGGTTAATTGATTTTGAGAGGAATCAAATTATGGAATGTAGTCTTTAGCCAGAAAAAAAGTTATGTAATGTGGCACTACACCTTACACGTTCAAACCACGGGCATCCAAGCAAATAGGTGATAGTTGGCATGTTGATAATATTTTAAACCAAAATATTGATGCTTTTATGATTTGAATTGCCGCCAGTATATATTAAATTAAAAAGTTTCGGCTTAAAAGAGAAGGGTGTTAGTGATACGAATTTTAGAATAATAACCTTTAAACGTAAGACTTAATCCATATGTAAGTAAAACATGACACAAATGATAAATAATTAAGCCTCTTTGATATATTGATTAAGATTTAAATCATAATTATATATATAAATTATTAGAAAAAATAAAATTCACTTTAATAATCTTTTCACTTAAAAGATAATGTTTAATTTAATTGTCGATTAAAAAGATACTTTAGTACACACCAAAAAGACTTCAATACATAGATAGTAGAAACTTTGAAATGCTTTTATATTTTAGCAGCCCAACTGGTTAGTATTATACTCGATGCCCTGTTTGAATGAGAACTAGAATAAAAGATAAATAAGAAGAAAAGGATAGAAAAAATAAAAGTATAAGAGAACTAGAGTAAAAATGTGCTTGTTAGAGTAAAAATGTGTTGTTTAAATGGATAAAAAGAAAAAGAAAAAAGAAAAAAATCATTTAAGATATATTAAGTAATTCAATTACTAATGTGAATTGAATAATAGAACTAAATATTATTCCTTTGGTCGGATAACACTTGGTAATAAACCACGATACTTTTACCACTAAAAGAACCTTCACTTGACTTTCGTAATGTACTAAAAAAAACTTCACGAGCAATCGTTATAATATGAAAGTTATCTAAACAACATATAATGACGATGAAGATTGCGTATCAATTGTGTGGTGTGGATTTTAAGAATAAGATAGACTCAGTAAAAACAAAACAATATAAAAACATCAGAAGTACTTAAGAAGTTAAAATCTCAGGAAAACACATGCAAGTCATACTAAAGATATTTACGTTATTATTCAGAATATTACACGAAACTAAAACATGTTTTCATAAAAGGTCTAGAAGAAGACAATTTGGAGACATGAAGAAGTAGAAAAATTAAATAACAAATAATATGAAAAGTGTAGTATTGTAGAAAATAAAATAGAAAATTTGGAAACAAATAGTGTGAGAATCACTCTGATATATTTTTTCTTCATAAACAAATTAGATAATTAAATTTGACAGGTCAGCCATTAAAATTCATTGGCACCTGATATGAAAAGACTGGTTCTTCATTTCTTGGCATCATTTGAACACAAAACTAAAATTAGTGTTCCTTAACTGTGAACCAGGGATTGCATTGATATATAGCTCTAATTTTCTGATTTGTTTTCTAAGTTGAATTTTTCAGCTCCAGAAGATCTTGTAGTGTGCCTGTGTTTCTCAATATAATAGTTGTAGCACATTACTCTTTCACTCACTATGTTCGTACAGTGCCTGCACTAATAATTTCTTTTTCATGATTGATAAAAGGAATTATACAAAACATAATCACATTATTAGCACATGACATTATTGTGCGTAGTGCATTATGTCACTGCTCTAGTGCATGTTATAATAAAATATGGATAGATATTGCAACAGTGTTTCCGCTCCTTTTTATTATTTTTCTTTCTTTGGACCGTTGATTTTTATTTTATTATAAAAAATTTAAGAGTTATACTTACCCTACATAATGATTTATTTATCTAAAAAGATAGATTAGAAATAGAAAAAACGAAGCGACCCCAAAACACAGAAAGCGTAATTGCTGACTAACGCAGAGATATGCAACTGTTGCTTACCAAAATTGCTCATATGTCCACATGTTATCTCATATGTTTGTTTCGTAGAAGATTAATTTCTCCACATTTCATTACTAAATTTTGTGTTTAAATTTCATTATGTAAACAATAATTAAGAATTAGGGATTTTGCTACCAACTTGTCCTTAACCTCCCCATGTAAGAATATATTACCTATTTAATTGTTTGGGGGTGGGCAAATATTTCAATATTGTCATTAATCTATTTCCAATAGGAAATTGTACGCTGTTTTCCTGCAACATCACACATTGTCAAAAGTGTAAATCTAGATTGATTGCTTAAAATTATAAATAAGAAAGGTTAATCTAGAACCTAGTGGAAATCCTTTATTATTTTTACATATATTTTTAAATGTATAATTATGGGATTATTATGAATTTTGATACAATAACTATTATTTCATCAATTCTTGCAACATAACACAAAACTCATTTCCTCTTTTAAAAAAAATTGTAAAAGAAAAAAAAAACTGATATCCTCCAAAAGTAAGAATCCTGCTTTAGCTTTTGTAAAATTTGAAACACATGTTTTTTTGGTAACAATTTGTCATAATAAAAAGTTTATGCAAAATTTCCTCAACTGATTATAATTTTACTTTCTTTTTTTTCTCGTCAAACCTTTGTATAAATTAGAAACTACTTATTTACCATTATTCTGCAATTTCTAGATATTATTACAAAAGTGAAAAAAATATAAATTAAATAAAAAAGTTGATAAGTTGAAGTAAATAATGATATTGGGTATATATAATAATGCGTGGTATCGTTGACAAAATGACAATATTAATTGATTTTTTATATATAAATTTTCCATCTGTGTTCTGTAACTATTTTCATTAATTACTTGAATTTGAAATTGAAAAGAAATAAGAAATTAGTTGGGGGAAAATAATAAGCTATGTTTGTTCTATAGGAAAAAAATTGAACACCCTTTTTTAATTATAAATGCTATTTTTATGTCCTAGATCGTTATATAGATATTAAATTATCTTAGTCAACTGTCAAAAAAAAATTTAGGTTATTTCTATACTCCAGATGTAGCCAGTTTTGGATTCCCTTTATTACAAGAGTATGATTTCTACATATTAAGTTATTATTTTATAATATACAGTTATTTTATAACAAGTAAAGACAGCATTTATGTTTTTTTATTAAACAACCCTAAGTTAGTTTCTTAAAAAATTAAAGACTTATACAAGAAGATGATTTATTACCTTTAAGATTGTGTTTTAATCATCAATAAATAATAAAAACATAATTATAAAAAAAAAATTATTGTCAACTAATTTTCTATTTTTAAGACCCGTGCTTAGCACGGGCTATATTATCAGTTGACAACATTTAGAAACAGTGGGATTTTTTAATGTGCTCTCTTTTTATTTATTTTTGGGGTGCAAGAGTATCCAACAGAAAGCTATAGCTCAATTCTTACATAAATTTATTTATAAAGTTAATTTTTTTTTTCTACACATTTGTTTTTATAAAAACAGATTTAAATATGGAACTTTCAAAGGCATCCTTAAAAAAATAGAAATAAAAACTTTTCGTCAGCCAGACTATTTGTAGGCCACCTACCTTGCTTCAACTGATATGGATGAATGGGATTGCGCTTTTAACTTGTGTAACATAAAAAAATTGCTAATATATAAACTAAAATATAAAGTTTTTAGTTAATAAATATGTTGAATTCAAATAATGATTAGATTATAATAGATCTATTATAACAATATTATGTGGTCCAAATAAAATTAGTCTTGAATTGTTCAAGTAAATAAATATTCGCACTTATAACATATTAAAAAAATAATAAATCTATTGTGATTCCTTGTTACATGGCAACAACCCTAATCATACACTGTTGCACCAAAGCTTCTATTAGTGGTTCCGATTTATGAAAACATTTTTCGCTTTTTTTTTTATTTTCATTCATTATTACAAAATATCACTTTATTTTTACTTTAACTTTTGTTTTATATTACAGAAAATAGCAAAGTGTTATTTTTATAATTATTAGTAAAAATAAAAAACTAGCAGAAATTTTCTAACAAACTAAATGTACTCATAATAAATTCTAAGAAGCATCTAGTCTAATGGTTAAGTCTCTAATTGCTTTTTCAAGCACTTTTTTATATTTGCATTTGACCAAATCAACATACATTTAAATAAAAAATAGATCTTACCAAGTGGTTTGATGAAGTTGTGTTTTGAGCATTGAATTTAGGTAGTTTACGTTGGTTTGAACAAATTTTGTCCATAACCAAAAATATAACAAAGCAAAATATGAAGCCCATATCCCAAAAGTACATGTTATCATGCAAAGAACATTTTCCATTCTATATTTCCTCGGGTTGGGCATCGTGACTTATTTGATCTAGGGAAAGTTTATATGACATTTCACCATTGACAAGCATTTTAAGGGCAGCTTTAAGATCTGCTATCCCTTCCTCCAAAACAGCACAGACGGGAAAGATGGGAACACCCTGGACCCTTCTCTTTAACTCTTTATACACTTCATCTGCACCTTCCTCATCAATCTTATTTGCAATTATCAAGGATGGCCGATTGGATAAACCATCCTGATGGTACTCAAGCTCTAGAATTAAGTCTTTCAGCTGTTCCCAAGGTGGAACTCCCTTTCTTCCATTTAAAGCAGCAGCCAGGTCTACAACATAAGCCAGAACCTTTGTGCGTTCTATGTGGCGCAAAAATGCATGTCCGAGTCCACGATTTTTGTGTGCACCTTTTATAAGTCCAGGAATATCAGCCACAGTTATTGAGAGATCATCATAGTTTAGATTCCCCAAATTTGGCCTAAGAGTAGTGAAGGCATAGTCACCAATAGCAGGCTTAGCCCTTGATATAGCCCCAAGTAAAGTGCTTTTACCAGCATTAGGCATTCCCACAAAGCTCACATCAGCAATACTCTTGAGTTCTAATATAAGAATAGTCTCAGAACCAGGTGAACCTACATGCAGGGAGCTGTCAGGATCCTGAAGATTAGATATGTATTGACATGCCCCTGCCTTCACAGTCGCAGACTTCCTTGAGTCTTTGGAACAAGACATATTGCCCAGACCACCTTCTCCTCCACGAGCAATGACAATCTGTTGACCTTCTTCTGTTAATTCAGCAACATTGTATAGTATATCTTGTCTCTCTCCTATATCCTCTGTACAAAATTCAGGAGCTCCATTTGAAGTGGAGAGTTGAGAAAATACATCTGTTGATGCAACTTGTCTTGATTTTTTAGATTTCTCAACATTTGTTTCTTCAGCTTGTGATGAGGAGCAGCCAGTAGAATGTATTGCTTTGACTTCCCCACTTGTAACACTGGAGGTAGAACCATTGCCAGGGTCAGGAAGATCATCAACAAGTGCCCCAGGAATTTCCCAAGGATCAACATCTGTTGAGGATTGAGTTTTGACAATAGAAGGAATATCACCATTAACGAGATGAAGTACAGTGCCAACTGGGACGCAAGCAACCTATTAAATCAAGCATATGATTTTGGAATGAATTTGCAATATGTATTGCAAACATAGCCAAACAAAAGAAAAGAAAACTATGAATCATTTTTAAAGCAGAAAGAACAGGTAAAGATCAATTACCTTAGCAGCACCCTTGGTACCTATCATCTGTTTTGATGATCCCGGTCCTCCTTTCTCTGCTATCTATGGGACACCATTAGTGTCAATTATCTTTTAGACATGAAAATTTCCATCATTTCACAAAAAAATTTGGCAGAAGATACAAGTGCATACCAGGTGACGCTGCAAACCACTGAAATCCCAAACTCTGGGAGAGCATTCCAGAATCACGTCACCACCTCTCCCTCCATTGCCACCTTCATTAAACATAGACACCAAAGTAGCATTGTAAACAGCTTCTTTCCACATCATGCACATTTCTTAACACCAATCTGATTATAGTATTCGAGATAGCACATTCCAAACTGCTGAACAATTACATTATCAAAAAAATTGATGACAACAAAAAATGTGATAGTATGAAACACTCAATTAAAAATAAATAATAAAATCTTGAACAAACTACAATATTACATGTATAGTTTCAAATTGCACTCGACAACCACAATTAAGGCCACAACATTACAGTTTTGGAAGTCTCTACTACCCAATCACAACCACAATCACAGCTGCATTGGACCTCAATTTCTGTAATCACAATGCAACTGTAGCTGCAAATCAAAACCTTGGCTATACATCATGATAAAGAGATGTAAAGAGAACACACCATCAGGCCTTCCTTTGCGTAAGCTGGAGCAACCATTACCTCCATCACCTGCTTTTGCAAATATTTTATACTGGTCTATCATTTTTCTCTCCTACAAACAAAGACTCAAAACATATCACAATACTTTTTTTTGTGCATTAAGCAAGTGCCAAGTGGTAGAAAAAAGAGATGGAGACCAACCTGCAAAGGGGCAAGCTTAGACTTCTTGTGAGGAGTATCAGAGTAACGAGCATAAAGTGTAATGGACCATCTAGATATACCGGACCTTTGAGTAAAAACTTCTATGTGTTTAATGTATCTTGCTTGAAAGACCAACATTTGTGTTTGTTCAGTTATATTTGCATAAAGTACCTACTTCTAAGAGCGGAACCAGGTTGGTCCTTTATGTTTTGAAGCTTCACACCTTCAAAAAGAATCGCACAAATAAGATGCAAGGTTAATGTTAGACCAAAAGATAGTAACTAAGGTTGCACCAATCAGTTAGCTAAAATTCTAAAAAGGGAAATAAAAAAAAAAAAAAAAAAAAACACACAGAGCCGATGTTATGCTTCAGCAAAGCAACGAATTCTATAATTCACAAACTCCCAATAACGAAACCAACGACATACACATTCTCCTATTCAAATAATAAATTAAACTCAGTTTATTAGGCTTCCATAAGAATCTTTGAGGCATATAAATCTATAATCTCCTTTGCAATTGCAGCTCAGAACTGTAACGGGTAAAGATGAACATGATTGCAGAAAGGTAATGCATTCACACATCCTCACTGTTACTTGGAAGATAACATTACCTTAAGAGTGAAGAACAAGATCCTCAGGTGAAACGCAGCGTCGCGACTCAGGAGGAGGAGTTACGAATTGGGTCTTCTTCACTCTTCTATCTAGGTTATTACACTACACTAAATGGTTTAATTGATGAAGTGTGATGAAAAGACTTTGAAGAAAGTGGTCGCACAAAGTAGGAGAGAACAAAGAATCACAGATAGATTTTTATTTTATTTGAATTGAGAAAAGTAGGAGAAAAAAAAGTATACACTGTGTATATATAAAAAATGACATTTATTTCTAAGATATATTTATAATAATTTAAAATAAAAGAATAAATTAGTTATTTCATCTTTTCATGGGTTTTACTATATTTTTAACACTTCTCTTTTGCAAATCTCTTTCACTTTTTTTTAGGTTTTTTTTTTTTTTTGTTGTGAGCCCACTATTTTTTTTTCTCTTCTTCCATTTCTCTCATTTTCCAAACAATACAAGATATGATTCTTTCTCACCCTAAACAAATTATGGATAAGTGTCTAATAGATTGATATTAACTTAATTTTCTTTTTTATCTGGCCAGTCTAACCCGAATCCAATTAACGATCAAATTAAAAGGGTCAGACTCAATTTATTTTAGGTTATCTTTTCGGTAAATGTTATATACATATTCAATTATTAATATTTTATTTTTAATTTTCTAAAATATATTTTTTTATTTTTTTTAAGTATGTATTTCTTATTATGAAAAGTATTTTCAAAATATATATATTTTTATTTTAAAAAATATTTTATAATAAAATTAAAAAATAAAAATTAAATTATATCTTAAAATATAATATTTATCTCGAAAAAAACAATAATACTTAGAAAATAATTACTACAAACTATCGAAAAAAATTATTACTACACAACAAATATTATAAACTATGAAAGTATTTTGTTAAACATGTATCAACTTGTAGTAATAACTTTCTTTCATAGGTGGGTGATGATTATTTTTTATATATCATTGTTTTTTGACGGTAAACATTGTATTTTATGGTATAATTTAATTTTTATTTTTTAATTTTATAAAAAATACTTTTTGAAACAAAAATATATATTTTCTAAAAAATATTTTTCAAAGCAAAAAATACGTATTTTGAAAAGTATTTTTCAGAACTATGTATTTTTTTTTTAAAACATGGTTTGAGAAAAAATTTTCCAAAAAAATACTTAAAAAAGAAAAAATAATAGAAGTATATTTATTAATAATGGGAGGTGTTTATAACATTTGTCTTTTTATTAAAACATAATTATGGAAAAAAAATTTAAAAAGAGTATTTTGAAATTTAAAAAAAAACAAAAGTATTTTCATTAATAATGGAAGATTCACATTTGTCCATTTTTTTAAAGTATGTTATAATTTTATGTACAAATTGACTAGACTAGTTCATTGAATCGAATCATTCAAAAAAAACTCTTAATTTTACAAGCTACTGAGAAATTGATTTGTACCAATTCTTCATTTGCTTTTCCTTTTTTTTTTTACTAAATTTCAAAGCATCACTTGGCAGCTAGCTGCACATATTTTATTTTACATAAACTATCAATAACAAAGAACATCAACATCCATTTTCTTATTTATGTATCCGTAAGTTAAAACGAAGATAAATATCTACTATTGGTGTTTGATCAAGTATCCCACAACCATAGTAGGTGAAAGTGTCCTGTGATATCAAGACAAATGTTACATAACATAAATACGTACGTAATATAAATACTTGGTCTCTCAGTTATGTGTACAATGCTGTAAAGTGCAAAATGATCAATTTAGAAAACTTTAATGTAGATCTTAGTATGTTGTACACATTTACACTATAATTCCCATTATTCGATGACAATAGAGCAAGTAATTTTTTTTTTAATTTGCTTTTCCTTTCCCTTTTTACTAAATCTCAAAGCATCACTTGGTAACTAGCTGCATATATTTTATTTTACATAAACGATCAATAACAAAGAACATCAACATCCATTTTCTTGATGATGTAGTCCATAAGTTAAAACATACTGACATGAACCCTGATTTTTCATTCTTTCATTTTGTTCAAACATCTTCAACAAGACTCTTCTTCAATAAAACGACATCATCATCTTATGAGTATCAAACCAATAGCAGTGACTATGATTGTGGAAGGAAGGCCAAATTTGAGATGACTCCAGAAGGTTAATGTGTAAGGTAGGTTTGTAGCACGGCGAGCTTGTTCACACACTATCAAGTTAGCAGCTGATCCCAACAGTGAAAGATTCCCTGATATGGTGCTTGCCCAAGCCAAGATCAGCCATGCCTTCTTCTCATCTGCTCTGGAAATTGCAGCAGCTGAGGCTGCTACCCTTCCTCCAAGCAAGAGAACTATATATAACATACATAGAAGATAAATTAAGATTAATCAATAGTCATGTATCATAAGATCAAAATTCTTTCACAATGATTGATACAAGTTTAGTGCAGACGAATATGACAGGAAATAAACGAAGATAAAATCTCTACCATTGGTGTTTGACAAAAGTAGTAGGTTAAAGTGTACTGTGATATCAAGACAAATTGATATATACATAACATAAATGTACAAAAAAAAAAAGAAATACATAACATAAATACTTGGTCTCTCGGTTATGTTTACAATGGTGTAAAGTGCAAAATGATCAATTTAGAAAAGTTTAACGTAGATCTTATTATGTTGTGCACATTTACAATATAATTCCTATTATTCAATGAAAATAGATTATGCACAATTTGACAACTTCAGGAAATATGTATTCTGAACTTAGTTATTCGGTTTATGCAAGTTGCAACCACTGCATAGACAACCTGCAGTATAAAAATTCAACGACAATTCTATATGCTCACTTTCAAGAAAATGACAATTAAGGTTGTCCATAAGAATACAAGTCTACAACAACAATAATAACCTTATCCCACTAGGTGAGGTTAACTACATGGATCAACAATGTTATAAGTTTGGTTAAAAATCAAATTCTCAGGTATATTACCATAAAATCTGTTTTAATAATTTTCTTCATGTCCTTCTTGGTCTCTCTCTAACCCTTTTGAGAGGGTTAAAGATTATATGATCTACTCTCCTTACTAATGCCTCCAGTGACCTTCACACAAACCCAAACCATCTTAACTGATTATTGGACATCAATATCTCCTCATATACAATTGTTCACTAGATTACAACTGTACCTTCATATAAGAAAGACAATTATGTTGGATTTAACTCTTTTAAAGTGAGTAAGCAAGGATGCATATACAGTTAATTTGAATTAAAGTATCTTGTAATCTCAACTAACTTTAAATCAACAATAGATACATCCTTATTTTCTCACTTTACACATTTACACACTTTAGAGGATCAAACAATTATGTCAAATTTGTGGAACATATCTTTCATTATCTTTTTTACTTTGAATGAACTACCTCTTGTCGGGTTATGTCACAATAGAGACATGCGCATTTACAATGTCATTTTATATAGTAGTTTACCATTTCGAGCATTGCTTTGATTGCTTTGCAGTATGGAATCAAGAACTTTTTAAGATTCAACTCGGTGAATATGGAGAGTACCGATTTTACAAGTCGCGTTCAATGAATCAATGTTAATAAATCCACATGACAAACATGGTGAAAGACCACCCTCCCCAAACAGAAAACAAATGGTGAATTATTTTGTCAATAGAATAGATCCACATCCACTTACCTGTTGGTACATTTGAAGCCAAATTTGATAAGACGAGTATGACAATTGCAAGAACTGCAACTCCACTAGCACGATCAACATGAGAATAAGGCTCCATAAAGTCCCACAGAGCACTAGGAATTCCAGTCTTATTGAGGCCATCTACTGTGATAAACATTCCGCAAAAGAATATCAAAAGTGAATATGAAACCTGTTACAAGAGGGGAAAAAAAACTATTCTCAGAAGTTGTACAATGTTGAACGAGCAGCATAAGTATAGTTAGTATTTCAAAGAAAAGACAAAAAAAGAGAGAGAAAGATAATATTTAGACCTTCTCTAAGCTTGGTCTAGCATCTTTGAAATCAAGAACTATCAGAGCAAGTGCAGCAGTAATTGCAGTCCATGACATATTTAAACCTAGAAGTAAAGCAACCAACATTCCTACTGTGATGATGTAAACACAAGATTTCCACAGTACCCTTTTCCATCTTATGATAAAACTGTTTTTTCTTTCCAAAGGATGCACAAGTGTATCTACTGCTGCAGAAGAATTTGAAGGGCTAATTTCCTCCTTTGTCAGAGATGGCACACCATTTGTTCCCTCTTTTGACACATTTGAGATTCTTGCAGATTCATAAGTGCTGCTAGCAACCCCATTAATTTCACTTGCATTTGAATTCACTCGGTTTCTCAGAATCTGAACTTGAGGAGAGTTCTGAACACTAATAGAATCAAGATGGGAATTCCATTCTTGAGAATTTAAGGATGAAAAATGAGACATTGTGGCTGGAGAAAACCGATGGGAATCATACTCCTCCTCTACCCCAACTTCTGCACCTGCATCTTCTTCGTCCTTATGAACAGATAATAACTTCCAATACATGATTAGAAGAATTATAGCATTTGCTATAACTCCTGCCACCATAGCTGGAATAATACCAATCAGAAAATTCCCAAATGATATTTTACTCTGAACAGCTATAACCAGGTTTTGGGGGTTGCCAATTGGAGTTGCTGAGGACCCAATATTAGCACTTGAAGCAAGGGCAAGTAGGAAGGGTGTTGGAGGGAGGTTATGCTGCCTTGCAATTTTCAATATGAATTCAGTTAAAACAACACAAGATGTGTCATTTGTGAAAAGAGCACTTGAGACAGCAGAAATAATACAGATCCTACAAAGTAAGTCCTTTGCACCTCTACTTTTCCAAGCAAGCAATTTCCCAATATACTTAAACATGTCTGCTCTTTCAAGATAAACACTGACAACCATTGTCCCAAAAAGAAGACCAAGAATTGGGAGATCAATGGTGGCATAAGCTTCATCTGGAGTAATAACTTGGAATAGGACCATAAGCATGGCACCAAGCAAGGACCCTGCAGTTCTCCCAATGGGTAGAAAAGGCACAGCTGGGAAAACTGCTAATATCCAGAAGATTGCAAATGCAATTAAACCAAATACTACTTTCGGAACAGAAGCCAGTGCCATTATTGTGAATTTGTGACAAAACAAACCAACTACTACTTCCTAGTTCAAACCAAAGACTAAATCAACAATAATACATCAGTAACTACTCCCTGAGCAAAATTCCTGAAATATGAAAATTCGAACTTTCAGACATCAGCAATCAATAAAGATTAGTAGCAATTAAGCACGTACACAAAGACATAAGCTAGCAATTTACTCGGGTCATCTTACCAAGTTTAAACAGTAGGACAAAATCAAGGTCAGCGTCAAGGAAGAAACGTGATTTGTAAGGTTTCAGATAAAACAAGAAGTGTGAACAATTCATGCACACCTCCTTTCAGAAAATATAAAGTCTAAGCTCATCTTAGTGAAGTACTAAACTGAATTAAAAAGGTGTGAGTGATATTTGAACACCTCACAAATTACAAACATTTCATAGACATCTCTTGTTTCTATCTATTTCTGTCTTTCTATCATATCACATCAGTGGATATCAATCATATCAATTAGTTATCTTTTTTATCTTTCTATTTCTCTCAAGGTGTCCAAGAATTGTTTTCCGAATTAAAATGCCCCAGAAAACCCAGGAAAGGAACTTGCTCATCTGGTGGATAACGATTAGATTTAAAGCACATATTTAGCAACTGATTCAGCTAAGTTAATTTAAAGAATAAATATCTAATATCTAATATCTAAACACTGTCCATTCAATCTCAGAAAGATAAATGCAAAATCCAATGTCCCTATTATGCGAGATCTCAGCTAAGATATCATCACATGCAAGTACAACATTTGCTCCAACTAAACATGAAAAGGAAAACGACACAGACGTGTAGCAATGCATCTTACCTATAAAAACAAAACTTTTCATGGACTGACAGAGGCATAACTAAGAAGCTTACAAACATGGATTTGCTGTGGCTAACATGTAAAATTGCCGGATTGGATTTGTGTCGTCTGAAAGAAAGGCTAGCAACTTGTGTTTCTTTTTCTTCTGACAAATTAACTTGGTAGCTATAGATTGGATTACGTTGACGGATATCTTGGTGAGTCGGGATGGAAGAATTGAAGAATCTTCAGTCTTTTCAACTCACACTATCACATCCACGTGGTGAAACGTTACCCTCTATTCTATTATTACTAGTATATTATATTATTATGTACCCACGGAGAGTAAATCACAAAGAGTTAAAAGACCATCGTCATTCGTCACTAATAGGTGCTAGCTTCCCAAGCACAATTCTGAGAATCAATAAAATATTCTTTTGTTTCTTCTTGTCGATCTTCAAATTATAATTCTTTGATACCATGATTGTCATTTTAATAAACCTGGGCTTCAATAATTACTCTAAAATTATATTACTTAGACCAAACCCACACTTCGTATTACTTTGATTTGCACAGAGACAAAACAAAACTTAATTGGTTGGATAACGTGTTTTGTTTTGTTTAATTAGTGGACATTGTGTGTAGCTCCATGATGAATTGAGCTTAATATTTAATTAGATTTTTCTATAAAAATTGGAAGAGATAGACCCCGTAGAAAATTGCATATTAATGATGCTTGGAAAGTTTTCATGTGCACTGTGGAAAAGGTAGAATAAATGCGTCTAAATCTAGACTAAACAACATGTCGTTTTCATATCGAGAAATTTTAGCTCTATCTGTTTTAAAACACCCAAGTAGAGCAGGTTTCATCTGTTTTTCAGGCCGTCCTTTACCAAATAATGGATGCTTGGAGTTAATAAAGCAGAAACTTTATGGATACAGTCACTGTCAACTAGAAGATGACATTATTAATTTTTTCAATTCAGCCTGTATTACATAATGGAAATTTTATTTGACAAACATGTTATAGTGTTATGAGTTCGTTGGACAGAAAAAGAAATTTAATGGAATACTTAAAAGTCAAAAGACTTTTCTACTTAAGAAGTCGAGTTTTTTTATTAAGTTTTATTTTTTGTGCATATTGGTGTTTAGAAAATAAAAACCGTATTTCCTAGTTTTACATTCGATCTTGTCCATCCCTATTTATGATCCTAACTTATTGATTAAGAAAATTACTTGGGATAAAAGTGAGAAAAAGGAAGAAAATGCAAGAAATCTAAAGGAAAAACAAGTTGAGGTACAAGTATCATACTATCATGCATCATATAAAGCCATTTTAGTTTTTTCATTTTAACAAATTACAGCCCCCCCTCCCCAAACTAACCAATTAATGATTGGATGAGTTAAACAGTTTTTAGCCTCTATGCAATCAGTCTCTTTCGTTTCTTCTTTTTTGTCTGTGTTTGTCTTCGTTGGATGCATGCATCTGCTTATTCGTGATCGTATGGGTTTTTTTTCATCTTTTTGGATTGATGGTATGGATCTGTCTCTTGTTAGGGAGTTATTCTTCTTGTATCAAAAGAAAACGGGTGGGATAGGCGTTTGGTGATCCTGCGTAATTCAGGAAACTAGGTAAAATCTAAACTTCAAACACTACTAGGAGTGGGGTTGGTGGCTTGCTGGCTTGGTGCAGCTGATAAAGTAATTCTTTGAAGTGTAAGAATATGATTAGTTTTTTTTTTTTAGTCTAAAAAATAGAAGTCAATAACTAATCTTTCTGAGTATTAAAATTTATTTAAAAAGTTAACATTTCTAAATAAATATTTTTTTATTCGCATGTACATACAGATTTAACTATTTTTAACACTATCTGTTGGTGCACGTCACATGCTACTTTAAAATATATCTATTGATGTGATAAGATTAGATATATCTCATTGTCACCATTAAGTATTAATAGAAATTATTTTTTAAAAAATTATAAAAAGTAAAACAAAACAAAAATAGAAGACAAACAATTTAATTATATATAGAGACTCATAATATATTTAAATTTTATTTTAATTAAGTAAAATTAATAAAAAAATTATAAATAAATATCTCATTTTAAGGTGTAGGTAGAGAAAAATGAAAAAATTATAATAAGTTGATGTCATAAAAGAAAAAAGAAAAAAGAGAATTAAAGAGAATAAAATAATGGTAAAAATTATTGTAGAGATACATGTCATTAAATAATATTAATTTCAAACATTAGATGGTTAAATCTATAATCATCCAAAAAAACTCTTTATCTTTTGTATGAATATTCTGTTTAATATCTGTGAATTGTTACTGTTTGGGATTGCGACGGCAGACAACCGAAAAATTCTAAAACAAAAATGTGATTTTAGAATAGTCATTAATTTTGTTTGTTTTATAAAACTTTGTAAGCTAATCCATAAAATTGGGTTATATTCAGAATCAATTATATATAAAAAATTGATATAATATTAAACTCCAAAATACCTTAACGCATCCATATCAAAATAATTACTTTAAAGTTAATTATGTGACTTAAAAATAATTTAAATATATTTAGAATATTTCTAAAATAAATATTGACAGAAATATATAAATTAAGTTAGAGATACAGATACAAACTCCTACCCTAATAATAATTAGATTGTAAAAATGATTAAATTATAAAATTAGTTATACATGTTTATATTAATAATTAACTTTTTTTTTAATCTCAATAAAGATAGAGAGACAGCTTTGGAGAAATGAGATCCGGGTGGGGAAGGGATAACCTGCCGGACCCTCTCCCATTATCATTATAATATTTATTTTTATTTAATTATAATGCACGGATAATTTTAAGATGTTTATAGTGTCATTGAATTATAGATTATTATAATAAGATAGATTAAATTTTATAATAATCATTTTAAATTTTATATTTAAAATAATTTTTAGTTAATTAATAATGTAATATTTTTTACATTAATATTGTATTAAAATTAAATTATTTTTTCTTTTTTGGCTATTCCAATATTTAAAACTACTAAACCAGCAGGGAATATTACACATTTAATATAGTAAAATCTTTTAAATATATTGACTAAGATTTGAAGTCATATATATGAAAAATAAAAACTTTATTAAAAAAATAAACTTACTTAAAAAAAAATTACTTTCCACATAGTTATGGATACCATTAGTTTAAAAAACAAGAAAATAAGTTACGTAACAACAGTATAAAACAATTTAAATAGGTTAATAATATAATTTGTTGATTTTATAATAATTAATTAATAATATAATTATTTTTTATTATGGATATATTTAAAAAATAAAAAATAAATTATACACTAATAATATAATAATTTTACGTCGTTATATAATCTATAATAATTAAGATGGTTGACTTTATAATAATTTTTAATTAATTAACCATATAAAATAAACTTATACTATAAAATAGATGAAAATTAAACTCTTAAAAAAACAAACATAAATTAGTGAAGAAAAACTTTAAATATTAACTTTTTTAATAAAGACAAAATATATGCGTTAATCGGAAGTTAATCCATGAATTTAATTATTCATTTATCTTAGAGAAACGTATTTTAGCATATGCATTAATAAATATTTATTTTATATAACTAAAATTTATAATAAATAAATATTTATTAAATATATAAATTATATTACAATTAAAAATTTTATAACAAACAAATACTTCTAAATACATAAATTATATTTTAAATTTATTATAAATAATTTATATTGTGATATAATATTATTCTTAATTTATGATACTTTGATTAAAAATATTAAAATTTAATTTAAAATTAAAAATTTTAAAAATAATAAATTAAAAAATAAAAAATTATTTTTTAAAGAAAATAATTAAAAATACTCTCGTTGAAAATCACAATTACAATATTTTTGTTTTGTTTTATTTTTATATATAAGGAGATAAATAATTTTTTTTTACTTTTACTTAAAAAAAAAAAAGTAAGAGATAGCGAATGTGCTTAAGATGAGGAGTTGAAGAGATTTAGTGAAAAATTTGGAAAGAAAAATAAATTAAAAAGAAGTATCTTAGATAAAATGGAGTGTTGAAGGTGGCGGTGGAGGCAAAAGGTGAGTGAAGCATGGTGGGTTCAGCGTTTGCGATTGCGAAAGGGATTGGTGGTGGTGTTGGTGGTGGGTGCATCAAAACGATAAGAGACATTAATTTACAAAGTAAATAAACAGAAGCACGAGAAGAATTTACAATGTATTATCTATGAATGCATTCATTTGATAGCACGGGCAAGAATCATGATAGGCAAAATGTCTGAAAGGGGGAGAATTGGAGCTTACCTCGATTATTTTTTATCGTTCCAAAACTTTGTGCCTTTCTCTTCCTTTTCCTTTCTCTCACGTGATACTACTAGTGTGGAATAAGTAGCCAAACTTCAAATCTTTTATTGGCACTTGTGTTCTCACTGCAGAGGCCAATTGTCAACACTCAACAAAACACTTTATTGCACCGTGTCGTGTAGCCTGTCAGAGTGAGATTCACGTAATCACAGGACGAGACCAAATCATACACCATGTCATACTCTATAACTTAATAACATTTTAGGGTTAAATTAAGTAATTAAGTAGATTTGAATTTATTTTCACTGATTTAATTATAATGATTCAGTCTGGCTTAATAAGTTTTAAAAACCGAATCAACTTCATTTATCTCAATCATTTTATTGTAATAATAATAAAAAAAAAATTATAATTAATCATTGATATTAAATTTGAATAATAGCTATTTTAATTTAGACATACTTCGTAACATAATTAATTTGTGATTGTGTTTGAAGTGATATAGTTGTAAATTGCTTTAAATTTTTTTACATATACTTTATTTTAATTATGGTATAGTTGTACATTAATTATTGTTTAGATGAATTTTATATATTTGAATTTTTTGATTTTGAATTGATTAAATTAATTAAATATTTTATTTTTTATTTTTTAATTAATTTATTTATTTTAAATTTAAAATTTTTATATTATTTTATTATTTTATTTAATTAACTCAACTAAATAATTTATAATAATTAAGATTAGATTAAATTGAATTACTTAACAAATATAAATTCAATCCAATTATATTTTATTGAGTTGAATATTAAATTAGATTAATCCTTATTCAATCTGAACTCCTTTAATGTATACCAAACATTTAATTACTTTTTGAATAGTTATTTTAAAATTCTTTTATTAATTCTTAATTCTATAAAACAATGTTTATTTTCGTTCCCTTTTGTAGCAATTTCAACAACATTATCAATCACAGCGCTAAAAGTAAAGTCTAACACTTACAGTATTTTTCTCATAGGTACTAAAACTTCAAATATAAACACTAATAAAGAGCAAGTAAATAATTTAACCTAAACATTCTTTTGACATTTATAGTATTCTTTCGGTGTAAACATATTACAATAGTACAAATATTAAGTTTATACCTATGTACGCCTACAATTTATTTCATATATATTTAATCATTGGTGAGACACTGCATGTTTGAATGTCCATCCAGAACAGTAGATGTGGAAGCTAATTATATCAGTTTCTGCGTCTTTTTTAACTTATGAATTGAATTTAAAGTAGAAACGTGTTGATGCTGAACCAATCACACACTAACAATCACGTGCATGTAAAAGGCCCGTCTGGAACAGGTTAGGCAGTTCTTGTTTTCTTTGTGTACAGCATACTGTAACTGCATGTGCTCATTGGGTTGTTTTAACAGCCACTAGAGTTTGACAATACGTGTTGCTTGAACTGCATACTGCTTAAGAATTAAGATCACCATAAATAAGGCTATTCACAGCCTTTGGAGATAAAGTGAACAGGGGAGTTAAATTGGTAGAAAATGAAACAGGTCATCACTTCTCATTTTTCAGTAGGGAGCTATTTGTGGACCGAGAAAGAGAGAACAAAACAAGAAGAAACAACAAAAACAAGCTCAACATCTAGTACATTGCACTATAAGGGGTCCCCTCCCTCGTGCCATGAGATAAAACTGCCTTTTCATTTTGCTTTTCTTGGGTTGAAAAGAGAAATCAATTTGAAGTTTGAACTAACCACCAAATGATGAGCCAGAACAACTTGTTGCAGCCTTTCAGCAGCACATTGGTCCATAGAGGCCATATTAGTCAGTGGTGGCAGATTGTTTTACAGTTATGAGTTGGTTATTAATTATTGGTATTATTTCTGTTGTAGTTTGTTAGCTTTTGTTACGCTTCCCTCTTGTATATAAGATCATACTATCTTTGTATTTATCAGATTTGTATTCTTCCTGTTTGTATGATCAATGAAAATATTTTGTTATCTGCTTATCAACTCTAATAGATCGGTACCAGACTGTTAATTTTCTTCTTCGTTTTCCTCCCTCTTTCTTTGGGTGCAGATTGTGTTGGCTGAAAGTTTAACTTCTCCATCCCATCATTAATTAACGGGTATAAATATTTGGGTAAGCATAGAAAAAGCTGCATGCGAGTAATCCACCAAAAAACACCTTGTAGAACATGCAACATGGTCTCCATAAAAATGCAAGTTTTCGGCAACCCAATTGTAAAAGGAGTTTTATTATTATTATTATTATTGCACATTAAATGTTACAATAATCCACAGAACGGATACCTGCACCTCCCTATTTCTGTATACTTGAAACGAAAGTAATGCTCTATCAGAATTTAGAATCCATTCTACTTGTCCGTACCAACATTGCCCCCCTTGTATTCTACTTTAGATCCTAAGGGACTACCACAACGGCTGTCTCACCTATGTCTCTCACTCACCTATCCATTTACTGCCATTTCCTCAAGGCATAATGAACTGCACTAAGAACGGTGTCTTAGGATATAAATCTAGTACGTTAATGATTCTGCAATGGAAATCCTTCTGTTCCGAACCATACAGGTTAAATCGTATTGCAATGAACTAAATCTTCAAATGATTTCTGACTGTAGCATTGGGAAGAAAGCCCAACTGTTGCTTGATCTACCTTCCTTTCCAACAATCTTCTTGTTAGTCCACCATTCCGAGCCATTGGCAGGAGTATCAGAAACATCTTTTCTGTTGTCAAAGTTAAATTCTTTAGAAGAAATAGAAGAGTAATGCTTTCGACAGCACTGCTCCTCTCCTTCTCCAGGAGAATTTCCAGGATTATTATTTGAAGTTTTCCTCAAACACAAATCACAACGACTATTGGAGTTCTTTTGTATCCTTTCTCTGTCAACCAGGTCTTCAACCATGGTACCCTGTGAAGACCCTGACCTGTTTCCAAGCAATGAAGACCTTGATTTATTTGCAAGACATCGTGCAACATCCTCCCCAGTTAATTCAAACGAAACTCTGTGATCGACTAATGCTGCATTGGTTTGACACTCATTCTCAGAATTTGCAAGGGGTATTACCTCAGAAATCTGTTTTCCAACAAAGATGTCATTTCTAGCAGTTGGCGCTACACCATCAGGTGTCAAAGACCCAGAACCCAACCTTGAGTCCTGACACAAACTATCAGGTATCAAACACCCAGAACCTAGTTGTGAAGCTAGCTTAACAGCATTAGGAGTCAAAGACCCTGAGCCTAGTCTTGAACCTTGCCCTGCACTGTCTGGTGTCAAAGATCCAGATCCAAGCCTTGAATTCCATTTCTGAGTCAAGAAGTGTTCAAAGCCCAAGAGCTTTGGTGCTTCCCCTTTGTGGAATTCAAGAACTGGGTGTCTATCAGGGAAAGGAGTAGAACTGCCAGAAGTAGAAATGATAGATCCAGGTGATATGAGTTGGGTGCCAAGACTTCCAGGATATTGTTGATAAAGCTGAAACTCATAATTGGATAATGCAAACTTCTGATTTGTGCCACTATTTCTAAAGTCCTGGTCTAGGGAAGATGCCAGCAATTGAGCAAATGGTACCTCAGGGGATGATGGTGTTGTCAGCTGCACAGATTCAGGAGGTGGAGTGAAAGGAGCAGTAGATGGTTCAGTTGTGAAGTTAGAAAATACAGGTGGTGAGACTAACTGGGTCTCGTAGGTATAAGGACCTATGGAAAAAATGGATGCAGGTCCACCAGAAGAGTAAGCATTAACAGAGAGAGAACTGAGAGAGAATAATCCAACTGGTGATTGAGTAGCAGATGGAGGATCAGATTGGAGAAAAGATGCAGGTGAAGAGGGAGGGACAATAAATGGCATTATAATGGCAGTTGAAGGATTTGGTGGTGCAGTAGCAGGATGAGACCCAATTGAGCCTATTGGTTCAACAGGTTCAGGAGCAAGGACAGCATTGCCAATTCTCTTGCTGTTTTTATGAGGTCCAAAACACCAATATAAACTCCAGCAGCTTCCCCAGCGTTTTTTCTGCAGTTAACGAAGAAACGTATCTACATTAAAAGTTGAAACCAAATCAAAACAAGAATTCATTTATCAACATTAATGATGCAATCTAAATTTTTCAACAGGGCTAAAATACATTCTTTTGCTTTTAAATGTTGATTTTTTTCATTAAACATCAACTTTGAAAACTTGTTTCATTCCAAGTTAAAGAATCCTCTAATAAAAGGTTTTCATTAAATATAGACTAAAGTGAAATGATTCCAATAATTGAAAGTTTGAGGAAGAGATTTAGAGAAAAAAAGATGCTTTAAAAACAATTAAAAATAGTGCAATGATTCAGGAAAAAGTACTTTCACCAAAAGAGAAGACATTGAACAGAAAAGGAGACAATAAATAGAATAACATCTAATTTTATGATGACTAATCAACATACACTAGAGGAACCTAAAAATTATCTTGTCACCTTCTACAAATTGATATAGTACCTAAGTGTATGCAACTAAACCATTGTAAGGAAAGACATAGAAAGATGTTCATTTTCCTATGCCAGTCAAAATATCAAAGATGTTCATTTTCACTAAACCGTTGTATAGTGTATACCACTAATAAATACCAGGCATTGCATATACATCAATAATCAAAGGATCAATAAACATCCCAAACCTAAATGTGAACACCAACCTTTTGACAAAGGAGTAACAACATCAGCAGATATTAGAAGTAAAAAGGAATAAATAGAACCAAGAAAAGCATGGCTTGAAGCCTTGAACAAAAAGAACATCCCCATATGGCCATATCATCCAATGACATCAATAAATACCATCCCATTCTGCATTCTGCAATGCTAGATAACATAAATTCAAACCCATTTTCCAGCAGCACAAGGAAGACTATGACTGTCAATTTCAAACATAAACCCAATTCACCTATCTCTTATTAGTTTTCCAAACGCAAGTTTCAGATAACTAACAAGAAAGCTTATTGAATGTGTATCAAAGGTCCGAAACATGGATAGATAGCATAGTAAGGTCAGTCCTAGACAATGACTATTGGCCAGGGTTGTTGTCAAGACACAATCTCCAAAGTTAAATCCAAAATCATGAGCAAAGCCAAGGCAAGATAGAAAGCTCATGGAAGCATTATACTAGCAATTTGCAGATCAAAAGGTGAAAGTGTCAAATCACCTTCAAGCAGGGCAAAAGTCATAACTATACTAACTAACCGAACTGAATCTCCCATAAATGGGTGTATCAATTACAGTGCACAAAAAGTAGGAAACATAAAAAAGATAAAAAATAAAAAAATCGAAGGCTGCTTTCTCCAAATAAGAATATAATTCTGTCCATCACTTGAAAATTTGAGGTCCAATTTTTAATTTGCGACATAAGAACTGAACAAGAGTTACAATTATGCAAGATACGTGTACCTAACTAGATTGAGGTCCTCCTCAAACACATTGAAGAACCAAGTTGTTCAAAGTGAAATCAACCTTACAAGGATTCATAATTAGATGACAAAAGGGGCACACCCCCAACGTCCACACATTGATTTCCTTTCTTTTCCTACTTTTTGAAAGCCACAAAAAAAATATAAAATTTTAAAAATAAAAAGGTAAATAGAAATATCGACGCCACCACTAAGTCAACGAAGACTAGACCTTCCTTCGATTCATTCATCACAATGGAAAGTGAAAAAAGAGAACACGAAGCCCAAGATCTCAAATTGCACACTGTTTCTCGGTAACTGAACTAAGCACAACAATGAAACTCGAAACCAAAGCAATTACAGACAAAAATATAACTGCATATTAACACGCACGTGTGACGGGAACAATAAGAGAGTAAGAGAGAGAGAGAAGGACCGGCACGGTGGTGGGTTGGATTCTGGATTCGGCGGCGACAATGGCGGAGGCCGCGGCATTCACAGTGTCGACGCTGTTGTTAATGGTTCCCATCGTGGCGACGGTGAGGGATTATCCGGTGACCGGAAATGGAAGTTCCGGCGATGTGGTTTTAGAGTTGTTGATTTGAGAAATAAGAAATAAAGAAGTAATGATGCCATGAAATTCTCTTTCATAATGGACATGGACACACGATGCCATTCATGCGTCATAAATTCTAGAAAAATTAATTATTATACTTATCATCTATTCTTCCTTTTTTTATCTTTTCTTCTTTTTTTTTCTCATGCACTCCATTTTGTATAGTGTTTATCATATCTCTATAAAATTTATATAATATTAATACAAATTCTAATTTTTAAATACAAATAAACATTACTGTTTTATAAATTGTTTATTTTTAATTTTACATGTCGTATTCCCTATACTAACATGAAATAATATGATCGGTATATAATATATTCTCTTAAATATATAATTAGAAATTTAATCTCTAAATTTACGTGTATAGAATAATATTAGTTGATAAAAATTAATTTTTAAATAAATATCAATATTTAAAAAAATTATTTTTCATCTTTGAACTAGAAAACATTCTGTGTTGAAAAAATAAATCTAAACATAAAAATCAAGTTATTTTCTTCTTATTAAAATAATGTTACAAAAATTAACATTGTGACATTATGATATACTTTCGATGTTCTTGAACGACCAGTACACATGTGAATAACATGTAACTAAACACCTCAAATATCAATTTTATCGTCTCATTTTATTTTTCAATTCGTTATTGGTGAACTGTAATTAACTAATTATACATTCTCCAATAGTCCAATTTCATTTTAAAAAGTAGTAATACATTATAAATTAAATATTTTATTTTCTTATTTATAAACAAATTAGAAAACAGACACAATAATATAATTACTTTAATGAAATCGTACCAAAACTTTCCGTACATTGACAAGTTATGCCAATTTTCTTAATAATTAAGATCTTGCAATTTATAGGTAGATAAAATAAGGATTAACATGTCAGCGAGTTACTACATTAAAGAGTACGTGTTTAACTTTTTTAACTTAATTTAGTTCGAGGTTTTGTGTATTAATCTACCTACTGTTAATATTCTCAATTTGAGTAACATTGTTTCTTCTCAAACACACCTATAATTTAAACAGAAAGAAAATTAATGATTTACATTGTTAATTGACAAAAACACCCTATCCTTTAACTCATAATGCCATTTGTGCCATGCTGCAGAAAAGAGAGTGAAGGCAATTTTGTTTTTGGTAGACTTGTATTACAGCAAGAGAGGATATTTATAGAGCATTTATGGTTGAGCGGGGTTAATGTACGTTTCAGGAAGATTAATTTTTAAAACATCATTCTTAAAGTTTTTAATTAAAATGTTGATAAAAATTTGTTTTAAATGAGCTCATTTTTTTTTTTTGTAAATGAGCATATGTTTCATTTAGCTCATGTACAAGTAAATGAGCTAAATCAAATATATGTTTAATCTTACTTTTTTAATATGATAGATTCTATATAGATTTAGACTTATTTCTCGTGTCTTTCTCAATGTTGTGATAAAATATATCTTAATTTAAAAATATTATAATATTAAGATATTAAAATTTAAAAATATTATTTTTTACGATTTTAATTTTGATTTTATTTATTTATTTTTAATAAAGTTTATTTATTGGTATCTTATCAATATAATTAAATCTATCAACAATTCAAACAATACTTTTTTATATTTGTATCCTCGAAATTCCACTTTGAGAATAAATTACAATAATAATCAACATTAAAAATTATAATAAAATAAAAATTGTGTATAATAAAATAAAAATCAGTTATAATTTTAATTGTTAATTGTCTAATTAATATTATTGTATTTTATTGTAATTATCCTGAGAAGAGTCAAATCCTATTTTTTTTTTCTTTAAAATTTTAACTCTCAAGAGTTTATTAATAATATATATTAAAAAAATAAATACATTTCGCAAATTCAGTTCCATAATATTACATTATATATGAGAAGAAGTGAATGAATCACATCGGTATTTTATTTCACCCTATTTTAAATTTTAAATAATTCAAATAATGACTAACTAATACATTTGATTTCACTTTATTTTATATTCATTTTGTAAAACTCAATATCTTTAGAAAGAGAGTTTTGAAAAGAAAAAAAAAAGTTTTGACTCTACCATCAACAAAAAATATTCTTACATCTTAAGGGATCCTTGAAAGAAAAAAAAAATCTCCATTAAAATGATAGAAAGCCTCATTTTAGTTTTATTTTGTAGAAAGTAGCTGTGAGTGCACGTGTGCAGGTCCACTTGTATTTTGGTGACAAATAAGAATGGGTTTTCATACTTTGCTTTCATGTGTATGTGAGTGAGATAGTGACTGACCCTTAAAGCATATTCCTTTTTGAACTTGCACGAATGGCATGGTTATAGTTCACTTCATCTTTATCATCTTCCCCACTCATTTTCATACCACAACACCACTTTTCTTTGCCTTCTGTGTCTCTATCTATAAAACAATATTTACTAGAAGCAACTTTTATTAACCTAACCCCACTTTTTAACGTTATCTCCAACGTCAAAAGGTTATGGACTATAATTGAACCTATCATCATATTCATATATTATATTCGTGCATATGATTAGCCCGAAGTTATCATCGGCAAACAAACGCATGAAAGGTATTTGAAAAAAAAAAAAAAAAGAATTGATCTCTTAAGTTCCTGTGGTTTTTTGTTTTTGTTCTTGAATTCACTTTTATCTTTATGCTTTTATGAGCAACTTTTCTTTACACCATTTCATACTTGTTAGTAGTGAGCAACATTTTAGCCATTTCTACGTACAGGGCTACGTGCTACATCATTGTGTATGTAAATGTAAAAGTAATATGTATATTTAAGTTTATACTTGTTCAATTCATGTTAAAAGAGCAATTGTAGAATAAATGTACTTAATTTCATAACTAATAAAAAATAATTTTAAATGCCATTATTATAAGATCAAAATCTATTTACTTACAATATTAAACTACTCACAAATGTTTCAATCATAATTACAAATTTTACACATTTCATATATAGTCCTATCCTTCTAATTAAGAGCGAGAGTAGAATGTTAAAATTTTACATGTAGTATGTTAAAATTTTACATAGACTATATAAAGTATTGCTTATAATAAAGTACTCCTTACAGTAATTCGGACGGTTTACTTTTCTTAAGTTAAATATTTTAATTGAGTTAAGTTTGATTGTTTTTGTTCTTACTGGAAAATTAAGTTTAGTACAATTTTAAATTTAAATATTTATTTTTTAATTAAGGAGGCATATATCATCCCTCTTCTTTTATTATTTACTACTTTTTAGTTCGAATTAATGCTTTTTTTTCTCAATTTTAATTTTAGTTATATTTAAAAGTTTAATTGAGTCCTTATAATTTCTTTTTGCAAAAGAATTGACCTTGACATAGGAATTAAAACCAAAATGTATGTATGATGATAAGGACTAATATATATATATATATAAAGCTTACTTTTAGGCAAATTTTTGTCCCATCCTTAGTAACAAACTTTCTGACCTCTTTCAAATCTCCTTTTTTCACTTAAAGATGGGCTTTAATAAAAATCCAACTTATATGCTTCACTTTACGGATTTACTTTTTAAATGGCAAAAGTAACGAAAAAGATGAAGAGGAAAAACTAGCTTTATTCACTGAGCTAATTCATTGATTGGTGGATCGACCATTATTAGGAGGTGGAAACTACCCGCTACATGACTTGATGCTCTTGCTCCTCATATCAATGTGATGCCTTTGTGGATAAAAAGCAAACCCAACAAACCACATGCTTCAATTTAACAAAATCATTCTTGCCCATGGAGAATTAAGATTTGCTTCCACAATCAATATTGTTCCTCTTATACATGTACCCTTCTTCGCCATCCTTCAAATATATAAATGGACTCATATATACTTTCATGATAAAAAAGGCATGGTCTTCTAAGCTACACGAAAACTAATTAAATAAGACTAAATGATGTATACATTCATATCATCTAATAACATATTATTATTATTATTATGTATAATTAATTTATTAAAGTGTTTAATTTATTTTTTGTATTTTTTTTCTTTTTAAAAGAAAAAATTGAGTCAAACACTCATTTAAAAGTTCTTAAAAATATAAATAGCTTATTTAACAAGTAAAAAGAAAAAATGCTTTTAGAAAAGCTATCTAGAGGATTTGTTTTATTTTTGCTTAAGCACAGTTTTTTTTTTTTTACAAGACACAATATCGAATCCTGCAAATGGCTAAAATTTCTTTCCCTTTTTTTTCCTCTTACGAGTTCTATACGTCACGAGAAATAATTATAAGAGACAATATTATGTTGAACTCTGCATCATATATGAAGTTCTAACACATTTTTGAGATATTTCAGAACTCAATTTGTTGGATTGGGACGAGAAACAATTACGCATACAATGTGTAAAGTCCTAACACATGTTTAAGATGTGTAATATCTCAATTACGCATACGAAAAACAATATTCAGACAAAAATGATTCACAAATATGGAAGAAAGTGGTTTTACGTTTGGGAAAAAATCATATGTTACAATAATTTGATATTTTTTATTTTTTTTTTAAATAAATAGATCAATTTTAATATTTTTTTATTTATATTACTATTATTAACATAAATTCATGTAAACTAAATTAAATTAATTTTTTTACTAATTTATTAATTTATATATTTTTATTGGACAAAATAACTTTTTTTGAAAAATTAAAATTTTAAAAAAATTACCAAACAACTTTTATTTTAAAAGTGTTTTTTAGTTGAAAAAAAATAACAAGTAACTTTTACTTTTTACTTTAAGCTATTATTTTTAGTTTTAGCTTAAAAGTAACTTTTAAGTAAAAAATAAAATTGAGTGAAACATATTCTTAATATATTAAAATTGATTCTAATTTTTTTATTAATTAATAATGTGAATTTTTTTATACTGATAAATACATTAAAAATTAAACTCATATATGTTGCAACATTAGATCCGATATAGTTTGAATTTATATATAATTTCATGCAAAACATTGTCGAAGGGATATAAATAAAAATAAATACACCTCTCATAGATGTTTGGAGTCACATCGTGCAGCTGGCTAAGGATTGGTCTATCAAGATTAACCAAGTATATATATAAATATATAGAGAGAGAGGGAGTATTATAGAGCAGAAGATTTTATTAGATCTCTCTCTATATATATAGTTTGTCTATTGGTCTTCAAATGTTATGTATAATCCTCCATTATATATATTGTTGTATTGTAGTTCATGATATTGTAGCTGGGGACTGGGGCTGTTTTACCTTATTGTTTTTTAGGGTTTGTCCTCCTTGTTGTACTGATGTATATATAATCAACGACAATATATATAAAATAAGTGCATGCATGTTTAAAATTAATGGATTACTAGTATAACTTTTTTTATATTGTATGGATGTTTTAAATTTTAAACAAATTTGATAAATATTTTTAAAAGAAAATGGTAAATAATAATAATACATATTTTAATTTTATTGAATAAGAATAAATTAAAAAGATAAAAAATTTAAAATAGAAAAATAAATTATTAAACTTAATTACACTTTTGAATGTGATTTTGTTCTTTAAATTACACTTAATTTTGCATATAAAACGAGTGTTAAAATCAACAAAATGTTGAAGGTAGAGTTGAAACCCTTAAGCAGTGGCAGACTCGTGCGTATAGCGAGAATGTGCACTTACACCTCATTTTAAAAAGATCACAAATAATTTATTTATTTTTACAGAAAGTTATAAATTAAATTTTATATTTTATATTCTTATATATTTAAACCCACTAATTTCAATTTTTATAATTTTCCCTATTGATTCTGGGTCTTGAGTGTGCCACTGCCCTTAACCCTATACTTCAACACTAGCACAATAACCACTAGGTTTTGAATGATGCGTTGAAGTTTTGTGTTTAGGTTTTGTATTTAAGTTTTGAATGATGCAATACAGATCCAAGCACCTTAGACATATTTTGAAGGATGCGTTTAGGTTTTGCGTGCGTCTCTACCCAATTGTCCTCGATAAGTTTGTTTGTTTTGCTTTTTGGTAACATATTTATTATTTTTACAAGCACTACTTCTGTTTTCTTGGGAGGAGGGGGTCGTCATCATCAATTTTTTTTTTGTCAAAAAAATTATTCATTGAAAATGTCATATTTACACAAGCTTATATGTTAAAAAAATGAGCATTATCACGTTTGATTTGTAACCATGGACAAATTGAAAGTGATGGGCTTTTAAAGCCATATTGCCAGCCCAATCTGCGATTTTAGGTCAGGTCAGGAAGACGGGTTCCACAAGGCCTACAACTGCTTGCCAAAATTATAAATTACTATTTGGTTAAAGCTATTAAAAGAAAAAATGAAAATAATATCCTCTGAACTTTGCAGTATTGTTTCCTGACATTTATAAAAGATCATAAACTATCATGCTTGTTTGTCTTAGAAATAAAAATGTTAATATACGGAGCAATTTTATGAGAAACATTTTTATACACATACATAAATAAATCAAGTATCGAATCTGATCAACATATATTTTTAATAATTTTTAAATGTTAAATTTTGTTAATCTAACATTGTATTAAAATTTCACGTGAAGTAAATTAAGGACTTAATTAGATAAATAATTTAATTTATTACTTACTGAATATATTCATCATGTGAATTTTTCTTGTAAGCTTAAAATTGAAATTTATTGAAATAAGTTAAAAGGAATTTTTTAAAATATCATAAGTTACTAAGTTTTTTCTTTTATATACATCACATAAAGAATTCTCACATCACAGGAATATATATAATTCTCAAACTTTACCAAAATTGTAGAGAAGGAACATTGAATAAAAACACTTTCTACTAGTTAGTAGATATTTATTTTATTCATTATACGAATATTTATAAATATAAGTAAAATATAAAAGAGTAATTAAAAATCATTAATAAAAATTGTTTAATGAAAAGTAACTTTCTATAAAATAATCAATTGTGATAACAAAGAAATTTTTCTAAAAAATTATAGAAAATTATTTTATTGAAAAATTAAGATGTATAAATGCTTTAAAAATTTTTATTTAAAAAAATTAAAACTAATTTAGTTATAAGATATTATTCTAATAAAAATTTATAACGATGATGTAAACATTGGTCAGATTAATAAAAAATAAAAAAATTCCATTCAATTAAATAATTAATCAAAGATAAAAAAAATAAGTGAGAAAATGAATAAATATTGATGATATTTTATTTTAGGAATTAAAACCAAATTAATATACAGTTCACATCCACGAAGCGAATAATTTTGGAATTCTTGCAGCAAAAACAGGACAATTTTCATTACACAGAGAAGATTTTGGGAAAATTAGAAACTAAACTTCCAAATTGATAAGCCCAATTGATTGCACGAACACTCTTGAGGCCCCTCCCAAAACAGAAACACTTTGGATTCGACCATTGAAAATTGGAGATAGGATTTTTTGTGCGGGCCGAAGTATCTTCGTTCCGCATTCATCAAAGTCTTCGAAAAAACAGTGTCTTAGAAATGACACGATCCTTGGCAATGGCTTCTTCATCGATGTTATGTCCAAAGCTGGGGAATTGTGCAGTGTCACCATCCTCTTTTATGATTTCACACACAAAATTCCAAGCTTTTCATCTCACTTCAATGTTCTCTCCACTGGGTCGAGGCCTTTTCTCACCTTGGAGTGGTTTGAAGCATTTGGGTATCTCAACTAAGCCAAAACCTCTTATTTACATAGGTAACGAAACAATCAATGTCTCATGTGGGGATTTTGGTGTTTCATGTTTTTTGAGCTCATTATAGTGATTTGCAGATAGAAAGGGAGGGTGTAAGGGTAAGGTGGTTTATGCTTCTCTCTTTGGGGTTGGAGCCCCTGAAGCTCTGGTTATTGGGGTCGTTGCTTTGTTGGTTTTTGGTCCTAAAGGTCTTGCTGAGGTGAGTTTGATTGATGTCTGGCTATGCAACTCTTGTTCTGTGTCATTCTTGTGTTCAAAGAATTTCGAATGCTTTTGCCTATGCAATTCTCGTTTGATGTGTTTTGTAGTATGGCAACTTGTAAAAACTATAAATATTATGATTAATTGAAGAATTTTGAATGGCTTTCTATCATCCTGTTTTAATATTTAGTACGAGAGTTGCTATGGTACCCTTAGAAATCTAAGGGTCTTGGTACTGGACCAATAGTTGAATGAGTTTGAGCACACCGAGGGGGAGAGAGTTTCTCAATAACAATACCAAAACCCTTAAATTCAGAGGGCACCATAGAATTTCTAAGTATTTCCCATTGTTGTGGAATTAGTCGTTCTAAATGCTTGAGCTGTTGAATGGAGGTTGAAGAGTGGTTTTTAATAATGGATTGGAGGGTGGGTAAAGTGCAAGCTGTCAATAACATGTGTTGAAACCTGAAATTGTGAAATTCAATTTCAATGATGAAAAATGGGGTAAGCAAACATTGAAGCTTGTGAAGGGAGCATTCTTCCTAACAGTTTAGCGTGAAGGTTCAAGAGTGGTTTTATTATCTCAAACACCCCCATAGTAAAATATCCCCTCTACCAAAGGAAAGGAAAAGATACACATCAGGGTCATGAATTTACTTGAAATAGTCATTAGAAAGTCTACCAATCGTACTGTGTCTAAACTCCAAACTGACAAAACACATTAACAGTTGGTGAACTTTTGAAAGAAGTTTTTCTTTGGCTTATCACATGTCAATACTCTCTATCAACACAGACAGAAAGATCGATTATTTTTCTCATTGTTTATTTTTATATCAAAGTTGAATTCTTGTGCTAGAGAAATAATATGTTGGTAACATTTATTTTGACTTGTTCATTGATATTTAATACTTCTGTGGTTTACACAAAGTTTCTTACGTGGGTTTAACTGTTTAAGTGTGATCAAGAATCAACACTCCTGTTAATTAGGAATTTGTCATGCTATATACTACATATTAATTCTTAAGTACAAGAGCAAAACCTCAAAGAATCCAAATAATATCTAGATGGTGATGGAAATAATCACCTATAACATTTATCCAATCTGCTTGAAAGTTAATGTTTTTCATGTTTTTATTTGAACAAACTACTCCAGACTTTCTTTTTCTTACCACTGAGCAACTGAGAAAGGTGATGCAAAACCTGCTCTAGTTTTTTATTCATCTTAAACATCATTTGGTTGAACTGATGGGAGATTGATGTACTTAAGCTCAATCTTTGTTAATAATAGTTGTAACACATGTTCTGCAATGCAGATAGCCAAGGTTTTTTTCCTTTTTAATTGTAGTTCATCAAAGTGAATGTGTGTAATAGCATACAGTGGACTTGAAGAATCCTTTTGTTTCATGTTTTGTAATTGAAGGTTAGCATTGACCATTGCACTATACCTAATAACTAGAATGACCACAAAGTTGATAATAACTGCGCTCTCTGTGAGCCATCAGTGGTGCCCTTGTTTCTTAAATAAAAATGTCAAAAATTACATATCAGTTGAAACGGGTTTACATTAGTAGAACAGTTAGAAATGCATGACAATACTATTCCAGATTATGATTTTTCCAAATGTCTGACATTCCTTAATTCTTTATGCTAAGCTTACTGGTGATGTCTACACCTTTGTGTTTTTGACTTTATGCGATAGGATAGGCTTCCCTCTTTATATAGTTTCGGGTTTACAATGAAACAATAAATAGATAATAGGTTGCACCACATACTTGCTTTGCTTGAGAGAACTTTGCAGATTACAAAAATTGTCTACATTCTCTAATCATGATTATTGATGAAATTAACTCAAGACAGTTAGAGTTCAGTCATTCACTGGAGGAGCATTCTGAACCTTATGGGATACATTATTTATGATATTTTGCAAAATCTTTGTTGTTGTTCACTTGTTCGTAATGATGGTAATCTTATTTTTTCTTTTTCCTTTTGTTGACTGCTGGGGCTTTGATTGAGTCACTGAATGCAGGTTGCTCGAAATCTGGGAAAAACATTGCGTGCATTTCAACCCACTATTAGAGAGCTTCAGGTTGGTGCTAAATACATTAGAGTAAATTTTTTTATGCCAATTCCACTACATAGATGCTTTGACATTATTGCTAGCCATTTTTTCCCCTTTAGGATGTTTCAAGGGAATTTAAGAGTACACTTGAACGGGAGATTGGTCTTGACGACAATTTAAGTCCAACCCAGAATTCATACAATTCCAATGCACAAAATACCACATCAACTCCATCATCCCCTGTTGACCCTAGTGAGTAATCTACCATCACTCTTTTTTAAAAATTGTATTTGTTATGCAATTTAGAAGTATTAAATCTGAACAGGTTATTTCTCTTTATATGATGAATGATTTGGTATGCCTCATTGAAGTACCGTATTATGCATGCTATCAATTAAGATCACTTAACTACAACTACAATTATCTTAATCTACCAGATCAGCTATTGAAGGAGATTTTACATGTTGATAGGAACCATAACAAACAACTAATACAAATGGATAAAAAACCAGAGAACTTGGTTGTGCATATTCTGGAATTTTCTTGGAATTCAAACAGAAATGGAAGTTACAAAAAAAAAAAGACTCTTCCCAAAGAGTCTAGCACCCTACCTCTTGAGAGGCACACCCCAATTCCTTCACTTGTTAATTTCACTTTCCATGTATCTCACGTCATTCCACTACTCTCTCCATCATGAGATTCACCATTCATGTGACATAGGATGTTAGCTAGTGCTTTTGCTAAGTCATGCATACTTGGGGAGTTGATCCCCTGCACCTCATGTAGCTTCTGCCTAATAGGTGGATATTATTAAACACACAAATGTTGTGAACTGAGTAGTGTGTCTTGATACACATTTTGAGTTTTATTTATATAGAACACAACATAATACATCAGCATATACACAAAAATACAGAAATATTATGCTTACAAGAAAAGCAAAGATACATAAACAAGCAAGGTTATAGCAGCAAGCAACAGGAAACAAGATAAGGGAAACTGTCATGTACAAAAATATATTTAACACTCCCCCTCAAACTAGAGCATATAGATTATATGCTCCAAGCTTGGAACATATAACTTGTATCTTTGGTCCCCTTAAAGATTTAGTGAAAATGTCAGCAAGTTGATTACTCGAGTTGACAAATTCTGTATTGATTTCTTTGGCCAACCAACTTCTCCTGTTCAAGTGATAGTCAATCTCAATATGTTTAGCTCTCTCAAGAAATAAAGGATTAGAAGCAATGTGAAGAGCCGCTTGATTATCACTATAGTTTCATTAGTTGGACATCAGCAAATTTCAATTCTTGAATAAGTTGTTGTTTTACCCATATCAATTCACAAGTGGCTAAAATCATAGCCTGATATTCTGCTTCAGCACTAGAAGAAGCAACAGTATTTTGCTTCTTACTTTTCCAAGAGACCACATTTCCCCCAATAGATATCCAATAACCTGTAGTAGATTGTTTATCAATGGGAGATCCTACCCAATCAGCATCACAATAACCTGATATATGGGTGTCTCCCTTATCCTCATATAGTAAACCCTGTCCAGGTGTCTTCTTGATATATCTGAGGATATGAAGGACTGCTGCCCAGTGATCAACACAAGGTGTCTACATAAACTAACTTACAACTACCACTGCAAAGGAGATATCAGATCTAGTAATAGTGAGATAAGTGAATTTTCCAACTAGTTTTCTATACCTCTCTGGATCAGAATATGGTTCACCATGTTTTACCATTAGCTTCAAATTTGGATCCATGGGACGGTTAAATGTCCTGCAATTACTCTACTAGTCTTTTGTAAGATATCAAGAGCATATTATCTTTGAGCATATTTTGATATCATTTCCTATGATCACAATATCATCCACATACAGAACCAGATACATACATTTATTGGAAAATGAATGATGATAAAACACAGAGTGATCTGCTTCACTCTTGTCATCCCAAAGTTTTGAACAATTTGGCTAAGCTTTCCAAACCAAGCTCTTGGGAACTGTTTAAGTCCACACAAGGATCTACGAAGCTTACATACTAAACTAGACTTCCCCTGAACAACAAAATCAGGAGGTTGCTCCACGTATATTTCTTCATGCAAGTCACCATGTAGAAAAGCATTTTTGATGTCTAATTGATGAAGAGGCCAGTGACAAATAGCAACCATAGCAAGTAAGAGGCAAATAGTAGTGATTTTTGCCATAGGAGAGAAAGTATCTTCATAATCAAGACCATATACCTGAGTGTATCCTTTGGCCACCAACTGGGCTTTGAGACGATCAACTGTACTGTTAGGTCCAACTTTAATAGCAAATATCCACCTATAACCAACTGCCTTCTTGCCTATGGGAAGAGAAACTAACTCCCAAGTACCACTTTGTTCAAGTGCCTGCATTTCAATTACCATGGCTTGTCGCTATCTAGGATGATCAAGTGCTTCACAAACAAATTTAAGAATAGTAATGGATGAGACAGAGGAAACAAAAGAAAAATATGAAGGGGATAAACGATGATAACTAAGATAAATAGGATGATGATTACGAGTGGAGTGAATACCTTTCCAGAGAGCAATGGGCCAACCAATGTTAGAATCATGGGAAGGTAGGGATGAATGAGGATCCAATGTGGGGTCAGTTGAGGATAGAGGACATGAATCAAGTGAATCTTCATATACTGGAGTACCCATCTCTCGCGTCTTGCTTTGACATGTGGACAAAGGTGAATGAACAGAAGAGGAAGATTGGAGTATGTCTTGATTATGTGTTTCAAAGGATGATGGCTCTGCTGAACTAAGATATGGAATTGGTAAAGCCTGTTGGGTAGAGTCAAAATCATCTTTGGTGGAGAAGAACATAGTTTTCTCAAAGAATGTAACATCAGCTGACATATAGTGTATTTTTGTGGATGGAGAATAACATTTGTATCCTTTCTAAAGATGATAATATCCAAGAAACACACATTTGATTGCTCTTGCAGAAAGTTTATCGCGACTTGGAGAGACATCATGAACAAAACATACACAACCAAAGACTTTAGGGGGCACATGATACATTTTATCTTTAGAAAATAAAATTGAATAAGGAATTTGATTCTCAAGAGAGAGGCAGATAATATTCAATTTATAAAAAAACAGGCAGTAAGAACGACTTCACCCAAATGATTGGTAGGAACATTTGCACTTAAAAGTAAGGTGCAGGCAGTTTCAACCAGATGCCTATTTTTTCTTTCAGCTATACCATTGTGTTGAGGAGTATGAAGACATGTGAATTGATGTAAGATTCCTTTTGAAGGAAGATATGAGTTTAGTTTGGAAGAAAAATATTCTTTTGCATTGTCACTTCTCAATATTTTAATGGTTTTTCCAAGTTGATTTTCCACTTCATTAGAGAAGGACATTAAGATGGACAAAAGTTCATATCTTTCTTTCATTAAATAGATCCAAGTACATCGTGAATATTCATCAATAAATGTGATGAAGTAGTTAAATCCAAAAGATGTTACTCGGCTTGATCCCTAAATATCTGAATAGATAATAGAAAAAGGAAAATTACATCTTTTGTTGACTTGGTTAGGGAAGGTGGATCTGACATGTTTGCCTATTTGATAGGATTCACAATCTAAGATGGACAATTTATTGAGACTAGGAACCATTAACTTTAGCTTTACAAGAATGGGGTGCCCTAAACGATTATGCAAAAACTTTGGAGATACAGACGCAAAACATGACATAGATGACTGTTTTTTAAGTAATAAAGTCTTCTTGATTCATGTCCTTGGTCAATTAGCTGGTCCGTATTTTGGTCCTGTATAACAAAAGAATCAGCATAAAATGTTACTGAGCAATTCAAAGAATGAGTCAATTGACTCAAAGAAATCAAATTGTAGGGACATTTAGGAATGTACAACGCAATTTAAACTAATTGATGAGGAGAGAGAAATTTGGCCAACTTCCTGAGATACCATTTTGGAACCATTGACTAATGAAATGAAGTAAGGAAACTTAGGTGAGGAGATAGAAGAGAACACAAAATTATTATCAGAAATGTGATCAGAAGCACCTGAGTTGACTATCCATGGAATGAGAAATACATGCAGTTGAAACACTTAGTGATGCAGATGATTGGGCATGGTTGTTGAACTTTAGCCTTGGGAACTCCTGATACTCTTCATCTGAGATTAATTGAATTGAGAACCTGTCCTTCTATTTGAAGAGATATCACTCAAAAATATATTTGCAGGTGTCCTTTTCCACAATGTGAACAGATAAGCTTATCACAACCACCTCTACCATTTCGTAACATTCCTCTAGCACCACAACCGCTTCTCCATCTACCACGAGAGGCTACCATAGCAGAATTTTCAACAACAATATCATCACCTTCTGTTATGGTAGGAACCCGAAGAAGCATCGTAACCAGGCTGTTCATAGGGGAAATCTGCTCGCTTTACAAGATTTGATCCTGAACATGCTCATAGTCAGGATGCAAACTTCACAGGATCAGAAACCATCAGTAGTTTGTCAATTCACTTTGTTGTTTTCTCAACAAAGCTACACACACCTTTCAATTCTTCAGTAGCAACTCTGACTTTGGTTATGTGCAAAACTATATCATGGTTGGTCTTTTGAAGAGAAACAATCTTTTGAGTTGAATCAAACAAACGTTGAACATTATTAGCGAAAATATCTCTAGTGTTTGTCCAGAAAAAATAGCAGGTCTTGAATTACCTTCAAATTTCTAATAATTCAGGGCTAACAGACTGCCACAAAATGGCACGTAGTTGATAGTCAAGCTTCAACCATGGAGCTCTGTTTTCTTCTGGCATTTCATCCTCTTGTTTCTCCAAATGGTCATGAAACCCTTGTCCCAAAAACCACAACTCAACTGAATCTGACCAGACTGTATAATTTTTCCAATTGAGTTTCTCCGTTGTGATAGTTGGGATTCCCGAAAGGGAGACAATAGAACCTTGAGAAAAAAGAACTGGCAGAGGCCATTTTCAACCTCAAATAGTGAATAGAGGACGAAAGGGAACAATTTTAAACATTATAATTTCAAAGAAACAGTAGCACGGGAACTCAGATCTACAAGCCTCAATACTTCCAACCAAGCTTTTGAGGGTTGGAATAGGTAGGAAAGGGACTGACGAACATAATGGTGGGATCGCAGTGGAGAACAGAGGTCTGGAAGGCGACGCTTGGGGTTCACGTGCCGATAGACATGAGCCACGGGGACGGAGACGTGGAGGTCTTCTGACCCTGAAACTTTTTGGGTTTTGTGGTGCAACTCATGGCACACCTAGCCCTGTATCATATCAATTGGAGAATTTTGGTGGTGGACAACGGCGGCAAACGGTGCCGGCGACAACTCCAGGCAACGAATATCAGTCAAAAGACGTAGGGCAGGGCAAAACCTTCTAGCAGTAGACGGAAGCGAACAGCGGCGACGAAAAACCTAGATGATGACTCTCAGTAGGCATAGCAAAACCTTGCTTTGATACCATATTAAACACGCACAAATGTTGTGAACTGAGTAGTGTGTCTAGATACACACTTTTATAGAACCTTTGCTTACACAACACAGCATAATACATCAGCATATACACAGAAATACAGGAATATTATGCTTACAAGAAAAGCAAAAATATAGAGACAAGCAAAGTTACAGCAGCAAGCAACAGGAAATAGGAATAGAAATATATCTAATAGATATCTATCAGCAATAAAAGATAAAATTACTGGGTTTTCTTTTTTTTTTTTTGCCTTACTTGTTGATACAAGGTTATGAAATCTAATGTCTTTTTCACCTTTGCTTCTTTTCGGTTGCCATTCCCTTTGGACCATTAGGACCTCCCTTGAATAAAAAAATGGATCAATAAAAAAAGAAGCAAGAGTGCAAAACCATGCAACTAACAGTTATAAATGAATAAATCAGATCTTAATGACTTGATGAAAACTTTCAGCAACTCACTGTGAACTCTCCTCTTAAGCTTATTTAGCATTTGGGTCCTCCCTTTGTTCATTAGATCATGTGAAATGTTAACACAACTAAGACTAGAAGTTAGAGCAGCTGTTTTAAATGTATTTTTGTGTGGAAGGTTTATAATTGTCTAGGTAGGTTTGAGATTATATCCTTTTCAGATTCTTAATACAGCAACCAGAGTATGTTTAAGGTAGCATCACTGCGGCAAGATAAAAATAACTTTCCCTTTAGATTAATGTGAGTCAGTATAGACAAAGAAGCAGATTAGCAGAATATGTTTGTAAACTTATGGTAGTCTGCTGATATTTACTTTTGGATTGTCAGATTGCGTTTTATATGAACTTCTGGCACCACTAACAACTAGTTTAGTAGCAAGATTCAAAATGGCGACACATATAGACTCACTTCTTAGTTCTTAGATGCAATATTCACATTTATTGGTTCTCTTGATTAGCACTATTCCAGGGAAGTGAGTGATTACTCAGTACAGGTTGCTTGTTCAGAAATAATTCATAAATTTAACTGAAGGTTGATGCTTCCTAGAACCAAATGGAGCATAGTGATAATTGCATAATAAGCACAAAGAAGAGTTTTGTCTGAAGAAGTGTGATGTCAAGTACATTGTGGTTGCTAATTAAGCAGTTGATTGGTTTGGCCATATCGCCTGCATGGTTAATAAATGACAATTTTGAGTGTCAAATTGGCAATATACATGCTAGATGTCAAATAGCAGAATATAATTGTGTCTGATAAAGCAGATGGCACAGTAGATCCAATTGAGAAGCTGATGGCGGCAGCAGCTGCACAGAAAACAGCTCCTAAAGAAGGCGAGAATGAAAATAAAGAAAGCGAGAATGAAAATGAACCTCAAATCCAGCCTTCTCCTGGTTAGTCTTTTTGGTGGCACTTTTGTCTCATTTATTCTTCACCTTACATTTATTTATATGATTGGCTTAATCTTGATGTCAACAGCTACTACTGATCCTCCTCCACCTCAGAAGCCAGAAAGTGAGACGTTACCTCTGGATTCATAGGGATAGAGAGTTAAAAAGTAGCATGTCCATTTATCACTTCAGTGCCCGGAATGTGGGCACTATTATTGGCACAAGTGATGGGAAGGATCACGCAATTTTGTTACCAGCTAGTCATTACAGTTATGTGAGAAGTAAAGAAAACCATGAACACGTAGTGTGTTTCTGAATTTATTTTTAGTTAATGACTTCCCAGTGCGGATTATTCGCTCTCTATCTCTTACCAATTCATGATGAATACCTCTAGTTTATAAGAAGTTATCGGGCATTTATTTTTCATTATTGATCACCGGATTTCACTATCGCTATTTGAAACTCACTATATATTATTAACATTTAATAAATGTTTAGCAATTTATGAAATATATATTAACTATGATTGCCCAAGTAATTATCCATCAAAGTTGTAGTTTAACCGTTAGCAATATTTTGTTTAGGTAAAATGCGTTTTTAAGTCTTTCAATTTTCAGTTAAATTTGGCTATAATTCTTATATTTTAAAAAGAATGATTTTAATTATCATATTTTTATAATTAGTCATTTTACCTCTCATCATTTGTAATTTATATATATATAAATTAGGATAGCTATTTTAAACAATATTGTTTTAATTATTTTCTTCAATAATGATGTTTTTTTTTATAACTTTCGATCTATCATTTTATTGTCTTTAGTTTTAACATTTTATAAAATAATTATCAATAATTAAATTTTTTCTATATAAATTAAAATAATTATTTTAAATAAATACTTTAAGTTATTTTTTTAATAGAGAGAATGTTTAGGTACTTTTATTTTTGGATTTACTATTTTTAATATTTTAATTATAAATTAAATTTATATAATTTTTAATTTTATTAAAAATTGAAAATAACATTAGATTGCAATATAAATTTAAAATATAATTTATATGTTAAAAAAAATATGAATTTTAATTATAATATAATTTACTAAAAAAGTTATTATAAATTGTTATATAAAATAAATATTTTGTGCAATATACATGTTAAAATGCTAATTAGTTCTATAAAAATTAAAAAAGAAAAAATTTTAATAATTTTAATAAATACAAATACAAAAATTATTGTTTTTAAAGTATAAGAACAAACCAATTTTACTGAAATAAGAATTTAAAACACAATTTACGCTATTATGTTCTAGGTATGTTTTGGTAATATATCAAATTCCTTAATGGCGAATCTGTTTTGAAATCCCGTCATTCTGTTCAAACATGGTATAACAGCTCAATTTACCATTTACTACTACAATGAAGAAATCAAAACAAATCCAACAACCTGAAACCAAATCAAATAATTTGGACTAGACACATTCGGTTTACTAATCCATCCGTTTGGTTTGAGACTTCCAAAGGTGAACCTTACCATTATTCCCCATTATTGACACAGTAAGCATATGAATTGAAATTATATTCTAAGCATTTGACAAAATAATACATGAAATGTAGCTAATTTTACAGTAATCCAACGCTTTCTTTTATTCCCTTGGTTAAACAATGCAATTGCCAATGCTACCAAAAGAATGAACAGAAAAATGCGAATAATTTACTTCCTATTTATATTGGCAGGAAAAAAAATAAGCCGATAGATGATCATATGCAATCATGCAACTTTATCCTGAGTTATGCTACAACATATTCATATGTCTGTATGATTCAAAATCTAGATAGCTTGCTGATGCTGGTCCATGAAAGCCATACATATCCATTACTTTATCATCTGAAGGCAATACAGAGCCTTCACGTCCCTTGAATACCTCCAGAGGTGAAGCCCAAGGAGCTGGAGTAGAAGGGTTTGAGCTAGAAGCGTCTTGGTTGATGCCAAGTGCAGTTGGGTTCTGTGGCGAATTCCCAGCAGTCCTTCTGTTTGACGAGCTAGGTGTCGTCAAAGAAATGGACACCGATTGTTGCTGCTGCTGCAGTTGTTGCTGGTTCTTCATGGGTGACTTTGGCCTAAGAGCCTCTATATCAGGAGTAGTCACCACCAGATGAGGTGCCTCCGGAGGTGGATTTCTTCCCCCACCTCCCTGCCAAACTTTCCCATCTTTGTCAGCAAAACCTTTCACATATGCCTGAATTTATCCAAATCCAATCAATGTGGTTAATCAGTCAGGGGAACACAGACAATCAACATCAAATAACGGAGATAATATTGAGTACAAACTCTGTTGGATTGGAGCCAACAGATTGTATATCCAACCAAGGTATAATAAAATCTTAAACGCTGATTGAAATAAAGTCAGGTTAAGAAAAAGAGTAATGATATATTCTCCGATCCAGTATATATCATCGTAGCACACGAAAAAGAACATTTCTCTGAAAAAAAAACATTATTACTAAACTTCTATCAGACAAAGAGTGTTTGGTCAGAAAGGAGGCTAGAAGAGTGTTTAAAGTACGAGCTTAAGCTTAATGGATAATATCTAACAACAAAAATAACTTTGTTAAGTTTATTAAAAAAGAACTCAGTTATTGGCTACTAGACTGGTTAATTTAATGAATATTAGTTGAACCTTCCCGATCTTATGTCATAATAGTACAACTCCACCAGTGCCCACAGAAGGCTGATAAAGTGGAATAAAAATTTCCAATAATTTAATTTAATTAGAACCTTAATTTTTCCTCAACTCTTTCATATTTGGTGCATGATAAACATCGTTCTGAGTAAGGATAAGCTTTCTGACATGCACCTCAGCCACTGAACCAATGTTTTCTCGATGGGTTAGAGTCACCACCCAAAATGATCCAATTAAAAATTTAGGACTAACTACTCGAATATATTTTCTAGAATTTAGTCTGATAGGAAAACTGTTCTCAGAACACATTCTTCTAACATCCTACAATGCCAAATTTACTCAACTTCTAAAGAAAGAAAGATGCATGAAAGTAATGTATTAACATAAATTAAAGAAGGGAGACAGGAAGAATCAACTTAGATGTCATGTAGGGTATACTTATATACTAGCATTTCAAATTTCTTACCTCTTTATTAAAATTTGAAGATGACAATTCTTTACCAACAGTAAGCCAACCAGATCGGATATTGTGGTCTTCACCAAATAGTTCTAGTCTCCTCCTTCCAAGGGCAAAGTGCTCAATAATCCTATACATATCTTCAGGCTTTTGTGTTGAACCTGCAACATATGAGCAAGAATTTCAAGAGACGCACATTTTATTCTTCGTACAAAAACACAGCAATTTTAAAGCAGCTATAAGAAACCAAGCATTTTATCTTAAACATCTTTTACACGATTTTGGTTATCCAGTTTAAGGGTGCATTCAGAAGAAGCTTATTTACAAGCTATTTGGGCTTATCTTATGACATAAGCCCCTTGTAAGTGTTTGGAAGAGCTTGTGAAAATAGCTTACAGACTGTCCATAAGCTGCTTTCAACTTTTTTCAATAAGCTCTCCAAGATATCTTATGAAAATAGTTTAACCCTATTTTCTCCTTGATTAGAAACAACTTATGTATAAGTACTTATATGATAAGCACTTATTCAGTAAGTACTTATTTATGTCGTTTTCCCAAACACTTTAAATATTTAACCTCTCAATTTATTTCCAAATCCAATGTCAAGTTATGCAACCTAGCCAAGAGTGAAGACGTGGTGGCCCTGGTCTATCTGAAGCATAAAAAACGGATTAATGATAAAAGTGACTGGGAAAGAAACAAAAAATACACTTGCTTGAGGTGACCTATCTATTTAATTTCTGCTGGGAAAATACCTATTAAGGTCTACATTCAGAAACAGCAGCAGGAGAATCAGGAGGAATTGAATGACTCATGTAATATATCACATGTTATTAAGGGGAATTGAGTGATTTATATAAGGAAATAATTGAATGATTTATGTAAGGCAATAAAAGGGAATCAGGGGAGGAAGTTCCCCCATATAGCTATAACAAAGGAGTTAGGAAGAATAAAAAAAGGCAGGAAAAGAGTAGAAGTCAGTAAGGGAGAGTGAAGGGTCTTTTGAAGATCCTGTGTTACCTTTTATTTCTGTAACACTGCTTTTCTGGTACTGCCATCTATTGGTACCACAATTAATTGAAGAATGACACGGTAAAATCACCCCAGTTCAGGGTGTTCTGATCCGGTTTTTAACAACCAGTATTAGAGCTCCCAATCTTAGGAGCTGTGAATTGGTATGGACAAGGATGAAAACAAGGGTGGAGGTGATTGAAAGTGGGCTCGAACAATAGAAGGAAGAGAAAGAGGTGACGTGGAAAAAAAGAAAGGAGTTGCAGCATTTGATCTGGGAATTGCCGCGAAGGAGAAATCCCAATAACCATAGGGATGAAACAGAAGGTGAGGAAGGAAGGAGTTTCAATGGACAGAGTGGTGATCAAGTAATAGAACAGTCAGGAAGGAGATTCAATATTCCCATGTTCTCAGGTGAAGACGCATATGTCTGGATTAACAAGGTCGAAAGGAATTTCTACCTGAATTCCATGGGGGAAAGAGAACGGTTGCAAGCTGTGATGTTTGGCAATGGAGGGGCGTGCTTTATACTGGTTTCAATGGTGGCAGACCTATGCCACCAAAATCTGTCACCTACTTGAAGTTATAGTTGAAATGGCAGTTAATCATATTTGTTATCAATTTTTGTGCCAAGGCTCCGTTCTAGAATATTTATTTTATTGCTTCCCAGCTTAAAAGAAAAGGTGATACAATATTGCCTAAGATGGTTTTGCCACGTGATGAGAAGACCAAAAGAACCCCCAGTAATGAGTTGAGCAAACAGAGGATATTGCCCAATGAACAGTTGAAAACTTGGTTTTTGACAATGTTGTTTCTCATCAATATAGTAAATCCCCGCCTAGTGAGAAGGATTTTTTGTCACCTATTTCATTGTTTTTGTAGCTTATACTTATTCATCTTTAGATTAAACATCAACAATAACAATAACAAAAGCCTTATCCTACTAAACGAGGAGAATAAATATTAACCCCCCAAAAGAGACGAGCAGATGTATGTGTGCGTGCACGGACAGATAGTAAATTCATGTATGAAGATATTAAGATTACTAACCATAAGGAGGTTCTTCAGCGATAATGACGTCAGTGTCAATATTGGCATGAATTATATGGCCATCGGTACTTCGACGAACAGTTCCTTTTATGCCCATCAAGCAGTGTTCCTTCAACATAAAAAAACGAAACAGTTTAAGGAAGACTATTATTATATTTACTTAATATCAAAATAACTATATTTAAATATGCATAAATGTTGAAATGAACCTGTGCATGTACATGAGACAAATTTTAACTAACCTTTGAATGTTGAAATAAAGTATGTGAATCATGCCGCAGTCCTGGAGTTGCATTACTTTTGTTTGTCTTTACCCAACATATATCTTCACACCTACGAAATCCCCACTATAGAAACCCAGTCCCACCCCCATAAAGAGAAAAGCAGTTAAAGATAGAGATTAAGCTACAGAAGACAAAAATAGGATATGATAAGAACCATAACGAACAATTGAAGCTAAATCACATATGAAATTTCAATATTCAGATAGTGTACCTTCTTTAGACATTGACGACCTTGTTCAAGTCCTACACCGTCACCCACCCAAAGGAAGATGAAAGAGGGCGTATCTGCTATAGCCTAACAAAAGGAGCAAAACAAATCAGATATCTAATTCAAAAGATAACAATATTATGCACTTATTATACAAGAAACCAAAAGGAAGACAGCATTATATTATATAGTAATATAAAACACAAACTAATATATACAACTAACTTTTAAAGTGGCTCTGATGGGGATAGATCATTATATGATGAGAACCACAAGAAAAAATGCAATTTACTAGGTTAGCAAAAGCTTCGATACCACACATACCCTTGCCACTTTACCATTTTTAATCTTATCCTTTATTGTCGCATAGGGTACTAAAAATAATTAAAAATTAGCCCAACCAGTTTACTCTTAGTCATAAAGGCTTTCATTTGCATTTGAAACCTAGGCATGATGGAAATGCTTAGACTGAAACAAGTCTAACAAAATAATGGGTTGCACAAACAGAATTATAGCTTACCTCAATCTTGAGATTCATTATTTCTTCAAATGTCCAGTACTCCATGTGGTCAGCAACGCCAGGGGCCCGGTGCACATACTCCTCCCATGGGGGATCTACAAGAATGACATCAAACTTTGTTCCAAAGAAGTCAGGAGACAGTTCAAACTCTTTCAGATCACTCTTATAATACATGGGAGCAGTTGCAGATTTTTCCACAATCTCATCCTTTTTCTGTATAAGCTCTCGAAGCTTAGGGTAGTCCTCTACAACATTTGTGAGCTCAAGCTCCCTAATGAAATTCTGTGGCCGTAGACCAGTGTCAACAAAGTTTTGAGAATAATCATTCTGTTCACCTCTGGAAGGAGCTTTACCAAGAGTTCCACTACTTTTAGGAGGAGCCCATCCCCCTGGAGTTTTATCTGGTGGAGCTCCTCGAGCCATTGATCCTGTAGGATTAAAACCAGGAGTAGAAATGCTTGGGGGAATTCCCCTTCCAGGACCTGATTGGTTATAATACATTGCAGGATTTGGTGGGTTCCCTATATTAGCAGCATTAAATCTTGGACCTGAAGGACCTGGGGGAACAGGAGACACTGCAGGTGGAACACCTATTATATTCATATCAACACCTCGAGCTCCAGCCCAAACAGCTGGGTTAAATGGTGAAATGAAGACTCCAGGGGAAATTGGTGGACCAGGAGCAGGTGACATCCCATGTGAAAGAGGCTGCATTGGCCCAGGAGGAGGCATCCCAAGAGGTCCATAGGGTGATCCCATCATTGGCAGTGGTAATCCAACCTGCTGATTGTCCCTCCCAGTAGGCCTAATCCTTCCTCCTCTACCAACCCTGTTCCCCTTTATTCCTTGTGGACCAGCTCTGTTAAAGGATCCAGACTCCAGGTTTCCATATTGAGGTTGTGAACCACCACTACTGGAACTTTGGCCACCAGTATTGCGAGCAGATACAACACCTTTTTGACCTCTTCCTCTTCCCCCATAAAAATCATATTCATCGTCAGCATATCTCTCCTTCAGATCTTCACCAGGTGTCCCAGAACCAGATAAATCACTCTTCCTTGCTCTTTCTTCCTGATGATATGCCCATTCTTCATCATTAGTACCTGATTTAGCATTGTACTGCTGATGAGCTTCAGTTCTCTTGGGCTGGTTGGACATAGATTCTGATTTCCCATAGTCATAAAACTTGGTCTGGATCTCTATCACATCATAATTGTCATTCGAAATCCCAAACTTAGTGGATGTTTTAACAGCTTCCCCCCTGCTAACATCTTTTCGACCACTAAACCGTCCATGAGGCCTTTCGTTGTCCATTCTCTCATAACCATGTCTTGGCAACTCCCATTCTCTGTTGTCATCAAAAGCACTCTCCTCATTTTTTGAATCTTTGTCAGCATTACTCAGCTGCCTCCTCTTCCAACTTTCTTTAGAACTCTCCCGATCCTTCCTCCTGTCATTCCAAGTATCATCTTTGCCTTTGGATCTATCATCCTTATGGCCATCACTTTCCTGCTCCTTCCTTTTAAAGCTGCCACTCCTTTCGTAATCCATGTCAGAGATTTCCGAATCCTGGTGGCGTTTTCCACTCCTCTCAGGAGTCCTTGACCTGTTCGAGTTCCCAGCTTCCCTAGTAGTCTTATCCCTAATCCGTACATGTCCATCCTCCTCTGCATTAACCGATCTATCCCAGGTTTCAGCCCCATCAAAACCAGCAGGAGTCCTATGGTGCCTGGGCTTCTCAAGGCGGTCCTCACGACCAACATCCACAGAATCTGACTTGCCCTTACTCTTCCCTCTCTCAGACTCCCCTCTTCTATCCTCCTTACTATTAGACTTGACAACCCTATCAGCAGCACCAGAGGCCTTACTCTCCCCATGCTCGCTCCTAGCAGATCCACTCCTCTCCCTATCCCTAGAACCATCACGCTTACCACTCCTGAAATCCCCCTTCTCATCCTGCGCCCTCCTAACACTAGGAGCATCAACCTCATCCCACTTCCTCCTGGAACTCTTGGCCTGCTCAGAGGACCCATGGCCGCCCTTCTCCCGGCCACCACCACCACCACCACCACCATCCTCTTTAGCAGCCACACTGGTGCCGTGAAAATCGGCCTCATCACCACCACCGCGTTTCCTGGCGATCTTATCATCCAATTCGCCATCCTCGTACCAACTGCTCAACTTCTCGAGCGTGCTCTCCTCCTGCCTTTTCTTGACGCCCTGCTTGGAGCGCGAATCGTAATCGTCGGAATCAGTTCGGTTGGAACGCTTCCTCCTCGCGCTTCCGTCGGAACCCTCGCCATCGTCGCCGTTGTTGCCGAACTTTCTAGACCTCTCCTTCCTCTTATCGCCAAACTCCCAATCCTCGTCGTCCCTATCGCGTTTAGAGTAACCGCGACCACTGTCGCTAGAATCCATTCCAAACTACCAAAATCTAGCCTCAATGTGATTCTCTACAACTTGTACCGATACCGAGGCCGCACCAATTCGCCCAAACCACTCGCTCTGCTCTGAGGGGACTTTTTTTAATATTTATAATTTGTGTGAGCAAATAAATGAAATACAAGTCAGTTTTTTTTGTGAACAAAATTGAGATGGGAAAAGCGAGGGGCTTACCGGGGCGGCCAAGGGGAATGCTGTGTCTTCACAGTGGGTGCCCAGTAGAGAGGGAAAATAACAAGAGGGGTTTTTAAGGTCTCTTTATCATCAAATAATTTTAATATTTTATCCTAATATCTTTGTTGCATCAACTTTTATCTTATATCTTCATTTACTATATTTTCTCTATTTTTTATATAAAAAAAAAAGTTTGATAACATGTAATATAAAATTTATATTCAGTATATTATTTTTTAACATGTAAATTTAAAATATATTATTAATCTAAATAATAAAAATTAAATATTTGAATAATAATTATTTAATATTTATATTTTTATGTATTTTTTATAATTTAAAAATGTAATTGTATAAATAAAATAATAATTTTATATAATTTAGTTAAATTTGTAATTTTTATAATTTATAAAAATTAATTTTTAATTTTTAAAATGTATACAAAATTTTAATAAAACAATTTAAACATAATTTATATTATATTATATATATATATATCAAATATTAAATAAAATTAAAATTAAAATTTATCGTACTATTATGTTATGTTATATTGTTATTTTATCTTTTTTTAGTCTTATATTTTCTGCTTACCACCCCTCACCAAAGACAAATCAAACCAATGAGTCAATGACAAATTATTTGGGCCGGGCCTAGCACCCTAAGCTTACGACAGTACCGGACCTTTGCATTAAGAGCATGGGATTTGGAAATACTTCCCGTACTGGCACTACTATCTTTTTTCATATCACTTCTTTTTGCACCCATATTTTATTATTTCGGATTTTATTTGATTTTTTTATTTTTAAATATTTTCTTTTTTTAACAATGAATTTTTGGAGCATATGTTTGGTATATGATGAGCAATTCTACTCACGTCACGTAAAATTATTATAGATTATCTTTTTTAGTATCAATATAATTACATACTTGAAATAAACTATTAATTAAGCTGAAATAATATCATAGTTAATTTATATATGTTTAGATAATAGATAAATATTTTGGATATGTATTTTCTAAATGTATTTAATAATTTTGAAAGAAAAAAGTGGAAATTATTTATTTATAATTTATTCATTTTGTTTATATAATTTAAATTTAGGGGATAATTAAAAGATATTCATTTTATCTTTACTTGTTTTTTAAGTATCTATGAGATAAATTAGAAATATTCATTGTTGTAGATAGTGATTAATCTTTATTGAAAAGCGTAAGCTCACTTCACAATAAATATTTTCTTTTTAAATTAATTTTTTTATATTCAAGATCAAGTTTAAACTTATGTTATTTTAGTTAAAAAAATATAAATAATTACTACTTATTGTCAACTAACATTGATTAAAACAGTATTTATCGTAATGTGAAATCATTTATTCAAGTTAGAATGGAAAGAAAAAAAAATTACTCTCTTATTTTTGTTAATTTTTAAGTTTGATCTACAATAATGTACAATAAGAAACAAACTATGGATTATACAAAAGGTTATATGAATCATGCATTCTAATTCTTAAAATTTTAAAAATCATTAGATAGTTGCTTTTTAATTTTTTTTAGATGTTTATATAAAAGATTCATTATATAATTAGGAAGACGTTTCAAATACTACATAAGTTATTAGTCATCCAGTTTTATATAATTCATTTGATATTTCCATATCCGAGAATCAATAAATTACAAAATTTTTCACAAGCACAAATTTCACTTTTTATAGATCAAAAAATTATTTCATAAAATAATCTATTTTTTTGGGTTTATTAATTTTATAATAAAAAGTATTTGAAAGAAAAATAATTTATTTTAATTTGATGGTGCTAACAAAATCGACATTAGGTTGTGTTAGCAAAATGTTGCCGGGAGATGTTATTTACATCTTTATACTTTTTGTATTGCAAACCTTTTTTTTTTTTGTTGTATTTTTTTATATAGAAATACCTTTTACAGAAACTAATTTTCGTCAAATTAGCACACCCTTTACCCCCTGCTTGCAACAAAATTTTGAACCTCTGCCATTCATTGCATGCCTCACTGATCCAAAATTTTTAAGTTGCAAGAGGGCAATATTCATATAATTTAGTATTTTAGTTTGCATATTATATATGATATATTTTATTTTATATAATTAAAATTCAAGTAATGAATAATATTTAAATATTAAAATTATATTATAATTAAGATTCATAATAAATAAATACATTTAAATATATGAATTATATTTTAGGTTTAAAGTAAATAATTTTAATTTTAATATAAAATTATTTTTTACTAATGAAATTTTATTTAAAAAAACTTGAAATTTAATTTTAAAAAATAAAAATAAAAGAGAGTAGATTGAAAAGGTAGACAATTAAAAAATTAAAGTATACATATAAGGACAGGGGTGGTCCCATATCCATTTGTATCAATTTTAAGTTAAAAAATATCTAATCCGAAAATTAAAAAACCTGCACTTCTGGTTTTAAATGTAATTTTGATTGTATTGGATGATTCATTTGTCTCTGACATCAATCATTTAATTTCCTAATCTTCTATATGTAAATTAGAATAATTATATTAGTTAAGAGGGTTTATAGTAGTAATTCTTCAACAAGAATGTTTTGAGATGTTTTTCTATAATATTTTTTAATATAAATTATCCATAATTAAAAATAACATTATATCTTAATATAAATTATTTATTATAAATCTAAAATATAATTTATATATTCAAAATATTTATTTATTACGAATTTTAATTATAATATAATTTATATATTTAAATATATCTATTTATTATAAATTTTAATTATATAAAATAAATATTTATTTTATACAATACACATATTAAAATACTAGTATATATATAAATTAGATAATTAATTTTAACAAGAAAATTTGTAGGAGATCATTCATCAAGAAGAGTTTTTTAAATTAAAATTTCCAATATAGTTATAATAAAAAAATAACTTATTAAATTACTTTAATATTCTTAAACTAATTTAACATTTAGCCTAAAAACTAGTTTAATTACAATTAACGATATGATAAAATTTCAATTAAAATCAACATAAGTAAGCTTGAATAAAGAAATAGTAATTAAAACAAATAAACCTACTAAAAATGGGTGCAGTCATGTTAAAGTAATTTTACAATAATAAAAAAAAATAATATATATATATATATATATATATAAATATTAAAGAAAAATGTATATTTAAATATTTATTTATGTATTGAATTGGTGAAAAACGCAAGACTTATTCTGTAGATTTTAGTAATAACTCTGCTAATCATTTTTCAAATGATATTATTTACTGTTGAAAGTTTATGTTTTCTCAATATAAAATTTTAAAACAATCATTTTAACTATTTATTTATTCTAAAGGTTCTACAATGTTATTATAATTTCATTTACTTTAGAATTAGATTAAACAATTTCATATTTATAAAAACTAAGCATATATAATAAAAAAGAGTCACAGAACTGTTCAATTTTGCCAGGATTCATAACAATTTGCAACCCAGTTTATTTTACATTATTTTATTCTAGAAATCATTTTTATTACCTAATCAGCATAGCATAGAGATATTAAATTTTTTCCAACTCTTGGTTCCAATACAACAAAATAGAAAAAAAAAAAAAGTTCGTCCAAGAGTATTGATATTTCACAATTTTCAGCTAGATGATTGATAATTAAAATATTGAATTTTGCTGTCTTCACCATAATATGATTGCAGAAATTTCAAATTGCAGAAGATTGAGACTAGTGTTTACAAAATTAGACCCCATCCAAAATATATAAAAACTTTCCTTTGTAAAAGATATTGAAACAGTGAAACTAAATTCACAGAGCTAAAAAAAAAAAAAAAAAAAAAATTATTTGTAAAAAATATCAAAACAATGAAACTAAATGCAAAATTCTCAAAAAGGAAAACTCTATCTAAATGCTGAGCTTTCCTTTGTAAAAAATATCAAAACATTGAAACTAAATGCAGAGTTCTCCAAAAGGAAAACTCTTCCAAAAATAGGCGTATGCCGCTTTGAGTTGCGAATACACGGTATTCTTTAGTAAAAGGCGAAAGAATAGTTCGCTTTGTACTCACAACACGGCTCCGTGAATAAGATTGAAAGAAACTTAAAATTTTATATTGTAAGCAGCTTACTTTCACTCGGTGAGTTGTTCGATGTGGACCTTTGTCAGAAGTCAGAAGTATAGAAATGACCATACTCCATCCTTCACCCTCTCTTCTGTAATTCGTAACATCTGCATAGTCAATGGTCTTACTCCTTAATGCAATAAGAATACTTGATCTTTCATCTCACTTACATCTTCCTTTGCAGTCTTTTTAGATCTCAAAACCTCAAAGAAAATCAGGAAAAAGAAACCTGACCTTGGTTGAAGCTTTGCTTCTGCAGAAAAAGACAAAGAAATGTGCCTAATTTACAAGTCTACAAAATCAATGCTTTTCACCCTGCTAATCCTTGCATTTTTTTCATTGAAAAGATCATCATTATCTTTGTCTTTCTGCCGTCAGAAATTCGACAACAGCAAAACAAAGATGTTTTCAATGATTTTAATACCGAAATCATAGGTTTGTCAATAAGAAGTGCTTTTCTAGAGTTTCTGGACGATTATTGGGTATTTCGAAGTTGTTTTTTTTTAGGATCTTAAGGTTGTCCATTGTTCTAATGGCAGAGTTATAAGGCATTCTAAGTGCTTTAGAAGTTGCGTCACAGAGTGACTCCATGGAGAATGAAGAACTTGGAGCTGCATGTTTTGGGAGTAGCTCTCTCACTTGTGTGTATTCTTTGTGTTGAGACCATCGATCCTCCTTCAACTCAAAAGTTAGTTTTGTTCTTATAAACTTCTAATTAAAATTGTGTGAAAGATATTTTTTTAAGACTAACTTAGTATTTTGATCTTATTTATATTATTTAATTTAATTTGATATTTTAGTTTTAACAAAAATATTCAATGTTATATTTATGTCCAAATTGACATTAATAATATTAACAAAATTAAATGAAAAGACATCATTAAACATTTTAGAAATAAAAGGGTCAAGCTGAATAATAATAAATAAGTGTTTTTATTTATCTTAATTGTTCTAGATAAAACTAAAATAATAATAATAAAAATTTAAAAAAAAACTCCTACTTTTTTTATCAATTTCTAAATGAGTCGAGATTTTTTAAGTTAATAAATCAGATTATTTTTAATAAGATTAATTGAACTAATTGGTTGAATTTGATTTTTAAAATAATAATTAAATAATTATAAAAATAAACTTCATTTTATATATATATATAAAAGAACCATTTTATGGCAATACACGTCACTGATTTAATAAAGTGTATGTCCATAGAAAATAATAATTTATTTTTGTTTGAAATATCATTGTAAAATAATTTAATTATTTTATCAATTCACATCTATATCTATAGTTTATGGTATATATATTTAAGAAGAATTTTATGGCAAGTTTAGACAAAGGTCACGTTCTCACCCAAAAAAACTTTTTCCCATTTACTTACTAATTTTATAAAGTTTTCACCATCAAATCTATTGGGCATTTATTTTTATACTACTTTTGTTAATACAAATTTTTTTTCTTCACTCTACTTATATAAATATATAAAAAATAATAATTTATTTTTATTTAAAATATCATTGTAAAATAATTAAATTATTTTATCAATTTACATTTCAAAATTACATTAAAACTTAAATTTAATGTAATATATTTAATTATTTTAGTATCTAATTGAATAGGAAAGTCATTTAAAATTATTTATTCTTTACGATATTAAAATTTACATTTTAATTATATTTAATATTAAATTAATTAAAAGAATTTTATATTCATTGTAGAGTGTATATTTTACAAGTAAATATTTTATAATTAATTTAAATAATTTTTTATTAAATATAAAATTATTTTTTGTTATTAAATATATTAATTGTACCAGTTGGTCCTCAGTCCTACTGGACAGTCGAGTCCACTCCGCCCAATCGAGTCTATTTCCTCTCGACAATCAAGTCCACACTTAAGGGCAGCCGAGTTCACTCCACCCAACCGAGTCCACTCCGTCAATCGAGTCCATTCCCTCCCAACTAGTCAAGTCACTCTCGCCCAGCCAGGCCACTCTCGGCCTGTCCGACAAAGGTTGTACAACAACTTGTACCTCCCTCTAGCAAAGGTGGATTGAAACTGATATGTCAAGGGACAAGGCCTGAAACATGTCGTTTTACCCTTAACATGTCCCTAGTACTTCTTGTCATGTTGTCCAATACTTTCGAAAGCTAGGGGACAAATCCTAAAAGGAGAGAGAAAATAACTAAGGTATATATGTATCTGAGGGTCCATAAACCCCCAAGCAAAAATCAAAGACTTGTGAGCGGTCGGTCCATAGATCCCCCGGTAAAAATCAAAGACCTTGCGAGTGACTAGTGCATAGACACCCTCAGGCAAAACGAGGACCCTAGCCCAAACTCACCTTCCCACTTCGAAGAGAGCCACCAAACAAAAATCAACTCAATAGAATAACTAAGCTCACCTAGCCGCCAAGAAAAGGAGTTGAACATGAGACAACTTAGACCAAAATACCCTTCGACCAAACTCGCTATTGAATGCTTCTCGGCCAATCAAACCTATCATGACCAACTCACAAATTCAAAGTATCTGTCGCTCCACTTGGCACTTGGAAGGTTGTGTACCGGTCGGTCCTCAAAATCCATCCCGGACAATCGGGTCCCTCCCCGCCTGCCAAGTCCATCCCGGACAATTGAGTCCCTTTCCTGTCGAGTCCTATCCTGATTGGACATCCAATTCAAAGTGTCTATCACTCCACTCGGTACCTGGGGAATGTGTATCAGTCAGCTCTCAGCCCTACCAGACAGTCGAGTTCATACATAGGGCAGCCGAGTCTACTCTTTCCCGGCAGCTGAGTCCACACTCGGGGTAGCCGAGTCCACTCCGCCCAACCGAGTCCATTCCCTCCTGGCCTGTCGAGTCCATCTCAACTAGTCGAGCTACTCTTGACCAGCTAAACCATTCTTGACCAGCCGAACCACTCTCGGCCTATCCGACAAAGGTTGTACAATGACTTGTACCTCCATTTGGCAAAGACAAATTGTAATCGATTGTCAAGGGGCAAAGCCTGAAACATATCGTTTTACCCCTAACATGTCCCTGACGCTTTGTGTCATGTTATCCAATACCTTAGAAAGTTAAGGGACAAATTTTAAGAGGAGAGAGAAAATAACTAAGGTATATATATATCTTTGAGAGTCCATGAAGAAAAAGGTGACTGATTTTGTATTCTAATTATATATTAGAACATTAATAATGACCTATATAATATGGTAGTAATATTTACATAATATTGAAATGATAAATTTATTTAAAAGTTAATGAATATTTATATTGTGTAAAATTAATATAAAACTTGGGTGTTTATTTTCATTATATAATACAAAATATATAATATTCTAATAATTGAAATAAATGGTAAATTATTTTATTAAAAATTTTAAAAATATAAAATAAGATTATTAAACCCATGTACCATAATAACACATATTATATTAAATAATTATTTATTTTAAAATATGTAATTAAATTAACATATTTTATTTTATATTTAATTTAATTTTATATTATATTAATTTGAATGTACTTACGACATATAATATAAACTATTATCATTATAATTCGTAAATAGAAAAATAAATAAAAGATATGAAAAAATACCATCTTAGAAAACATAAAAATTAGTTTATTTTTTTTTAAAGAGTTGAATGTAATACTAAATACCTATAATAAATCACCTTACATAAATATAAATGGACTATTAAAGATGAAACTCATAATTTATTTTATGTAATATCTTGTTTCAATAATTTTCTATTTGCATCTAATTTAATTATTTTTATATTTTTAAATTAGTCAAAATATTGTATATTATAAAATTTGTTTTTACATTATAGTTTAATTATTTTATCATTTCACATTTCAAGTTTAAACTATAAAATTCTCATAATTTTGTAAATATTTTAAATAAAATAAAAATATGTGAGTTTATAAATATCCCGTGTACTATACACGTTTAACACTATATATATATATATCACGAAAGAATATAAGAAAATATTATGTAGATAAAGAAATTTTCAATTTTTCATAATTGTAGAAAATAGCAAATTGATTAGATAGATTACTTTTTAATTATTTTCTTCTATTTTTAAAACATGCAATTTAAGTATTTGATTTTAAAAAATATTGAATATTAATTTTTAAAAATATTGAAGGTTCTCTTCTATTCAATTTGACAATAGCTAGGTTAATAAGATGAAAGATAATATTAAATATATTTTTAAAAAAATTTAGAAAAATAAAAAAATTTAATATTGTATTATTTTATCTTATAAATTTTGTAGTTCAAGACAAAATATCACTCACGCACTTTTATCTCTTGATTTTAAGTTAACCACTTTAGAGTGCATCGTTTTATAGTTTAATTCATTGTATCACCGAGTGGAACTTTCCTTTTCCTTCCAAGTTTCAACTCAATCGCTTTTGTTTTTTAATTGACTTCTAATTCTTGCTGGAATTTGATGGTATAGTCTTGTTTCTTCTCCAAGTTTTATGTGCATTTTTAGATTTTTGTACTTCCAAAGGACAAATGAACTAATGTGCCTTTTAATTTGTGTAAAAAATATTTCTTTCTCTATAATACATTATATGTGAATAACTGAGTATATTAATTTAATATTATATTAATAATATATGATAGTTTTGTATGTAATGTAATTTTTCATATTGATAGGTGTAAATTTTCATATCATGCAATTTAATATGCTACTAATAAATCAATTAATTTATAATTATTTTTATGCATGAAAACAACACAAACTTAATTTTTAAGCATGAAGTATAATTTAAATGTTATGGCATTATTTTTGTCTGATATATTATAATAAAATTTAGAATATATTATGTAACTATTATCATTAAACCATTATTTAAAAAATAGTAAATTAAAAATATGAAATGTTTGATAACTAAAAATCAAAATTTACTTTATTAAATTGCAGAAAATTAACACTAGGATCAGAAAAGTATAACAACAAATTTTGAAAAGACGGAAAAAATTATTGGCCAATGTTGCTTACCTCATTAGAGAGACACTGGATGATAAAACACTTTCTAATTTTAAGAGACACTGGATGATAAAACACTTTCTAATTTTAAGAGACACTGGATGATAAAACACTTTCTAATTTTAAATATAAAAATCATCATAACGTTCAAACTAATTGCAGAACTTGACAAAAAAGACACTACCAATAACCATCACATGCCAATGGAAGTTGCTAATACACAAAACTCTAGTGAAGTTGTATTCACGACACCACTCCGTGATTGATTTTCATAGAAATTTTGGACTTTATACTATAAGCGGCTCGCTTTCATTCAGTATGCTGCTCGATGTGGACCTTCGTGAGAAGTCAGAAGCATTCTTCATCCTTCAGTCTCTTCTGTCATTCGTAGCATCACCATAGTCGATGGTCCTATTCATCAAAGCAATAGGAATACTTGATCTTTCATCTTATCTTTTCCCTGAAAGTATTTCTTAATCTCAAAATTTCAAAGCAAATCAGGAAGAAAAACTTCACCTTCAATGAAGCTTTGCTTCTTCATAAGGAGACAAAAAATGTGCCGGATTTACTAGCCTGCTAGTCTTTGCATATTATTTGATTGAAAAGAACCAATATTTTTTATTTTTTTAATCTGATTTAATAACTATGGCTGAGACAGATTGCCAGCATTAGTTATTGTAAGACATCCTTATTTGTTTCACCTCTCATGTTGGTGAATAATATGAGAATCCTCAATCCTTACCATGGAAGTGATTTTTTGGAGTCTTTAGACGTTCATAGGGTAAGTGCTTTAGATGTTGCTTGGCAGGAGAATGTGATTCGGTAGTAGCTATCATGATGTGCGAATGTGAACCAACACGATCATATTGGAGCTTCATTCAGCATATCCATAGGTGGCGAACGAGGAACTTGGAGCTGTGTTTCTCACATGTATCTCAAGAAGGAAATTTAGTAGCAGACTGCACCTGCATGTTGTATCTGATCCCTCCTTGGTTGTGTTCTTTTTATTCTTCACCATGTTTTCAGAGTAGCTATCCCACATACCCCGTGTGTGTTCTTTGTGTTGGGAGCATTGCCCTGTTCTTTACATGCTGAATGAAAAGTGTGTACTGATCATTTTTTAAATGTTATTATATTATATTATTTACATTATAATGTTCTAAATAAAGTGCGTTTTTATCAGTCAGTATAAAAGTTTAAAACATTATAATTTAAACTTGATATATATCGCTAGATGAATTCTTTATTCTAAAGGATATTAACCCCTTTATTTTAGAAATAGATTAAACAATTTTGATTTCTCATATTTATCAAAATAAAAGCACATATAATAAAAATAAATCACACTACTTTTATCAGATATAGAACAGTTGGCAAACCAGAGTTCATATGACACAATTTTATATTAGAAATAATTTTATTACCCAATCTGTCACTGCATAGAGATTTATTAAGTCATCTCCAACTTAGTCATCCAATACATCAATATCGAATAAAAGAAAAGCATCTGCAAGACTAAAAAACAATTTTGATATTTTCCAATTTTCAGGTTCGATAACTAAAATAATGAAAAATAAATTGGAAAATAACTAAGTATTTTTGTCTTCACCATTCTAATCAGACGCCAGAGCTAGACTATGTGCTGTACGTAATTGAAAGATAGCAAGATTACAGCGCAAAATGGACCAAGCGGATTTGTTAGACCACTGGCCATAATTTTGCTAGGAACACAAATAAAAACATATATGACTTTGAGAATTTGACTCGAGTGAAGGTGGAAGATGTGCAAGATTATGTAGAACCTACTAACTTATCAACTTCAGTGTCTTTTCCACCCCATAGCCGCATGCGTTCAGATGTTTGTTCCACCTACAATAGAGAAGAGTTAAATGACTAAAAGGAACTACAATCACTGAATTCATTCAAGCAAATTATAAAACAGGGGAAAGACTAAGGATAAGAAAGAAAAGGCAAGTCTGTAGCTTTGTATTTCAAAACTTATCAATATAAAGATGTAACGCAGGGAACACCCTCCATCACGTAGCAATTTGCTTTTGGTTTTCGGGCAATAAAATTAGTATCAGCTGCGCTAAAAATTTCAATATTTGCCCCTCTAATATTGCAAAAAAGTTATTGTGAATGCAGAGTATCTCTTTTCTGTAGTACTGGAAGTAAAATGCCTATAAAAGTTTCAGAGAGAGAAGCATTGCTTACCTCATTCTTCCAATTGGTTTTGTAAAGTATCAATAAGAGCAGCATGGTCTGGAGAAAAATTCCACATATCATACCACCCCAAAGTCCCTAAATGGGGAAACAAATTTCAGAATCATTAGGAAGAGTTGTCTTTTCTCTCTCTCCTTTCATTTAGCAATTCCATTTTTATCAATAAAACTGTAAATGAGTCTTTTTCTACAGACATTATCAAAAACAGATATTTAAACAGGTATCAGCATACACATATACATTTTCATTCAACAGCAAACAATAGTACAGCAACAAGCAAGTTTGTTATTTTCCTTTAATTTTTGCAGATCTAAATTGAGAAAAGTCAACAGTTTTCACTAAATTTATGAATTTTATCAAAGGAGGTTTTGATGGAAATACAAATAGAGTAGTGGCATATTACCTCAACTCCCATATTTGCTTTATAACCAAGAAGAAACCCCAGTGGAAGCCCAAATAAGTAATAACAACCTATGTTGATGTAGGCCACCAGGGCCTGCCACCCTCCTCCAACAGCAACACCTGTAAGAAGGATTTCAAAATTGTTAATAGCATAAGATAAAGAGAAATGTTTTTTCCTCCGAATTATCTTCTACGCGATAGATGATGACAATTTCTACTGCATCGAAAGATTACTCAGCGGATTGGGTCGGAGGATATAATATTACTCTAAGATAAAGGGGATGATTTATTACCATTCATAAAGTAGACAAGGAAAATGGTAATCATTCATACCTGAAATCACTGGTTGAACACTGTTTAGAATCATTGTCACAGCAAGGAGGAATCCCAGTTTCCCAACGGCCTGATGCAAAACCTTACTGCTTGTAAAAATGATGGCATAATAGTCTTTAGTCACCAAAATAAGAACCATGAAAAGGACTCCCAAGAGAAGCGATTGAAAGACTGTCACATAGACAGAGTACTTGGCAGCTCTTGGATGTCCAAGTCCAAGTTCATTGGAAACTCTGACACTGAAAATAAGAAAAACAGAAACGTGAACCACAGAGAAAAACCTCCATCGCAACCAACCAATACTAATAGTGTGAAGTTGCTATTCTTATTTAGCAGAGTAGACAGACTAGAATCAGACTCAGAACTAGGGCCTTAGCATCTAGGTACCTTGGAAATCATTAATCAAAAAATGGGATAGTCATTAATCAACACATGACATTACTTTTGCTTGCATACCTGATAGCTGCATTTACTCCAACGAAGATCATGCTTTCCCACCCATTGATATTCATGCTATAAAACATCATTGAATGTATTAGCAAAAGGTTACAAGATATCCATGATTTGAATAATTAAATACAAATGTAAAACTACAAGGTTGTGTGAATTCAAAGTATATGCAATGCATCCAACAAAATCACTATCATATTTCCTAGTTTTAAATTTGACCCTACTCTGACTCTCTCACTTTACACATAATCTTAGTTGCAAGGAATAACATGAAGAGAAATGATTTAAGATTTCTTATTTCACTTAAACCATTTCCTTCCATTTATATCTATGCAAAGTGCAGCACACATATGCCACTTCAATTAACTGACTTTTTTTGCTTGTGTATGGGAAGAAAGTATGATCTTACCATATAGAGATGGAATCAACAGCAATCACTGCATTATCAAGGTGGCCAGCAAGAACTATGAGACTCATCATATACCAAATTTCAAGGCAAAGCATTACAGCTGATGCAAGAGAGAGCCTAACAAAGGCCCAAATATCCTTAAAAGCCAACCATGACAATCCATTCCATCCTTCCTTACACCAGAACACAACATAAACAAGTTGAGCCACTGTAATCCCCCAACTTGTAATATCAAATGCCAAAGCTGCACCAGTTAAGCCTAAATCTAAAACATAAATTAAGAGCCAGAGCATCCCAATGTGCAGAATTAAAGCCACTAACCCAATCCATGCAATGGCGTTAACCTTACTCTGAGCTTGAAGGAACTTTTGCGTTGGAAAATTGAACGGAAGTGAAAGAAATTGTGGAATTACTAAAACGGAGAAACTCCCAGCAAGATCAGCTATATCTTTCTGTTGACCAAGAAGCTTTAAAATTGGAGCAGAAAACATGTATATTGGCAAGAGGAAAATACTGGTCACGAATAAAATCACCCACGAGCGTTGCATATAAACACCAAGCATATTAATCTGCCCAGCTCCGTAAGCTTGACCACACAGCGTCTCAGTTGCACTCCCCATTCCAAGCTACAGGTTCCATGCAGTACCGTTAGATTTTGTTCTTGGAAAACATTATATTAACAAGTGCAATTACTACAATTTGGTTTCTATTGTACAAGCAAGTTTTCCAGTAATATCCTTTGAGATATATACACAGCACAGAGCCCCCTTTTCCTGCTTATATTATAAAGAAAATCAAAACCATTAAAATTCAAAAAACTAGTAAAGCGAATCAACATTCAATTAAGGACGGTGAGAACAAAGGAAACGCCCTCCTATATTTAGCTAGAACCAAATAAATTCAATAAGATTAAGATAAAGAAATAATTTAGACGTGGTTCATTAAATACTTCTACGTATGTTTGGATTAGTATCTCTGACGTAGGTTGAGCTTAAACTTAAAATCCATGTCTTTATATGGCTTCAAACCAAGGTTTTAAAAAAGGGTATGTGATCATCCGTCAAGATTTTTAGTGAGTCTATTACATTTGTTTGTAATTTTATATAATATCAAGAAACACAATGAAACATCAAACACATGTGTGATATTTTTTTATTTAAAATTGAAGTTTCAATCTGACATACTGAGTTTTAATTATCGAGGAGATGGAACTTTATTTTTAATAAGAGAATAAGAATTAAAAAAATTTGTCCTTAAAATGATAGAAAACGTTTGCCTAGTTTTATAGACAAAAACAGAGAAAATAAAAAACAGCACAAAAATTATTTGAAATTTAACAACAATCTCTGGCAACGAGTGTTACTCAAGGATATCACGTAGCAAAACAACATAAATATATATATGTGTGTATGTATACGTTCATTGACGTAGATTCATTGAAATATTTTTGAGAGGGTAGAGGAGAACTAACCATGAAACCAAAAGCGAAAGTGCCAATGACAGAGTTGATGAGAGAAATAGCAGAGAGCTCGATGTCGCCGAGGTGTCCAATGAAGATGTTGGTGATGGAGTTGACACCGTATTGGCACCATATGTTGAAAACAATGGGCAACGCAATCTGCCATATTCTCTTCGATTCAATCCAGAAGACCTTCTTCGCCTCCTTCAGCCCCCTCACCGCCACGTAGTCCCCGTCCTCCGTCACCAACACCTCCCCCACGCCTTCCAGCAGGGAACCGTCCATTTCAATCACCTTACACGTGTACGCCTCTGCTTGATCCTTCCTTCCTTTGAATCCGCACCACACCCACCGTTAGTTGCATATACACAGACTATCACGAAACAATGAATCCCTCTCACGCTCTTATATCCTGCATGCACAATTCAGGTAAGGGTAATGCATTTTTCTTTTCTTCAGTTTATATCGGAACGTACACGTACTATTATTCTTTTTTTAATATGATGATCAACGTAACATTAATTCTGTTATTTTTAACCTACGCCTCGTTTCAGCTTTAGGAATGAAAATGAGAACTAGGTTGGTTACCCTGTAACTGTGACACGTGATTGATAATTAGGTGATACGGTAGCTGTGACACGTACTTTAAAATATCGCATTGTCCTCCTATTAACTTTCGCCGGAAATTGAGATTGTTGAGTTTTTTTAAGCCTATCGTTTTTTAGAATTTCATACTAGTTTATTAAATTCTTGTAATTTGTACAAAAAAAATTATCTGAAAATAATACATTGTTCAAAAGTCCGATATTTATTTTTTATGATAAATTCTAGGGTGAATGAATGGTATTTCGATTTAACACAAAAAGAGCCTCTAAATTAAAAAGTAATAATAATTAAAGAAAACTTACATCAGCTACCTGCACACTTTTTATATTTTTTTAACATATTTTTTTGTTGGTTAAAATTTATGTAAATTTCATTAATTTAAAAATGGAATTCACATTTTTTATTAGAGTCTATATGAAATTTACTCAATAAAAAAGATTGTGCCAGAAAGAGCGATAAAATTGAATTTTTAGTATGTCTCTACATTTACTTTATTAATGGAAGTAGAAATGTGTAATTTGCGAGGTTAGGACTGTGTTGCTAGTAAAAAAGAATTGTAGTTCCTTTTTTCTTCTTGAATTCTTTTCTTCTTTTATAATCTAAAAAATAAAGAAATAGAATACAAAACCTTATTTTACTTTAATGATCAAACTCTTGTATTCGATATTTTTATCCTTCAACAAACTATATAATTGGCCATATTCAGGTGGACATGATATGCGTGGCGGATTAATCTACCTCGTTATTTGTATTTAGTTATTTACCGATAATGGAATGCGAAGTGTGTGTAAGTGATGTTGTGTATGTGGCAAGGGGTTGATAGCAATGGATTATGCATTCATCGTTCATGTGGTTTTTCTTGAAACTCACCATATTTTTTTCAGTTTTACTAATCATTTCTTAAAAGTATTTGTTGAAAAAATGTTTACAAAATTAAATAAAATCAAACATATAAAACTTTGACATTTCAAGAAAAATATTATCATTTTTATTCTTCGATTATTTTTATTCATCCTATACTAACAGGTTAACGTTAGTAGGACATTTATTTAATAAAAAATTGTTAATAAAGACAATATATGATATTCGTAAAAACAACCTATATTATTAGTGTATCAAATGTTGAGATAATGCTTAATTATTAGTGTAGATTCATCATGTTTATAATAATTATTTAATGTTTATTAGACGAATTATACCATACCATCCAAGACAATTTTATTATTTGACATTGTTTTTTCAATTAGTATGAATGAGACTCTTAACATATATGCAATCTCCTACGTGAGCGAACATGTGCTCGGTTCTAACAAAACCATGGGGCACGAGTCATGACAATTAACTAGGACTTGTTTTTTTGTTGCAAAGAGGTGAGGCAAGGTGAGTTCTAGGAATTTACCATAATATGAGTTAGGGAGATCTCTAGATTTAACGAGATTATCAATTAACAAAATTTTTACTTCAATAATAAAATTCGAACTCTTATATTTTAAATATAAGTTTAGTTCTTATCGGCACCAACTAAATCAACATTTATTAGAATTATTTATTTTCGTACCTGGGCATTTTGACCCCTCATTCACCAAAAACAAAACCTAAACTAAATCAACATTTATTAGAATTATTTATTTTCGTACCTGGGCATTTTGACCCCTCATTCACCAAAAACAAAACCTAAACTAAATCAACATTTATTAGAATTATTTATTTTCGTAGCTTGGCATTTTGACCCCTCATTCACCAAAAACAAAACCTAAACATTTATACAGGAATAATAGGTACTTTACCAAAACTTTAGGATACTTCAAGCTACATTTTTTTTATATCCGCGTAGTATTCGCAGGAGTATTGATTTTAATTTTAAGGCAAAAATACTCAATATTTTTGTCAAAAAAATATAAAATAAAAAATTGGGTGGTGCAGAGATCAAACCAAGGATATAAATAGTTGCATCCCTTTTTTAATATAAAAGAAGGTCTGGTTTTTCTAACCCCCTGTGAATTCAAGTTACTCACAGACCCGTTCACGCTTTAAACTGTCCTTAGGGCCATAGCTGAGCTACACCGAAACTCGAAAGTGTTGATCCAAAGAAATCCTAACCTATTTTTGTTACAATACAAATATCCAAAGAAATATGTTTGTTACAATACAAATATCCAAAGAAATATGTTTGTTACAAGATACAAATATCCAAAGAAATATGTTTGTTACAATACAAATATCCAAAGAAATATGTTTGTTACAATACAAATATGCAAGAAAGAAATATACAAAAACAGAAAAAAAACAAAAAAAAAATCATCTCGTTAAAAATACCAAAAAAACATGCTTGTATACAAAATTACTTAATTGTCATTAACTTCTGCCATATCCACTCTTTCTATATAATCGATTAAAAAAATCATTATATATATATAACCGTTATTTTTGAAAGAGATAAAATGATAATTTTATTTAACATATAATTTATTTTTTAAAAAACTAAACAATATTACAGTATTTTTTATTAAATTATTTAAATTTCACTCAATTTTTACTTATTTTTCTCTTTATTTATTTTTTCATTCTATTCTATTTCCATCGTCTCAGTCCAGCCCATTGTAAATGATCCAAAGGTGAAGCTATCTCATTGACCCAAAAAATATAATAAATAACTACGTTCTCAGGGACGCTTCTACTTTTTACACTTAAAGCACGTCCGTTTCCTTCTTTTATTTCTATCAAATTTTATTCATATATACAATTTTGGTTTTATCATTCTAAAATTTAATTTCTAAAAAAGTGTATAAGATTTTAATATTTTTAGAATTCAATATCTAGAAATAATTTCAAAAATTAAAAATTGAAAGTATTTTTACTTCTAGAAATTAAACTTGAAAAGTGTTAAAATTTTACACAAGTATGAAACTAAATTATGAATGTGTGTAAAATTTTAACACTTTTAAAAATTAAATTTTGGAAGCGCATATATGTGTACCATTGCATTTATTAGTGGGAATCATAAAATCTCGAACGCCTAATTCTAAAGTCATACTCAAATACAATCTTACTCGTGCCATTTTTATTAATGTAAACAAAAATGTTCGTCCTATGACTAACTTTTTTTTAGTAATTAAATAATAATGTGATGAAATAACCTAATTTTTGTAATTATAAATTTGAAAGATTCAATATTACAAAGAAAAGGATAAGTATTCATTTGTCTTAAAGAGTGAGTCTCATTAAATTTACTTCATTTAATAATTTGTTCTCTATATATATATATATAATCGTGTATTAATTGTTAATATTTAAACTAAAAATTATAATTAAGTCATCGCATGAATAAACCATTGGCACTGTAATTTTTTTTATAATTTAATACCTTTACAAATTCTCACTTAGCCTTTTGCATAAGTAATTTATTCCTAACCTATGACTTAGGAACTTGGGTATATATACCATGCTACAACTGCCATCTAAAAATAGTTTTTAGATATGTTTTTCAAGGGAAAAAATCAGGTAGATATAAATTCACACACACATATATAGATTAGATAAAATTTTATAATTTTCTTTTTAAACATTAGTTAGCAGTTTTTTAACGGTAAATACCTAATTGGACATTTTTAAATTATAAGATCTTTTCTTATCTTTAAAAAAATATAAAAAACTTATAGTTGATAGTATAAATAATTTAGGATTTAATTTTTTATTTTGATATGAAATCATAAATAGAGTTACTATTTTATCTCGTAAGACTGATTTAATAGGAGATTCTTAACCAATAAAATATTGTACATCTATTTATTTATTTATCTATCTATCTATTTTTGTGGATAATTATTAAAATGTGAAAAAAAATATTGAACACATGGGATTTGTCATTATAATAATATTAAAAAAATTATTATTAAGGTCCTTTGGTATAATTTATTTTTTATGCTTTGTTTTTTATGAGTATTTTTTTTTATCAAAATCAATTTTATTCAAAATATTATGGAGCATTAAACATGATGACAAATTTTTTAATAAAATTTTAAATTTTGATTAACTGTATTGTAAAAAATTAATCTTTTTCAGTGGTCTCAACTTTTTTTTTGAGTGTTTTTTAGTTTAAGTTTTAAATTTTTTATAAATTAAAATTAGTTTCAATTTTAATTCATAATTTTTTTTATTTTTCTAGTTCTAAAACCTCGTGAAGTTAATTTGTAATTTTGTAATTTTTTTTTAAAAATGTCTATTAAAAAAATGTGATTATCTTCACATGAGAATGTAACAAGATGATTGACTTGGTTTAGACAAAAAAATCTCAAATTTCATTCAAGCTTATGAAATGATATTTAAGCCTAATGAAAGTCTAATTTGTACAAGTCTTTCTAATTTAAGCCTATATCAAATTATGGTCAGATTGAGTTGGAAATGTTTAAATTTAATTCATGTTCAAAATTAAAAATTCAAGCCCTACATTTTATCCTGATGAATTTAGATTGTGCCAGTCACAAACTCAATTTGGGTCAAACAAAAACAAAAAGTCTTATATTCAACTCATCTTCTATGACAAAGTATAAGTTAGATGAAAGTTTCGTTTGCACGAAATTTTTTAGATCAAGTTTAAATTAGACTAAAAAGTTTAGATATAATTTGTATTCAAAATTTAATGTTCAAGCCCAACATTGAATCAACTTGGTTTAAGTTAGTTTGGTTGTGGGCTTAATGTGAGTTGCAAGATACACCAAGTTAAGACGAAATACTATATTCAATTTAGATTTATAAAATGAGACTCAATCTCATATTCAATTCATATTAAAAAAAATTATAATGTCAATATAAATATAAAAAATAAATAATTATTTTGGATTTTTAATTGGGAAATAACAATAAAAATACAGGAGAAAATTCTCCAAATTTTTAAAATTCTTGTATTGAAAAATTAGTTTAAATAATTTTTTGTCTCCAAAATTATGAATCATTGTATTTTTTATTCATAAACATTGAAATTATAACATGTCAATAATTTTTTTAAATTTATTTACTTTTTTAACATTAATTAAAATTTTCTATATTAAAATATACAATGTTAATAAATGTAAAAAAATAAAAAAAATCTTTTTAGACTGGGTTAAAGAAATCAATATAAAAAATTCAATTTTTTTCATTATTTCAAGTTTTATATATGAAAAATTAGTTTGAACATAATTTTTTCAAAATTATGAATTTTTGTGTTAATTTATTTTCAATGTATCCTGATAAGTGTGTTTAATAGTGTTGGGCATCTTATATTTATTTCTTTTGACTATTTCTTCTTCGGTGTTTAATATTACTTAGGCAAACTGTTACTGGTTATTTTTTTTGTCTCACTTCTAGTAGAAATTATAGCATGGTTCACAAGTCTATCATTATATTGTTGAGGGTACTTTTTAGCATGTTCCATATTAGTTTTCTGTTCTTATTTTGTATTAGTAGTAATGAGACCATTGTTCTTATGACGAAGACACATGCTACAGTTTAGTCCAAAATCATATGGTTACTCTTTCTTTTGTTTTTTTGTTTTAGCTGTAATTCATAGAGTAGACAATTCTCTGTCCTAGCCCTTAGCTGTGTTTCTCTGTTTTGCTTGGCCAGAGATTAGAAAAATGGGCATTTTTACTTTTTTTTAAGACTGTTTAAGGCATAAAGCATGAAGACATGGGTCATAGTTATGTCACAAAAATTTATTACTAATCAGTCCCAAACATATGAAGGACCTTCAATGAGGTTAGGGGAAGTGATTTTGACTTCACAATATTCCTCCCTTAGACAAATATTATCAAATGAAAAATAAAGAACTATTTAAATAATGTCTTGACAATATTGGTTAAAAAATGTATATACATTTATTAAAAAAAAGAAAAAGAACACATGATTAATTCTACCAAAGATTGAACATGTGAGCTAGACTTTTGAAACTTGCAATATAAGGTGACACTTTCGGATCCAGAGTAACATTTAAAATCTGATCATATCAGCTTTAGTTACTAAAATGGTGGATAGTTCAACATTCAATCAAATTCAAATACATATTAACAAAAATAATTTTATTTTAATATAGTCATTTTTATATATTAATTATCTTTTAATAACTTAAAAATGTCTTTCAAAGTAATTATTACTGTGATGGAATGGTATGCAATTCTAGGTCCCTGTTAGTAGATGTTACAGACTTCAGACATTTCAATTAGAGACTACATCAATAGTGGCATTAAAAAAGGATTTTTAGTTGAAGGTTGACTAGCAACATATGTCAATTGTTTTTGCATTTGAAGCAATTCTCAAAGTCAATCATCTTCTAAAAAAAAAAGTTAGATAATGGTTACCAAATGAATTTCTGATTATATTTTTTCGCTAATTCTTCGTATTTATTCACTATCAACCGAAATCACAGTCAATAGCCATGGAAAGCCAAGAAAAGTTAATAACCTTATTTTGTCCTCTGCAAGCATGACAAATCTGAATTTCCTAGGCTCTATGTCTGAAATTACCAATAGCTTTTATGGTTAGTGTAGTTAATCACGTTGAGGGTTTTGAGTTTTGACGTTCTACGCTGAGTTTCCTCTTTGGCTACGCGGCTTCGTGATTCATGCCACGCGCTTGCTTCTTTCCACGTGTCACACTTCCTTCACATTTATTAACCGGTACCGCTACGCGGCTGGCTAGAGTTGCGAATTTGGGGAAAAGTTTATCCAATTAATCCAAATAAAATATATATTTGATTTTTAAACAATTATCTTTTCTCTTAAATAATTTTTAAGGTAATAAAAAAAAATTATATAAATAGTTCTTCAAATATTAAAAATTATCCTACATAACTTTTGTAAGTATTGATTTTTTTTTTCAAGTTAATCTTCAAACGGTAATAAAATATATTAACATAAAATTTTTTGATGAGATTTTACTATTTTACATATTATTTATATAATTTTATAACTTGATTATTAATGAGAAAGAGTAACATTTGAGAGATGAAATTAAACTTTTACTTTCATTAATCCACATAAATGTTATATATATAATTTGTATTAAAAAGTATTATTATAGTAAAAGTACGAAAGTTTTAGAATACATAATTGAGATTATATATTTTATTTTCATGATAACATAATAAAAAAATTAAATTTTTAAAAATCATTATTACAAAAGGTGTTAGAATTTAAATATATATAAGTAAAAAATTTTAGATAGAAATTTACGTGCTGAGTAATATATGAGTGATATATATATATATATATATATATATATATATATATATATATATATATATATATATATATATATATATATATATATATATATATATATATATATATATATATATATATATATATATATATATAATTTTGAAATTTAGAATTCGACGTAATATTAAGTGTATTTGTATGGTAAGTTGGAGAAATTATTATATGGTATGCAATCTACATGTGTCCATGATTTTCACATGACACAGGGTCTTTCAATTTATAAGAAAGAGATACTAAAATCTCAGTACTTGTCATTAAATGTGGTTGAAATATAGATATACTGTGATTTTCAACCATTCAATAATTAATTAGTAATTTTGAAATTGAATCTTAAATATATAATTATATTAAATATTTATAAAAAAATTTGTTGCTCATAAATCTCATCTAATTAGAATATAATTATTTCTAGTAAAAATATTGTGTCATTTTTAAAATAAAATATTATATATATAAATAAATAAAAGCCTACTCGTCATATATTGACCTTATACAACTTTATTGATCTATAAATTTTCTTTATTTATAAAGATTAGTATTTTTTTTTTACGTATCTCCAAGAAAAAATAAAAATAAAATAAACTATATATCAATGATATAAAGTAAATTTATATTATAATTTAATAACAAATTATTGTATACAAAAATTATTAATTTTTATAATAATTATCTTATAATTTATACTTATAATAATATATAATTAGATAATAATATAAATTTTTTTCATACATTACTAAACTTAAAAAAAAAAGTGTACACTCATGTAAAAAGGTTTGATAAAACGGATACTGTTGAGAAATAGCAGGAGTTTAAATTTCTTGTTGAAATTCCAACATATATAATTAAACATCGAAGACGTGGATGCAAGCATGTCATTTTCTGATAAGTGATAACGCATGGCATGGCCTTATCACAAATTCATGTTTAACCGGAGGATATAGACCAATCTTGCATGAAAGTAGTGCTGAAGAACATGGAGAAATTATAACTCCTAAAATAAAATTAAAAATATAGAATAAAAAAATTAATATTTAAAATGAAAAATAAAATCACAATTCTTTCACATGTATATAATACTATTATAATATGTTCATAATTTTTTATTAATTTCTTAGACCATAAAAAGATATAAAGATAATATAACAACAACAATATATAAATTAATTAAAACTTAAGACTTGAGGTATACTGACCAAATTTCTCACCCTTAAACCAACTCTAAAGTTAATTTATTTTATTTCAATCAATAAAAAAAAAATCACCTGCTATTAACTTCGACTTTGTGTATACTAATTAAAATTTTCACTCTTAAATAGACTCTAATGTTAATTTATTTTTATCGTAACTTTCAATTAATAAAAAAATAAAATAAAATACAATTATTTGGAATTAATTACTTCGATGGATTCTTTTAATATTTTTAAATATATATTTTATGTTTTGTTTATAAAAATTTTCTTTTTTCTAGTTTGATATTGACATAAAAAGTGAAAATAAGATATAAATGACATCTTTTTTTTATTACTTTTAAATTCATTTAAAAGTAAAGTTAATACATATTATGATTTTATAATTATTAATAAAATTGAAAACTCAAATACAGTCTTATTTTTTTTCTCTAAGCTAGCATTATTTATTTTTCTTTTTATGAATATTTTGTTTGTTATCAACCTATTTTATTTTATTGTTTTATTTATTTGAAGGTAATAAAAATAATTTAATATTTTTAATTAATTTCTTATTATATTTTTTTTATGAAGAGCTTCTTATTAGATTATGTTAAATAAGATGAATGATTTTTTATTATATTCCCCTCTTTTCATAGTTGAAGAAATATAATAAAAAAAATCTAAGAAAGTATTATAATAAGATCATATATACATTTTTGCTTCTAGTACAAATTTTTCTGTAACAAATTTAACACAATACACAATTACGTAGATGGAAGGAAGAATCGTGGATTTTCTTTTATATTTTAAACAATATATGCTTTTTATTAGTTGGGGGTAAAAATAAAGTATTAGATATTGCTGAAGCAAGAATTTCTCAAGAACATGTTCCAATTCAGACATCTATTTTTATTTTTATAATTAATTATATTGAATAATCACTAGTACAGATGAAATACGAATATATGATGAAGGGAACATGTACTGCATATATTATCGAAGTACCATTCATCCAATTCCATAATTTTGCTTGTAGCAGTACCTCCTCCATGTCCAAGATACTGCCTTCACTATAAAATTAATTAAGCACAATTATAAACCCAAAGGAACCAATATATTAATGAAACTTAGGACAATAAGTCCATGTCGTCTCCCATTGACCATGGATGGATAGGATTGGGACCATAAGACAGTATTTTAATTTTTGGGGATCAACTAATACCACTTTATGGCCTTTTCACAAAAGTAATATATTTTAATGTTTTAATTTCCATTTTACCTAGCTTTGAAAGTTCGTTTCTTAAATGTTATTTTCCTTTTCTTTGCATTGGAAAGTTGATTTCTCCCTAATGGACATTTCAATATTTTGAAGTTCACGGTGACAAAGGTTTCTTTTTCTTTTTCAAACTAACTTCTCAACATGTTTATTTATTTTTACTCGACATGTTGTTATTTTAAAATAAAATAATTTTTAAAAAATATATTTAACTTTAGTTAAGATAAGTTTAACTTTAAAATTAAATCAATGGTACATAAGTACTTTTTGTAAATCTTATATTATATTGTACGTAATTAAATGCTGGAGCACGTACTAACCATGTTCATTCTTGGTCCACGAATATTAACAATGTTCAATGTAAAATTATATGTTTTCTTATATAGCCAATGAACATACTATGCAATAAAAAATATTTATGATCCAATTATTTGAGTTAGAGTACAATGTATTATAAAGAACTAAAATGAATCACGAAACATATTAAATGCTAATTAAGTGGCTTGGGAGAAATAAGAAAAAAGAAAAAATATATATAAATATTTACTAGTATTTTAGACTTTTTTCTACATCACATTGCAATAAACCAGAAACAGTAGCAAACATGAGACCGTCAAAATTAGTGACAGATTGTGGACAAACTGACACAAACCAGCAGTTTTTAAATTATAATTTATTTTATAAGTAAAATATATTTTTTATCCCTTTAAAATATATTAATTTTTCAAAAAAAATTATTTATTTTTATTTTTTCAAAATATGAAAGTTACTTTTTTTAAGATATAAAAATTGTCAACAAGTTTCTTACCTTACAAAGTATTTTTTTTTTTTCTTAATAAATATTGATTAATCAATATGAATAGTTGTTGCTTAAAAAAACCTTTTTATCATGAACAATCTTTCCTCTCCCTTCCCCTTCCCCTCCCTCCTCCCTCCCAATGGCGATTGTGTAGTGACTTGTGGTTGCTGCTCTCCATCCTATGTCTAAGCTTGCAATGTCCTTCCTTTCCATTACCTCTTTTGGTAGTTGTTAATTGTTAGTTGTAAGTTTTTGGCAGCTTATGACAACTTAGTGGTTTGGGACAGTTTGAGCTTTAATGGTGGTGCCTTGCGATAAATCTAGTGATTTAGGGTGGTTTGAGCTATGGTGGTCGCGACTCTGGTGGGTTTGGAAAAAGAAGAAGAAACACGTGTTAGCTATCACAATGTTTTATTTCTGCATATTAATGTGACTTATGTAACTATTAAGCTATTACAATTAAATGTCAGTCCTTTTATTATCCCAATCATATTAGTGTTAACTTTACTAACTATAACCTTGAATTTGTCGCTTTACTAATGCTGAAGTATCCATTAGTAATGACTTTTGGCCGTTCTTTTTTAAAAAAATTTGCTTCATTGTCATTTTTTATTGTTGTATATTTACTTGAATTTCAAATCTATATTATTTTAATTGATTCGTCATTGTTTAGAGATTGATTTTTTTAAGAGGAAAAATAGCAAAATGATCCCAAAATCTACATAAATATAAGCATAAATAAATTTACTAATATTTAGAAAAGAACGTATGATTTTCTCTAATTTTAAAATTTTATATATATTAATTGGATATGTCTTGCATCGGTTAAAGCTAATATTCTCTTGACCAGTAAAACTATTGAACGTCTATAAATATTAAATTAGTACGTGTGTGTTCGTGCGATGCACGAATCAAATGTTCAGTTTAATATAAAAGAATTTTTCGCCAAATGTTCATTCGTTGAAAATGTTCAGCGGCACTTACAAAAAGTACGAGATATTGAAGGAAGAGCATTACAGAAACGTACAACACATAAACATACTGGGTTTAATTGATGTTGGAGGGATCTCCATTGCTTGGAGGGGTTTAACGAATGATGAAGTGTTATAATTTTCAAAAATAATCATAACAAGCTATCTCAATAATCATAAATAAATTAAATAATTATTTTTATTTTTTTATCTTAGTAGATAAAAATAAATAAACTTAATTTCACATAGTCAAATAAATAACAAAAATTAAATATATAAAAAATATAAATAAAAAATTTAAAATTTAAAATTTAAAATCAAACATAATTATTAATCTAATCATAAATATTAAATATTTTAAAATTGATTAACTAAATAACAACTAAATATGAAATTAAAATTCTTACAAATTAATTTTTTTAAAATTATATTTAATAAAAATCGTCAGGGAGACCTGCAAGGGCACGAAGAAATCCATTAAAACAATAGATTAAACACAGGCCTAATACATTTACATGTTAAATGAATTACATATTTTATAACCATTAACTGGCCGAAGGTGAATTATACGGGTCACTCGCCTATCTTAGCACATATGCCCAATTCCAATAAAGGGTTGTGAGCTGTCAGCTGAACGTGTAAAATATATAGAAGAAACAAAGAAAAAGTGAAAAATTAGAAATAAAATTTTGTTATAATTTTTGTTCTAAAAATTTAATGTTCTGTCGTTTTGTTAGTGATTGTGCCTAACATTTCACGTTCAGGTATGTACCCCACTCAAAATTACTTTCTTCTCTTCGGGGGAAGGGGATTGACAATGATGGGACCATTTGTTTGGAGACCATGTGCATATAGGATTTATTATTATTATACAGATTGTTGTTTATTAACCATCACGCACAAACATATTAAGAGTAACATGTATATATCAAGAATCTATTATTAAGACTCAGAATTTTGTCATAAACAGTTTAAGTTTAAGTTTAAAGGACATAAATTATGAATCTTTAAAAAATGTACCTAACTTTTTAAATTTTTACATAATTTTTTTTAATGTTTACGTGAAATTAAACTTTATGATTTATTTATCTTATCAATTATATCTATAAATAACTTAAAATTATTTTATACTTTATTAGTGTATTAAAGTGGTGTAAAATATATATAAAAAACAAAAACACTTTGACTGTATATTTATTATTATACTTGTTTAATTTTGGAAAAAAATTGACACCAATAATAATTTAATAGTGTAATTTATATAATTTTATAATGACACAATTTGATCTCTTTCTTAACAAAACTAGTTAGAAGTTATAAAGTTAGTCGAAAATTCGAAAGCTAATTGAAAGCTTAAAAATTAATTAATATATAAAAGTTGTTAAGCTAGTTCATTGAATTATAGATATTTATTAAAATTATATGTTGGATTAGTTGATAAATATAAAATAATATAAATAAATATATTTATATAATATTTTTTTATTTTTTTGTTTTAGGTTAATTAATATAATGATTAAAATATTTTGAAGTGTCTATACATAATGAAATATTGTACCAAAAAATATACTCAAGTATAATATTAAAAATAATAGAATAAATAATGTAATGATGAAAATAAATGGTATAATATAAAAATATTAAAAAACATAAAAATAAAATAAACATGTAATATATCTTAATCTTCAAATATAATAATAATTAAATAAACAGTATAATGATTAAAATAAATAATATAATATTAAAATATAAAAAAAATAATAAAATAAAATAATAATGTTATCATTATATTATGTAATAAAAAAATAAAAATAATAAAATTTTTTCTTACTAAAAAAGAGAAAAAATAATAAAATTATATGTCATGAGTGAAAGAGGAACAACAAAAAATAATAAAACCATGCCTTATATAAAAAATAATAATAAAAAGATAAATTTAATAAATATTTTAAAAACAAAAAATGAATAATATAAAAGTTAGAAACTAGTTTCCTAAAAAAATTGGTACTTAAAATAGTATTTGGAACAATGCTATGAGTTTTTAAAAAAAAGTTTTGTGACTAAATACAGTTAATATCGTGAAACAAGTTTTTCCAACTAATAGAAATTAGAAGCTAATAACGTGTCTAACATAATATTTATTGGGGGAACGTGTACAAATTAATTAGTTGTCAAATTTCAAGTTATATTTTTAATAAATTTTTAAAAGTTCTATAATTTATTCATATTATTGTTAAATCATTTGATATCATACCAGTGATAATATATGTTATATTTTAAATATTTTAGACATTTATAAACATGCAATGTAATAATAAATTTTTTATTAAATTTAATTAAATAACATATTATAAATTAAAACAATTAAATGGTGCAGTGAAGAATTTATTAGTTCTTAAGTAATATATTAAATTTCACAAAATTGATTTACTTCATGATCAAAACTTTATATGCAATAGTTGGGTTGATAAAAAAAATAGTACGTGGGACAAGATAAATATTTATTTTGTATAATTAAAATTTATAATGAATAATGATTTTAAATATATAAATTATATATACATAAAAATTGTAATAAATTAATATTTTTAACATATAAATTATTTTTTTTAGATTTATAATAAATGCATTATATTGTGAAATAAGGTTATTTTTAATTATTTTTAATTTTTAAAAATTAAATTAAATTTAAAAACAAAACAAAGATAATAAACTAAAAGAGATGGAAAGTTAAAAAAAAAATCTCTTGTTCTTATTAAATAAAAACCTCCTAATAATACTATGGTCAAATAATAATTTTTAAACTGTTCTTACTAAAATTTGATAGAGAGAATTATAAAAGGTATGATTATTTTAAAATTAACCATGTGTCCATATATCTTATCCATGTCCAAGGAGTTGTCTAAGTGTATATTAAAATCAACCAATAATAATTATTGAATTAAAATTAAAAATAATAAATTATTAATATTAAAATATAATTATAAAAACATCTTATAAGAAAATTATTATCGTTATCCATTATCTTCATTGTTCCTATTGAGGTGGCCGTTAAATAATGCCTCTGACAGCAGCAACATTGGTGAATATAAAAGTGGTTGCAATAGTAGTTATAATATAAATGAGATGATGGTAGCAAAAATGACAATAATAATCTCATTACAAATGTTTATAATTAAATTTTAGTCTTAATTAATTATTATTTTTGATTTTGATATAAAATTAATATTTTTCATTATAAGAATTTTTTATTTAAAAATCATATACATATACAAGGTTGGATCCATTAACATTAAGTATTAAAGTTAGTCAAATTATACATTCAATAACCTTTGTAGAATGTAAATTTAACTGATCCAACAATTTAATTAGATATTCTTATTAATTATATTAAATATACAATTTTTCATAAAATTTTAAAATATTTAGTATTTTATCATATTACTTTATTTTAACATATAATATGATATTTAAAATATATGTAAATATTTATTGTTAAATAATATATCTAAAAAAGTTTAAATTATATAAAATTTTACATATTTATATATAAAAAACAACATCAAATTTAACAGTTAAATTGATTAAATTTATATTTTTAAAAAATTATTAAAAATATAATTTGGCAAATTTTTATCATTGTACCGATAGATTGTGGCATATATATATATATATATACACGCGCAATGTATATAAGTAAACATTAGTTATAAACTTATGTACCTACGAATATTTAATTCTTTTAAAATTTGGTATTTGGTATGTATCACTTTTTTGTTATGAATATTGAATATTATCAATTTATATTTCTTTGGATTGAATTTTTTATTAATATATTTTACATAATTATTATGTTATCAAACAATTTATATTCGCATTATCATTTAAGTATTTATTTACCCAAAAAACCGTTAGCCACATTAATAATTTCTGACGGTAAAAGATTAGTAATGGTGGAAAAAAAATATTTTAAGAGTGTTTTTAAATACTAAAAAAAATAGATAAATTATAAAGAGTTTTAATCGCTTTATGCTAACACTACATTGCCGTTCAATTTACTGTTGAAATGCTTTTTAAGCTAATTATTATAAAAGTATAACTTACCCAAGATGTAATTAAATAGTATTATAAAATTATTTTATACTATTTTTGTACATAATTTATTTTTTCAATTATAAAAACCAAAATGTATATTTAAACCATGAGAGGTTTCATGTGGTGGGCATGTACCTGTGATGGAACCTAGCAGCAAGCGCAAGTTGAAATTAATTGGTAGGGACGAATTAGGCTGTGGCCTCGTGGGGTCGCATTTACCTTTATTGACCATCCAAACCCTTTTTGGACAAAGCAAAACCCTTGAAACGTGGCCTACGATATATAATAGATAATAGTAATGGATATTTATCACAGCCATAAGTTTAATCACCTGTATAGTGTTGATTGTGAAAGGAGAGCATACGAAGAGTGTGGCTCTTAATCGATGCACAGGGCTGAGAAAGGATATGATAAAATCTTCTTAAATCCCACTAACTTTTTTCTTGAAATTTAAAATAATATCAACAAATCAAGCATCTTTTACAAACCCACTCCTTTAAAAAACAATGAAAGTGATTTTCTTTAATTAGAAGTTTTTTTAATACATAATTTGAAGATGCTAACGAAATACCTCATTTCATATATAATTATTTAATCTATATATATGCAAGATTCCAATGCTTAAATTAACTCGATTAGTAGATTGAAATTTGCTAAAATTCGTATATCACTGGCCTAATAAAAAGAAGAGAGTCATCAATGAACAAGAAAATAAGAAGATGAGAAGGGAGCGAATCACGCTACAACATGAAGGGTACATAAAAACCTAATTAAAGACTAAAACAATATAAAACGAGGTGTAGATATTTTTTTTTGAAAGGAAAGGAAACAAAAAAGAGGCAAGAGGCACAGTCATATTGTTTATCCCAAAAAGAGAAAAGGATAAAGAGTGTTAGAAAAAGTAGTATAGGAAAGCAGGTCTAGTAGCCTTGTGCTCCCCAATGTGCCTCGGGCAGGTACCGTTGAGATGGAGAGCCACGCGCCTTAGGTAGGGTCATCTCAGACCTACCATCCCATGAGAAAGCAGGGAGCATGAGACGCGTCCCACTGTGACGATCAAAGAAAAGGAAGGAGCGGTCACCATCGCATTTAAAGCAAAGTCATCACATTAATGAAAAAGGATCCCTCCGAGGACATCTGACATTAATTAGACCCTAGGGAGAACCACTACATTAGTAATGGAAGATCTCCTTGAAAGATCATGAAACCGGGAACTGGTCTATAAAAGGTGCTGACCTTGAAGAGAAAGGGGTCAAAATTTTGATTACAGAACCCTCCCTAAAAAGAATTGGAGAGAAAACAGTGTTGAGAAAGTTGAAATTCAGAGAGAAAGGGAGATTAGAAAAGGGAAGTTTTCTAAAGGAAAGGGAGTATTGAGAAGAGTAGAGTGAGACTTGTTCACTCTCTAAAATACAACAAATGAAGACACCTAGATACCAGGTGAGAACTCTTAAGAACTTCTAATTGTGCATACTTGTTTAGTAGTGTTCAGCCCTTAGGTAAACACCTTCTTCTAGTTAAGTAGTTTAGGGACCTATACCTTGGTCTATGAGCTAATCTTGAATCATTATGCCTTAAGTCATATCCAGAAGTCGAGACCGACCTAAAGTCGACACTCGTTGGTCAAATTTAAAAACCACCTCCGCCGACACCTAGTCGGCACCCTCACTTGGTCGAGTCGGTCTCGATCTTTCCCTCCATAAAATTCTTTAATTTTCGGTCAGAATTACGTAAACTTTTACTTCTCCATTGTAATAGGAGATATGTAGGAGCAAGAGACGACTCTTGTCAAGTTCATCAAACCCAAAAACATCCCTTATCTCTTCCCTTTAAATATCCACTATTTCATAAAAGGTGAAAGTTATAATGTAAAAGTCATATTCTATTTCATGCATCTAGTTGAGGTAACTATCTTCAGATAGACGTGATGGGGTACTGGTATGATCCCTATACGTAATCGACTCCCGAACCCGAACTCTGATTTCCAGATCAGCCTTATCCAACCTTAGGTTTCCCGGTATTTACTTTAAAAATACTGGTGACGACTCCACTCTACGTTCTTTTCCCAAAAGGAATTTGAGTTCCAAACTTCTCTCATTTGCTAACACGGTTGCGACCTTAGTTGCGAGGGTAAGAGGTAAAAGTAGAGATAACTTTTTCTAAATAAGAGAAAAGGGAAGGATTGATCTAATTTGAGCATTAAAGTGTGTTTGCAAATATCAAGATGAACCCAATAGAAGAGACGCACAAAACAGACAAAAAATAAAAAGAAACAAAATCAATGTCGACTATTTCATATAGATTAGTACAAGAACATGTAAATTATTAATGTAAAATAATTTTATACAAACATCTATGGAGATTTAATAATTTTAATATGTTGTTTTATTTTTTAATATGATATATCCATAAAGTAAATTTCTATTAAATGTTTATGTAAAAATATTTTATACTTATATAATTAAATTATGCTATAAATTGGCTCGGGAGAAGAGCTACTATATTTACAGATAAAATAAGAAACTAATAAATCAATAAGAAATTACTGAAGCACACTCATGTCAAGATAATAGCCAAAGGTGTCTCAATATAAGATGAAATCTTTAGGTTTAATTACAATTTCGTTCATTTAATTCGAATTATGTGAAATTTTTTTCTTTTTATTTTTTTAACCAATTGATTAAGTCCTTCTATATTTAAAACCGTGTATTTAATCTACTTATCAATTTCCTTCTGTATAAAGCTATCAATTTTTCATTCTCTATCTAAATATTTGAAGATTTGTGATATAAATAATTTTAAAATTTAGAATTTAATAAAATTTGAAGAATTGGATAGGATGTGAAGATAGAATTTGAAGACTTTTTCATTTCCGGTAAATTTTGATATTTGATTGGTTGGTTTGGAACAGAATAAATGTTTAAAATTTAATTGATTCAATTAGTTGATAATTTGAGTAAAAAGTAATATTTTGAATATTTTAGACGAATAAATTGACATAGAAAGTATGAACCAAATTTACTTAATTTTCAAAATAAAAAATTTAATTTCTTCAAAAAATTTGAAAAACTAAAACTATGCAATTCAAACTAAAGAGACTAAAAGTATAATTAAATGAAATCTTTAAATTCAACCTCAAACCATGTGCACTGTATTATTGTAACATATGGAGAACATTCAATTATTGATTCATTACTAATTTAAAATTTATTCATACTTGAAACTTTAGGGCCGACCCCAATGGTTCTTAAAGTGTCCATACTTGATTTAATTATTGCAATTAGATTCTTTTACTGACAAAATAATATATTGTTATTAACATGATATTTTGCCAAAAAATAAAAATAAAATATAAATATAAGAGTACGTGCGAAATTAGAATTTTAAACCGTTTAGAAGAAACTATATCATAGTACGGGTTTATTATTGTTATAGAACGGTCCAGAACAGTTTGTACACAGTAAAATTAATGTATGATTGGGCAAACTCAAACGGTAAGTTTCATGATTTTTATCAAAAGGATGTGGTTGTGTGGAAGGTGGAGTTCAATCCCCACTTCTTCTTCTTCTTTTACAGGGGAGTATAATTTAATCCCTACATTCCCAACTTTTATTTCTCTGCTTAATTCATTAAGACCTTCATAGATATTAAGACAACAAAAACAAAGGATGATTTAAATTAAGATGCGAAAAATACAATTCTTTTTCAAAAATATTTTTATTTATATTAAATGATGCCTTACAAGGGAGAAGAAAAATAATTGCCCATTTCCATTTTAAGTAACTGGCGAGCAATAAGTTTGAGTTATGACTTTGGTACAAGTCATACCCAGGCCTGCCTATAGGCTAGGCTTAGGTTTACCATTGTTTATCTCTCGAATCAATGTGTGTTTCCAAATTTGTTTTCTTATGCACGTTTTACGGTTGACTATTTTTAACTTTGAAGATTGCTACTTCCAAATATCAGGCCTTTTTAAGCTGATAGGTTAGTTTGAAATGAAAATTAATGAATTAATATATGTGAACAAGTATTTCTATTTATGGACTAAGTCGTATAAGGGATATGTGACTTTAAAAATTGATGTCACACATCTCATTTTATAAGAAAGTTATACATGTAAAGGATACCTTTTTCTTTCTTTTTTTTATTAATTAGGCAAATCATGCATGACAAGCACGACTTCAACTTTTTTATATATATATATATTAAATGAAGTTGTGTACGAGAAGCATGATTTATTTTTTGGTAAATAAAATACTTATTGAAAAATACAAGCTAAATATATTCTTAAAAAATTGCAAATAAAATTAGACACTAAATCAAAAGCACAACTTACTTGTATTTACTTAAGAAAAACTTGAGAGTATACGAATCACAAAGTGGCTAAAGTAGACTGAAATCACAAATATCAAATTCATGAACACAATAGTAATTAATAAAGTATTATAACATGAATAAAGCATAATTTTCTTAATATTATATATATATATTTTTAGTATCTATGGCATAGGTATGAAGTTTTGACTTTAAAAAATATGATTAATCTTTACTAAGAGTTCACTAAATGATAGATGAAAATAAAGAAAAGAGAAATAAAATAAATTTAGAAATATATAATTAAAAATAGAGAAGAAATAAAAATAATAAATAATTTGTTTATTTAATTAAAATAATTATTTTTTAAAATATTACGATAATGATAGTCGACAATCATGATATAAAATTATAATTTTATATATATGATTTGTTATGTGAACCAAATTCTTAACAGTAAGAGTTAAAATAATTATTTTTAAATTAAAAGAATTAAAATAATTAATTTTAAACTTAAAAGACTAAAAATGAGTAGGTGTATAGTATAAAAAATATATTTAAACCCAAAAAATAGAAATATTTTCTTAACCGGCCTAAAGTTAGCTATCCCGTTGTAGGATGATGGGTGCATATCATGGGTATTTTTATGGAACTACAGTACCGTGCAAAAGCGATTAGGTGAAATTAGAATTTGGGTTATTCATTTTGGGAAAGCAAATATGAAAAATGGACACTGAATGGTACAGCATGGACTATGGAGGATACTATGGAGGATATTAGGTTGGGGTAGGCACAATACACAAGTGCCACAAAAATTGTGCATATGCCACGTGGCGCCCTTGCACTCCAATATTCTATGTGGAGAAAATTAGGAAGCTGAAGGGGTAGTTTGGATGGGTTTAGCCAACCAATTTCTTAAATTTTTGCCTTTACGCAATGCTCTTATGAATTTGTCAAACTCTTTGTCTTATTGCATGGTTGTATAATTAACAATATTCATAGCCCAATCAGATCAAATATATTATAAATTGAAAATTCAATCAAATTTATTAGGTTTTTTTTCTGGATAAGAATTGATTAGTTGTGTTTGAACCTTTTTGTTTTTATTTAGGAAATTAAATTTACTCTGGATTGTTGTCTAAAATGTCCATAACTTACGTGGACCACGAATCGAGTACTTTTTTTATTTAACCAAAAATATTCAAAGACTTAAAAGTATTTTTTGTTTGATTCTTTGTTCATTTTTTATTTCAAAAACTATTTTTTAAAACAATTTCACGCCTCTAATCCTTTCAGCCACTTGAAAATGTGTGTTAAACATACTAAAGCAATCAATTTCTCATCTAAAACTATTTAGTTTTGAAATTTGTTTTTAAAAAATAAGTGTAATGAAAACTAAAAACTAAAAATAATTAAGAGATGTTTTTTCATCTTCTCCTGTTTACGGTAAAATAATTACAATAAAAAACAGAAATATGATCATAAAACAAACATTTCAAATGTATTAAAAAACAAATTAATTAAAAAAATTGTTTTTTAAAATAATAAACAATAAGTTCTTAATTTCTTATTTTTTCTAATTATCTTATCAAAATAACACTTTCTTACCTTCCCCAAGTAGGAGGCTCATTCAATTTTACTCTCTAGAACTCCAAAACATTTGGATCATTCAATTTTACGTATTAAAGTATCTTTATACATATATATATACAAACTTTACATATATTATAACTTTGATATATATATAATTTGGTTTAATTCAGTATTTACTGATAGAAACAAATTAATTGATTGTCAACATAGAAAATGTAATTTTTTGAATTTAATCAAACAGTGAATACTCTCGTGTAAAACTATGTTAGTAATAACTTGCAATCCCATAACATTTGGCGTTTAATATAATGATGATGCGTGATAAAAATTTAACCTTTTGTCAGGCTATTTATTTTCTTTTATTACTTATAGTATACCAAAACAATACATGGTGAAATTATTTAAGAACCTATTAATAGTTTGATTTTTCAGTTTAAATCGTTTATGTAAGAAAAATTGGTCAAACAAATATCATTTTCAAAAAGCTGAAAGTAGTACTATACCATGATTTATTGATTATTATTCTTACTTTATATATGAATTTTTATAAAATGGTTAACATAAAAAAAATTATATTATTAATTAATAGATAAATATGAATTTTAAAATAATGATTTTAAAAGTCAATAAATTTATTACATAAAAATATATAATTATATTTGGATTACAATACTGTTTACATTACTAATATATTTTTATTAAATTCTTTTTATAATAGTTAAAAACTTTCAACTTTTATATTTTTATATATACAATTAGATCATTTACGAGTTCAATTGGTGAATTTAAGAATAACTTAACTTAACCTATGCATTAGACTAGTATGATTAACAATTTTTAATTAATCATGGTTTTGTTATCTAGGTTACTTCCTTTAATTAATTAATAAAAAATTGACGAGTACACGATGCCATTCCAAATAGGTTGGGACCATTCTTGTAGTTTTTCAATTAGAAATTAAATTTACAGAATATTCTGCTCAGCTAGTGAACAAAGGAGCATCTAGAAGGTAGAAAGTTAGAAAAAGGGGTCAGGTTTGTATGTGGTCAAAAATAAAAATACTTCAATGCAAGACTTATAATGGAGGAGTTTATGAGAGGAAGAAACTCAATTAAAATTGAAAACTATATAGAATGGAATCTCAAATTAAATCCGTAACCAAAAAAGATGCTGCATACATATACGGCATTGGCTTGGACGTGAAGCCAGATGCTTGGTGTACGGACAAAAATTTGCGAATTTTCCCCATGCCAATGTATATTGCTTAGATTGTAAAATTGGACACAGAAAGAAAGAGAGAGACCAAACAAAAAGGAAATCAGTTTATTCACTAAATAAATATACAATAAAGGAGAAGTTATTCTTAAGAAACAAACCACCAACCATATCCAAAAAATAATTGTGGTCCAGAGAACAGAAAGAAATTGACATATTCTAAAAAAAATATGAACAAATAAACTATTTTCTTTTGTACTATGTTTTTCATTTCATATTCCTTTTTCTTCTTTCTCAATCAGAAAATGTCTTCTTCAACTTGGTAAAATTATAATAGTAAATTTAAGTAATCAATTTCACAATACATATAGTGACGCCAGAATTTATTGAATGTCGCTTGTATGTCATTCAAATATGATATGAAATGATCATATTTATGATTTTTAATATAATAATCATAATATAGAAAATATGTTTTATTCAATAGGATCGTGTTATAAAATATGGATCATAGTGTCTTGAGAATTTAAATCTATAATCTTTTGTGAATTCATACAAACTTTTCACTACTGACGGAGAATTATCGTACGGAGTATTATAAATTAATAATAGCGTGCGAATTTTTTGAATTTGTATACTTGTGTCTTAATTTTTCATTTATATATGTAATGACAGCAATATTAACGCTTACTCTAACATGTTTTTGCACCCCACGATAATCATTAAAGGGAAATAGCATTCATTCTCACTCCTTTTTAATACCTTTGTCTTGTGAATAGATAATGAAGCAATTCTTAATTATTTTATTCAGTTCACGTATAATTTGTCTAATAAAAAATATTTATTCTCTTTCCTAAAAAACAATAATAATTAATCATTTAAATTTTATATATGTAAGTAAAATAAGAATATAATATTATCATCAATTTAATAAATATTTGAATAATACTAATATCATACTTTCTAATAATTTTTTCATATGTTTTTATTGGTTAAATTTTATTAAAAATTATAGAATTATGAGTAAAATATATTAAGTAAGAAGTAAAATTCACATAATTTTATAATTTTTAACTAATAATAGATAATGTATTTTTGTGTATATGAGAATTAGAGAGTGTATTGTTGTTATTTTGCTAAACATTTGAAGAAAGTTAGCATTATATTTTTTTATTAACACTTTATTAATCGTTAAAATTTATTAAAAATTATAAAATTACGATATAGTTTTTGTTTAATAAGAAGTAGGACTTGAAAAAAAATTTTTAATAAATTTCAAACTATTATAAAATATATGTTTAAAATAATGTGTTATTAGAGAATGTTTGGTCTATTCTCTCATCATTAAAACATAATACACTTTACAACTAAGTGAGTAAAATTGTATTTTTTTTTTTCAGTGATAACAAGAATTATATTTAGGCAGATAGGATCATTACAAATAATAAAATTCATTAATTAAATTAGAATAATCTCTTACTAAATTATCTACATGTTCTGTGATAGTAAACGTACGACCAACTAAAAGTGTATTTAAATAAACATCAATGAATGGATAAAAATAATTTTTTTCTAAAATTTTATTTGATTATCTTAAAAAATTCTACTTGATTAAAAAAATCAGAATTTAGACCATTTTAATTTATTCTAAAATTAAGGGGTGAAATTATTTAAATAAGTAAAAATAATAATTTTTAATAATATTATTGTATTAAATTTATTATAATATATTAAAATCATATATTCATTTATCTTTTAAAATAATATACATATTGATCTACGTTAAGAGAAGTACGTGGATATTGAAAAATAAATTAATATACTATTTAAAAATTTTATTAAGAAATTAATTTAAACAAATTATTATGAATGTGATAATAAGTCTTAAAAATAGACTTCTTTTATAAAAGCAAACTAGACTCAAATTTTTTAAAATTTAAAACTTATTTATTTTTACTTCTACCTTATGCTCTCAATATTATTTGTTTAAATTTTATGATTTATAATTTATTTTAAATAATTTTTCAAGAATCAATTAACTTATTTAGATATGAGTCAAATGTATATAAAATTTTTAGTTTTAAATATGTTTTTTTTCTTACAAATTTGAACTAATTTTATTTTTCCTACCTCAAATTTAAAATTACGTCTCTACATTTTCAAAATAATTAGTTTTAGTCCATTATGGTACATCACAAACAAAATATAAGTCACCATTTATGATGTGTATAATAAAAAGTTGAAGAATATTATATGAAAAATTTTATAATTAACAATGCTGTTTGATTTTTAACTATATATGTAACAAATAATAATTTGTATTTCATTTTTATGTAAGGTGAGTGACTAAAACTAGTTATTGTCTAAATGTAATAACTAAAAAAGATAATTTTAAACTTAAAAGATAAAAAAATAAAAATTGTATAAATTTAACCAAACAAAAACATATTTAAGTTGAAATTTAAATATAAAATATATTTTTAAGTAAGTCAATAAACTAAATAAGCTTGTAAAAAAAGACATGTTCTAGATAACCTTTTTTGTCTGGTGACAGAAAAGGGCAAGAGACAAAAAGGATGAAAAGGTGCAATCAAGTGGCTTGTCCCAAAAAGGAAAAAGACAAAAGGTGTCAGCAAAAGCAGCCTAGGGAAGCAGGCTTGGCAGCCTTGCACGCCCCAACGTGCCTCGGGCAAGTGCAGCAAAGATGGGGAGCCGCCCCAGGCCGAGTCATCTCATCCCTGCCATTCTGCAGGAAAGCAGGCAGTGTGGGATGCGACCCTCAATGATAATCAGAAAAATAGTAGGAGCGTTCACCACCGCATTTAAGAAAGGTCATAGCATTAATGGAGGGGATCCCTCGGAGGGCATTGCGACATTAATTGAACCTTGGAAAGAGTCATCACATTAATGATAGAAGATCTCTTTGGAAATTCCTAAGGAAAGGAGCTGGTCTATAAAAGGCCTCAAGCTCAAAGAGAAAAGAATCAAGATTTTTATTACAGAACCACTACAAAGAATTACAGAAAAAACAATATTGAGAAGGTTGAATTCCAACGAGAAAGAAAGATTAGAAAAGAGGAGTCCTCAAAAGTAAGGAAGTTGTTGAGAAGAGAAAGAGTAAATATTTGTCCACTCTCAAGTATAGCAAAGAAAGAACATCCGGATACCAGGTGAAAATTCATATAAATTCCCAATGTGCATATATGTTCAATAAATCCTAGGCAAACATCCTCTGCATGTTAAATAGTTTAGTGATACATACTGCAGTTCATGGATTGATTATGGATCAGCCACGCCTTAAGCTATAACCGGAAGTCGGGATCAACCAAGAGCTAACGCTCATTGGTCGGGCCTAACAACGTTTCCTCGCTCTTAGATTACCCATACTCGTCAAGTCTTACTTAGTTCATTAGCCTAGCTGACACATAATTGGCACCCTTACTTGGGCGAGTTGGTCTCAGCCTTTCCCACCATTTAAATCTCGGTCAGAACTACGTAAATTTTGACTTCTCCATTGTACTAGAAGATAGTAGGAGCAAGAGATGACTCTTATCAAGTTCGCCCAAAAAACTCAAATATCCTTCATTCCTTCCTTTTAAATATCTATCATTCTATGAAGGGTGAAAGTTGTAGTGTAAGTGTCATTATCTATTTCATGCATCGGATAACAATCTTCAGATAGACATGATGAGGATATTGATGTGATCCCTATACATAACCAACCCCGAACCCATATTCTGATTTCTAGATCAGTCTTATCCAATTTTAAGTTTCCCATTATTTACCTTAAAATATTAGAAACGACTTTCCTTTACACGTTCTCTTTCTTGAAAAAAATTTAGATTCCAAGTCTTTATCGTTGGTCGACTTCGTCGTGATCTTTAATTACGACGTATTATAACTATTTAAGCATAAATTTATTAGACCTACCATGTTTATATTCATATTATCTATTTTTAATTTAATAATTATTTTGTTGGAATTTCTCAATTGAACGCCTAAAATAAAGCTCACTTCCCGTTCATCATTGTTTTGTTTTTTTTAGATACCATTTGTCAGTGTAAAACACCGAACTAGTGAATTGTTAGATGTAACCCATCTTCATATCTTGTAAGTACGCTGCATTCCAAAATGCTAAACTCTCTAAAATAACAAGGAAAAAATATTGGGTTTTTTTTTCAACAATAATTAGGTTCTCAGATATGATATACTTTTTGTTTTACTCATTAAATAAAAAGAATTAAATTTTATTTCTTACATAAATTAAACAAGATAAAACTCTTTTATAAGCTACTATAAATACACTCAATATTTACATATCCAACTTTTAGTCAACAACATTTGATTTTATTAAGACTAAATATATAGAGTATTTTTAATGTAAAAGAATAAAATAAAGTGTAGTTTTGTGTGTGTGCATGGATTAAAATAAAAAATGATTTTAAGTCTAAATTTTTAATTTAACCTAACCAATTTAATAAAATCTAACATCTTTATAACATTAATAAATGATAAAATCTGATTTGTAATTTTTATATTTAAAAAATATAAGATTTTTATGTGCAGCCGAAGGAAATCAAATTATCAATTTAGTCTTCCATATTCTTATATGATTTTGTCAAATTGTTAAGTGAAGACCAATGGAAAATAGAGTTCTAGTGGCGTGATTGGCTATAGTTTTGTACAAAATTTTTATAGCTTTAAGCAAAATTTATATGTTTTAGGTCTGATTTAAAATAATTCACAACTTTTTTATTTTTATACTTCTAACTTTGTAGATTACAAATTTACTAGTAAAAGTTTTTTAACATTTCATTTTCGACAAATAATTTTAATGATCGGTTTAATTTATCTTGCAGTGATGTTAGTCACATAGAATTTTAAGTAATTTTAACTTTAACAAAATACTTTAAACAAAATTAATATAATATTTTTTCAATTAATCCTCATCAAAGTTTTAATTTATTTGGATTTAAATAAAAAATAAACAATTTTATATTCTAAAAATCATTTAAATAATATCAAAATAAAATTAACAGATTGATCTAATATATATATATATATAAACTATCAATCCTCAACCAAATGAATGATGTAGTGATTAATATTTTTTATTAAAATAACCTTTTTATATTTCACATAGTTTAATAGAAGTGTAATATTAGTGTAAATTTGTTTACTTATCATTTATAAAATAGTTATTATACATATTAATAAAATTATCATACATGACAATTTGTTATTAAATGCTAGTATAAATTTTTTTATATTATTAATACATATGGAAAATAAACAATACACTTCCGTTATAAAATAATTTAACATTGTCATCTAATAATAAATTATCATATAGGATAAGTACGTTAATTTTCACAAAAACTATTTAATATTATTATCAACAGTTATTTTTTATTTATTGATAGTGTAAAACTACTATATCTTATTAATACATAATCATTAAATTTTAATATATGTATATTATCATTTCATATATTTTTTCACAAAATTTAATCTCTATGTATATTAATAATTTTTTTTCAATAAAGTCTAAAAGTGAATGCAAAATCACTTTTTATGAGTAAATAAATGTTTTTTTAAATGACTTACAACAAATATATACATATACATATTGCATAATATTACTAATAATATAAATAATTAATAATATATAACGTCAATTTTTTTTATTGATGAATGCAAATGAATATTTGATTTGTTATATTTTTGACTTTGCAACATTAAGATTCTAATTTTGACATTTGTTGTGGTTTAACCAATATTCGACGAAGTGATTCTTTATCGATAATAACAAGTATAAATATTGTTATCTGTCGCACCCCAAAACTGTTCAGTCCAAGCCTGCAGGGCCCGGTCCTTCAAAATGGGTCAGAACCCCAAAGAATCACCCAGGATCCAGTCAAACCTGAGACCGCAAAAGTCAGCTCAAGATTGGGCCGAGACCCACTAAGGAGTCATCTCAGGACCCAGTCAAACCCGAGACCGCAACTCCTTAAAAGTCAGCTTAAGACTGGGCCGAGACGCATTAAGGAGTCGTCTCGAGACCCAGTCAAATCCGAGACCGAAATCAGAGGAGGAGACCAAGTCCACGCCAGCTGTTACGCGAAGTCAGGGTCGAGTCACCCGAATATCTAGGCAAATCTTGACCCCCACGCAGAATGGATTCGGTCTCTAGCCCAACAACCACCACTATGTGGAGCCCAAAGGTAACCACCTGGCGGTTGGGGAACCTCTATATAAACCTCAAATGCAAAAAGAAAGAAGAAAAAGATGGAGCGAGAGGACCAAGAGAATAGAAAGACGAAAAACTGACGATCGCCAAGAACAGAAGAAGCAGGCACTCCAAGTCTAGACTGAAGGGCAAACAAAGATACTGGTCGACAAACGAAGGAAGTCTACCTCGCTCCGAATTCCAAGTTGGTTCTTGTTTCCCTCTGAGTGTCGTCATGTTGCATGCTAGGATTAGAATATTGTTTGACCATGTCGTCTGGTAGTCATTCGGTTAGGAAAACCTCCTCGCTCTCGAGGCCGAGTCCGTCTCGGTCAATGAGAAACCAGCATTAACCAACAGCTAACCCAGCTACACCTTTCCTGTCAAGCTACACCTTTCCTGTCAAAAAAAATCAAAACTACGTTGACTTTGACTCCTCTGAAGCCGAGGTACGTAGGCCTAGGGGCACACTCCTATCAAGTCAAACCATAAACTCCCAATAAAAGGAAAGCCTGGCGCATTATAACATTTAGTCTGCACTAACCCAAGCCTGAGACACCTCACCAGACCCGAACACATGTGACTCCCCTATCTCTTACAGCTAACCTAGGATAACTATCCTGTGATAGACACATTGGGGGCACCTCGTGTTCTCGATGTGTAATCAACTCCCGAACCCACAGCCCTGATCCCAGACCAGCCTTTCCCTAGGTTTCCTTACATTCCTGAGAAAAATATAGGTGGCGACTCCTGGCAGCCGAGAACGACTCGACCGTTGAGAGGCCGAGAGCGTCTCGACTGATCTCAAACTAGATACGTTGTAGATCACAATTTAGGTTGTGACAATATCCAACTTACATTTCACAAAATATTTATAACCTGACAGATGGTTAGGTTAATTATGTATTGTTTAACTTTTTTTCCTGTATAAAATTTGAAAGTACATATAATATATAAAAAAGAGAAGTTGAATTGTGTATAATTTTGAAAATTTTTCATAAATATAAAAAATTTTAAATATAATTTAATATGATCGTCTAAATAAAACGTTTAAAAAGATTTTAAAAAATCAAGTAAAATTGCTTCTAGTAAAATTATCGTATGTCATTATATATAATTAAATTAGTTTTAATCATAAATCTAAATCAAAGCGTATACTACAATGACAAAAAAAAAAATAATCATTCCGAGTATTAATCTTGGATAAAGATTTAAAATGAGAAGAAGGTTAAGGGCAATTATTAAAATGAGAGGGGAATAATTAAAATAGTTTACTAGGAGATGGGGAATTTTTCTTAGTTATTTATTTATTGTAATGTTTTCGCCTCATTGTCGGAGACAGAGAGGTTGGGAGGAACGGGCTGGTGTCGGTAAGGCATACATAGGGAATGAGCCAGTTACTGGAATTTGGAATCCAGAGGAGAGATGTTAAAGCCACGAGGGAGGTAACAGAGTTTGCCTGACCGCGGGTTTTCATTGATCCACGTCACAAGGTTGGTAATGTGATGGGGTTGGGTTGCTTTTTGTTGGGGACTTTTGTATGTGTGCCCTTTTAGAATCGCTTCATAACTGTCGCCTTAACTCAGCTGATAATTTTCATTCTCACAGGTACTGTACAGCTACAACATTATTCAACACACTTCTCACGCGCCTCCCACACTTCCTCTTCACCCTTATCATCCTAACTTTTCTCCTTTTCGATTCCACACATTCTCTCCTTTCATTTTTTTTAATTGTTTCATAATATTTCAAAATAATAATTTAAATGCACTGGTAAAAGAATTTTATAATTTCATTTAATCACATATTATTATTTTTCTGAAAAGAGCAGGAGAGTTGAATTTCAAAAACTCAAAAATAAAAAAAAGAATGATCTCAATCAAGAATCAATAACATTTAATAAAATTTTGAATAAAATTTTAACTTGTGGTTTTTATGAAATCTGAATATAATTTTTATTTATTGGATTAAATTTTGTTGATAATCACATTATTATATGATATAATAATTTTGTTAATTTTCATTATAACTATCTTAAAAATTATGCTTAAATATGTTATAGTTCGTTGCTAATGCAATTTTATCTGGATTTAATTTTTGTAGTCATATTTAGATTTTTACATTTTTTATTATTTTTTAGTCTTTATTATTAACTTAAGTTAGTTTATGTTTGATGTAACTATCAAAGTGAATAATATAAATTAAAATGTTCAAAGTAACGAAAAATATTTTAAATTAAGATAATTACACTATTTATAAACATTCAATTTAATTAATTAATGTATTTATTAATTTATATAAATAAAATAATTATATATAATTTATTTTTTAATATATTGTGATCAGTAATTTTATTTCTTTTAATATTATTCTTATTTTTCAATTCAATAATTTATTTAAACATTGTATTTCTTAAAAAATATAATTTATTTAAAAATTATAATTTAATTTTAATCTATCATTTTTATATTTAAATTTATTAATTTTTACTGATTGTAATATAATTTATTTTAATATATTAAATTTAATTTATTTTTTCTTTATAAATAAAAACATTACTTGAGATATGTTTTAAAAAATAAATTATATTACACAAGTCAAAATTAATAAATTAAAATATAAAAATGATAGATTAAAATTAAATTACAATTTTTAAATAAATTATATTTTTTGAAAAGTACAATACTAAAAGTAAATAAGTTAATTAAAAAATATAAATAATATTAAAAAAATAAAATCATTTTACATAATATATTAAAAAATAGATTATAAAATTAAATTACACATATTTTGTAATGACTAAAAAATGACACTAAGGAAAGGTAAGATCTAAAGGTAACAATAAAAATCGCAAAGACTAAAACTAGATACATTCATATTTGTAGATATCTTAAAGGTAGTTAAACCTAAAAATTATATATAAAATTTGATTGGCTAAAATTATAATAACATATAAAAAATAAATCTTTTTAAAATAGTTTTTTTTAGAAAATAATGAATTTTTTTACCGGAGTAATATTTTTAATAGCATTGTTTTATCCTATAATAAATTATCTACAATTTTGTTCTCATTATTCAATCATATTTTTTTTAGTGATTAAATGAACCCAATTCACATGAATTTTTTTTTATTCATGTTAATCAAACGCTATATTTGTGCACTTTCCTTAAAGAACTGAATTAGACTCGTCAGTTCATAATATTTAAATATCACATATGATTAAATTATAAAAATTTAATAATTGAAAAATAAAAGTTAAAGGATATTTATAAGATTTCAAGAACAAATTATATTAATATTAAAATACCATTGAGCTAAAATTATTATTGTATATAATATATTAATTTAAGAGTAAAATAATCTTGCATCACAATATAAACAAGTTTCACATTATCATTTAATTATAATAATTATTAGTATGATTTTAAAATAATTATTGTGAAACTCAACAAATTTACCATGCATGATAAGTTGTGATTAGATAATTGTGTAAAATTGTTTTATACTATCGTTACATAATATATTTTATGTTAGTTTAATTTGGAGTTTAATAAATATGTATTTTTCAATATAATTTTTTTTATTTAACTTTAAGAATAATTATTATAAAATTAACAAATTTACCACAAAATTACTATAAGAATGTGCATATATTTGTTCTCCTTAATTTAATACATTTCATTTATCTTGTTTTTTTTTATAAGTTATCAGTTTTAAAATATCAATTCGAACTAATTCTGAAATTTGACCAATTATTTGACTTGAACTATTGAACCCTAATTAGGCTAATATACGGTGAATCTTGTGTAATAACCCTAGTTAAACACAATGATGGCTTATTATCATGTTTGTTATTTAAAAATATATATAAGAATACATTATGTAAATCAAGGTATGTTATCTTTATTGCTATAAAGTTCAAAATTTAAAAATAAATTCAGTTAAAATTATGTATAATAATATTAAATTTTAGTTTATCTCATAAAAAGAATATCTTTAATTTGAAATTATATGTAAAGATTTAAAATTTAATAATCCTAATTAAATACATTGCTAGGTTGTTATAATGTTTATTCTTTTAAAGAAAAACTATAAGAATACGTTATCTAAATCAAGGTATGATATCTCTATTGATATAAAATTTAAAATTTAAAAATAAATTCAGTTAAAATTATGTACAATAATATTAAAATTTATTTTATCTCATAAAATGATTATCTTTAATTTGATATTATGTGTCAAGATTTAACATTTAAAATTTAAATCAAGTTCAAATTAAAAGTCAAAGTGAAATTGAAATTATCTGTAATAATAATGTTTTTATTTTATAAAGATAGCATGGATTTAACTATTTTTTGGATAAGACAATATCGTAGAATAATTATAAATAGAAATTTTTTTTCTTTAAAATTTTAATACACAATATACTTAATGTGGACACATGTTTTTGTTCACATCCAAACTGAAAAAAATAAAAAAAGAAATGAAAAGAAAAAGAAAAGGTGATGATAGCGTGGGCAGAACGGGGAAGCGTGTCCCAATGGGTTCACGCCTCCCAATATGCCTTGAGCGGGTGGCAGCAGCAAAGCAACAGGCAATTGTTTGTTGCTCTGATACATTATGAGAAACCACCAAGATCGTAAAAGGTACTTTCCATGGCGACTAGATGAAAACCTGGAAAGGTCATCACCGCATTAAATAAGGGTGTCGTTGCATTTATTATAAGGAACTTCATGGAGCACCACTACATTAATTGAGTCCTGCGAGAGTCACCACATTATTGGTGAAACATCTCCCCCAAAAGATTGAGAAGAAGAGAAACTGACACATAAAAGGGGCAGTTGTGAAAGTTAGAGGGATTGACTTTTAATATCAGAAGAAGATAATAGAGAGAAATAATAGTAATATGAGAGAAGTAGAGAGTGAAGTTAGTTCTCCGTGTGACAATGACACGCTGGGAAACTAGGTAAAATTTTGAAACTCCATTTTAATTTAAATACACAATCTAAACTGCATCTTATCTTGATTAAGTCCACAGGACCTCTGGTCGGCTAGCCAACATCGAATCATTCTTTCCTCTATTCGGTACCCCATCTCGAACCAGACACAATCAACATATTCTAGACTATCTGACACATAGTCGGATCTTAGGTCTCACTCCTGCCGACTCTTAGTCGGCATCTTATACCCGCTAACACCTAGTCAGCATCTCCTTGCAACCGATTCGATATCGACCTTCCCATTTAGTCTATAAGTCTCAACCAGAACTATATAGATTTTGACTTCTTCACTACATTTGGAGGTATGTATACGAGATTATTCTTGTCAAGTTCATAAAATAAAAAAATATACCATTCCTTCTCCTATAAATATGTTCACCTTTGTTTACATTTGAAAGGTAAAAATCGAAGTTCAGAAGTCATATCTCGTTTTTTGTATCTAATTCAGATAATCGTCTTAAGACGGACGCGGTAGAGTGATAATATCCCTGTGCGCGCGTAATAGACTTTTGAACTCGAAATTTTATTTTAAGATCAATCTCGTCCAACATTAGGTTTTACAGCGTTTTCCTTAAGAACGCAAGTGACACTCATGTTTTCTCGGCTCTCTTCCTCAAAGGGAACTCCAGTGCAAGATATCCTATCATCGACTCACTTTGCAACTTAGTTCCAACAAAAAATTCAAAACTTATTGAAAAACTTTATGTAAATTGACCCACACCTTTTATAGTCAAGTAATAATGTTTAAAAATTAAAAAAATAAAATTTTAATGTAAGAAAAATTACCTAACTTCATAAAAAAAATCATTCTTAAAAATAATCCAATTCAAATTTTATAAAAGTAAATAAACACAATTAATTATTGAGTCAAACAAAATTAATAATTGTTATGTAATATTTTTTTTAATAATTGTCAAGTATTTTTTCTCAATTGTACCCAAAATTAATTATTACTTATTTTCTGAGATGGATATTTGACTTTTGTTTTTGAAGATGGATATTTGACTTTTTCTATAGAGTTTTTATCATCAAAATTAGCTTCTTTACAGTTTAGGCACATATTTTAAGAAATAAAAAAATAATCGTTGACCGTTATATCATAATTAAATAGTCATATTAAATAATAAATATACATGATTTTGTTCAGTAGTAATGTAACCATCCATTATTAATTTTTATTATTCATATACGATTTTTTAACACAAATTTATAATTTTAAATTTTCACAATAATCAATAATTCTTACTTGAAAAGATAATAACTTTTTATATGAACATAATAGAAGTAATTTTAGGTTATATAATAACAAAAAAATATCAAAATTTAAAATCACATAATTATTTGTATACTTTATCTTAATTATTTATAATAAAATATTATAGTTAATGTTTTTTTAGAAAAGAATATTTATTCTTTTTATTATCACGTAAAAAGAAAACTTAGGTTATACTATATATAGCTGAAGGTAAAAGTTTCTCACAGCCAATTCTTTTTATTCTTTCTCAACGGTCTATTTTAACATGCATGAATTTCAATGTCAAAAATAAAAATTACATACTTAATAAACTTGAATTTTTTACTAAACAAACTGTGAAACAAATGTTAGTCCCCACAATAAAAAGTTAGAAGTACAGAAACCAAATCCATCATAAACAAAACTAAGCCACTAATGCAATATGAAAAGTGAAGATTCTTTTGGTACTCTAGATATTAGTGAATAATTCTCGTTAAAAAAATAATTATTGAAAATATCCATATCTTAATTATAAATTCTACAAATCATAAATCTTCCTATAATATTTTTTATATTATAAAATATTAAGTAAAAAGTTATTATTACCTTAAAAATATATTCAAATTTTTATATTTAATAATTGGAAAGTTAATAAAAAGAGAGAATAATTTGACGATGAAATTGATACCGAGAATCTTAACAACGCGAAGAAGTAGTGATAATATTCGAAGGGGCGCGTGAGGGATGGCAAAGCGTTGCATTACCCGAGGAGAGTTGTCAATCAATAGTTGAAGTTGGTTATTATTGAATAAGAGACGACTGTGTTTCGACTACTGTGGGGCTTGATCATGATCCGTGAGAGAGTTACAAATCCCATATGTGAACAAATCCAACGGCAGTAATATGAGCATATGCAAACTCAATCGCAAAAGTGGCCTCACCTTATCCGCACCATTCAAAAAAAGATAAAAATAAAATAAAAATAGAAAATCCCTTTACTTGCTTTCTTAATCGAATTTAAAATCTCCTCCCTTATATTCACCAGAATCACTCCAACCTTTCAACCCCTACCCCAAAAGAAACCCTCTCTCTCTTTGTCCCATGCGTTTCTCCAAAAACCAAACCTTTTAGTCGCTTCCTTATTTTCTTCGCCAAAAACCGTGGGATGTCGTCGCCGGGGTTCCCAGGCGGTGGAGCCTCGGATTTATACGGCGGAGCAGCGGGATTCCCCAGGCGATCTACGGCAGTTCCACCCACTACGAACAACCATCCCACCACCCCCCACCACCCTCTCTACCGAACCCAACCTTCAATTTTGCTCGACCCCTCATCCCACATCGCCCAACGCCAAACACCCACCCTCGTCGGGAAACGCACCCTTGCCGAATTCCAAACCCACAATCTTAACAACAACAACCTTAATAACAACAACCTTAACCCACTCCTTTCCAACTATCTACTTCGTTCTGTGAAGCCTAGAACTTACCAACACATGGATTTCTCCACGCCCCCTACCGAATTCTCCACCCTTCCCTCACAGCGTTACGGGGTGCCCCTTCTCCACCACCTCCGCCCTAACGCCGTTAACACACAAATCCCGTATTCAATCGTCCCCAACCCAAATATTCCTCCGGTTCAAAACAGACTAACCGCAGGCCCGGAACAGGAGAGGAACTCGATAGACCACCGCCTCCAGGAGTTGGAAAAGCAGCTTCTAGAAGACAATGATGACGAAATTGGTGACGCCGTTTCCGTTGTCACCACCTCCGAATGGTCAGATACAATTCAAAACTTAATCACTCCACAGAAACCCGCATCGCCCTCCCCCTCTTCCTCTACGACATCGTCTAACTCCTCCACGACGTCGTTCAACTCCTCTTCGATCTGCTCCAAGCAATCCCTAACGGAGGCCGCGTCAGCGATTTCAGAAGGAAAATTTGAGGCCGCCACGGAGATCCTAACCCGCTTATCACAGGCTTCCAACCTCAACAACAACAACAATTCGGAACAACGCTTCGTCAATTGCATGGTTTCTGCGCTCAAATCGCGGATGAACCACGTTGAGTATCCTCCCCCGGTCGCCGAATTGTTCAGCAGGGAACATGCTGAGTCGACTCAGTCGCTATTCGAACACTCGCTCTTCTTCAAGGTCGCTCTCATGGTCGCCAACGTCGCAATCGTCGAATCTGCATTCGAGGATAAGTCCGAGAACCCCAAGTTGTGCGTGGTTGATTTTGATATCGGAAACGGGAACCAATACGCCAGCCTCCTCCACGAGCTCTCTGCGCGGCGGAAAGGCGCTCCGGCCGCCGTGAAGATCGCCGCCGTAGCGGAGAACGGAGCCGACGAGAGGCTGAAGATGGTGGGCGAGTTGCTGGGAAGACAGGCGGAGCGGCTGGGGATTGGTTTTGAATTCAAAGTGGTGAGTCCGAAACTCGCCGAGTTGACTCGTGAATCGCTGGGGTGTAACCCTGACGAGGCTTTGGCTGTGAATTTTGCTTTCAAGCTTTATCGAATGCCTGACGAGAGCGTCTCTACGGAGAACCCACGCGACGAGCTTCTCCGGCGCGTGAAGGCACTCGCACCGCGCGTGGTGACATTGGTGGAGCAGGAGGTGAATACCAATACGGCGCCTTTGGTGGCTCGCGTGGCTGAGTCGTATGCATATTACGGTTCGCTGTTTGACTCACTTGATTCGACTATGTCGCGGGAGAACTCGGAGCGAGTCAAGATCGAGGAGGGACTGAGTCGGAAGATAGGAAACTTGGTCGCTTGCGATGGAAGGGATCGTGTGGAACGGTGCGAGGTGTTTGGAAAGTGGCGTGCGCGCATGGGCATGGCTGGGTTCAGGTTGAAACCGCTGAATCAAAGGGTGGCCGAGTTGATCAAAGCACGAATCGGTGCTGGAAACCGAGTTGCGGTAAAAGTAGAGAATGGTGGGATTTGCTTTGGGTGGATGGGAAGAACTCTCACCGTCGCTTCTGCTTGGTGTTAATTAACTCATCTTTTTTTTTTTTTTTTTCATTTTTAATTTTCTATGGATATTATATACAACATTGTTATTATATTTTATAGTTGTTTAGAGATTATGGAAAGGTTAACAAAAATTGAAAAATCATAGAATTGGAAAATTGTATTAAAGTATATCCGCTCCTCCTTCCTTCTATCAAACTGGCAAATAAAAAGTGTTTGGATTCGGAGAAAATTTATGTGACTTGTTGCAGCATTTATGAATATGATGATTCATTCATGTACTTTTATCATCATCACTTGGGTTTCTGAATTGTGAAAGAAGTTGGTTGCAGTTTGGTACACAGAGCGTACTCGTCTAAGGTGTGCAAGTGCGTGCGTGAATGGGTCAATCGATTAAGAAATTGATTTTTGAATAAAACCCTAAAGTAATTTATGCATAAATATTTGTATTCTAAAAATAAATTAAAATTCAATATGACAATTTTGATTATTCGATTTTGATTTAATTCAAACTTAATTTGCATTAAATCGTATGTTAGTTAGTATTTTAATATGATTTTAAATGATAATGAAAATCTAAATTAGCACTAAAGTTATATATTATTATGAAAACAATGCTATTTGCGTGGTATCATTCTTTATGGGATAATATTTTAAGTATCAATGAATATTATATCTATCTTATTATCTTTTTCTTCGGCCAAAAGGTAAATTCTTTTCTTGGGTTGTGAGTTGTGCAATTTGTTGCCTATATTTTTCTATTTGGTTATGTAAGCATTATCTAGATGCTAGTAGAGCTATAATTCGGTGATGGATTTTTTTTCCATTAATAAAAGGTGGGCTCTTGTTATGATTCGTATATATTCTCATGGTGGTTGCTTAGCCAAAAGTAATAAAAAAAAAAAAAAGACAAATAACAAGAGAGCCAAGAGAAAGAAAGACACTTACATTATAGATAGGTGGATGGTTCACGTGCACATGTTGCAACGTAAAATTTGTTGCCTAGTATTTCGCTTGTTATAACGTCAAGGGCTTGCAAATAGGAGAGATTCATGCAAATTGTCAAAGCGTGTGAAAAGTCTTATTTATTTTTATTATATATATCCAGGTAAATCTTTTGTATTAATGGTTGGTTTGATTTTTTTTATTATATCATTTACAAAGTATTTACTAATTTTTATTAATTAATTTTTGTTAAAAAATTGATTAATTATTTTTGGTATAATCTTTTTTAATTATTATTTTTATAAAATTTAAATTTGAGATCTTATATAAAAAATTTGAATATATTTCTATTTAAACAAATATAATGTTGGTAAAGGTTGATTTGATTTGTGTTTGAAATTAAAATAATACAGGGATAAAATTCAATCAAGTTAATTTAATTTGATAATTAAAATTTATGCTTAAATATATTTTTAATTTTTTGGCCAAATTTATTTTTGATTTTTCAAGTTTTAAATTAGATATACTAAAATGATCATTTAAATTTGAGGATAAAAGTATGTTTATGTCTAAAATTTATTAATCAAGCTAAGGCAAACTATTTAGAAGAAGTCGGATTAATTCAATTTGGATTCTAACATGAGTTATTATATATAATAATACTCAAATTTTATCTTCATTTATGGTTGTTTCTATGTAAATTTCTGGATTTCTTAACCTTATAAGCTACAATGTTATTTTATGTTTTAAAATTATTTGGGATGTAATCAACCTTCACACATTAGATATTAAAATTTAATTAAAATGTACTTATAATCAATTTTGACATTATTATTAAATTATGAATTTCACATATATTCTTAAATTGTTAATCTTATAATAATTACTTTAAAATATATTATGCCCAAAATGATTTTTAAATGATTAATATTATAAAAAAAATTATCAACATTTCAAAATTAACTTCTTGAATATTATGTTGTATGCTCCTAAATCACATATTTCAAGATCTGTGATGGGGAAAATGACTAAAAAATGCTTTTAAAGTGTGGTATAAGGTTATTATTAAATAAAAATGAATAGATCTTTTACAAATATTTTTTGTTTAATTAAGTGTGTAAAATGTAGTTATGCACTTTTAGGAGAGAATGTTCTAACTGAAAGAGTGAATTTGGAGTTTTTTAGTTAAAATTTTTAATTTATAGTATAAGAATAGTTTTTTTTTTATAATTTAACTTTTAGTTTGTTTTTTCTTATCTGGTTGAAAAATAAAAATTTTAAGTTCACATATTATTATATGATCACTACCCATTACCATGTCAAAGTGGTCTAGAAATTCATTTAACATAAATTTACGAATGTATCATATAACAAAAACTAATAATAATGAGAAAGTATAATTTATAATCGCATGGTACATTTTAATTTATATATATATACAAGAATAGACAGGATAGAAGATCATGATTTCAAACTATTTATAAAAATAATGTTTTTTTTATCAAAAACTGTATAATTTAAAAAAAAAATTGGGACCTTCACAGTCTCAGGCCCTAAGTTGTCATTCTTTTAAGGGAGGCTTAGGACCAGACTTGGTTGAAGGGTCCTCATATCTACACCTATAGGCTGCTTCAATTTGTGATAGATAATCAATCCAATAAGTATTCATAAAAACCACTCATGGTATGAAGACAAGTTAATTACTAACTTAACGAAAACATGTAATTTTGTTTGGAAGGACGTGGGCATGAGATCTTTAGTACCCTCATGCCCTTAGCTTGAGTGCACGTGCATAATATATTAAAAATTAAAATTTATACAAATCTAACAGACCTTTGGCTAGCTTATTTTTTTTATGATTGAAATATGAAAAAGAAGGAAATAAAAGTTACACTAATATATTTTTCAATTAAATTTGTCTCTGGTCCAATCATTATTTTTTTTATATTATATTTTTTATTGATATTACTATATTAAAATAATACTTATATGTGAAAGATAAAGGTCTTTAGTCTTTTCGGGACTTTAATTTTTAAAATAAAATAAAATAAATATATATAATTCATTCAAATTGTGTTCTTAATTTCAAATTTATAATTACAACTGATTAATGAAATGTATTACTTTTAACATATTTTAGAAAATAATTTGAAAGTTTATAAATATGCTATTGCAGAAGTATATTGTATTTTTTAAAATAATGTTTTGCAATGTTTTATAAGAAAAGGCATCTGAATAATATTTTAATTGAATTATAATTATATTTTAAATCAATGTTTTTTTATTTTCTCTTTATATAATTGATTAAAGTGAAAACAATAAATATAAATATAAATATTTAGATATCCAAATCCGAAATATTGTTTAAATAATTTGAATTTAGATCCCTTGTAACAATGTAATATTGTTTTACTCACGTAAGCACGAGTCACGAATATTTTTATTTTAAAAAAATACAAATATACAAATAGGTACTGTAATGTCTTACTTAGAGCTGGCTATTATCATCCCTAATTAAAATAAAACACCTTCAAACGGAAAAGAGTTTAATAGGATCCTTACCCAAAATCAACTGGACTGGTTACTAGCCAGAATGGTGCATCTTAGACAATAAGATAATAACACAAAATGGTATCATTGGAGTACCAAATGAAAAATGGTATCATTGGAGCACGGACATTAGTAAGAGAGACTAAGCAAGAGTAAAGTAGTAAAGAATAAACTAGAAATGAGAAGGGAAAGAAATATTAATAATAAAACCTCACAAAACAGTGACCACATAATACAAATATATATGATATTGATAACAAAAGTTAAATGCATTAGTATAGTCCCAATAGCAAAAGTTAGTCTGGAGGATCTATTACTAGATTTATATCTTATTCTTTGAATGTTGGGTATGATGAATTATTGAATTTTTATTGATTGTTGATTATAATTAATAAATTAGTATTGATTATAAAAACCATTAACGAATATTTAATAATTTATAAAACTTGATTCTACAAACAACAAAAATCTCCATAATCTGGCATTAGATGTAAATCTCTAATAAAGAATAATAATAACACTAATAGTAGGGCAGGAGCTAGAAAGAAGCTGCAATGACCTGAGTTTGAATTGATAATTGCCGACATGTTCCCAAAAGCAAGAGAAGAAATCCATCTTTGTCAAAGTAAAAGAAGGATATACTAGTGCAATAAAGTCACAACCTTCTAAAGTTGAAGCATTGATCGCTTGGGACTTTTGAAAGAAAAAAAAAAATAGCCTGAAAAACTGTACTTGTAGATTTATGATGACAAGAAAGGAAGAATGAGTGATACCCTGCAGTTATAGTTACTAACACAATCGGTCTAACTGTTGATCATATAAAATATAAACTATTAGTAGCTGTCCCTTCATGATTGTTGAAAAAAATTCACATTTTCATTAAAAGTCAAACCATAATTTTGTTATGCATAAGACAACAACTCAGTCATAATAGTCGTCCTTTAAAGAATGTTTATAGGTTGGATTTTATGTTTAGGAAAGTTATATTTTTGAGGAAGCGTTAGGGTTAATTATACGGTTAAGAAGTACTAAATTGTAAAATATACTTATCTATAGTCTATATATATAAAAAATAGAGTTACTCACTAGTCTTACAAGTATTTACAATTTGTAAGTGAAAGAAAATTTTGCACTAACACGGACAATTCCAACAATGAAAATAGCTATTAAATTTAATTTACATATATTATTATCTATATATAAGCATCTAATAAGAATTCACATGATTATTATATCATGTCAATAAGTAAGATAACATAATGATAGGATGAAAATTATTCATAAACATTTAAAGAAACTCATTATATTGTCACCTCATATTAATAAATAATTAATGTAGTGATCAATGATAAGATAAATTTCTGTTAGATACTGGTGTAATACAATTTTAAACTAATAATATGTAAATTAAAATAACTTTTTATATTCCTTTTTTTGAAAAAAAAATCTTCTAGCTATCCATCTTCCTTTAGTTTATAAATATTTTCTACATATTTCATATCAAAATTTGTTCTGCAACCTCTCTTTCTCTCGTATTTATTCTTTAAAATTGAAAATCTTCTTCCCTCTCAATAATTTTTCTCCACTACTCTCTTCAAAATTTCTCTAATTTGTTTTCAAAAATCTGTTTTAATTAGTCAATATCTTATAATCAAAATTCTCACAAAGGACTCATTTAATTTATTGTTTCCCTTCTTATATGATATAATCAATTATTTATGTAGGAAAATTCTTTTAAGTTTTGAAAACTGACTTCTTGAACCCTTTATTCTTACACAGAATTCCAATTGGCATATATAGGGTTTATTTTATTTTTTTTAATATAAAATTTTCTCTTCCTCATTCATATATATGGCAAGCCCAACTATGAGTGGGGTTTTAAACAAATTTTAAAAGAGATTTTTTAAAATTTAAATGAAAATTTATATGTTCAATTTTTTGTCATCGTATATAACTTTTTTAATTTATAAAAATTAATAGTAAATATTTATTCTTATTGATAGGTTTAAAGTTTAAACTTTAATATTAACCTTGTTTATATATTATTCTTTTGTTGTTTTAGTTTAATTTTTAAGATTATATTTATTTGATTTCCTACTATTTGATTGGTCATTTTTTTTTTACTTTTAAAACTAGATTTATAGTTGTTTATTTATTTTTTGATTAGTTAAGTGAAAAACCAAATATCTTCTGGTTTAATTATAGTTTTTGATTTGGTGATTTGTATCTTTGGTTCATGTATACAACATTTTATGTTAAAATATCTTTGATTGCAGTTATCCTTAATGAGTTCACATGAAAAATATAATAAGGGAATAGGCGAAAAAGGAATATGAGAACACTCAAACTTCTCTTAGGAGTTTACTTAGTGTTTGATTATTTTGTGACGTTTTTTTTACTTGCTTCAGACACACTAGTATATAGATATTTATAAGATACACATAATATTTCATGATATAGTGGACATATATTGAAGCTACATAATTTTTAGAAACTATAAGTTATTAAATATAAGATATACGTGCATAAATAAATAAACATATTATCTACCTTGAAATTCATAAACAAATATTAAAAGAATTAAGGTTAATTAATTATTTTTAATTTTTAATATGACATTCTAAAATCTTAACCAGAATTGTAAATTTTAGTTATATAATTATACTATAATTAAAAATTAGTAATTACATGATTTTTTTTAAATAATTATGTGTATTTATATTTTAATTTTAATTATTTGTTGCAACTAGTGTTGTTGCCGTAGGATAAAAAAAATTAAAAAAAAGTTTCCACCAATAATTATTAAAAAATATTAAAAATAATTTTAAAAATCAACTTGCTACCAAAATATTAAGAAAAATAAATTAAAATTCGAGTTCAAGAGTTCATTATACATAAAAAAAATATATTAACATATCACAACGTTTGTTAAATGATAATTACCTCTAATTAATTAAGTGAATTATTTATAATTTTTAAAATATTTTTCTCATCTTAAAATAACTAAAAATAGACCATGACAATAATTTATTTAATATATATATTTATTTTATTTTAATAAAGATTAAATTTTATTATTTTTGAAAAATGAGGATTAATATTTTATAATTATTTTTATTTTTTTAACTCGATAAAAGTGACCTCTTGCTCATTTGTATCTCAATATATAATAAAAATCAAAATTATATAATTCTTTTAATAAAAAATATTTATTTGTTAATATTTTTTAATTTTAATTTTTATTAAATTTAGTACTTTTAAAATGTCACACATAGCTTATACATCCTAAAATATAAAAATTGATAGAAATATACACCTAAAAATGTATTAAACATACATTTTAATTTTATTTAATATTTTTCATTTTTTAATAAAATATTTTTAATTTAATATTTTTACTTTTCTATCAAGACTTCAAATTAACATAATTTATGTTTTAAAATGTCAAATTAAAAAGATGTCACATCTAATTAATTAATTTTTATTTAAAATTTTGTTATTATTTAATCATAAAAACTTGATTGGGATTATTTTATCATATTTTAAAAATATAAATTTACCATCATTTTATAGTTAAAAATAACATCTTTTATAAAAATTTGATTAATATTTTTTATTATATTGATTCAGATTTTTTAATAACTTCTGAACACAAAACAGATCTAGTTTAACATTTAACATGGTAAAATAATAAAAGCAAATAAATACGTTAGTATCGATCACTCCCATCACAACATTTGTTATTATACACATCCAACCTAATAAGACAAAAATAAATATAATAAAAGAGAAGAAAGAAAAAACATATGTGAACCTAATAAGGTAGCACTCCCTGTCCAAACCAAGCACGGGTAACCAAACATTAAAAATAGAATATCAAAGACAAAAGAAAACAATGACATAAGTTTGGTTGGATAAATTTTTTAAGATTTAAGGTTTTAGATAAAGTATTTTTATGAGTACTTATAAAAATAATAATAAAATAAATAAATAAAATAAGTTTCATTTAAAATGAAAAATATATAAACTTATTTATAAAAAATTTCTAATATTAAATTAATTTTTAATTTATATATAAACTAATTTATCTTATAAATTTTTTTTTTCTATTATGTTCTCTTAGTGTTTATTTATTTAGTAAATCCCATGTACCGGACAAGACAATAATGCACAAATAAGCAAGGAAGCATCATGGTTAAGCAAACACAAACCTTAGAAGCATAGAAGAATAGAAACGCAAATGAGGTAGAAGAGTGTTTGTGTGATGGTTTTAAAGTTGATGGAGTTTGGATAGCGTTGCTGTCACGGGCTCTGATGTAGCAGATGCCACTTGTGGGAATCATTGTTGGTGAAGGCTTACGCGGATCCATAATGAGAGTGCGATCGAGGTTTGTGCAGTCTAGCTGTTGGGTTGTGCATGCGCGAGTGGAAAAGGGTAAGCCATAGAAGAGTTATCGTATCTATATATGGATTTAGTTTCAGAGTAGACAACCATGGATTATGAGGGCTAAAGAAAGAAAGTCAGTGCTTTGAGTGGTGCGTCCGTGATCCCCATTTTGTTATCTATTCAACAATTTATTAGCAATGTGTCTTCTTAGAATTGGGAATGACAAATCCTCTATTCCCTTTAATTTGGATTTTTCTTTTCTTTTCTTTTCTCTTCGGGCAGAGAGCTTCCATATTATGCTTCTGATTTGTAGCTTGTTAATTATAACCAAGTTTTTTCAATCTAGCTTTTCATTTCTTTGCTTCCTTTTATTAATTGATTTTTGTCTTGGTGTGGCATGAAGATTTAGCTGGAAGCACTGCACCCTGGGCAGTACTTGGACCAATGGTTATATAGTTATAGAAGGAGTTAGCCAACAATATGGGCCTGGTCATTCTGGCAAGTCATTGTTCTACCCACACGTGGACCATAAAACTGGACCAGCTTGGATCCCATCTATGATCCTGCACTTTTTTGTCCTTCTTGTTTAACTCTTTTGTGTGTGTTAATTTCACTATTTGACGTGGTATTCATATTTTTTAAGTTTAGTAGGTAGTGCCTAAAATCAGCCCCAAATCAGGTCTATAATAAACTTTAATAAAATAAATACTAAAATAATTTTATAATTAAAAATTTAAAGAGAAAGGATGATGCTTTAGTTTAAAATAGTGAAAGTTTTTAGGTTCAAAAAATATTTATAAAAAAAATTCACACTTACCACCTTCCAAAACAAACAATGATGGCTCTAACATACAACTTATGGTACAAAACTTTGTGTTATTTCACTGGATCAACTTCCTAAGGTTGAAATAATTTTATAATTTATGTATATAAAATTAGTCAACCAAAAATTAGCCTCAATTACAAAATGCAATTTATCTATCAATTTGAGTAATTGTGACGTCTCTTAATTATCATTCATATTAATGGTATAAAAATGGAAATAACTCCTTAATGTAGAGTAATTGTCCATAATTACTCTTTTTACAACCATTTATTTTCTAATTATTATTTCTAACATCTCTTCATAATTAGAAAATTCTGTCCACCAAGTCTTGCTCTCAATCTTCTAAAATCTTCAACATTATCCTCCTCTTCATCATCATCATCCTCTAGTTCTCCAAATTCATGACACAACATAGGGAATAATCTTGTCTCTTGTTGTTGACCCAATGTCATAGTCTTGTTCCATCTGATTCTGAAGTTCCTGAGCCGCATCTTCTTTAATGTCTTCATCATCTTCAAACTTGAATCCCTTAGGGTTTTCTATCGTGCTCCACTTGATATCTTTGAGAAACTTGAGAGCACCTTCATCACGTTCTGAAATCTCCTAGGCTAACACTTCATTACTTTTCATTGCAGTAAGCCAAAATGCAGGCACTCCTTTCTCTTTATCCTCCTCAAGATCTCTAATCTGAGCCCTTTGTTTCCTCATTATAGATTCTAGAGCAGCTTGCTTTTTGGAAAGCTCTCCACCTCCTTTCATTCGTTCTACCAAAATTGCCTCTACCTCTTTCTCTTACACGACCTCTTTGATATTTTTCTCCTCCATTTTCTTTCAAAGAAGCTTTGGCATTTAGGACTTGCTCCAAAGACTTCTCGTATCTTCTCTTGAATCTTTCTTCGTATGCTTGAAGTGAACCCATCAATTGGTTCACTGTCATCGATTCTAAATCCTTTGACTCTTCAATTACACAAATCACAAAATCAAATTTTATGGTTAAAGAATGAAGAATTTTTTCTACCACACGAATATTTTCCATATTCTCTCCATAATGCCTCATTTGGTTCACTACTGCCATCACCCTATTGTCAAAATCTGAAATTGATTTAGACTCCTTTATACGCAAAGATTCAAACTCTCCTCGTAGAGTTTGCAGGGGCACCTTCTTCACCTTGTCAATACCTTGAAGAGAGGTTTTCAAAATCTCCCAAGTTTCTTTAGAGGTGGATGCATTCGACACCATCTCAAACATAGCTTCATCTAAACTTTGATAGATGAGGGTAAGTGCTTGTTGATCATTCCTTTTCGTCTTTACTAAAATCTCCTTCTCATGTTGTGACAATATAGTCTCATCTTCATAACCTTTCTCCACTACCTCCTAGGCATCTTGGGAACCTAGCAAGGCTTTCATGCGACGACACCAATTGTTATAATTCACATTGGTAAGACGAGGGAATTGAAACAAACTCATGTTATCACTCGTCATCTCTCAACTCTCTCAACTTATCAGAACCTAAGCTCTGATACCATTCTGTTTGGAAAACTAGAAGAGAAAAATACTTTATTTCTAATGTGTATGGATTACATAGGTTGATACCTTATTTATAATAGAGTATAAATAGAGTAACTTATAACATTAACACACTAAATAGCCATAAAAAAACAGTAATGCCTCATAACCAAAAAATAACTCCTTAATGTAGAGTAATTGTCCATAATTACTCTTTTTACAACCATTTATTTTCTAATTATTATTTCTAACATGGCATCCACATCAGTAGTAGAAAGCTAGCTGTCTCGAATCACACATAGACTGATTTATTGGATTGATGTCGGTGAAACTACTTTAATTTTTTTTTAAATATATATACATTTTACAAAATTAAAAAATAATAGCAAGTTAAATAGTTCTAGTGGTTTTTGAGTTACTTTTATACTGGTTGGACCAATTATGACACATTTAATTTATATCCTCTTTATTTATACAAGTAATAGTTATGTTGTATGGGAATATTTTTAGAAGCTATTTTTTAATTAGAACAATTTTAGGATTTTTTTTTTCAATAAGAGCATGTTTAGAAAATTTTGTTAGCATCTTATCTTTTTCAATATATTTTTTCACATTTGTTTTTTAATTAAATTTCAATATTATTTTTAAAAATTATCAATATTTTAAAAAACTGTACATTACAATATAAATGATTTATTATAAAATTAAAATATAATTTGTATTAAAAATCTATTTGATTATAAATTTTAATTATAATATAATTTATATATTTAAAAATATTTATTTATTATAAATTTTAATTATATAAAATAAATATTCATGCAGTGGGCGCGAACCAAAATACTAATGATAAACTAAAAGTAATTATATATAGCTAGTATATTGTTTCTTTTGCATGCCTTTTGGTTTTTTATGCTAAAAAAATAGCCCGAATACTTTTGCTTAAATATTTAGTTCAAGGAATGCGTAATGTATTTTTCTTATCAGTAGTTTTGTGTAAAGAATATGTATTTATGAGTGGATATTTTTTAAGAAATAATTAAATAATAATTTTAGAAAAATTATTAAATAATTTTTTTAAGAAATCACTAATTAATAAAAGAACTTAGCATATTTTAAAATTTTCAGATAATTATTATTTTTTAAGGAAAAACAGTTTTGTATTGGATACAAAAAATAAATTGTTTTTTTTTTGGTAGGTACGACAAATAAATTATTGGCTAATTTAGAAGAATAGAGAAAATTATTAATTGACCAAAAACTAAATAGAAGAATAAATAAAATCACTAGGAAAACAAATTCCGTCTCCTGAACTAACCAAAACCGAGTTGGCAAAGGCAACGGTAAGATATTGGATGGGTATTATTGTAATTAGATTTCTTTACGAGGGACAATAATGTAAAATACTATTAGTTACCGTTGAAAGCCGTTGCCTAAGTATAAAGGTGCGGCCTGTGCCAAATCCTGTTTCAAAGTGATAAACAAATAGAGAAAAAACAAAGTGACTGAGAGCAAATTGTTAGAGAAACGCGAGTTAATCAAGAAATCAAAGAAAGCGTGGGTTATTTGTAAGTTTTCGTTTTCCCTTTGTTGTCAGATTTTGATTGCTTCGATGTTTTAACTGATGAAAAACTTGTAGAGGAAACCATCGATCTTGAATGTGTGTTAAGGGTTTTTCTGCTTCTCCATAGTGTAAAGGAATGTTTTATTTCATTTTTTCATTCTTCAGTCAGGTTAGGAGAAGGAAAATTTAAGGTATGGAATTTTTTAAATCTTGGTTTTCTTTTTTGGGATGGGAAATTGAAATCTTGAATGGGGGTTTCTCTTTCTTGGTGTCGAAGATATGGTTTTTTGGGGTTGTTGGTCATTCAATTGAGCATTTACATCCAAGAATCACAGGAAATATCTACATATTAGGGTCTTTGTTTTAGGCCTTTTTACTTAGTCCAGTTTTATGAGATGAAGGAACTAGTGAAAATCTGACATCTTGAAAGGGTGGTTGGGATCCAAGTGATGGTTTTGGGGTTTGTTTAACTTTTCTTGAAAATAGTGAGACAGGACTAGATATAATGGTTATCTCAGATGATGTCACTTTTTTACAATATATGCTGGACGTTCAAAATTTTGACATCTTGAATCGGTAATTTGGTTCCATGTAATGATTTTGGGGTTTGTTTGAGTTTTTTTTTTTCTTCTTCTGAAAATAGAGAGGCTGGACTTGGTGTAGACGTTTTCTGAGTTGGTTTAAGCCTTTCACAATGTATGCAGGACGTTCGTTTGAACATTGACCACATTAACACAAATGGCTGCACGAACTGGTCGCTTGCTTCAAAACCAAAATCTAAATGTCCATGTTAATGGTATTGTTCTGGTTCTTTTGGTTTAAAAAATTTCCAGCACTGATTGCTTTTCTGGTTGTGTTTACCATGCATAGGCTAATTCTTAATGCTGGTGCAGGAGCAGGTACTGTTTCTGGGAAAGATTTTACAGGACAGAGGAAAGCTAGGGCTGGGGGAAGAAAACCACTTGGAGATCTATCCAATGCAGGGAACCTCATCAACCAATTTGATGGAAAGAAAACCCTTGATGGTTCATCGAACACAGGGAAAACCTCTGTTAGTCAGGCACCGAAATTGCTCAAGTCTAAGAATCTTGAAAGTGACAAAAGAATTGCCAGCAAAGCTTCTGAGAAATCACTTACTAGAAGCAGGAAAGCACTTTCTGACATTTCAAACTCGGGGAAGCAGCATGTTCCCGAGATAAAAAATAAAAACACCCTGAAACTCAGTTCTCTGATAGAGGAATCTCTTCATCCTAGTGCAATTGCGGAAGAACAAATCTTGCATGATCATAAAAAGTGTATCAAATCACAGTTTGAAACTGCACACGTGAACCAATTTTTAAAGACTGTTGGACTTGAGGATGGTAATTGTTATTGCATTTACATTTTATGTGGTGCATTTTGGCTATTATCTGGGGCTATTACACTATGATTATATTTTTTGCTGATTGTTGTTGGACTTTGAGACTGGTAATGCTATTCATTTCATTTTTGATTGTGCATTTTGGCTGGTACTTGTTTCACTTATTCTTTTATTTATAATTTGATCAGATTCAGATGACCACACGACCATTTCCTTTGAATTGTCTGCAATAAGTAAACTGAACAAGGTTTGTTTGTAATTCCTCAATTTTCTCCTGGTCTATCTCTCTAACTATACTGTTCTTCTAACTATTTGTCCATCCTTTCAGTCTGAGAGTGCGTACTTGGAATTGGAGGAGGTACCTGAGCAGTTGCCTGAAGTGCAGTCTCTATCTGCTCTGCATGGTTCCCCAGCAGCACACTGCAAGACTCCAAGCTTATCAAGTTACCGGACAATGTGGAATGACTCTACTGTCAATTTCAAGTTGATAGATACACCTAAAATGTCCAAAAATTGATTTCACCTGCAACAATGTAAAGAACTTGATATGGTAGTAGATAGTAGATATTTTGTGCCACAGATGTGTTGGCAATTAGATATTTTGTGCCACAGATGTGTTGGCAATGATTCTGGTACTTCTAAATTTCAATGAATGTTTTTTCTTCATTCTTATGTGCGTAACTCTTTCAAATCTTCATTCTTATGATGATGATTCTGATGTTTACTGCACTCAGACTAGAATCTATTTCTATCAAACAGTAGAAAGACATGTCAGTTTGATATGTATTCAGCAGATAGAAATAAATCAGGACAGCAACGGAAACAAACTGTAAAACAACAAATTAAAAAAAGGACTTATGCGATAAGAGAGCATATATTATCCATTCAACAACATATATATTATCCACATATATTATGCGATAAGAGAGCATTATGATTTACGAGATGATACAAACAATATCACTTGTCAAATCAACTAAATTGTATCAAAATAACCACCTCTAAACATTTGGTAACCATGTTGCTTCATTGGGTTACTTGTAGTTGAAAAATTATTAGGTGGTCCACCACCACCTAGTTTATTGTTTATAGTTTTTACTCTTTTCTATGTAATATATAATTAAATGTTATTAATTTTTTTTATAAGTTAAAAAATTTGAATGTATGTTATGTTAACTTATAAGTTGAAAAACTTTTAAGTTAAATGTTATTCATAGTCTTAATGTTGAAAAATTGTTAGGTGATCCACCTTTCCGTCCTTCTCTACATAATATATAATTAAATATATTATTTTTTTTCTTATAAGTTGAAAAACTTGAATGCGTGTCATGTCGAGATTACTTGGGAACCATAACGTGGTGATGCTTAGCAATTTACAACTGTTTCATAAGAGTTATGTATAAAATTTAAATTATAAAATCTTTTTCAGATTGTTTCTCTCATCTTATATTTGTGACAAAATTTATTTACATAATAAAATTTTACTTTTCGTATAGAAAAAAAATGTATTTTTACAAAATAAAATAAAGTACAATATAATTTGAATATTTTTAAGGAGAGATTGACCATACATTTTAGAAGGTAAAATGCATAATTATAATTGTTAATTAAAATGATTAAAATTGTAATTAAATATACATTCACATATGTAACAAATTATGAAGTTATTAAAATCTTCTCCGTTAGTTTTTATTTTATATTTTAAAATGTACCTTTTCATTGGAGGAGTCAAATCTGGTTTAATGTGGTTGAAAGGAAATCGTAAATACTTGCAGAAAAGCTTGGAAAGGAGGTTGCTATTCTTCTGTCCACCAAAATGTCTTGTTTGGGGGCAAACAATGTTGGCAATTGAGAAATATGGATTTTTTGTCATCCTTTCTATGAAAAATATGACGAGGAATTGAATAAGATAATTGATCAGAGTTCATCCTACGCCATCAAGTTACAATTTCACCCAACAAATCACATTATTCATAGCAAAGTGATCCATTTTACATAACATGTACAAACAGAATAACCATTTTTCTAAACTGTATTACAAGATTGTATGAAACTAAAGGTCCCAAGTGTCTCCCCTAGATGAAGAGGACACTTGTAACAATAACACAACAGCATTTATAGCTCACCAGCTGAAGCTAATGGACTCAAAATGTAGGTCATCTGTGGAACAAGAACTACAGATTGATGCTACTTCATGTCTCATTTTTCGTGGGCCACTAACAAGAACTCCAATGCTTGATCCGTCACAGCCAGAGAGTATTTCTGCCAGAGAATGATAGATCGCTAAATTAGGCTAAAAGTATCATGATTTCAGTAGCATATATTTCAATAAACATTACTTGATAGATCGCTAAATTTTTGGTTTGATGTCATTTAGTAGAAGAGAAATATTCAATACAAATAGATTTAGCTAAACTTAAAGAAATGAAACAGCAAGGAAGGTAAAACTGCGAATTACTAATTTGAAAAAATTGGGACAAAATAATCAAATAATCTTACTTTTTATGTCAGGTCTTCCTCCATAATGAACTTTAGCTTTTTGGGCAATGGATTGAAGGGGAAGAGTCCCTAATTCTCTATCAGCATTGGTATATCCTGAACCCGGAGAATTTGATGTGTAGATGTTTCTAATCTGCCCCAAATCCTTATTCTGTTTCTTGTTCCATAGGAAAGCAGATGTTGCTACAATGGCTATAGAGACGCATATGAATAACATGCTTAGACTGGACCTTGAGAAATAAGGGTATATCATGTCTGAATTGTGGTCAATTGGATATATGTAATATCTAGTTAGGATGGCAATAAGTAGAAGGAATAACATAAAGGAGGATGAAATGATAATGCCAAGATAGAGCCAACTGTTTTGTCCTAAGACTGCAGAAACTGGTTCATCTAATGCATTTGACTTGAACCATAATGTTTGAACATGCTTTTTGTCATTCATGTCTGGCTGTTGCTCACTGGTTACATAGGCTTCAACCTGAAGCTGCAAGCGTGAGATATCGAAGGCTGTGGCTGAAACTGGGAGGATGAGGTCTATCATGGCGAGATCAATGGACTTCTTGAAGGCACATATAAGAAGAACTCTAGGAGTTTTGCCCTCTCCAGTGTTGGCCTTAAAGATCAGCGAACGGATTATGGAGATGAAAGGAGTAATGCCACTTCCTCCGCTCACTAGCACTAGCATTTCATGTCTGCATCAAATTTTTTATATAACCTTGTGAACTTTATTTGAGTAAATAGTCTATGCAATCAAATGTTTTGATACGGTCATCCAATTATAAATTATTAATTATTTTAAAAGTCTATTAATGATGATTTTTATCGATTAATCGTGTAATTTGTTTTACACAAATAGGGAATAGAAATTAAATTCTATTTGTTTATATTGAATCTTATGTTTTGAATTTGAAATCTTCCAAAGAATGAAATTCATTTGAAGTCTCTAGTACCTTGAGTTAAAGGTTGAAGCAGGTCCATAGGGCCCTTCGATGGAGACATCAAGGTGGGACATTGGAGGTGAAGATGATAGCTTCTGGTACAAAGTATTGGACCAGGATCCTGAATTTTTGAGGACAACGCTTAAGGTATCAAAATCAGTGTCACTGCAGGAGGTGATTGTAAAAGGGTGCCACTGCAACTTGGAAATACTAGGAACATTTATGAAAATGATACTTGTGGGAGCATAGCACAGTTCTGTTATAGCAAAATGAGAGAGAAAAAAATAAATTGTTAACTAAATGGAGGCAGATATACAAAAAGAAGTTCTTAGAGTCTTTCATTCACCTAGGTTCTTGGCGAAATTCAGTTCAACTGCTTCACAAGGCAACACACGGGCAGAAAGCAACCGAATTTTCTGCTGGGACTGTAGGAATCTCAGGTACCGGTCGATCATGAATAGGTAAAATCCTGGAAGCACAATGCAAGAGGAGGAAAATCCCACATGTAGCACAAAGAAGACTACAAAGACAATGTAAAGGTAATGAGTGTATAAGAAAAGCTCAAAAGCTTTTCGCCTTATGGAAGGTAAGGTAGCAGCCCACATGATTAATCCAGCAAGTAGAGAAACTGCTCCAGCCACATTTGAGACACCAACTTTGTTCCATTTCAATATCTGCATGGAAGTTTGTGGACAAAAGGCATTCACTTTGAACAAGTTGATTGCAATTACTCATTATTATTTAGAGTAACTACACTACTTTTAATTGTTTGAAAAACATTATACTATTACACTGCTACTTCTCATCCAATGGAATTGTTAGTGTAATTGCTTTATTATTTATTACCTCTGAGATTTGATGTGTCTTGTCCCAAAAAATAATATAACCTAGACCATGGGCTGTGAAGAGGGCCATTGCAACGTGTCCTAGCCAGATATGATACTTGATGCTTCCCTCTGAAGTTAGGCCAACGAAGCGCAAAATAGAAGACCCTCTTGAGACCGGAAAGAACAATAAAGCTAAGCAAATATACCCAACAAGGCCAAAAGCGAGGGCTGAGTATTCCACCTTGACTTCCCACCTGTTACTCGAAATGCATTAGCATTACTTGAATTTGGCACCAAATAATTAATATTTCATGATTTGAAAATTCATGTCAAATTAAGAGTGGTAAGTTATTTTCTTACACATGCTCTCTCTCGTTAGCTGCCTCTAGTGCCACGCTGGCAAACATGCCATGTAAGTAGGAGCACAAGGACCAAATTAATAGTATAACAAACATGATAATGAAAGAGAGCTCTGTCATAGAGATTATCCCAAGAGAACCATTTACAAGCAATGGTCTTTTCCATGATGCAAATCCTAAGAATCCCACCTTGCTAACAAGAAGAAATCACCATACTTTTTGATTGGTCAGGCATTGTGAATATTAGTGAGAAAGAAACCGATGAAAAACAAGGTATGAAATAATGTACCTTTCAGTATTGTGATTATAACGTTTTTGCTCCAAATGAAGGTATAAACTGGCCAAAGTGGCAATTAATAAAATGGGAAATGTGTAAATCAGTATGGTTGCCCCTGTGCAAGAAGACAGGATGCAAATAAATTAACAAGGTAGTTTTATTATACGAAATAAATAAAAATAAATCTATTTATATTTCTTCAATTCCAGCAGGTTCACTGTATATTTGCGTGAGAATCATTCGGCAGTGACAGTAACCGGTGTAAAGGATAAAATAAGACAATAAAATGTGCCAAAATTATTTATTCAATCAATTATTCATTTTGAGTGAAGTAATGTCTTTGACCAAATTCATTATAATTTCAAATAACTTTTTTATGAGAAAATTTAATTGCTACGAAATGATTTACGAAAATTGTTTGGAATGAATGACTGTGACTAATGAGAAATGTTAAATGAGAGGTGTTGAAGTTTATATATATATAAAATAAAAAATTTAAGTAAATTAAGAATTACAAATTTTATAAAAACAGACTAGAGGAGGTCTCAAAATTCAATTAACACTTTAAAAAAATTTATAAATTATTTATCAACAAAATTTTCATCAAGATTTGAATTCATGTAGGATATAAACTTGGTCATTATTATACACAAGAATTTAATATATAAATTTTCTAAATATTGAAATTTATTAAGTTTATTTTTAAGGAAACAGTACACGAAAAAAATTCTCACCACACAATTTATTACAACACTTATTTCATTTCTTATCTCATTTTTTTATACAATAAATTAATTATTTCATTCGATACTTTTCTCTTTTCGCATCCTATCTTTCTCTTAGTTGTAAAATTATCATAAAAATTAACAAGAAAATTATATAAAATACAATTTAGATGTCATCTTCTGTTCTTCTCTTGCCGTCCCATTTTGTTGAATAGAAAAAATAATTAATTTTAATTATAGTTTTATAATATCAATAAATTATCAAATATTTTTTATTATATCCTTAATAATATATCGTGGAGTGAAAAAATATAAAAAAAATGAAAAAGAGAGGATAAACAATATATTAAAAAATGAAATAATAATTTTTATGAAATTTAAAATATGAAATATATTTTGTAATTCTTGAAGAAAATTTAAAAGCATAAATAATATGGCGTTTAGAAAGGAAGAGAGAGTAATAAGTAGGAGAGATTGTGTCTATGGCAGTTTGTGTGAGAGAGTGAAGAGGGAAATAATATGAAAGACATGCTTAACTTAAGTCTCTACCATTCTGATTTATAGCGACAAACCTTGTGTGCCGAAATATATTGAATCTGCCTTTGCTCGAATGTGTGGAAACCAATGCTGAAAGAAGATGTTTGAGGGCATCACAGTCCAAACCATAACATACCCAACAATGATCAACACTGAGAACCACCATATCCCCATTTGCAACATCTTCAGCGTCGGAGAAGCACCCCTTCTCGTCTCTGAATCCATCGCGTTCACTTCTTCTCTCTTTCGATTAAGATAATTCCCTTTTCTGAGAAACTTTATTCAATGCACATGCATATATATAATCTTAATTATAATACCATATACACATAGGATATAGGGTGGAAATAAATTTTAAATTAACGATCCCGATTGGTCACATGTAAATTATTTGATTGGTTACATTGTAAAATAGTGCAAACTTGGTCCTTCTCACGTCCACACACACGAGGAGACGAATTTTCAGCCTGAATATGACTCCTATTAGGAAGAAAAAATTGGTGAGACACACATTTTAAATTGGCCTTAGTGTGGAATTGTCAATTGTCACATATAGTTTAATTAAAACCACAAGTTCGTTACATTAAAGTAGAAGCTTGGCTTGTCTTTACATTAACATACGACAAAAGGGAGTTCCCATGTCATGTGGCAGCGGGGACAAAAGTTGGACTCGTCATACATCAACATTCTACTTGTACTTAGTGTTAACAAATATTATTTATAAGCATAATTAAATAAAAATTATTTTTAGTTATTATACTTTCTCATCAAAGTCTTTTTTTTTTATATTTTTATGTTAGTAAATTTAATTCTCAAAATTTTAAAAAATATTTAAATTTAATTCTCCTGTTTAAAAATTTATTATGTGTTTTAGAGTTTGAGTTTCAAATTCCACAATATAAAAATACGAAGACTTTTATCATATTTGATCGAAAATATTGACTAAAAACATATTTTTTCTAATAAAAATTTAAAATAGTGTTAAAATAATTTAATTAAGAGGTTTGCTATTTTTATTTTAAATGTATTTTTAAGTTTTTATTGACTGAAAATAAAATAAAAGAATAATAATAATAATTAATTAATTAAGATATCATTTATGGTAAGTTTGGTTTAAATAAAATGAAAAAAAAGGAAAAAAAGAAATAAAAAGTAAGATAAAAACTTTCTTTCTTTTTTGTTTAGTGGCGTAAAAAAAAGAAAAAAAGATATGAATGTAAAATTAGATATTATAACTAGTTTGTTAATAAAAAATATATTTAGAAGTAGTTAATAATAATAATATTTTTTAAAAAACACTTACATAATAATAATAATAATTATTATTAAATGTAATATGATCTCTAATTTTATTTTTATCACAGTGGCTCAAAGTCGCAATAGTTTCCCATTGTCTCCATTTTATGAAAAGCGTTGCAGCTTAAGCCTAGTAGCTGAACATTACCTTTCCTGAGAAAAAGCCATTATTATTTATTGGTGAAAGAAAAGTTAACACAGAGAAATGATTTCTCTTCCACTTTTCCGTGGATTATGGGAGGGAGGGATTGTATTTAGATGAGAGAGACGTATAAAATATGTATTCCTTCACTTTTTATTCAACAACCAAATCGTGGAAGGAAAGAATCTTTAACACTTTTCCTTCTCTACTTCTTTTTCTTGTTCTATTTTTTTTTTACCCTTATTACTCCTGTAAGATGAAATGTTTAGGTCTCACTTGAAATAGATCGATAATGGAATGGACGTCCAAAAAATAGTGTTAGGTTATTAAAATTTAAGCTCAATTTCTTTTTTCGGTTGGTTGAGCCTACCTCAATTTGATTCAATTCAGGATAACAAGGTGGATAGGACCGTTCCAAGGACTTAATATCTAATATTGTTAAGTAGATTGTTATTATATTTTAAAATTATAATTTTTATTATTTTATAATTTAAAAAATAAATTTATTATTGTTACAGTTAAAATTCTCCTATCTTAAAAATATAATTTGCTTACTAAATTATAATATTATTTTTTAAAATTATTATACAAACAGTTAAAAACTGTTTTTATTTATAATTCAATAATCTCACCATTCGTCATTTTGACAACATTATTTTTTAAGACGAAAAGGACAACATTTTATTAATATTTACAAAGTTTCTTTTTTTAGTGTTACCTAAGATGGACGCTAAGCAAAAGCGAATATTAATCTCCCTATACAGAACGTTAATTTGTGCATTGATGAATTGTATATTTAAGCGGGATGAGTTATTGTGTAACTTTAAAGGTTATTTTTATTTTAAATTTCTTAAACTAACCGTTTTAACTAAGAACTCATTTAATTTTTAGATTAAAAAATAATAATGAATAAAAATAAGGAATAACAATATGAGATTATTAAAAATTAAGAGAGTAACAATATTTTAGTAAAATTGATTCTTAATAATGTTCTTATTTTTTAGCAATTATTTTTCTAATACGTGTATTTTGTTTAAAAGTCAATCAATTTAAAATAGAGAGTAATATTTATATTTCCACTTATACTATATATAGGTTATTAAAATTGAATGTTAGGATCAGTTACGCCACCCAAGCTTTACGTGAAAGGAAAAAGTATTAGTATTTTAATTAGTATAATGCATAAGGTACATACTTATTTTATATAATTTAAATTTATAATAAATAAATATTTTCAATATATAAATTATATTATAGTTAAAAATTATAGTAAATAAATATTTTAACATATCAATTATATTTTAAATTTATGGTCAATAATTTATATTATTATACAATATTATTTTTAATTATTAATATTTTAAATGTTAAATTCAATATTAAATTAAAGATATTAAAAAATAATAAATTGAAAAAAGTAAAAAATTAAAAAATTCCTAAAACATTTTTATTAAGAGAAATGTTTTTTTTTGAATAATAATAGTTAAAATACTTCCGAGGATTTTTTTTAGAAATACCTATAAAATATATATAAAGTTTTCGTTACAAAAAATGATGTCTAGTATTTGTCAATAACTCAGAGTTCAACAAATGACGAATATTCTCTTTACATTCTTTTTTTCATATACAAAGACAGGATATATAGTTGTGAGTATTTATATCGATGCTCTTATTTATTTTTGCAAACACAAGTAACAAAATGGAGAGGTAATAAAGGTGAGTTGTTTTTCAATAAAATAATAACAATAAAAATGAGTTGTAATTTATATTTTTCAATGAAGATTTTTTTTTTTATCAATTCATCTCCGAGTTTTGCACGAGCTCACGGGAATAAGAAGTTGAAGTTGTTTTACATACAAGATATATGAATCTAAGGTTAAAATAATTTATTTTGCGATTTTTAAAAGATTCTGATTGCATATCTAGTATTTTTGGTATTATAGAAACGGGAAGGAACGATTGATTTAGGAAGAAAAACATGTGAGAAGTGGAACTTCACCAAAACAACAATAAGATGCTTTCCACTCAAATATGGACAGAAGGAAGGAGGAAGGATTGACAATTTTTTTATGATCCAAAGCCTCCGTGGCATCACAATTTTCGCAGCCGCCCGCGGCCACATCTGCAACCACCATTGACGGTGGGGACAAACTAGGATTTGCAAACAGGTTCGGTATGGAACATGGAGGATGTTTGACTGTTTGGTGGATGCTCCCAAAACAAAGCTGGATCGATGGTTTCACGATGAAATTATTGAAGGAAAAAAATAATAAAGAATAGGGTATTTTGGTTGTTGGCAAGTTATATTTTAGCTTTTTGAATTGCAGTAGGCTAAGAAATTCATAATCTAACTTGCTTTCCTAGTTACAAGTTCAATCAATTTATAAATTAATTAACATTGAATTTTTTTACATCCTTAAATTTTATTTTAATTACTTTTCAAATTTTAAATTTAAATATTTCAGGGTTTCTTATCTCCTTAATTAGTTTTTAAAATTCAAAATAAAATATAAATCTCATCAATATTATTTATTTTAAATTTTTTATTTAATTTATTCTATGCTATAAATAAAAAATTCTTCCAAATTTATTTTTACTCAAAATTTATTATCACACTTGTTTTATATTTATTTATATCGTTTTACATGTATGTTTAATTTCTTTTTCACTTTTTTTTACCAAACAAGAATGAAAATTTTTAACTTTCTTTTCTTTTTTATTCTTCTACTAAACACCATAAAAAATCATTTCACTTTTCACTTATATTTTCTTTTCTTTCTTTTTCTTTCTTAGACTAGACATACCCCTAAGTGTGTTTGAATTTTTTTTCTTTTGTAGTTTCAATCTTTTAAGTTATAAACATTATTGTAAATATTTTCTTAAATAAAGAATACCTAGAAATTTTTGTATTTCTAAATTATTTCTTGCTATTCTTAAAATCAATCATAATCGGTCAGAGAATAAAAGAAATTATATGTTAGTATTTTTTATTTTTCTACCAATTTTACCTTCAATATTTTCATAAATAAAAATATTATTCTTAAGTATTTTTTTTCTATGTTCATAAAATACAATGATTGTTTATTTTGCATGGTATTAAAAAATTCATCAATCAAATTATGTCACTACATTTATAAATACTTTTTTATAAATAAAAATGAAATAATATTCATATTTAATTAATTCTATTTTTAATTTTATTATACTTTTTAATTTTGTATATATTATATATAGAAAATAAATTTAAATTAATTAAAACCCCCTGTTAAGAGTAAACTTTTACGTGACATAAATATATTAATCTTTATTTAAAATTAATATCCATATTTATAATTGTACCTAATGCCAAAATAAGAATTGGCATACTTTTCTCTGCTTTTATAAAACACAAATTTTTGTTCCGTTTTTATTTGTTTCATGACTTCTACTCAATACATTACACGACAACAAAATCACACCCCACTAGCGGAAAAGCTAAGGTACATGACCGCGGCCTATGATGCTAACTAATTTCTAATACTTCTTATAACGAGTTTAATTAGAATTATAGATGGGAGCAGATCCAAAATTACCTAATAATTTTTTCATTTATGAAATATTATTTTCTATAACTAATTATATTAAAAGTGAATTCAAGCGATAATAATATTTTTTTTACTTTATTAATCTTTATTATTATTTTTTATTTTATTATATTATATCACTTATCATTCTTATATATATATATATATTTTTATTTTCTCTCTAGATGTTAAATAAATTTAATATCCATGAACTATTTTTCTAAAGAGAGAAATAAAAAGAATATAAACATGATAAATAATATAACGTAAAAAAAAAAAAAAGAGATAATGTAAATGAAGTGGGAACAGATCACTACGTAGTACTAATTATACAATTTAAACAGACAACAATTAGCATATGTAAAACATATAAGACAGGCATATTGATGGTATAAAATACACATCACCAGGTAAAGCTGATGGATTCAAAGTGAAGATTATCAGTTAAACCCGAAGCACAGATTCTGGCAACTTCATGTCTCATGTTTCTCGGGCCACAAACCATGACTCCAATATCTTTGGCTTTGCACTCAAACAGAATTTCTGCAACATCAACAAATTGTTTCATATTCACCCCATCAAGTTGCACGTAACTGTAACCCAAAATAATGATTTAACAGTGTACAGAACCCTGCCAGCCAAAACTTACTCTTGAGATCAGGCCTTGCACCAAAATGCACATTGGTTGCTTGCACTAAAGACCGATGGGGAAGGCTTTCAAGCTCTCTCTCTGAGCCATAAATCCACGATCCTGGTGATCTTGATGGTGGTGAAACTTCTACATTCATGATTTGCTTACTTTCCAAGGTGTTTTGTCTCTTCCACCAAAGAAAAACTGCACTAGAACATGTGCATATACCTGCACAGATTAAAAACAAAAACCACAAAACCTTAAAGGTCCAATGGTAAACTTCATCTGAGTTATTTTCAATAGGATAGATATAGTAACGAGTGATAATCCCCAAAAGGAGGAGGAACATGAGAAAAGACGATGAGATTGTAGCACCAAGCCATAGCCAGTTGTTTGGGCCTAATACAACTGAGATGGGAGAGTCTGAGAGGGTAGGCTTAAACCATTTGGTTTGGATCTGTGTTTGAGAATCTCTCGGGGATTTTTCTTTTTCTCTGGTGATATAGGCCTCTATTTGCAATTGAAGGTTTGAGGTTTGAGTTGTTGAGCCAGATACAGGAAGCATAAGATCTAACATGGTTAGATCGACACTATTCTTGAAAGCACAAACAAGTAGGACGCTTGGAACATGGGATTCTTGTTCTTGTTGGTTTTGAAATATGAGATTGCGGATTATGGATACGAAGGGAGTGATGCCACTTCCACCACTCACTAACACAAGCTGCTCGTGTCTGATAATAGAAAAATGAATTTAAATTAGTTTGCAATTGAAAATTATATCATTAGAAGACAGAACTAGATATAAATATCCAAAGCATTTATACTATATATCAACCAGAAGCTTGATAATTATTATTATTTTTTTAATGTTTGTCGTGAGAACCAGACCTTAAAAATTGTGAAGTACTTGGTCCATAGGGTCCTTCAACAGAAACGTTGAGATGATCCAAGGCAGACGAAGAAAGTTCCCGATAAAGCTTGTTTGACCAGCTACCCTCAGTCTTAATGACAACACTTAGAATATCTGTCTCCAAATTACAACTTGAAATCACTGTAAAAGGGTGCCACTGCAGCTTGGAAATTTTGGGCACATTTATAAACACCATGCTCGTGGGGTTATGGTATAAACCTGAAGTTGGCAAGAATTAAATAAAAAATGATAATTAGAAAATTTTGGTTTAGGTAATAAAATTTGTTCTCGAATATATTAAAAAAAATGTCATATACTACTGGGTAACTATGGGGTTTACCTTGATATGACATTTAAAGTTAAATATATTTTTATTTTCTCTGGTTTTAATTCATAAAGTATTTTTTATTTAGTTTCTATTCCTCTAAAAATAATTTCGATTTTAATCTCTATTTTTTTTAATTTTTCATTCATTCAAAAATTTTAAAATCACTATTTTTAATTAATAAAATTAATTTTAAGAATTATACTCAACTAGAACTTTTTAGAATAATGTGTTTATATGTGTATTATTGAGGGTCACTTTAAATAGTTACATAATTTTTTTTAGATATATATAAACAATTAACCAATATCATATAAAATTAGAAGTGGAAGTATTGATTTTAGATTTTAGAAAAATAAAAATAAAAAAAAACTTTATATAAATAAAATAAAAATTCACTCATGTTATAAATATAAAAAACATATTTAATTTCTTACATTTATTTAATAAAAATTTATTTGTAGTATAAATAGTGCATATCTATACCCAATAATACGATGCAGTCACCTTACTGTTTAACATCAGTATAAGATGTTTTTTTGTTGTTGTTGATATAACCTAAGTAATTATTTTGTCCCTTAATTAGTCCAAGGCAACAAGAGAAAAGGAGGGGGAAAGTGGAGAAGAAGCAATTTGCTGATTGGCTTACTTGGAGTCTTAGAGAAGTTGAGCTCAATTGCAGCACAAGGTAAAAGGCGAGCTGATCGCAAGGGAGCATGTTGGCGAGATTGTAAGAATCTGAGGTGTCTATCAATGAGGAAGAGGAAAATCCCCGGAGCAATCATGCACATGTATCCAACTCCCACGTGGATGGCATAAAATAAGATGTAGAGTGTGTAGAGATGGTGAGTGTAGAAGAAAACCTCGTACATTTTACGCCTGAACCGAGGAAAACTTGTCACCCACATGGCTAACGCTATTAAACTTGCAATCTCCCCAGCTATGTTTGATACATATGTCTTGCTCCACTCTAGCATCTGAGACATAAAAAAAATGTTTGTATAAAGTTATATGATTAATTGAAACAAATTAACACTATATATATTCACGTGCCTAGCCTCTTTAATTTGAATGTGTTTCTATATATCTCCATGCGTGGGTGCAGATCTTCCTATGGAAATAGATAGATGAGATGTCTATACATGATATTGTCCATTTAGGTCTAATATGCTTTTATGGGTTAGGGTTTATAATTTATTTTTTAATAATAAAATTAGTGGTTATATATCACTTCTCAGGATGATAGCGTTTCAGACAAGACTTTTATTTAGATGATGCAGTAATATATGAAGATAATATGTTATAAATTAATTGGAGTCGCTCTTAATTTTAATTATGGACACATACTTTTTTTATTTTTAAGAAATGGACACATATATACTTGTTAATTTCTCTAATGTATGCAATTTTTTTTTGTCTTCACTCATGGACTTCACGATTTATTACGACATATATGATTTTTATAGTATTTTAAAAATATTATGAAAATATAAAAAAGTTACTTATTAATTTTAATAATATTTTAATAAATATCATATTGTAAAATATTATTAATAATATTTTATATTTATTAAATGTTACTCAAAATATAAAATATTATTAAGAAAAATATTGATTATAAAAATATTACTAAAAATAATATTCGTAGCCGTGATTAAAAGTTGCAAGAAGTTTAGCTTCAAATTAATTAAGATTGAATCGCACTTTTCATAAAAAGGGTAGAGATCACTTTTTTAATCCAAAGATGATTAATTGATTATCACCAAAACAATGAACTATATACCAGTGATCAATCCTTCCCACCTTCGATCAGCAAATTGAAATATGTATGAAATATTTTTATTTATAAATTCGTCTAAAATACTTTAAGCTAAATAATAATTTTTTAAAAAGTTAAAAAAAAAAACTTTTAAATCTTCCTCATAAATAAAAAAAAGCTTCTAAAAAGATATCATCACTGAAAAAATTCATATATTAACAATTAATCGTTTGACATTGCCTTTGTTAATATAACTGTTGTATAACAAAAATTAAATTATTGGTATAATATTATATATTTATACTAATAATTAATATGATGTACTTTAATATATAATATATATTATCCCAATATTTTACTATTAGCGTAGATTTAATTAATAATATTAACAATTTAATTTTCATTAGACAAAATTTAAATGCATCATGTATGGTTTACTTGAAATTGCTGTTCAGCAGCTCCAAACTGGTGTTGGACAGAAGGGGAAAATTTTTCTTTTGGGTAAAAGTACATACAGAGGTGCAAATGTCAGGGGTAAGATTTATCTCAAGCAAATATAGTAATTAGATATTTTCAAAACAAACTTCCATCAACTCCAACCACAAAGAGATAACAGATTCCTAGCCACATATGAGACCTCATGATTGATCAATATCTTATCATAAACTTTTCTTTTGATTCTAATATCTCATCAAAAACTGATAAATTAACATCCATATGGTCCAGGGGCTATGAATTAGGCCTTAACATTTTTCTTTATTTTAATTAAATGGTTGTTAGCTAGGGTTGGCATATAAAAAAAGTTGTACCTCTTGCATTTGGTTTGTGATGGCCCAATAGATGATGAAACCTATGGTATGCGCAGCAAAAAGAAGCATGGATAGATGTCCAAGCCAGATGTGGTACTTGATGCTTGACTCAGATGAGAGTCCAACAAGGGGCAGAATAGAAGATCCTCTTGTGACTGGAAAGAATAGAAATGCCCAACATATGTTTCCTATGTACCCAAGTCTCAGTGATACACTCCTCAACTTTGCTTGCCACCTGCCAAGACCAATAGGTCGATGCAAAACTAATATTAATTTGTTTTTAAAAGATTTCAACACAATTAAGGTGAAAAGAAGTTTATATAGGTAGTTACACTTTCTCGCCCTCCTTGTGCATATGGAGGTGTCCAAAGCTGATTTGTAAGTAATTGAAAAGGGACCATATCAAGAGTGCAGCAAACATGAGTGCAAAAATAAGCTCCATAGCTGTCACAATTCCTATTGGAGACATCACAACAAATGGGCGTCTCAACAAACCTAACCATCTGTTTACGGCTCCTCCGCTGAAACCAAAACATACAAATCTATCACTTCAAGACAAAACAAACATTTACAAGGATCTCAGTTTGCTAGCAAATAACGAAGGATTAATTTGCATCTCGTTAGCGAAAGGAAGGCACACCAAAGAAGAAAAATGTACTTAATGAGTCGTACTACTAATTAATTATGGTAATATTTTGTAACGAGAAGATCCAAATCATATATTTTCTGCTTCGTACCTTTTGGAGGGTAGCTTTGCTGTTCGTTTTTGGTGAAGATGGAGATAGATACAGCTCAGGACCCCCATGAACATGACGGGGAATGTGAAGAGCAAGAGATTTGTCCCTAAAACAGTCAAATGTGTAATTAATTAGCATTCAAGAAGAGCCAGTATGGGGAAAGAAAAAGAGAGCAGAGAGAGAGGATTATGGAAGTAGTACATATGTATAGTACATAGAGGAATATGAATTGGATTTTTCTTGATAAGCTAGCCAAAAGAATATAATATTCAATTGAGAATCAAACTTAGCATGTGCTAGAATTGAGTAAAGAGAGGGATATGATTTAGATTAAATGAAATGAGAACCACCTTGCTCTCTAAAGTATGTAGAGTTTAACTTGCTTTGGAGTTTGGGGGTCCAGGTGTTCTTGTAAACCTTAGTGGGCAACAAGATCCAAACCATGAGCCACCCAAGAAACACCAAAAGAAAAATGATCCTAAGGAATGTGTGGCTCCTCATCATGTACTTGTCAGTTGTAAGTCTCTATGATGAACTTTCACTGGATCTGCTTCCTATCGATTTTGCAAGCTTTATATATAGAAAGTCAGACACCTATGCATACGCGAGGCTAACGTACAACGCTGCTCTTCGAGTTAATATTATTATATGACTAATCATAAGTTGATCTCTTTATTACAAACACCTTACTATTCATTTTTCTTTTTTATCTTTATATCTTTCTCTTTTTTCATATTATATATCACATATTGTTCCTATACTGCATAGAGTTTAGATAATAAATATAAAGTTTAGATAATAAATATAAAGTTTTAAGTTCTAATTTTGCTATCTTTATTATTCTATTTCTTTCTTTTATATATATATATATATATATATATATATATTATACCCACACTATCTATCCTCTTTCTCTTTCTTTAAATTCCCGTATATTTAAAATGCGGTGGGTTTCATCCATTATCATGTACTTTAGTTTAACCTATCGAGAAACTAAATTTATTGCATTTTAAAAAATACAATTGCCAAAACTACTGTTTTTAAAATATATGAATTAAAATCAATTTTGACCAAAATTTAAGTACCTTAAAAAATGCATTTTATTCTTTTCTTTATTATATACTATTGCATTTTCTACAAGTGGCAATCACCATATTCATATTGAGTAGCTATTTGAACACTCCAACAATACAGAAGTCTTATTACACTAATAAATTTTTTTTTTATATTTCATTATTGTTATTATTATATTATATTACCTATCATATCTAAATTTCCCATTCACAGAGAGAAAAAGAAACATAAAAGAGAAAAGTATATTTTTTTAGTAAAATAAAAAAATACAAATATGGTAGTAATACTTTAAGACATTGTATATACTGTCCAAACCTCCTCTATCACTAAGATAATCCTAGTGATTTTAAGAGAAATGTATATATATATGATATGATAAAAATGAAAATAATAAATAATAAATATGTTTACGGTCCAAATACAATCACTCTTCATATTAAAACCCGATGAAGCCGTGCTCATAATATTCTGTACAGTTTTCATTGAATGTACGTAATAGTTGTATTAGTATTATTATTTATACCTTACAAAGGTAACTATTACTTAAGAGAAAGGCTAAACGTGCACACCAAAATGGGATGGATTGAAGTCGAGAGAAGAGAGACAGAAAGAAAAAGGAAAAAGTAGAAAAAGGAAGTGATGAGAAGACAAAAGAGAAATAAAAAAATAAAATAAAAATGATATAAAAGAGAAAGTGATCAGTCTATATTTATAGTAATCCATTTCTTAATGAGTTTGTATCTTTAACGTTAACGTAATGGTAATAATTTTTAGTGTGTATAAGCTGAAATCCATTTAGGACAAAATAAATTAATGCTAGTAATTTTGGTATATAGACGCATATAGAGCTTGCTTGGTTTCAACTCAGTGCAAATCCACAGCACATAAGGACAAGCTGCCAGCAACAAGATATGCAGTAATTATATCTACATATAAAAAGTTTCACGTAACTTTTTATCTTTTATTTTTTATGAGTTTGAATTCAATTTTACAAAATAATTTATAAGATGATAATTATTCTTATTTATATATTTTATTCAAATTTTGTCTTTAATTAATATATAAAATTTATATTTTTTCAATATACCTTCTTACTCTTAACACTATCAAACTTTGTATATAAATAATATATTACATAATTCAGAAATAGATATAAAATAGATTTTAATATTATATTAAAATATGGATAATTTCTTTTTTAAGTGCAACAAATATTTTTTTTCTTATCCAAATAGTCACTCAAATGGCATTGGTACGACGACCAAGTTATAGGAAGTTCGTGAAGCAGCATGCAGCATGGCATATAATAGTAATAATATCATACTATACTACATATAAATTAAATAAATATTGAAAGGTTCAACTCCTTTTTAAAGGAAATTAAAAAAAAATAAAATTAATCTTCACCATTAGTTTGATGTAAAGCTTTGGAACACATCTCGTTGTGACTTTTCCAGAAGGAGGTTTTTGGGAGGATGGTTTTATATGCAGGGGCTTTTGGCTTTGGGTAATTTCTTTTGGTCAGTTTTTTACCTTGTATTCCTTAACCTCTGCATTTCCTGCGCTTTGGACTCTCTTCTATGAAATCTTTTGCTTTTATGTATATATATATATATAAATAATCTACTTATTCTAAAAATATCTAAAAGAGTTATTCCTCATATTTATTTTTTATTTTCTTATTATTTAACAATTTTAACATTAATACATTTTTATTTACAAGAAAATAAAAAATGAACGGTGAATGGATATATAGATAATTGAGTTACGGTAAATTTCATCATTTACGTGTATAACAGGACGTCGACGGGTTTTGGACGTGACTCAATTTGAATACAAAAGTTTATTTTGTACATTAGAATGTCAAAAGTTGAATATAGGACACGGGAATAATATAGATAAACTGCAATTTATTTTATGGTTATTTCTTTACACTTTTATTTTCTTTAAAAAAGTACTATTTCTTTGAATTAGAAGTGAAACAAAGATAAAAGAATAAGTAAGAATAAAATATAAATGGTAAAAATAAAAGAGAAATTAAACAAAAAGATATATTGTTCGAATTCATATAAATATAAAGGAAATTAAGAGATAGATAAGTTTTTCTCCGCTTATTAGAATAGACGTGGAAGAGAGTGAAAATAAATAAATAAATTTGTGAATGATATTTTATATCAATTAAAAATTAAATTTAATCCAACAATTAAAACTTTAACTCCGTTATATTTTTTAACATAAATTTATTCGTTTATTTTTATTTTTATTCTATAAATTAAATTATTTTTTTAATTTTAAGAAATTAAAAGAGTTATTATCTACCCCAAATTTTCACTCCAATTTCGGGTGGAAGTTTTTATTTTATCTTTAACAAAAGAAATCTTTATTTGTATTTTTATTTTCAAAACAAAGACTAAAAACTTAATTTTTTTTATTCTATTCCCCTCTTTTCCATTTCCTTCTTTTTTATTTACCCTCAAACAAATAATGTGTAGGGAAAGAAGGAAATCGATTGTCCCTTCCCATTTTAATAATTTAATTTAAATTTATTGTTAATATATGAAAATGTTTTATATTAGTATATCTAATGATGATATCTTGAAATTTTCCCATCCAAATAACACTACAAGAATTTTTTGATTTTGCTACTAATTTTAGCTACCATTTAAATTAGTAGCTAAATCCTAACTAATTAACTATTAATTAACTAGAATATTATTTTTTCTAGCTAAATTGAAGTTATATTCATTTATACTTCTTATTACTACAAATTAGCTAGGAAATAACTACAAATTTTAAAAAATTTACTATAAATTAACTAAAATTATTTTCTTAGCTAATTTGCTACTTATTTCATGCTACCATTTAATATTATAGTAATTTTGTAACTAGTTATTTTTACTAGAAATTAGCTACAAAATAACTATTAATTTTAAAATTAGCCACAAAATTATTTTGTAGTAAAATTTAAATTTTCTAGTATGCAACATAATAAGATTAGATGATGCTGTAAAATAAATTACAATGTAAGTCTATCACATATTAATCTCCTTTTCTCAAACCAAATTGTTATGATCATATACTTCATTTTATATATTTCTATTTCATAATTCTTTTATCCATCTTTCCTTTTTTTTTTACCCTGTAAAGATGGATGTAAAACGGAAATGTCAAATAATTGAGTAAAACTTTTTTTTTTAAATGTTTATTTCACTTGAAAAGGAATCACAGAATTTACATAAGGACAAGTGAGCTACTAATAGCAAAAAAGAATCAAAAGATTACAATGAGTTAAAAAATTGTTATTGAATATAACCCCCAATTTTATTTTATTTTTGTTTCTGGAAAGAATATATATAAAAGACAGATAGGAATCACTAACTTTTAAGAGTAACCGTTGTTAAATTCATATTGTATTTTAATTTTTTAATAAACATTAAATTTTAACAATTAAAACGTTAAAATTATAGTTCTTATTAATAAGAATAACTCTATAATTTAAAAATTAACAAATACTTTATTAATTAGATCTATTTTAATGTATAAAATTTTTTAAATACAAGTAAATAATAATTATAAAATCATATGTCTATAAATATTTGAATAATATCTAAATTTATTTTATATTTTTTATACCAGATTTAAATCCACACTTTTAATAATTTAAAAAATATATGCAAATCACAAAACTATTAGAGGAATTGAACTAAATGAATAATCTACCGTTAATCCAATCATGCACAAAATTAAACATGAAAACTTTTTCACACATGGAAACATGATTCAATGAAAAATGTATATGCCAAAAATCAGGCAAATGAGAAAAAACAAAGAAATTTGTTAAGGTACACCCGTTTGACCATTTTTTTTAGTATATTTTAAGAAAATTCAACTGATGATTTATTAAAATACTCCTTAGAAAAATAGATATACGTTAACAAATCTCATAGAGATTTATTAAATTACATATACTTATTTTTTAGAAAGATATATTAACATATTACACTTAAAAAAGTTATATATATACTTTATAGATTCTTTATTTATTTATATACTAATTTTAAGAAACATTCATATACTAACATATTACATCTAAAAAGTTATTATACTTTGTATATAAATATTAAATGTATTAAATATTTATATACTAATTTTATTTATTCAAATATAATTTAATGATATATATTTATTAAAATAATTAAAAAATTCACCTAATACACATACAAGAAACATATAAATTGAACAGACATTTATTATTGACAAAAGTCAATCATGACCATTAGATGAAATCTTAAAAGGTTAATATTAAAAGATAAAGTTATATAAAGTAATTATATAATTATTAAATAACTTTTAATTACATTTATTTATATATAGTTGTATAATGCAGATTTTTATTTTACCTTCTTATATAAATACTTTTCTATATATATATATATAATATAATATAATATAATATAATATGATACATTGACATTGTTTATTAAAAATTTTTAAATACCTTTAATAACTTTTTACACAAGTTAAATTTTATCAATTTAATTTTTAAATTATGTTATGCCAACCTAATAATTATGTATACTAAATTCTATATAATTAAAAAATCATAAATATATAATCTAATAGTAAAAAATGCTTATATTTAAATATCATGTTATATATCAGAAATATTCTTATGTGAAGATAAATGAGAAAGCTTTGTTAAGAGGTTAATTTTTAATAATTGTCATTATACTTTTTATATTATTAGCTAATAAAATTATTATTATTATTATAATTTTTAAGATAATTTTTATAAAACTTAATAAACTTATTATATACCGCGATTCGTGATTAAAAGGCATTATAAATAATAACTATCAAATTTTTAATATGAGTGCTTAACAGTACAGTTGACTTTAAGACTCTGTACTAATCTTGTACTACATACAGTACTGATAAATATATGGATGGAAATTGTTGAGTTCAAAGTTGAATTACATTCTTTATTATTTTCATTAACGATTCAGATTCTTAACTATATTTATAATTATTAATTCTGACATAAACAATTTTAATGAACGAAATCATTTACAGCTTATTCTTTTAAAAAATGCAGATACCTCGATATTATATACTATTATTATTGCTTGCCAGGATGGATTAATGATGTAATGGGAATGCATGGTATATGATAATCAACAAGGCAATCTCAAAGTCAGCAAACATAATATTATTAGAAATTTAGAATGTCAACCCCCAAAATCATTTGAGATGTAATCTACAAGAGTACACAATTTTAGGTGTCTTACAACATTATCCTATATGATAAATTAGTGAAAGATTAATATTTTAAAATAGACATCAAAATAAAATGGACTTAATTGCTTGTTTTTGTTGTCAACAAAAAAATATTGAAAGATATACAATAAAATTTCATATCAATATTTTTGTTCAATATTTATTGTCAAGTAGTTAATAAATAAATTAATATAATTAAAATAATCGGAAGACCAAATTTGTAAAAAAAAAAACAGAGATTAAATTTGAGGAATGATGATAGTAGGATGGAAAAAATGCAATTAAATTAAAATCAATCAATATATATTTTCAATAATATTTTTAATATTTTTATTTTGAGAATTATTAGTATTTTGTATATTATATATGTGGATATTTTTAATTTAAATAAACTTAAAAAACATAAACAAAACATATTTGAAATTAATATATATATATAATTCCAATAAATAAATAATAAGTGGCTTAAATATGAAGGAAAAGAGTAAAAGTGAAAAAAAAAAATTTTGATTTGAGATGAAAAACGAAAAATTTTAAAACTGAGATTTGGGCGGAGGGAGGAGGGAGGCAGGAAAGAAATCTTGATGTAAAACGAAATTTAAAAAAAAAAAAAACGAATAATTTTAAAATTTTAAAAAATTAAATATGAAAAGTGCAAAGTTATATAGTGAAGCCATATGCCAAAAAGAAGAAAAAGAATATAATAAGATATGCCCTCAACTTTAAGAATAAGAATTCATATTTATAATATAAAAATTAATTGAACAAAAAATAAAAATACATCTAATATATATATCTTAAATATTTAATACTTTGTAATTTTAGATGATCAAGACGATTATTAGGAGGATGTAGTATTATGAACTTAGCTAAAGAATCATGTAGATAGAAGCTTTTAATAAAAAAATTCAATTACTTGAAACATTTATTAAATGATTATTGTATTTTTGAAATAATAAATGATTCATTCATTATTATTTTTTTCATTTTCTTGATTGGTGTTTTCTTTTTTCCATTCTGAAACTGGGAGGATGAGGTGTATCATGGTGAAATCATTTGATTGGTGTTTCTCAGTGTAGGGAGAGAGAAAGAAGGAACATGCATAAACAGAGATATAAAGAATTAGAGGAAGATAGGTGGAGGGCAGGGACATCAACAGAATAAAGCTATCAATTAATCAAAAGAAGGGTTAGGACTCAGCCACATTTTCATGGACCAACTCAACCTAAAGTTATAAATCAGAGGAACATTTATACTTTCTTTACACAATCGTTTCAGTGAGGATGCATGCTGATATTCAATGCTTAAGGGTTTGTAGATGATCATAGAGTTCATCATGTCCCACGCCATCAAGTTACAGTTTCACGGATTAGTCACTTTTGTTAACTGTATTACAACAGTGTATGAAACTAAAAATTTAGAAAGGACATTTAATTTGTAACAAAAATAATACGTACAGCATTTATAGCTCACCAGCTGAAGCTAACATAGTCGATATGATGGTTCTCAGTGTTTCGATTATGATGTCCACGAACACCTTCTTTCTGCATTGGTTGGTTACCAGACATTCAAGCAAATTTCTCATAATAATTTTACAACTAGGAGAGGGAGGAAGAGAAAAGATAAAATTATACAATAAGATGAATAATCTAATCAAAAAATAAAGAGACAACAAATTTCTCTGTCTATTGTTTTTTAAGAATTATTTTGGTACGTAAAGAAAGTAAAGTTATTTAGGAATTGATGTCGATTATAATTTATAAACACGCTATTAATTAAAGTGTTTTTTAAAGGAAAAATCATAACAACTTATCAAAAAGTTAAAATAAACAATGTTAGGATCTTTGTTTTCACGAAAAATTTTAACATTTCAAAAAATTTAAAATATATGAGATTTTAGTTATTTTCTTGTTTAGGGAAAATAAATCAAATGATACATTATTTTATTATTTAGGAGAATTAGCCTGTATTTAGGGAAATTATTTTCCAGTCATTATTTATTATTGTTTTCAAGTACTTAATTTTGAAGTTTTCTTACGGCTTATGTATTTCTCTTTTCCATTTCGAAATTACTCTTCTTAATTATTATTTTTTACATTTTTGTTAAATTAAATCATGCATTTATTTTTAGATATTAGACTATTTTTATGCTTCATAGAATCCATAAACAAATACACTAGTTATTATCTAAAGATTTAAGATTAGAAAGATAAATTTTACGATAATAAAAGATTTTTATAATTCAAAATAATTAATCAGCTCAAGTTTAAACTCTGCCCTCCTCGTATCTAAAAAGTAAGTATAACTTATTTTTTGAATGCGCCAATTATAGATGATCTCTTTTCTCTTATCAACCTAATGACCAATATATCCTTGTTGAATTAATTTCTTAGCATCCTTGTTTATTGTCCAACAAGCTTTTGCGGTATGATTGAAACCCTTCAAAAATCTCTTCGTCATTAGTCATATTAATTGCACTTGTGTTTTCTAGGTAAAACTGTAAAACCCTCACTCTGTCTTGGTGCTTATATCTACTGCTATGAGAAGGAACTAGTCAGTTGTGCACAATTGGTCGCTTATTAAATTCCATGTTTAAAAAATTTGTCACTTCTCTACTATTTTTCTTCTTCACTCCATATGTTTTCTGCCTAAACTCATACGTGATAATGAACTTTTTCTTCTGCACTTTTTCTACTATTTTTCCGTGTTTAAGGAGTGATAATGAACTATTATTGATAATTTAAGGCAATTTATAGAAGAAATGATTACATTAAAGTAGAATAAGTCGATCATAATTTCTAGGTCGAGAACACTATTTTAACTAGGTTGATTACTGATACGACACATAGTCCCCTACACACCGAGTATTTTACATGTGTTTTAAGAGGCCATCCACACCACACATTGGCATTTGATGCAATAAGCAACTCAAAACGAAAAGGTATTCCCAATCCAAGGATCACAACAAGATCGATTGCTATATGAATAAAAGCAAATAAGAAAATATTGATGACACTCCCTATGCTCCCACATGCACCTATCATATCACCGCAAAGAATACCGACTCACAAGTGCCAAAACCCATACACTTGTCACTTTAAGTAACAAGCTTGTTACTTAACCATGTGACAATTAATTATTAAGATTTCAAAAAAAAGGAAGTGGGTAGCCAAATTGTGACCAAAACAAGACGTCATTTTCAATCAAAATAATTTTTCTCCAATTATCCAAGAATACCCTTACTTCGATTTACAAGTTCTTATTGTAATTCAAAATTTTAGATAAAATTATTATTCAAATAACTGCCTCCACCGTCCCTTCCCTCACTCTCACTGATTAATTTAATTTATCCTCCCCTATAAGGAAGTGCAAAGTTACAAGATTATTAATGCTGTTAATTTAGAAAACTAAACAATAAATTTTAAGAACTTCATATATACTTTGTGATATATACATATAGATATTTGATCATAATCTTAATTCTTATTATCCTTCAATTAACAATTAAATTCTGTATTCTTTTTTCTAAATTCAACCCACAATTTAGATTAGCAAAAATAAATTATGACACATTGACACCCTTCTCTTTAAGTAATTATTTTCTTAAAATAATTAAAAAAGAGAATTGCATCTTTCATAACCTTGGCGCGTACGCGATAATTAACTTGTTTGTTAGTAAATGACAAGCCTGCCTATGATGAAGAGCAACCAATGAATTAACCTGGATGAGAAACAAGTGGTTTGGGAAATACAGTAGCAAGAAAATTACAACAATTGGTGTCACCATTGGCAAGAAAAACAATAATATTCAGATTTGAGGAAGGTACAAATATATGTAGCAATATACATAAAGGCTCTGTCTCTAATGGGATATGGTTATATTACCTCTATCAATATGTCTGGCCATGAGAGAAGCTTCTACCTTCCAACTAGACTGACCAAGAGTTGTGTGTTGGAAGGCTTTTAGCCAGAAATGACAAGTTCCAAGTTGGTGGTAGGTTTCCCACTTCTCAATCTAATCCAAAACGGCTATCTAAACATAATCTTACTTACTCTTTCACTTTCTCTCTCACTTTTCAGTTCCTCCACATTTAGTTTTATTATTATTATTTTTCTCCTCTTATTATATCATATCATCTATAATTTATTATTATTATTATTATTATTATTAATTCAGTCTTAACAATTAAACTTAATTTGAACCAGTAACTTACCGATTTAATAACCAATAAAAGTTTAAAAATATTATCAATGAGTCACTTTCAAAAAATCATTTGATCTTCGCACCCAAAATTCCATGCAATAAGAGGGACATTCCTGCAGTTTTGCTCATGCTAGCCTAACAATTACAAAATTTATGTATGCATATCTGAAAAAAATGTGATAATCTGGTATATCAATATGCTTGTGGACTTTGATAAATTATTTAATTCCTTGTACTTTCATGCTTCTTCTTGTAATTCAGTAATCTTTAAGTAAAGTTCAAGCAGGTTAAACTTGATAAAGTCTATAATAACTCTTTGTTGTCAAGCTCTTACGTAAACTTAAACTTAAAGGCTGCCTTTAAAAACAAATAACTAAAAAAGTATCGATATGTTAATCACATGGATGTAATCAGAAGAGCATAGAAAGAAATCCAGAATTATGGTTTAATCAGGACATAATCATAAACGTCAGAAAAGAATTTCAAAAAAATCACGGTTTTTTTCATTTTAAAAGAAAATTATTTAAGGTCTCATGTTATCAAGAAAAACTGAAAAAGGTTAACATTACACAAGTGGACATTTGACCTTTTAATACTAAGCAGGTGTCTCTAAGCTAAAGTAGTCCAGAATATCCGCAACGGTATTTTGGAAGAAGCAACAACATAAACCACTGCAATAATTAATGTGAAGCATACAAACAATGGTCCATACACCTAATATCAAAAGGATTAATTAATATTTTCCAACTTTTTACTCCTTGTTAACTTTTTCATTGTACGCGAGTGCTCTCTTTCTCTATATTTTTTTAAAATTCATTTAATAATTATAATGATGTCATTCTGTGTAATGATGAGCTATGGCTTCAAAAGCAACCATATTTGCCTCTTTGCCGACATGCCGAAAATGACCTTAGAGATAGGGGTTGTGAAGCAGATGAAGATCGTATTGGTGGAGGCTTTGAGACACTAAGCAAATGCCATGTATGAACTGAATTGCCAACAAAATAGACAAATATATGTGTAACGAAAAAAAATCTAGTGGTCTTGACCCATCCCATGTCATGTGATATGTGACAAGAAGATTATAAAGTCCACTAAGCACTGAGCATCATATTAGAGCGGTGCAAGGAATAAATAATAGGGCACTGTCTTAATTGTAAAGCTGGCATGCACCATGCATATGCCTTTTTGAACTGGAGGTCATTAAGAATTTAATTGTATCTTACTACACCATGAGATAAGGCTCCAAAGACGCGTGTAAACTATTTGTACCTGCCAATTGCAGATTTACCACACCTGAGGAAATTTGTCAAATGTGTGACTGTGACCTGTAATCTTTTCGCCAATGTCAACACAAGATGTTCGCAAAAAATTAGATATATATTATTTACAGAAATTATATATATATATTGTAAATAATACATTTTTAATACATTATTTTATATATTTTTATTAGTTAAAATTTATTTAAATTTGTATAATTTTGTAAATTTCATTTTATAATTTTTAATAAATTTTAATTAATTATATGTTAAAAAAGAACGTGGGAGAGACTGTATTGTTGTTATCTGTCCTCTATTATTTATGTCGATTTTTTGGTACAAAATTTCATAACGAATTAGGAAGATACGCGGAAAGAGCTATTTCAGGAAAGGAAAGGCTTTGTTTCCTTCAATTCATCGAAACTTTATATGATATTAAAACAAGAAGGGTCTACAAATATATCTTTTAGTACACTCTATCCATAATAAAATACTTTATAATTTGATATTTTTAAACTCGTAAATAAATTAATATAAAATTTAATCAGCAATCTAAAATTTAAAATAGTTACATTAAACATACGAGAATTTTGTTGTTTATAATAGTTTTATTAAATTTAAATAAAATTATTTTCTATAAAAAATACACATTATTACCGGTAAAAATTTATTTGTTAAAATAGTATTAATAAATATGTTGTCTTTTTTTTTTTGCTTTTTTTTTTAATCTTTTGCCATGTAGTTTATAGAGAAATGATCTTTGCATGCATTTTTTTTAATATCTCCCATAAGTTAGTAAAAAGATTTATTAATATATTTTTAATAAAAAAATGTTAATATTTATTGTTCCAATAGTCCCTTATTATCTCATATGACATTTTTTATTGAATAATATTGTAAAATTCTATGAACACTATTTACTCATTTTTTAATTCGCCAAAATCTAGTCTTCCTACCATTATATCAACCTGAACGCAGAGAAAACGAAGATTTGTGTGAAACGTCCAAAATTATTTGAGTTTGGAAGCAAATTAGCATCAAAAGCAAATACAAAAGTAGGTGCAATCCTTTGACTTGAGCGACCAAATTCATGTACTATATTACATCTGCCATCTCAAATCTTAACTGGGACTTAAGTCCCTGTTTCTCTGTCTCTGTTGTCCTCTTGTTGCAGTTCCGTTCACTCTTCCCTTGTGTATCCTCTTCTAAGTCTAACTATTCATGACATGAGTTTTTCTCAACCTCTTCAAGGAACCAAAAGGCCAAAACCAAACCTCTCTTCAATGAACACCCCAAACCTCATAGTCATACCCTTAATCCTTCTCCTTTTCACACCCTTCTCACTTTCATTCTCTCCCACAGATAACTTCCTTCTTAGTTGTGGATCACACAACAATGCTTCCCTCTTCAACCGAGTCTTCATGGGCGATTCCACCAATCCAGGCTCCACTTTTCTCTCTTCAGATGACTCCATTTCACTCACATACCAAAAGCCACCTCAGGATTTGTCCACTTTGTACCACACAGCAAGAGTTTTCAGCAGCACTGGGAGGTACAGGTTCAACATGAAGAAAAGCGGCACCCACTTGGTGCGTTTCCATTTCTCCCCCTTCAAGGCTCAAAGTTTTGATTTGAAATCTGCTAAATTTTGTGTCTTTATTAATGGGGTTTCGGTTCTGAGCAACTTCCAGCCTCCTAATTATGTGTTGCTCAAAGAGTTTGTTTTGAAGATAGAGTCAAACTTGCTTGAGATTTTGTTTAGGCCTGTTGGTGACTCAGGTTTTGCCTTTGTCAATGCTTTGGAGGTGTTTACTGCCCCTGTGGATTTTGTCATAGATTCTGGAGCCAGGTTGGTTGGTCCTTCAGGGGTGGAGGAGTATAGAAACCTTTCATCTAAGGTTTTGGAAACTGTTCATAGGATCAATGTTGGGGGTTTGAAAATAACTCCTTTTAATGACACACTTTGGAGGACTTGGATTCCTGATGAGGATTATCTGATGTTCAAGGGTGCAGCAAAGCCTGCAGTGAGCACTCACACACCAAATTACCCGAAGGGAGGTGCAACAAGAGAGATTGCACCTGAAAATGTTTACATGACAGCTCAGCAGATGAATAGGGAAAACTCTAGTTTGGCTTCAAGGTTCAACATAACCTGGAACTTCCCTGTGTCCCCTGGTGGTGCTCCACACTTGGTTCGGTTGCATTTCTGTGATATTGTTAGTCCTGCTCTCGACTTGCTCTACTTTGATGTGTACATCAATGGGTACATTGCATACAAGGATCTTGATTTATCATCCCTTACAACTCACACGCTTGCATCACCTGTCTATGTGGATTTTGTTACAAATGAAGATGATTCAGGTTTTTTTCAAGTGAGTGTTGGTCCCTCTGAGCTGAGCAGTTCCATAAGAATGAATGCCATATTGAATGGTGCAGAGATAATGAAGATGGTCAATGATGTCAGTACTATTGTTGTGCATAGGAGGAAGAATTTGTGGTTGTTGGTGGGTTCAATTGTTGGAGGAATTGTTGTGTTGTTTTTAGTTGTAACTGCTTTTCTACTTGGTGCCAAATGCAGGAACAAGAAACCAAAACAAAGGACAGTGGATAGTGTTGGATGGACACCTTTAAGTATGTTTGGAGGGAGTTCCCTTAGTAGAACCTCGGAACCTGGTTCTCATGGACTTCTTGGCATGAAGATCCCTTTTGCTGAAATACAATCAGCAACAAACAACTTTGACAGAAATCTGATTATAGGGTCTGGTGGATTTGGTATGGTGTACAAGGGAGTGCTGAGAGACAATGTAAAGGTTGCTGTGAAGAGAGGCATGCCAGGGTCCAGACAAGGCCTTCCTGAGTTCCATACTGAGATAACAATTTTGTCCAAAATTCGCCATCGCCACCTTGTTTCACTAGTTGGATTCTGTGAAGAAAATTCAGAAATGATACTTGTGTATGAGTATGTTGAAAAGGGTCCACTGAAGAAGCATTTGTATGGTTCATCACGACAACCACCTCTCTCTTGGAAGCAGCGTCTTAAAATATGCATTGGTGCGGCTAGAGGTCTCCACTATCTTCACACTGGCTTTGCTCAAGGAATCATCCACCGTGACATAAAATCAACTAACATATTACTTGATGAAAACTATGTGGCCAAGGTTGCTGACTTTGGTCTTTCAAGGTCAGGGCCATGCATGGATGAAACACATGTGAGTACTAATGTGAAAGGTAGTTTTGGTTATCTTGATCCTGAGTATTACCGGAGGCAGCAGCTTACAGATAAATCAGATGTTTATTCATTTGGGGTTGTGCTTTTTGAGGTTCTTTGTGGCAGACCTGCTGTTGATCCACAACTGGCAAGAGAGCAGGTGAATTTGGCTGAATGGGCACTTGAATGGCTGAATAAGGGCATGCTCGAGCAAATTGTTGACCCACATCTTGTTGGACAGATCAAACAAAGCTCCTTGAAGAAGTTTTGTGAAACTGCAGAGAAATGTTTGGCTGAATATGGTGTTGACAGGCCAGCCATGGGTGATGTCTTATGGAATTTGGAATATGCACTTCAGCTCCAAGAAAGTGGACAACAAAGGGAGCCACATGCCAGTAGCAGTGCTAGTGAAGCTGTGAGTGTGACTGCTACAGTTATTCCTGGAAATCCTTCTACAAATATAAGAATAGAGAGGGATTATATTAACTGTTCTTCAGATGTAAGTACTAGCCAAGTGTTTTCCCAGCTAATCAACAATGAAGGCAGATAGAGATAGGGGTATGCTGCAAATATAACCAAATTTTGCTTATGTGAAAAAAATTCACTTGGGTAAAAGAGGTATTAAAGCAGTACCTAAGCTTTCATACTTTTTCTTTCTATTAAGTTTTATTTTCTTTTGAAGAAAATTGCATCAAAACCATAATTACCAAGATTTACTCATGAACGGCTCCTTATATAGCACTAGTTTATTGATAGTTTCTTATAGACGTTTGAATATCTTCTTGTTTGATATTGGAGAGTGCTTAGAATTTTTGTGGTACAATTTATTCATTTATTTTATACAGAAATTCTGTATTTATTTTAGAGCTGAATCCGTCAAATTTGTGGTCGGTTTGTATGATATAATTGAAATTTCAGTTTAAAGTTCTAATTTCAATTCCAATCCTTAGTGTACTACACTAATGCATACATGGAAGTACTAAACATCACCAAAACACTGCATAATACCACTCCAAATGCATAACATGTTACACGATACCTTCAAAAGCAATTTAGATTTTAAACAGCTTAATCATTAACCTCTTTGAGGCCACTTTTCAAACAAAATCATGAATAATAGTCCAATCAGCTATTCAACCGATCAGATGTAACTAAAAAAAAAAGTGAATTTTCTAAAAGGTGTATGTTTCAGACCAGAAAATCTAAAAAAAAAGGAACATTTTGAAAGTGCAGTTACATTTCACGTGCTATTTGTTTCTTTTCTTTTATTTTGTATCTTTCTCTAAAGTTTATGCAGATATTTGTTTTTGCATATATTCTAAGCTCAGGCAAAGCTGGCTATCACTCCTTTGCCACAGATGAAGATAAATTATTTTCCTGATGTATGAGTTTCATAGCATACAGCTATAACTAAGCTGTGTGCAATTCTAAAGCAAGAGGGGGCAATGGAAGCGTGAAGTCTCCACTCAAAAATATACTAGCAATTGCTGTGAAGCTGCATTCCACTTTTTCTGTGCTGACGTGCTTCACTATGCTCGCTACTATTATTTTGTTCAGTCACAACATTAAATATTTAACTTTTCTTATTATTAACCGATACCAAGCACGACCGTGAGAATCTCGGATGATTAAATTTAGCCTAACATTATAGCTAAAGTATGTCTTGGAATTACAAACTTAATATCGGTTTACAGCATTTGCTCAAACTCGGGAAACAATGACATAAGAACAAATTTGTTTCCTTAGATTTTATATATTAATTTTTTCTTCAACAAAAATTAGATTTTTTTTTTTTTTTTTAGTTTTAATGTGTTTGGGAAAGTGATCTATTAGAGGCTCGCATGGGCCTCAATGATTGTGCAATGTGAATAACATAATTTCTTAATCTCATGTAGTGTTGTGGATTGTCATTGTCTATGACTACCGATTATTGTTGTCCATCCTCGATCACACTAACACCTTCTTACCAAATCAAAGCAGGATACATGCTTATACAAGTCTCCATCTTCTCATCTTTGACTTCTTTCTCATGTAAGGGAATTCATGTCCTAAAAATTTAACATCCCTTCACACTAGGAGTGTTCGCTTTGGTTGGATTTTTTAAAGAAAAATTCAAAACATAAAATCAATGTGGCTCAGGTTAGTTTGAATGCAATATCAAATTCATACCGAATTAAATTGAACTTTTATAGTTCAGTTTGGTGGGTTTTAAATTTTTTTTAATTTATTAACATATAATAAAGTTTTCCTTTTTATTTAAATTTTGTTTAAAATATTTGTCAAAAAATAATATTTTTACTACTATTTAGCAACAATCTTTAATGATATAGACACGCCATTTATGTAACATAAAAATAAATTGTGTAGCGTATTATTTAGTACTATTCTTTAACAATATTGCTAATTCTTTTCTATAAACATATAAAAGAATATTGTGTACCTCAATTGCAAAGCAAAAAAAACTTGTAAATTAGTTTTTTTGTGTATGTATATTGTAAATTAGTTTAATATGTATTACTAATAGAGCAACACTTTATAGTTTAATATTGTAAATTAGTTTAATATGTGTTACTAATAGAGCAACACTTTATATTAATACGTATTTTAAAACGAAAATCGAACCAAACAAACAAAAAATGTGTATTTTTTTTATAAAACTTTTTCGAATTAATTTGGTAATTTATAACTACTACTTGACGCAAGGAACCTTCTAGACTCTAAATTATAAAAAAGGTCATCCTTTTCTTCTAAAAGAGTATCCAAAGAAGATGCATCATCTACTTCGATTAACAAACTTATCTCCTTCATGTCCATGATTCTGGGCACATGACAAGCAACTTAAAATTTGAACATCCACGTCAGAGGGGTTGGCCAAACAATGCTATAAAGTGTTTATTGATTTTTTGTTTCGTACTTTTGTGTAAAATTGCTTTCATAAATTAAGCAATTTCCAAAGTATTTTTCCTCCAAACAAAATGGATGAAGTTTAATTATCAAGCATCCTACTGTTAATGCACATTCTCTCCTAAATTCATTGGGCAAATTTGTTTGAAATTATAGTGCTTAGGTAACATTAAGTATGTGACGGTGCTTTCCTTTCTCTTCCACCTTGTGGAAAAGTCCTAATACCCGTCGTATAATAATTTATTATCCAATTCTCATTAGTCTCTATTGCACAATAAACATTCTGGTTGTTGATAAAATTATTATCCAATTTTCTGTTATGTATTTTTTTTAATCTCTATTGCACAATAATACATAGAAGCTATTTTGCATTAAGTACTCTAAAGAAGAAAAGATTAGGTGGGCAACTCTGTCCCTTAAACAAGACCTCTTTCGCTAATTTACAGAAATTAAAAAAAATATATATTGAATTTAACTATTAACATTAAATTTGTTAACAATTTATATTATATTTACAAAATTATCCTTAAAAGTATTAAAACTCATAATTTTACCATTTCAATCTAATTGATTAATGAGAGAAAGTTATCAAGATTCATCGTCTCACTTCTTTGGTCTCAAATTAAGATTTATCTTCTTATTCATTCTACCTTCTTCAATTATCACAAAAGAAAATATTATTTTAATTTATAATATTTATTTTTTGTTGACTAAAAAATTATAAAATAATTAAGAGTATTGTGCTGTTAATTTAAGAAACAGTTTAGAAGAGGTCTTATAGAAAGGACCAGATATTTTTTTTCAAAATATGATATATAAAAGGACAGAAATAATAATTGACAAAAGAAAAATTAATGCTATCTTGAATTTTGAAAATGTCAAATAAATAGAAGTAATTTAAAAAAAAAAAAAAAGAGTTATGAAAAAATACACATTCTAGGCAATCATGTCTCTAATTTACTACAGATTTAATTATTTCCTAATTTACGACTTAGCAATCATGTCTATAATTTAGAACAGATTTAATTGATTTGTGAGTACCACTAATCTAAATTCCAATAGAGTCTATAGAGAGAAAAAGGGAGCGGGTTGAACCAAGTTTTGGCGAAGATGGCAAAAGTGATGCTGCACATATACGATGTGGCCAATGGGTCGGAGAAGACGAACAAAACCATTGTTCGCATCAACAACATCTTATATGGTCTTGGTCTTGGTGGTATATTCCACAGTGCAGTTCAGGTTCTCTCTCCTTTCTTTCATTTCCTTCTCTTCTTTCTTCATCATTTTATCCCTCCATTGCTTTTTCACTATTCTTCATTTCGATTCTTATATAACACTCATCATGCTATTATTTTTTTTTTTTTTTGGGATTCTTCACTTTCAGCACTGTTTCTTTCGGCCCTTGTTGTCTAGGGAGGACAATGTGTCTTATACTTATGGGATATTCACACACAAAAAAAAAAAAAAAACACTCGCAATACTAGAATAAATACTTATTTGATGGATTTTAAGTTTTTTTTTTTTTACGAAGAAGAAGAATGAATTTAAATCTAAATGAATAAATATTCACAAAATTTCATGGTCAATACACTAATACCATGTCTATTTAATTTACCTGAAATATATCTATATATACATATAAATATGTTGTAATTTAATACTTTATTTATTGTGTTTGACTTCAAATGAATGATTGTGCAACTAAATTATATCTTATTTGATGTAAACATTCTTTATTTTATAATGCTGTTTATGTTTTATTAGTAAAAAAATGTTAGAAAAGATTGTATTTCAGTTAATTAGACAACGGGTAAATGGGTGAGGTGTGAGAATCTAGGCATGTATGATGATGATTAAAGTTGTTAATTACACAGTACATAAAGGGTATTGATAATTTTTGAAAATGTGAGTATGTAATGAGTAGTAAATACTGTATATTTTGAATGTAACCGTGTTATAAATATAAATGAGAGATAAAATCGTTTATCCATTTTAAAGTATAGTTTAAGTATGAGAGTGACAAGTGAGAGAGAATTCTAACCTTAGTACTAGCCCATTGTTGTTATGAAACATGAATTTAAAATCAAGTTAGGTGGGTGTATACATACATTTTTTTACTCCCAAATTGGTGCTTGTTTGACAGGTTTATGGCGATGATGAATGGTCATTTGGATTCAGTGAGGAAGAAGATAGTGGAGTATTTAGAAGCCCCGCGGGAAAGAACACGATGTATAAATATCGTAAATCCCTTGTTCTAGGGAAAACAAACCTAAACTTTTTCGAGGTAAGACAAATATTAAGAGAACTGAGTAGAGAATGGTCCGGAGATTCTTATGACCTCTTGTCCAAAAACTGCAACCACTTCTGTGATGAATTATGTGCAAGGCTTGGCGTGCCAAAACTTCCTGGTAAACACACCTAATATAATATATAATATATATATATATCATGTACCTTTTATTATCTACCTTGTCTTTTTCGTCATTATTTTACTCTGTTTCCAATCAACTTGGAAGCAAACAAACTTCGTACGTTTAAGCCGGTTTGCTTCTAAACTTTCTTGTGTACTAATTGACATACTTGGATATTATGTGTTACTACCTCTAGTTTTATACATAGGATCTTTTTAATTAATTTACAAGAATTCATAAATTGTATTAAATTTACTAACAATTTATATACTTATCTTTAAAATTATTAAAATTTTATTTTTTTAATCTCTTAATTTCTACCTAATTAATCAATACATATACATTTAAAGGTATTTTTTGCAAGAAAAACAATTAATGCAGTAGTCAACTTACAGGAAATCTTATTAAAAAAAATTAAAGTTTTCAAAAGATTTTTATAAAACTTAGATGTAGTATGTCAGTTATGAGTTGTATCTGTTGACTTGGATTGAAGCTACTCATTTTCTTTTGAATTTAGGGAGGTAAATGGGGATTTGATCAGGTTGAGTCTTTAGTGTCACGGTATAGGGCAGGGTGAGAGATGGTGACATATGAAGAGAGTAATGTATTTGATTAATAAAAAGGTACTAATACTCCAAATAAAAGGAGTTAGAGGGTAAGGAAAATAAGATAACAGTGTGAAAGGAAATATTCGTAAAAATAGTTGAAAAATTAGGGAGTAGTAATATTTAATAAAATTATATATTAAAACAATTAATAAATATAAAATAATAAAAATAAACATGTTTATATCATATTTTTTATAAATTTTATTTTATTTTGTTGACAACAATATATTTTGGAGTATTTATAATTTTAGTTTTTTAATTAACTTTAAACTCTTATATTTTTATTTATTGATCAATTGTTTTAATTACATTATTTAGTTTCAATTATTATATTTTTCATATTGTATATTCTACTATTAATCTTATACTATATTTTAAAATATTTTTAATAAGTTTAAAATAAAATAAAATAAAAATAACATATATTTAAATAAACATCATATTTACATTATGTTAATTAGTGTAATGATTAAAATATTTTAAAATATGATAAAATAAATAATATAAATATTGTAATGGTTAAAATAAAAAATATAGATGAAGGAAAGAAAAGAAAAAAATAATAAATTCATACTTTATTAAAAATAGTAAAATAATAATAAATATTTAAGGGGTAAAAAAGAAATAAAATATAAATAATTAAAAAGTAAAATTTAGAAAATGTTATTTAAATTAACGTCTTACTACAAGTTATAAAAAAAATTATTTATCAAGTAGTATTAATAAAATCAACAAACTTTTCGACTAATAAAAAAATTAGAAATTTGTTGACATATATAGCAAAGTAAAATGCCTAGGTTTTAGCATTTATATTTGATCCACCATATGAAATATTGATTTTGTAAATTTTCCAGCTTCCACTGTTTATTCATTCTTACAGTTTTCATGACAGGTTGGGTTAATAGGTTTGCTAACGCTGGGGATGTTGCTAGAGAAGGGGCTGAGAATACAGTATCACGGGTGAGTTTTGATCCTTTTTTCTTCTCTGGTTAAATTTTCTATTCATCACATTCTTTGATCGTAGGTTTAAACTCTTGAAATCATAGTAGCTTTTTGGTTATTAGTATTGGCATATATACATGTTGTGCTGAAAATAATAAGTGGTTATTAATTAATTGTAGTTCCGGAAAGCCAAAACAAATATTGTATCAGCAAGCAAAGTTGCATTCCGGTTCCTGTCTGGTGTTACAAACAATGTTAAAACTCATGATCTCAATTCCCCTACCAATTCCAGTAAAGGAGGATCTCCTACACCTCAAGCTGCTTGGTTCAGAAATCTTTCTACTAAATCATCTAGCAAAAGAAACAAAATATGATAAGCCACTGCTACTACAAACTTGGACTTTTCATTCAACAACCCATTCAAAAATTTTAAGTTTTTCTCACAATATTTTGTGTTATATTGTATATTATTTTCTTTTGTTGTATTTTAAATTATTGGATTAATTTATAATTATATATTTATATAATATATATAATATTATATTATATTTTTATATAAAATATTCATATAAATTATTTATTTAATTGATTATTTAACTAAAGGAATATGATTATACTACCTCTTGTCCTTTATATAAAAGACAAATAAATATATTTTTGTTCCAAGAGAGATGGATAGTTTTTAATATATTAAACCTTCTTTTATATCTAGATCTATTTATGATAAGAAAAGATATTTATCTATCTTGGTGCAAGATGAATACTAGCCACACTATTTATCACACTTTTTAAGTATACTTTTAATAGTAGTTAAAATTTATTAAAAATTGTAAATCGCATAAGAAACTATTAAATAATTATTGCGAGACTCCAAATTTTATAATTTTAGAAAATAATTAATAGCAAAAAAATATGATAAAAATATATTACTAACACTTTTTATTATTACAATAAATTGTTTAATGTACTAATAAAATAAAATATGATTACCTTATTCCATTGATTGTATCTTATCGGTGAAATGCAACTTATTATCTTGAGAAGACAGCCGAATTAGGAAGATAATAAATTCCCCATCATGCATATTACTCCCGGAAAATATTATATGATGTATATAATATTAGACGAGCACTCAAGTTATCCTTCGTCTTTTTCTTTTATGTTTTAAATTTAATGATAAAACTATTAGATTAAAAATAAATAATAAAAATAAAAAAACAATTTTTTTAAATTACTGTTGAAGTAATTTAATCCATCCTCATCATAAATATTATTTATAATATATATAACTTTTATGTACAATATATAATAAATATATTATCTTATATATTTATATTAATTATGACATATACATATATAAAATATAATATTATAATTTATATTAAGTCATTTCACCTTCTCTGGGTGCCTCTAATTAAATATGAGAGAAGAATAACAATATAATTTCTAACCTATTTTTACGATATTTGTTAAAACTTATTGAAAATTATAAAATTATAAATAAAATTCATTAAACAAGTGAGATTTATAAAATTTTATGATTTTCAATCAATAATACTTTCTTTGCCTTATCTTGTTTGATGTTTTAGTAACAAAATTTTATTTTATTTTAATTGTTATTTTATAATATAAATAAAATATTAAATATATTTTTATTGTATCTTTAACTATTTATTGTAGAACGAAAACAAAATATAAATAAAAAAGAATCTAATAGACAATAGTATATTAAATTTTATATCTGCACCAAAATCTTAACGTTTCTGCACCAAAATCTTAACCTCAAATAAAATATGATAAAGAAAATAATAGATAATGTATAGAGTGTATTAAAAAAGAGTGTTGAAAGTATGGATAAATTGCAACAAGAGGAGATCCCAGAATTTATGATACATACAATGATGTAAGCCATCAGATAATGTGGGCTCCTTTTAACAAGCACCAATCAAGAACGAACTCCAAAAGTCAATGGCGTGAAGCCAATAGCCATTCTGAAAAGGAAACTGGTGTTGTCAACTGTAAGGTATATGCTAAATAACACTACCATCGTGGTTCTTTATATTTGTTCTCCAACTTAGTTTGCACCATCATAAGTGCTTTTAGTATATTCTCAGCTGTTGGTGCACCCTACCTGTTTCCTTTCCAATGTACTAAACATGGCTTCGCGTTAGTGATTTGACGTTTTCGTATTTAATGACTTCAAATTGGAAGTGGTGGCACCACGTTGACATTGTTCATCAGTATCATATTTGCTACGAGTTAGTTTTAAATACTAAACATCAAAAGTCAATTAATTGTTTAATTGCCCCATTGCGCTGCCTTAAAGCATCAACACCACTAATGTGAGAATCCAACACAAAACTGTTGCTTTTTCGTTTTTAAATCTACTAATGCTACCAAAAAAAAGATATCACATTATCATATGTTCAATTCATGGTTATGTGTATGAAAAAAATTTGTTAAGAAACACAATTCACTTTGATAACTGTCTCAAAGAGAGAACCATTACCATTTGAGTAGGACCTAATATACAGTATATAGCACTCGAGCATTTATATTATTGGTAATCAACTCAAAAAAGTACAAATCTCTACAACACCCGAGCACATAGAAAATTAGCAGCCTTTGATGCAGTTAATGAAAATCAGAAGAAAATATGGTGACACAGCAACAAGTTCAGTCACAGCCAAAGCAGAATGTATCTGACAAGCACATATTACATACTAATATACAGAAGTAAAATTAATATTCATCCAGTGACCAGCAGAGACACAAATAATATCATTTCAGCATATTCCATTAGAAGAGAATCCTCGCTTCATCTGCATCCTCTGCAATCTGGAGTGATCTAACTGCTTGTGCTGCTATAAGATCAACAGAGAATCCAGCATGACCCCACCCTGCTTCTTCATATAGGGGTTCATACACATTATTCTTTTCAGATGTGAAGGGCCACTTGCCATTTCCGGCAGTGACCGACCACGTGCCGCCATCTAGATCAGGAAAGCAAGCTCTTCTTCCACCCATGAAGAGGTCAAGCTTGTGACTATAATTCCAGGCACTGCATCCACTGTCATTTATAACAACCTTGCAAGAATCTTCCGAGTCTTCACCAAGTAGAACGTGCAGAGCCACCGCTTCAGCAATTGCGGCACCCTCTTCGTCAAGTCTCTGTTGCTCTTCTTTCTTTTTCTGCTTCTTCTTCTCCAGTTCAGAAATGATGGCAGCAGATGTAGCTAGAGCTTTTTCCAATCGCCTCTTTTTCTTCTCGGCCTGTTTCAGACGATCCATCTCGTCTTTCACCTGCTTCTTCTTAGCCTTCCTCACATGTTGCCCTTTATTACACTCCATGTTATCCATAGAACTCACTATCTATATAAATACTTAAAATAACTTTGGTGAACTTCTTCTATCCTTCAAGAGAATTTCTTTAGAGCTGTATACATTTTCTTTTATAATTTCTCCCCCCTTTCCCTAAATTGTTATGCTAATATACTCTATTTAGTTGAAGTATCAAGACTAGTACTAGGTAACGATGCGTTCTAACCACTACACCCACTCAGGTCTGTAGTAGTACCTCATTTTGCGTACTATACAATCCCAAAAAGAAACAACAGGAGACAACATCAAAGAAAATTCATAAGCACTCATTGATCCATCCGTTGGCCCCATTCTTCCTAACTTCCCACAGCCCTTGCACTTGCCCATCCTGAAAAAAGTAACAGGTCTACAAAACTACTAATAAGTCCACACCCCACAGCTACACTCTGATTCCAATACACCCTTCCCAGCTGCAGTATAAACAAAAACAGAAAAGTCATCACAAAGATAAAAAGACATTCATTTACAGCAAATATTGACAAAAAAAAAAAAAAAAATCCAGGCATGGCAGAGTTAGAGTTAGAGTTAGAGTTAGAGTTAGAGTTAAAGAGACTAGACATGCCAACATGGAAGACGTAAAGGCACAATTACAGCAATGAAAGCCAACTCATGATTAAGAGATTCACAGAAAGATAAATACACAAACATAATAATGTGAACAGAATATTTAGAGAAAGTCAGCATAATTGTAACAACTAATTATGTCCTATTAAACAGGTTTGATTAAAAATAATATAAGTGATACATTTCTATTTTATAATAATGCATAAAACTTTCATTGATATAGAAAAGATCGAAAGAAAAGAAAACAGTAGCATGACCGAATCGTGTTTATGAAATGCAAAAATAATACATCAAGTTCTCAAGTCAAGTGTATTCCTGTACCTTGTTAAGGACAGGTTGAGGAGTGAGAAGTGCAGGTAGGGGTGAAAGTGTAATGCAGAAAGACACATTAAACATATTTATTTTGAACATTGTAATCTATATCAGACCTAACTAATAAATTATTCAAAAACAAGGACACACCCTTCCCCCTATTGGATGGGGGAAAAAGCCACAGAAACCAAGGAAAGGATCATGATAACAACTTAACAAGTCAAATTAAGACTTTATCCATATGAATATCAGATAACTGATATCCACATCGCATCAGCACTGCTTTAACCGAAATTACAACTGAGGCAGTACTAAGTAGTATTACCCATTCATCGTAAATTAATAAATTCATCTACCAACCCACCTAATAAACAAGTCAAAAGTGAATAATAATCGCTTGAAATTAAAGTCCTTCAATGACTTTAATAATGTATTTAATTGAGCTAAATTTGATATAAAAGCAACAATTTCTCTTATTATATAAAGATAAAATAGTCTAACGAAATGAAGCCTGAACAGAATACCCACCAAACTTCAAGCCAATTATTTATCTCCAGTGAGTTGATTTGATGAATTTTAAAGAAAACAACAGAAGACCACATTTTCTTACCCTTAAATTCTATTTGCAATCAGAGAGAACCAAAAATGGAAAAACCCATTGTAACCTTACCAGGTCCACCAAATATAATAGGAACACGAAACGATCGATAAACTCAATTGATGTATACCCCCACGTAACAAAACCATAAGATCTAATCGACCCAGAATTCAAAACATAAACTTTCTTCAAATCAATCACTCCAGCACATGATTAAAAACCAGATCCAAATACCCTAAAGGAAAATTAAAAAAGAAAAGAAAAGGAACCCATCAAGAACAAAAAAAAACGCAAACTTTTGATGAGAAAACAATGAATCAAACCTGGGGGAATGGCATAGAGAAAAGAGGGGGGAGATCTAACACAGTGTTGGTTTGGGTACAAATTGAAGCAAAATAAACAAGAAGGAATTGGAGGCAATGGAAGTGGTTGGATCTGGAGAAAACGTAGTTGTGTGGGAAAAGAAAGTGAAAACAGAAAAGTTATGGGCCTTAAAGAGGGAGGGAGGGAAGAAGTAACCGATAACATGAGAGAGGAAAGGAAACATGAACGATGTGAATCACGAATGGTGGTGGGACACGTGTCGAATGATGAGAAAAGGGTACTCTAGAAAAATCTGACTTTTCTTTTCATACGGTGACAGCTCGTGTTTGTTCGGCTTCGAACGGACACGTGTCCCCATCAAGGTCCCGTGTAGGACCTATCCACAACCAGTGCATTGGTGAGGGTCCAGTGGACGGTTGAGATTCTTTTTTTTCGCTTAAAAGATGCATTATTATTTATGCCGTGTAAAGGTGGATTATTCCCAGTTTTTACTTGAGGGAAGGGTTGTTTGATGTGTGGCTGTGGTTTAGTTTGTTTTTTTTTTTTTTGGGTAAAAGGTTATATGAACTAAATATAATATTAATATGTAGTTTAATTTGGTTTGATTTAAATATAATATTAAATTTGAATTAACATAATTGCTTTTTATGGTTTGATTTAAATTGGTTTAGTGATTTGTTAAATTTTCTAGTATATTTTTATATCATTTTTAAAATAACAAAATTATATCAATATGCTATGGACTTTGTTTGAGTCGTGTTGAATATAGACTTCTTTTTTTATATGCATTTTGTTTGAATTTACATTTAAAAAAAGAAAAAGAAAAAAGAAGTCATATCTTAACTTTGAATCTCTCTCGCATATATATATATATATAACTTGGGTTGACAGCAGATACGAATTACGCAATTCTTCGTCAAATTGTGGATTTATCATTTGCAAATCACAAAAATTAAATATCACTTCTTCTTCATTTTTTTTTTCCTTTTGGCTTGTTCTTCTTCTACCTGCTAGCTTGAACATGGTGGAATTGGATTTTGCTATAGATTGGATTTGGATGGATATAATCAAACAGGGATGTGTTCTATATTTTCAAGCTCAAGCTAGATCTTATATATGAGTTTTGGTTCTTTGTGAGAATATTACAAGGATATAAATTAGTGAGTGTGAACACCTAAATCAAAAACTTGTCCGATTTTTTCTTTTTAGTGAGAGTACCATTTTTCTTAAGAGAATAAAAATGTGTTTTAAGGACCTTTAGTTCATTCATTATTGGACCAGAAGGCCAAGACAGAAAATGTAAAAAAACATAACATGCATAAGGTAATTGATATTAACACTCTTCTTGTTTATTAATACATTTCTCTTTTTTTTAAAATATTCTAAAATAAATACACTCTTATGGAAGACTCTTATGGAAGACCGGTCGATCATGTTCGAGAACCTTCTTTCCTAATGAAAGGTGAGATTATAACAAATTAAGATTGCATTCAATAGAGAAATGTCTTTGGTGAATTTAACATGATAATAGATAAAAAAAAACTTACACATGATAAAATTTGTTTTAGTTTCACCAACAAAACTTTTAAGAACAATCATCAATTGAACTATCCATATATAGACACTTTTTAATATTATAGTTGTCCAAATTTTCATGTTAATGAGGTAAAAAAAAGTTGATCATATTTTCCACGATCCTTTGTTTAACTAAAGTCTACTACTTAGACTATTAACTTAGTTTCACCTTCATTTGATCTAACCACATTAAAAGTTTCAGGTGATGGCTAGAAAATTATTGTTGACCTTATGACAATCTATGATACAAATGTGTTAGCAAAAAGGAGAGTTTATTTTTTAGGTTATTTTGGAGAGAAAAATCAATATAAGAACACAAAAGGGTCATTCTAATGTAGAGTTATTAGTTATGATCCTGAGTCAACTCAACTGACCACAAGTTTAAACTAGGTTGGATAGGTAAAAATTGACATGTCTAGATTATGAATCAAATTTAACTCAACTCATGTAGCTCGCAACTCATTCAAGTTTATTCTTAATAAGTTGGGATAATTCACAGTTCAATTAAAAAATAACTTACTATCATATCTCACTAAGTAATTAAAGTAAGTAAAATGCAAATCTAATTATTTTATTTTATTCTAGTCATAATAAATAATGATAGTATATTAACCCCTAATATATATATTTTTTTTTTTTTTTTTTTTTTGTGGGACACAATGTAATAAATTTATTGATGGTCTTATTTTCATTTAGTGTCTCGAATTTTTTATCACTTCAATTTGATTTTTGTATATTTTTTTGGTATTTTTTTACTTACACATCTTTTTTTTTAGATGAGTAAACTCATATAGTTTACCAACTCATAGTAAGTGAAGTTGGATTGACCATTTTTTGGATCATTGAAAATTGAGTCAAATTTTATTGATTCAGTTTTTTGCGTTGACCAATCTAGGTTAATTTGATTAATTTTCTTTCACAACTCTAACTTAACCATAAAAGTTTGAATGGTTTAGACAAAATCTTAAATTTAAACTTGGTTAGTGATATTAATATCATTATAAAAAAATAACATGACATAAATATATTTAATTTAGCAAAGATTATATACTATTTTTTAAAGATTTTAAAAATTATTCTCTCTTCTTTCAAGATAAAAAAATATGTTATATTTTAATTATTTTAATGCAAGCAAATGTTTTATCTCAAACGTTTGTCATCAATTTGACTTCCTATCTGATCATAATCTAAGGAAATAAAGAAGTTTAATTTACTCTTAATGTCTAATGATTGATTATCTGAATTTTTATAATTATATTATAAATTTAAATATATATTGAGAAATGATTAATTTTTATCAAAATTTAATGAATGAATCACCATTTTTGAAATTGAAGTGGTATGTTAAATTAGTCCTTAAAATTAATAAAATAGTAAAATAGTTTCTCAAATTATATATTACTATTTAATTTAGTCTCTAAAATTATAATAGACGGTGAAATTAATTATTGAAATAAATAAATTATCAAAATAATTCTTAAAATTATAATTATCTAACAATTTATTTCTCAAAAATGTAAAAACTTGTTAAATTGGTGTCTAAAATTAAAAATAGTTAATTATATTTTTTACCTCATAACTTTTAAAATTTTATAAATTTTATCTATAATTTTTTTTTCATATTTTGACCCCTAAACTTATAGTTTTACAAATTTTATATAAGAAAATTGTCAATTGACTAATTTAACTTATGTGAGACAAAAATATAATTAATCATTTTTAATTTTAGAGAACAATTTGACGAATCATTACAATTTTAAAGATTAAAGTGGTAAATAATTATAATTTTAAGAATCATTTAATATTTCATTTATTTCATGAATCAATTTGATGATTATTAAATTAAATAATAATATATAAATAAGAAACTATTTTACTATTTTATTAATTTTAACCATCAATTTAACTTAACATTCCAATTTTAAAATGAAATGGGTGATTTAACCGAACATTCCTGATTTAATTTATCAGCTTTAATGAGATTTAATTTTTATTTTTTATTCGTAAAACTTAAATTTAATATATTTTTTTAAAGGATTTGAATCAAGTTTTATTTACTGGTGACTATACTATACCGTTTAATCATGTCAAAATTCATTGGTTTGGCAGCACTTCTTTTGGGCTTCATTATTTCGCACTTGGGTTTCCGCATGGAACTGTTCCAATCCACACCAACATTTCGTGCTATCTTTTCCATTTTCTTTGAAAACTGTATCACTTGCTTTAGTAGCTTCGGGTCACAATAAATGTTCATTTCTTTTTAAAAACAAAACAATACATTCAACTAAATAATGACACTGACACCCTCTTTTTTATTCTTCATTTGGTATTGTATTGGTACATAGGTTTGTATTTGGTATTGGTACATAGGTTTCTACGTATGATCACTCACTACCAAAAAGAGAGTGTACGATCAATTTGTAATCTATTCCGGTTGCCCACTGGAGCAATAAGGACCCAATGAGGGTCATTCAGCATTTAGTCACAATTTTTTATTATTATTAATATAAAGATGATATTAAAAAATTTACAATATTTATATATTTTACTCGAACAACTAAGCAGTCATCACAATCCTGTTTAACACAATGTAGCCATAATACAGTCATTTAACATTTTGTATTCGACTAAATTCTTCAATTTCATTTAGGAATTTAATGATTACAATAAAAATCTGATATAGAAACAAGGCTAGTTGATAAAAAAATATTTACTATTTAATGAGATGATGATTATCAATCATAATTAGTCAATCCCAATAATATAAAAAGGGCAACAAATTTTTACAAACTACTTAAATATGTACCTAACACAATAAAAAATGATTTATTTCTCAGTTCTCACTCTTCTCATAAAGAATGTGAGATATAGCTAATGCATTTTGTAAGGAGGCCACAACGCAAACCTCACTTCACATAATAATTAAACGTGTTTGAGTAAATTTTTCATAAATTTTTATAAATAAATAAATATATATATATATATATATATATAAAGTTAAAATTATCTTATAGATAAATTAATTTATAAAAAAAAATTATATTAATTTTGTAAAAATAATTTTTAACTTATTTATAAGTTTATTTTAATTTATAAAAATATTAATTTTTATAAATATTTGTGAAAAAAAATTTACGCAGCATATCGTTAATTATTTCTTACTGTTGGGCAATGGCAAAATCTGCCTCCTAGTGTCTCTATCTACACAGTAATGACAGTACGGATTAGGATCCCACAATGTCTCTGGTGTCCATGACACATATTATGAGCAGCTGAACGAAGTGTGGAACAACCAGAATTATTATTCTGGCAATTACAACCCACGTGACTCTGCAAGCCTTAGTATGTAGCTACATATACAAACTTCATAAACCAAAATACTTAGTCAACCCATGATGTGTTAGTATGATCTTTATTCTGTGATGTGATCTTAAAGATATCTAAGTTTCCCAATTTTGTTTTGGCCTTCATTATAATTGATTGAATACAAGGCATGTCAGCCTGCCGCTTAATTTTTATTTGTAAATTTTATTTCTTAAATTTTAAAATTGTAAATTTTTTCATTAATTTTTTTATAATTTAACTTTAAATATATATAATTTTACAAAATTTCTTCTTTATTTTTAAATTTTTATGCATTTTGTTCCATAAAAGTATTAGAATTAATATTTGAATCATCCGGTTTTTTTTTCCTATGTAACTACTAAACCATAATTTTCCTTTTGATCTCCTAAACATATGTTTATCTTTATATGAAAAAATATTAAAAATTGAGATAATAAATTTTTTATTTTAATTATATAAATTTATTTATTTAATTATATACAATTGATTATACATTTTTCACTCATTTTTTTAAGACTAGTTATTTAAGAACAAAAATATTTAACAAATAAATTTATAAGATATTATATAATTTAACTAATAATTAATTTTATATGGTTTAATAAAAAATTATATATTTTATAAATTTATATAATTAAAATAAAAAATATTAAAAAATAAATTTAAATATTTTTCATATAATAAATACATAAAGGAAAGCAAAAGTTCAATTAACATATTTATATCTTTTAACTAAATAAGTCAAATTGTTTAGTTTTAGTAGTTATAAAAAAGAAATGAGCCAAGGATTCAAATCCAAATACCAACTATTTATATCATATTTTAGATACTTAATTGTAATTATGGGTAAATTTTGTAAAAATTTGAAAGTAGAAAACATAATTTGTGAAATTATATAAACTTAGAGTGAAAATGTATAAAAAAATTAACAATAAATTTTGTGAAAATTTAAAGTTACAAGGCAAAAGTGTAATGAGTTTTTTTTTTAATTTTAGAAACCAATTTAATTAATTATTACAATTTTCGAGAATTAATTTGGTTAATATGGTAATTTATATTTTCAGAGACTATTTTATTGTTTTATTTATTTAAATGATTAATTTGATCATCAATTACAATTTAAGGGATTAAAATGATTGCTAACATATAAATTTAAGTTTTTCAATTTGATCATCTGATGTAAAATGATTGAATTTTTTTTATTAATCTTGAAATAAATTTAAGTTTTAGCAAGCTTTAATTTTTTCCTCTAAATTAAAGGTACTAAAAAATACAAACAAACAAAAAAAATAATATCCTATTAGAAATATCAAACTATATTACCCATGTTATGTTGGTTTGAGAGCTACTCAACTCAAATCCCTTGACCAAAGTTTAAACTTTCACAAACATTTTTATGTTTTATCTCTCAAGTACATTTCTTCTCGATAAGTAATTAGAAAAGTAATTGTAATTCTAATACACTTAACCTTTTTATGGAGACAAGCGATAAGCATACTAATATTTTTACTGAAAGTTATAATTAATAATCATAATATTAGGTTAATCTTTGAAAACAAAAGAAACTTTAGAAAATGTAAACATGGTTTGGAGTTAGATGCAAATACAATCATTTATCTTTTAAAGATATATAAGACTAACAAATATCGTATAACAATAAAGATGTACAACAAAAATTCAAATTTTAGATGAATGAAAATTAATAAAAAAATTTTATAGAAACAAATAAAAATTTATTTATTTTATAGAGACTGAAAACATATTTAAGTCTAAATAATACTACATATCGTTTTTTTTTTTCTTTTACAAACATTAAGTGTAAAATGAAGATTCTCCGATACTAAATACACACTCTCAAACTTTATATTTGTTGTTTCTAGAAAATTACTTCCTAAATCTTATCTTGAGTTTTATGTTATTAGTTTTTTTAGATAACTTTTTTTTTGTGGACGTCATTCAAATTAAATATGAGCTCTTAGAGATAATTTTTGAAAAAATATATTTTTAATTAATTTAATTTTTAATTTTTAAGAAATACATGAATTTAGTTTGTCTTAACTTAAAAAAATATAATAAATTCTTAAAGATTAAAGACTAAATTTACATATATTTTTTTATAAAGTATAAAAGTCAAACTAATCAATATAAAAATATATAAATTTTTATATTTGACCGAAAATATGAGAATTAAAAACAGACTTAGTTTCTCTATCTTTTAATTAATCCTGCATTCCCATTTATAGGGGATAGGAATTAATCTATAATTTAATTAGTGGTGTTGGCTCAATCAATTTTGTGCCTACTTTGGTAGTTAGCAAGATAAGATAAACTAAACAAACGCGTTTAGACACCAGAACATGCACGAGTTAATTAATAATTTTATCAAAACAGATTTTGATGTGAAAGAAAACAAATATAATGAGATTCACAAGAATTATTTGCAGTATGACCAAGAAGACCTACAGGACTCAATTGTTTCTTTAAATAAATCAACAGACAGGGACAGGGTCATTTGACATGCTTCTTAAATTTGACACACGTAAATTAGAATGGAAACATCACTAAATCCCACATAGGAAAAGTGAAAGGTGGTCCAATCCATGTTGGATTTTTCAGAAAGGTGATGAAGTGCACGAACCACTAAGGTTACGATTTTGGTCTTCGTGTTGAGCAAACCTAATTTGTAAAAGCCAGAAACGAGCATATATGTCTTACACGTATCTAACATATATGATAGAACCAAACCGAAAGTTAAACAAACTATTTTGCTGATGTGCAAGCAAAAAGCAAGATCAATGAGGCAAGTAATCATCCCTACACGAAACCTGCAAATCTTCACTGTGGATTGAATTGTCCTGCAACTGATGTTTTGTTGTGTTTGCTAATTTAGACGATAAGCTAATGACATGAGAAAGGCCTCAACATAAGAATTGCTACTTACCTAATATTTATGCAAGTTATGAATTCTGACATAACTTCTGCACACAAATTTGCACTTTTACAAAATAACTAGTATTTTAATATATACATCCTACAAAATATTTATTTTATATAACTAGTTTATAATAAATAAGTATTTTTAAACATATAAATTATATAATAATTAAAATTTGTAATTAATAAATATTTTTTAATATATAAATTATATTTTAAATTTATAATAAATAATTTAAATCACTAAAACTTAGAGTTGGTCAATTGGCTAAGCTTAGTGAGCTAGACTACTATATAAAATAAAGGTCCAAAAAAATTAATCTAAATTGACTCAATGAACTGTGTCATAAGTATTAACACTACTAAACTTATTTTTTATTTATACTTTTATTTTAAAATTTGTATAAACTTAAGAAGAAGAAAAAATGGACTAATGTGACTTGCTCAACCCAGCAAATATGCACCTCATAATAACTTCGGCCCAACCTGCTTCTATACTCACATTACGCATTTTGCTACATCTACTAAAAATACTCTTATTAAAACAACAACTCAACACATTGAGATTTAATATAATTGTTCTAATTTTCAAAGGAAAAATGACATTTATTATATTAAAAATATAACCATTAAATATTCACTTTTTCTAAGTAATTTAAATAATTTAATAGAATATACTTAATTCTTTCATCCTACTATATAAACAAATAATTACCTAAACAAATATAATTAATTTTTCATCATATTGAATATTGAATATTGAATATTTAATGTTTAATGTCTAATGTATAATATTTAATATTTAATATTTAATATTTAATATTTAATATTTAATATTTAATATTTAATATTTAATATTTAATATTTAATATTTAATATTTAATATTTAATATTTAATATTTAATATTTAATATTTAATATTTAATATTTAATATTTAATATTTAATATTTAATATTTAATATTTAATATTTAATATTTAATATTTAATATTTAATATTTAATATTTAATATTTAATATTTAATATTTAATATTTAATATTTAATATTTAATATTTAATATTTAATATTTAATATTTAATATTTAATATTTAATATTTAATATTTAATATTTAATATTTAATATTTAATATTTAATATTTAATATTTAATATTTAATATTTAATATTTAATATTTAATATTTAATATTTAATATTTAATATTTAATATTTAATATTTAATATTTAATATTTAATATTTAATATTCAATATTTAATATTTAATATTTAATATTTAATATTTAATATTTAATATTTCATATTTAATATTTAATATTTAATATTTAATATTTAATATTTCATATTTAATATTTAATATTTCATATTTCATATTGAATATTTAATATTTAATATTGAATATTGAATATTGAATATTTAATATTTAATATTTAATATTTCATATTTAATATTTAATATTTAATATTTAATATTTAATATTTAATATTTAATATTTAATATTTAATATTTAATATTTAATATTTAATATTTAATATTTAATATTTAATATTTGATATTTAATATTTAATATTTATTATTTATTATTTGATATTTAATATTTATTATTTAATATTTATTTTTTACTATTTAATATTTATTATTTAATACTTATTATTACTTAATATTGATTATTTATTATTTAATATTTATTATTTATTATTTATTCTTTAATATTTATTATTTAATATTTACTATTTATTATTTAATATTTAATATATAATATATAATATTAAATATTTAATATTTAATATTCAGTATTTAATATTTAATATTTAATATTTAGTATTCAGTATTTAATATTTAATAATTAATATATTTAAAAATTAATATTTAATGTTTAATGTTTAGTATTTAATATTTAATAATTAATATATTTAATGTTTAATGTTTAGTATATAATATTTCATAGTTAGTATTTAATATTTAATATCTAGTAATTAGTATTTAATATTCAATATGTAATATATTATTTTGTATTTAATATTTAATATTTAGTATTTAATATTTTAGATTTAGTATTTATTACTTAGTATTTAGTATTTAATATTCCATATTTACTATTTAATATTTAGCATTTACTATTTAATATTTAATATTTAATACTTAATATTTATAACTTTATATTTAATACTTAATGCTTAGTATTTAATATTTAATATTTCTTAATACTTAATATTTATTATTTATTATTCAGTATTTAGTATTTAATACTAAGTATTTACTATTTAACATATAATATTTAGTATTTAGTATTTACTATATAATATTTAATGTTTACTATTTAGTATTTATGATTTAATATTTGCTGTATAGTATTTACTGTTTAATATTTAGTATTTTTTATTTAATAGTTATTATAATATATTTAGTATTTAGTATTTAATATTTGGTATTTAGTATTTAGTATTTAGTATTTAACATTTATTATTTATTATTTATTATTTAGTAATTAGTATTTAATATTTAGTAATTAGTATTTAATATTTAATATTTCTAAATGGTACGAGACGTTATAAGAAATAGATCCTTCAGCATTTAATTCTCAATTATAAAAGTAATCGGCTGGATGATATGTGTATTTAACATTTAGTATTTAATATTTGGCATCTAAGGTTTAACCTTTAACATTTAGTCATTATTATTTAATATTTGTTATTTAACATTTAACATTTATTCTTTAGTATTTAACATTTAAGATTTAACACATTTAATATTTAGTATTCAATATTTAATATTCTATATTTATTATTTAATCTTTAACATTTGGTATTAATATTTAATATTCAGTATTTAAAATTTAATATTTAATATTTAGTATATACTATTTATCATACTTGAAGTTAAGTGTATAGTAAGATAACCATAATTATAATTTTTAACTTAATTTTTTTAAGAAAATGATTTTTTGGTGGGATTTTAAAAAGAACAAGTAAACGTATGTTAGTAAATCTCATGAATAAATATTTTTAATATATTAGTTATATTATAATTAAAAATAATAAATTAGAAGATATAAGAAATTAAAAAAGTTCCTCCAAAACGTTTATAGTAAAGAGAAAAGAGAAAGCTCTTAAAAACAGTTTTATCCATGATAGTTTAAAATACTTTTGCTCAACATTATAATTTATATAAAGAAATGATACACAATTATCTTTTTATTTTAAATTAATTACTATTTTAGGAAAATAGTTTATTTTAAAATATTTACCACTATAAAATTTTAAAAGTATTAACTTTTTATAATATTTATATTAAGGTTAGATTGTCACACATAACTTCATACCCCATGGAGAAGTTGTGGTGCATGCAACAGTACCGTGACACAATTTGAGTACGTACAGTTGATTTGAATCCCTTAAGATTTGAGGTTGGGAGGAAGATATAATCGAAACTGAAGGCACAAACCATGTTCATTTTCTCTTTCTGAAATAGAAGAGAATAAAAAAAAGGCCATGTTCTGTTTATATGTCTAAAAAATTGTAATCTATTTTTCTGTTCTGCTGTAATATGAATAGCTGTATGAAAGCATAAAGTTATTAAAATAATTTCATTCATCAATTGTACTGTTTTCCTTTCTCTACACTGAATTCTTCGAAATAACTCTAATGCCAGCGGCATGGTCATGAACCAGACTTTATTCTCCTACTTATTTCTTTCTCTAGTTCTTCAACCCCTCCTACTTCTTCAACTTCCTGTATCATATTTTATCACACAGAGGCTGTTAATTAACACAGGAAAAAAATAAAATTCTAATCTCACAAAAATTCAATGGAATTTAAATGTGCCATGCACTTACTATTTTTTTTTTTAAATAATACAAAAACATGTGTCCATGAAACTTGATTAAAATGAATGTCAAATTATTTAGTGAATTATTGTAATCTTATTAAAATTTCAAATTGATATTTATTTAAAAATTTAATGAAACTATAAAAAATAATTTAACTTAAAATCTAAATTTAACATCTAGAAGTCCTTTTTGTGGGGTCTAAGAAACTTATTTAAATGAAGAAAATACTAGGAAACAGAAAAAGGAACGTGGCTGACCTCTGGTCCCAAAAACAGCCCATATGGTACACCGTTGAATCTGTCGGAATGGTGGAGCTGAATACAGACAACAAATTCAAGGTCACAGATCAGATCTTCTTCCACAAAAAACAGAAACAAACACACGCATAACACTTTGAATTGCTAAAAGAAAATACTAATTACTTGGTGTGCAGCAGCAACTCTTCTAAAGTAAGGAACGTAGGCAATGGGACCCACAGGGAATCTCTTATGAATCAATCCATCATGGACAAACATGTAGGCCATCCCAAACACCGTGATTCCAAGACCCTGTTCAAAGTCAAACACGAGACCAGGATGCCATTATTCAGGGTTTTCGGGGGTACTACCGTCAAAATAATATCATTTTTTATTCAAATTTACAGATCCCAACCAAACCGTTAATTGAGGGATTAAAAAAATAGATCACGAAAGATACACTTACTGCACCAAAACAGAGACCAGGGACCAGACCCTTGTGAAAAAAACCAAATGAGAGAAGAGCGATTGCAGGGACAGCGTTAATTATCGCAAAAACATCGTTCAGCTCAAACGGTCCCTCTCTTGGTCGATGGTGGGACTGCAACAATTCGCGTTTTTCAAGTCTGTTATCTTTCTTGCATTTTCTTTAGTAATTGAGTGAATCAAGGCACATAAAATAAAGAAAAAGGAAAATTGTAGAATTGGAGGCAGACCTCATGCATGTGCCACAAGGAAGCATGCCAAAGAGCCCTGTGAGCCCATCTTGCCCAAAATTCCATACCCACCTAAAAATTAGACATACCCAATTTATATATAATTGAATTACAGTTGAAAAATGTGTGGATGCTAAATTGGTAAAGGGATAGGACTTACAACAGCACCCACGGAGAGGAAAAATGTGCCCAACATTTCAGTCAAGGGAACTTCTCCACCCTATGCCAAAACAATCCAAAATTCAGATGCAAAAAGTAACAGAACTTGAGAATTTTAACACACATGAAATTAGTTTGGTTAAGAAATAAAAGAAAAAGTGGTGTGAAGATACCTCCATTTGCCAGGAGAATCTAGAATAAACGGCGAGTACTGCCATGGACGTGACGCCAAAGGTAGACATGACAGCTGCAACGAGGTAAGTGAACCTCTCAGACTTCTTCCTGGCCAATTTCTCTGCCACTCGTGCCGATACAGCTTGAGAAATCGTTTCTTGTTGTTCCTCCGTCGTGATCTGGAGGTTCTGTTTGGGATCCTCCGTGAGGACGGAATTGATTGATGCAGTCATTCTTCTTGGGGGTGGAACTCCGAGGATTATAGCGTGATGGAAACATCTTAAGGGGTTGAAGAAGCCTGAAGGGGTTGGCTTATGCAGAGGGATTGGGGGTTGGAGCCGATTGTAGGGTTTTAGGTATGCAGAGATGGAGATTCCTGGCGCCATGAAGAAGTAAAGAGTGTTTTAATTTGTGAGTAAGTGAGAGGGGTTGGTATGAGGAGGAGTTGCATGTTATATATATATAGAATACATTGTGCTCATTGTCTAACAATGATGTAGTGCTTGTTTCCTAGCTGCTCGGAGGTGCTTGAATATTATAAATTTTTTATATTGTATTTCAATTTTATGATAAAATAATTGTTTTAAAAAGTGGAACATCTTACTCCAATAATTCTCTTAATTACATTAAATCTATTTTTTTATTTTAAAAATTAATATATGTAAATAAAAGGTAAAATTAATGTTTAATGTAGAAAATGTTTATGATTCAACCAGAAGAAGAATTTTTAAAACATTTTAATTTTAATTTTAAAATGAAAATAAAAATTTATAATATAGAAATAAATTAATTATTTGTTAATTTTAATAGGACTATTTTGTTATTCAATTAATAATAAGACTACTTACATTCTTACATGCTGTGTTACACGTTTAATTATATAAAGTAAGATAATTCTCGCTCAAAAATGTTAAAAATTTACCGTGAAAGTGAAGTGACAATAGAACGTAAAATTTAAAATTCTTTTAATTTAAAAAGTTTTCATTTATCAATAATGTATGTAAAACTGATAATAGAGAATTATAGATGTCATTTGGCAAAAAAATGTCAACGGTTACAATTTATAATAAAAAAGGCTAGCAACAAACAAAACATTGCCTTTTCTTTTCAACCTTTTTTTTTTTAAATCACTCTACGGAGCAGTTTTGTTTCTTACTCTTGTATCCAGCTCATATAGTACTCCAATAGTTCTTTAACCTCTTTGACTTACACATAAAAAAAAAATAATAATATATATATATATATATATATATATATATATATATATATATATATATATATATATATATATATATATATATATATATAAGTTAAAAGATTATTTTAAAATTTTAAAATATTTTCGTTATAACTGTGTTAATTTTGACCTACGAGTATTATTTTGACAGAACATTCATCGTACCATCAAATTAATTAAATTAGAGTAATAAACTGATAAAATGATTAACTTAATCTAATATAATTACTTTAAGAAATTAAACTGATAAAGAAATAAAATTATATTTTAGTCCATGAATGTCTTACATAAATTTCACCTTTTCAAAATGTAAAATTATTTTTTCTTCGAGGAGGGCTATGTATGCCTTTGAAATTTAGTAATATTATAAGATTTTAAAAATAGTTTGGGTAGAAGTTTTTCAAAAACAAAATATTTTATACCCTGAAGATTAAAACGATTGCTAATATAATATGGGTTTGTTTTTTAACAGCGACTATTAAACTTTCTTCTCAGCCTTACTCAACATAACTAAACATGAATGTGAATTTGGTCTCTTTTTCTATTTTGTTAAATTGGATATGGTCTTTTTCCATTAAGCAACAAAAAGTTATTGTCATCATAGTATATTTGGGTATAGTTATTTTTGGGAAAAAGTTTTTTTTAAAGGATACTTTTTTTTTAAAAAAAGAAAAAGAAAGGTATGTTTGGAAAACTTACTAAAATGATAAAAAAAAATCTATAATAAATTCTTTACTATAAGTGAAATTTTAGATCTTGTAATACAAAATTATTGAAATAAGTTTTAATTAATTTTTTGTTTCCATTTCATCCTTAACAATTAAATTAAAATCAATTACAATAAATAGATTCATGTTTTCTCACAATATAATATAAAAACATTTCCCCTAAAATGCAAATAAAATTTATTATTTTAAAATTACTTTTAATTCTCATATTTAAAATGGATTCTTAAGTTAAAATATATTTTTCACAATTAATTCTAACACATATTTTACCCTCTTTGTTTCGAATTGATCGATGAATATTAAGAAAAATAATCATTTTAAAATAATAATATTTATTTGGATACACTTTTACTAAAATATTCTTATTCTCTTTCTTAATTTGTATAAATAAATTATTTAATATTCTAAGCCAGTAACATTTATTAAGGGGTAAAAATGGAATAAAATTTATAATATTTTATTAAAAACTAAAAATATCAGTGAGCGTAAAAAAAAAATACTAAAATATCAATCAATTTGGAACAAAAGAGTATTTAAGTCATACATGAATTCAATTCAACAAATTTTCTTTTAAAAAAGGAATGGAAAATAATTTTTTAATTTTTTTTAGAGTAAACTCCCAATTAATTTTTGAAAGTGACAAATGATATATTTTAGTCCTTGAATTTAATAAAATATAAAATTGGTCTTTTAAGTTAATTCACGTATATTAACTTTAACGAAATATCCTACATGTCCAATTCATGTGGATAGAGAATATTTTGAAGAGTTTAAAATTAAATTGAAAATTAATTATATTATAATAAATTAAAATTAATAAATTATAATGTACAAAATATGTAATAAAAAATATAAAAAACATACTAAAAATAAATTATAAGCATATATGTAAATTATATATATATATATATATGAAAAGTATATATTAAAAGTATGTAAAAATAACATTGAAAGTAATAAAAATTATTTTTGATAATATATTATGAATTAAAAATTAAATTATATATAATTATTTTAATTATAAAAATAATAAATATATTATTTAATTGAATTATGTACTTAAAAATAATTTAATATATTAATTTAAAATGATTTAATTTTTTAGTTATCTTAATTAATATTATTCATTTTACTAATTATATCAGTAATAAATTAACTAGAATTTATAATGAAATCTAAAAAAATAAGAAAATATTAAAATATAAAAATAACAAAAAAATAACAAAATTATATCTGCATAGACTTAAAATTATTTAAGTCAAATTTAAATTTATAATATAAAAATAAATTAATTATTAGTTATTTTTTAATTACATATATAGTAAGATAGAAAGAATTCTCTCTCTCGGAATTAAAATCATACCTCAAATTGCAACGTCCTCTTTAATTGACGTATCAAATCTTAGATCCCAAACTACTTATAATAGTAATTTTTCTTCGACATTTAATAATTAATAATATCTCTAAATTTGAGGAGATTAATAAAATGAAAAATAAATTTAAAATATTTCTTAAAAAAATAAAAAATAAAATTAATAATACAAACTAAGAGATTTCTCACTCCAAAAATGTCTATAAATTTTCCGTGAAAATGAAGTAATAGAATGTAATTTTTATAATACTTTTAATTTAAAAAGTTTTCATTTGATAATAATTTATTGAAAATTGATAATAGACAATTCTAGATGTCATTTGGCAAAAAAATGTCTTCAAAAAAAAAAAAAATCCGGTAGCAACAAACAAAACATCATTTCTTTTTCAGCAGTTTTGTTTCTTACTGTTTTGTATCTAGCTCATGACAGTTCTTTTAACTCACGCAGTAATAAATACTAAATTAAAACATAATTTGCTCTTCTAGATTAGTTTAACTTTCTAAATTTAGAACATTTTAATTTAGTCTCTTAAAATATTTTTACTGAACCAAAATAATGAGTTTGTCAGTTTGCACTAACCATACAAATTTTGATTCACATGACAAGAGCTGTAATTCTTCTCTTAGAATCGAGAATGTAAGAATTCTTTTAACTTCTTATATTTTTTAATATATTTTATTTTAAATTAAATTTTAACGTTTTAAAAAAATATCAATAATTAAAAATAATATTGTATCATAATATAAATTATTTATTATAAATTTAAGATATAATATATTTGCTAACAATTATTTATTTATTATAAATTTTAATTATAATTTAATTATATATTAAAAAAGATTTATTTATTATAAATTTTGATTATATAAATAAATATTTTGTTCTGTGTAATACACATGTTAAGATACTGGTATTATAAGATTTATAAAATAGTTTAGGAAGAATTTTTCAAAAAAATAAAAAATAAATTATACCCTAAAAGTTAAAACTATTGCTAACGTAAGAAGGGTTTGCTATGTAGCAACGATTATTGTACTTTCTTCTCAGTCTTACTCAACATAAATAAACATGTATGTGAACTTGATATCTTTTTCTATATTGTTAAATTGGACATGTTCTCTTTTTGGTTAAGCAACAAAAGTTAATGCTATCATAGTATATCCGGGTATGGTTAGTTTTGGGAAAAGATTTTCTTAAACAATAAGCTTGTTTTTTTTTATGAAAAATAAAAAGAAAATATATGTTTGACAAAATTATGTAAATGATAAAAAATTTATAATAATTTCCTTTATTATAAGTGAAATTTTAGAGCTTATAATAAAAAATTATTGAAATAAAATATAATTGTTTTTTTTAATGTTATACTTGTGGATACCTTCGGCAACAAGAAAGGAAAGGAACCAAAAGGAGAAAAAAAGGGACAGATGGACTGTCTCTCTCAAAAAGAAAAAAAGATAAAAACGTATCAGAAAAACAGTATGGGAAAGCAGGCTTGACAATCCATATTTTCCAATCTATCTTGGACAAGTGCCTTCGGGATAGGAAGCCACACACTTTAGACAAAGTCATCTCAAACTTGCCATCCCGCAGGAAAGCAGGAGTGTGAGGCGCGACAGTCAGAGAAAGGGAAAGAGTAGTTACCATCATATCAAAGACAAAACTGTTGCATTAATTGAGAATGACTCTTCGGAGAGCACCATGACATTAATTAGGCCCTGAGGAGAACCACCGCATTAATGATGGAAGATTTTCTTGGAAGATCATGGAGATGGAAGCTGGCCTATAAAAGGCCTTGAGTTCGAAAGAAAAGGGGCCGAAAAAATTTCTATTGGAAAGAGGGTGGAAGAAATTTCTAATGAAAGAGAGTTAGAAAAAAAAGTGTTCTAAAAGAGAGTGAACATTGAGAAGAAGAGAGTAAGATCTACCAACTCTCTAAACACAACAAGGAAAGCATCTGGATACCAAGTAAAACTCTTGGAACTTCTAAATATTTGTTGGTAGTGTTCAGCCATAGTCCCTAGATAAGCATTACCCCTAAGTCGAATGACTTAAGAATCTATACCTTAAACCTGTAGGCAGATCCCAGATTGACTGCACCTTAAACCATACCCGGTTGCTTGGACCGACTAAGAGTCGACACTCTTTTGTTGACTCTGAAAATTGGCTTCCCACCCTTTGTTTATTTTATCCTCGTCGACTCCTAGTTGATACATCAGCCCCACCAACACTTAGTCGGTACTCTTACACGGTCGAGTCGGTTTCAGCTTTTCCCCCATATAATCTTTTAAGTCTATTGCATTGGGAGATAAGTAGAAGCAAGAGACAACTCTTGTCAAGTTTACAAAACTTAAAAAAAATCCTTCATTTCTTCCCTATGAATATCCATCCTTACAATGAAAGATGAAAACTACAATATAATGATTATCTCCTATTTTATGCATCTAGTTAGGATAAGACAGACGTAATGGGATGCTAGACGTAATGGGAAGCCAGTGTCATCCCTGTGCGTAACCGACTCCTGAACCTGAACTTTGAATCCTAGACTAGCCTTATCCAATCATAGGTTTCTTGGTGTTTACCTTAAAAATACTGGTAACGATTTTCGTTTCTACGTTCCTTTCCCTAAAAGGAATTTAGACTCCAAACACTTTATCATTTACTGACCCTGTCACGCCCTTGGTTACGACAATCTTTAACAAATAAATTTAAAATCAATTACTCTAAATAATTTCATGTTTTTTACAATATAATAATATGAAATAAAATTTCCCAAAAATCCAAATAAATTTTATTATTCTAAAATTATTTTTTTAACATATTAAAATTTATTGATTATAAAAATAATTAAAATTTAAAATATCTTTTTCTTAATTAATTCTAACGCGTATATTATTTAAGGCGGTGCATGAACTAGGAACAGCAATTTTGCTTTTTAATAAAGGAAAGGAAAATAGTATTTTAAGAAAAATTTAAATAAAGATTGTGGTATTTGGGTAATTTGGACGATGAGAAAGGGTAGAAGTTGGAGAGAGGTATGATTACAAACATCAAAGTGGGATTGGTGGCATCGCACAATGCCTTTTTTTGTGCTTCTCGCAAAACGCCACCACCCTTGACTTATGACTTAAACACGTAAATAATAATGATCCATTCTTTTTTTATTAATTAAAATTATAAATTTATGAGTAAAATTTATTAAATAAAAATAAAACTTATTATTTTTATATTTTTAATAAATATTAGTTAATAATAAAAAATATATCAAAAAATATATTTAACAGTGATGCTGCTTACTAGCATTTTACCAATTGCTTTTAAATTGAATAGTTTGCATTTCACCAATAACAAGCTTGATAGCCTCCTTCGCCTTAACACGTGGGACACTCACATGCTGGACACGTGCCATAACATCATTACTTCCTGTTGATCGGTTTGTTTAGTCTATCCTTCAAATATAATTTTATTGTTTGAACGTTAAAAAATTAATAATATATTTATTTAAAATTTTAAAATGTAGCAAAAACTAAACTAATTAATCTTTTCATTATAGAATAGTTTACCTGCTAATGCTATTACAAGAAGTAGAAGAATTTAGGCCCTCCCAATCTATAGATTATATAAAATAAAATAATAAATGAAAATAATTTAAAAAGACAAAAAAAAAAATACTGACAATTAATATACTATCAGTGAAAATATAAAAGAAATATTTTTTTGAACTTGCAAAAATGGTATTAAACTTAAAAGATAATAAAATAAAAATTTAACAGCTATGTATTAATCTAATAAAACAGTTTACACCGTAGTTAATACTAAATTATAATTAATATGACTGTAAACAGTAGATTATAATTGTAGGAGTGTAAAACTGTTTTAGATAGAAGCGAAGTATCATTAACGTGCACTTAAACAAATTAATGTTTAAGATTTGTTTTAATCTTTAACGCTGATATTTTTTATTTCATTGGAAGAAGATAATTTAAATACCCGTATTTACACAACTACTTGAAAAGTGTAAATACACAACTACTTGAAAGTGTATTTACACTTGAGATTAATGCATTTAAATCCTCATTGTTACCGTCAGAAGCCCGTAAATATTATAATTTATGTTACTTCAAAAATCAAAATAGACAGGCCAAATTCTTTTAAAGTTAATATTAATAATTATGTAAAATAGTATTATACTATTATTCAATTATAAATTTATGATTGTAATTGAATTTATATATATATATATATATATATATATATATATATATATATATATATATATATATATATATATTATATTATTATATTATATTATATTATATTATATTTACATAGTCATAGTATGGTTTTTTTATTATATAATTTGAGGATTTATAAAAAAAATATGAAAATGTAATTAATTAATATTTTAAATTTTATAAAGATTACTATTATTGAATTTTTGAATATATTATTTATTTTTTATATTAATTAGATTCTCTTATTATCTTATCTATATTTTTTTTTTTTTTCTCTACAATAAATAGTTAAAGATAAAATAAAAAGTATTCAATGCATATTCTAAACCAACAATTATAACGAGACTATTAGTAAATTGGTTAAGTAAGATAATAAGTATATTAGTATGTGTTTGGGATGAAAAATCGTTACAATAAAACCATATCTTTTTTACTATATTTTTCCTTTAGTTTCACGTGTCTTTGTACTTTAGTTTCATACGTTTTTAAAAACTTTCAAATACCTAGGTGTTTTCAAATTTTTCTTTTACTACAAGATTTGTCCATATTAAATTTTTTATATTAATATTTAAAATTCTCAACTCTTAATTTGAATTATTTTTAATTTTTCTATATTAAAATATATTAAAAATTCCTTTTATATTAATGTTTCAAATTGTCAAGTCTTAGTTTAAATTTATTTTAATTTTTCAATATTAAAATTTCCTTTTATATTAATATTTCAAATTCTCAAATATTAATTTGACCTACTTTTAATTTTTTCTAAATTAAAATTTTCTTTTCTTATCTCAAACATTGACTATTTATAATTTAAAAAAAGTACGTTTTCCCTCTTAAAATTTAAGCGAATTATATTTTTCTATTGAAATTACAAAAAATAAAAAAACATATTCAGTCAGTACACAGAGTATTAAATTTTATTTATTTAGTATAATTATAATTGACTTCATAATGAGAGGGGAGAAGAATAAAAAATGTGAAATAACACGAGTAATGTGAGAATTTTAAAATATTAGTCATTAATTGTTTTTCCATCTATGCATTTAGTATTGATATTCCTCTATATATTTTTGCCTATATATGTTTATATCTTCTGTGCAAGAAAAGTAGAAAACTAAAACTTGACTGTCATGTCTCCGATAATGAAGTTGTGTCCGCGACTAAGAAATTCCTATGTAATTTTATTCTCGTATCTTGAGATTTTCTTATATATGAACACATATTTTGTCCTGAATAACCACTAAATACAGTTTTTATGATGCATGCATACACTTCCATTTGAATTTTGACCATTTTTGGTAACCAACTTTTGGTTAGTGTATTGTTCACATACATGGTCTGATGGTCTCATTCTCTCGCATTGCTTATCTTATCTAAGACAAGAAAAAGTGTCAGTCGTTTTTATTAGTGACGAATTATTGTTTTGTGCAGGTGATTGGCGTGATCTCCTTAGTCTTGATATTGGGATCACTAAATGTGAAGGTAGCTAGTGGATTGGCTAAGATTGAATACCCTGCCATAAATTGCCGAAAGCATAGTGCAGTTTTGACAGATTTTGGTGCAATTGGTGATGGCAAAACATCAAATACCAAGGCCTTTCGATCTGCAATGAGCAAACTGAGCCACTATGCATCTGATGGGGGTGCACAACTTATCGTGCCACCCGGAAAATGGCTAACGGGACCCTTTAATCTCACAAGCCATTTCACTCTTTTTCTCCATAAGGATGCTGTTATTCTTGCCTCCCAGGTATACACTATTTCTGCTATATTTTTTCCTTTATTTTCTAATCAAAATTTCACAATCAATACATAGTTGTTACGTAACGTTTATAGCATTTACCAGTCATGATATATTAAATATGTGACCGAAGATAGAAAATGAAAATTTTCCTTTTATATTATAAATTAAAATATATAATATTATTTTAATTAAATATTTTATCATTTTTCTTCTTTTTTTATATGTGAATTTCACATCCTCCTATTACAACTAAACAGACAGATCTCTCATCTTCTCCTCCCTCCCTTGGCTGTGATCAGATATAGGTTTTGTTTGGTGGGATGTGTTTATTTATTTATTATGAATTTTAATTTATAATATAATATAAAAATTGTTTATTATAAATTTAATTATATAAAATAAATATTTATCTTACAAAATTAAAATATTAAAATACTATTAACATATAAATATGATTCTCCTCTATTTTCCTTTTATATCTTTTTTCCCTATTTAACTTCTAATATTGACAACACACTTTTACTTTCACATGACAGGATGAATCAGAATGGCCCCAACTTCCTGTACTACCTTCTTATGGAAGAGGAAGAGATGCTCCTGCTGGAAGGTTTAGCAGTCTCATTTTTGGAACTAACCTCACCGATGTCGTAATTACTGGTAACTATTTAGCCCAAGTAATAGACTACTTTAAAAGCTTGTTAAGTTCATTTTAATGTGGCCAAGTCATTTTTTAATCTCACATATTTGAATTTGATCACTAGGTCAAAATGGTACAATAGATGGACAAGGATCTTATTGGTGGGACAAATTCCACAAGAAGCATTTGAATCTCACAAGGCCATACATGATTGAGATTATGTACTCTAATCAAATCCAAATATCAAATCTCACTTTGCTTAACTCCCCATCCTGGTTTGTCCATCCAATTTACAGCAGGTTTGATAAGGCTTCATTGTTTAAATTTCTTAGCATTGGTGCATTCTTTTTTCCTATCTATATACAAGGTGTTTGTTATTCTGATCAAACTTTATATCATCAGTGACGTAATAATTCAAGGGCTTACCATTCTTGCACCAGTGGATTCTCCCAACACAGATGGGATAGACCCAGGTAAAATGTTTGTTCTTCTATTATATACTTATTTTCACTGACTTTTATGGCAAACTTATGTAGCAAAACTTTTAAGCTTTCTCCCCTATATTTATACTTTTCAGTTTGATTACATAGTTGCAATTTAGGTAGTGATAATAGTGGCATTCAGATTACAAAAAAAATCCTACTAGTAGGACTGACTATATTTCTTGCAACCAGTGTCTAATTGTTCCCACATATTTTCTTCTTGACAGATTCATGTGAAAACACTAGGATTGAAGACTGCTACATTGTCTCTGGAGATGATTGTGTGGCAGTAAAAAGTGGGTGGGATGAATATGGAATTAAATTTGGAATGCCAACCAAACACCTAATCATTAGAAGGCTTACTTGCATATCTCCTGATAGTGCCATGATTGCTTTAGGCAGTGAAATGTCTGGTGGAATTGAAGATGTTAGAGCTGAAGATCTCACTGCTATCAACACTCAATCTGCTGTTAGAATCAAAACAGCGGTTGGTAGAGGTGCATATGTAAAGAACATATTTGTGAAAGGAATGAACCTCAACACCATGAAATATGTATTTTGGATGACAGGCTCTTATGGATCACACCCTGATCCTGGCTTTGACCCTAAAGCACTTCCTAAAATTACTAGAATTAATTATAGAGATGTTGTTGCAAAGAACGTCACATACTCTGCAAAACTTGAAGGAATTTCCAATGATCCCTTCACAAGAATATGCATTTCTAATGCGAGTATCCAAGTGAGTAAAGAGCAAAAGAAGCTTCAATGGAATTGCACCAATGTTGCTGGAGTTACAAGCAATGTCACTCCTAGCCCTTGTCAATTGCTGCCAGAGAAACGGAAATTCAACTGTCCTTTTCCAAATGACAAACTACCCATTGAAAATGTTCGGTTCAAGACTTGTTCCTCTTAAAATGTCTTCTTGTACTGGCATAAGAGTATTTGAATCTAAAGTGTGTTAAGAGGAAGAGTTTTGCATTACTATATATTAAGGATTATGTTATTTTTTTAAGCGATAATATCCCTTTTAATATGCAACCAAATATTTATTATTCGCATTATGTCTATTTACTATTTTATTTGAGAAGTTATGCAATGGTTATATATGTGTTACTTTACCATGGAATCAATGTAAATTCAGTGGCAAATAATAGAATCTCTTCTATTTTTTTATTAATATATAATAAAAAAACTATATATTGATGTTATAAATCAATTTTAAACGTTCATTAAACCACAAATTATATAAATGATAATAATAATTAATTTCATTCAATTGTTTTAAGAAAAATGAAATCAAAAAGGAAGTAATTAATTGTATTATCAACCAAAAGTCTATATATAGTCTACAGTAAAATAAGAAAAAAAAGAAAAAAAATTTTCTTCATAAAACATGATATTAGAGGTGAAATCTTTGTGCATTCTATTTGCTAAATGATATTTATCACTTATACACCAACAATGATGGGAAAAATACAATGATGGGAAAAATAGAATATAGTCATAATGATAATGATGGTGAAGATGTTAAACATGCAATGTCATTATTGTTATTATTGTATGATGATACACTACCATTATTTAAGTAAATTTTTAAGTCGATATTTTAATTTCAATCATCTATTTAAATTTAAAAGTTGAGAAGAATTATTTTTATTCTTATTTAAGAAAGTCGGGTATTATCTCTTTTATATATATATATATATATATATATATATATATATATATATATATATATATATATATATATATATATATATATATATATTTGTGTTTTTTTTATGTATATATAATAGAATAAATAACACTGAAATATATTGTTAATAAAATATATAAAAATTAAATCAAATAAACACTTGAATTTTTTTATTAAAAAGTATTAAAATAACCCTACTTGAATGGAATACGATTAATGTGTAGTTTTACTTTTATTAATTTAGATTAATATATAAGTAATAAAATATATGTTCATATATTTTTTTTTTAAAACAGTGCACTTTGATTACTAATTTTTTTTAAAAAATAGAAAATTAATTAAAAAATATTAAAGGTTTAAAATATGAAAAGTCAAAGAAGTTATGAAAAGTTTGTTAAAATAAATGAAATTTTAATTTAAATATTTTTTTGAAAAATAATTAAAAGACAAACTATACCAACTCTTAGTGACTTGCTTTGTGGTTAGGCTGTTTTAAATTGTTGTATGTTGTGTTAGTAAAATATGATAATCTTATTCTACCTCTTCTTATATTATTATTGGTCTAGTATATTTTTTATCATAAGGAAAAGTTAAGTAATAAGATAAAGTCTCTCTATATATAATATAATATAATATATTATAATAAATATATAATGTATATAAGATTTACATTTAATAATATATATAATGAAAATATATAATTAATATAATTAATATACAGAATAATATATTATATAAAATTTATATTTAAAATATTATACTATAGAGGTGATAAAATAGAATGCTTGAATTGACTTAGTCTTATAAGCTAAGAGAAGAAAATGATCTGGTTCGACTCGATTTTTATATGAACTAGTATTTTATTGGTTAGGTTGTTTGTCAAGTAAAGTTAATTTGAATTTTTTTTTTTGCTTAAAAAGACTTAATTTTTTCAAAAAAAAAATGAACAAATAATACTAGACTGAATGGATTTGATTATGTTAAGACAAGCTTTTATAGAATCTTGCTTAGCCTACTGAAACAATTGGGCTCAATTCTATCTAGGTCAATTTTTTAAGCCTAACATGATTGGATCAAATCTATTTTGCCACCTCTATTATCTTATGTATGTTTATAATAATCTTGACATGTAAATTTAAAGTATATTATTAATTAAAATATTTATTATACAATTATTTTTTAAAAATATTTGAATAATAATTATAATTTTAAAATATATAATATATATTATATAATACTATACAAAATATATAACAAACATAATATATAAAGTAATATATATATATATATATATATATAATATAATTTTTTTTTCAGAATATTATCTTATATATGTTTATAATAATTTTTACATGTAAATTTAAAGTGTATTATTAATTAAATATTAAATATCTATTATACAAATATATTTTAAAAAATATTTGAATAATAATTATAATTTTATGTAATTTTTATAATTTTAAGAAAGGTAAGGACATAAATAAAATAATAATTTTGAATAGTTTAGTTAGATATATGATTTTTTATAATTTAAAACATTAAAAAATTAAAATTTATCTTTTAAAAAATATATATATAATTTAATGAAACAATAATTATATTATTTAAATATAATTTATACTTTGTTATATGTAGACCAAATATTAGATAAAATTAAAATTTATTAAGATTTTATTATATTACATTATCATATTCTTATCTTCTCCTTTCATACTTTCGTACGTTACTCTATCTCCTTTTATACCTCCAATACATACTAATCCCTCGCAATTGTCTAAAAATATATTATATCATATACTTCTACAAAAGAATTGTAAATTTGAACCAAAATAACAATTATATACCATCTCAAGAAAATTTCATAAGAAATTAATATAATTTACTCTAATAAAAAAAATCATGTGACAAGAAACAATTCAAAGACACATCCATAATTTATTTTCTTTTACGAGACATCCATAAAATTGTTATTAACAATTGCTAGTATGGACAAAACATCATATACCATGAGATTATGGTAATGGAAAAAGTATAATATTGTAATTCTGATAGTTAATATTTAAATTTGTATAATAATATTTGTATTTGATAATAAATATTTAATATTTTATAATATAATATTTTTTTAATATTTATTTTAAAATTTATATTTATGATATTTTTAATTGATTAATAATATAAAAACAAAAGAAGTGAAATTATTTAACAAATTAACAACTTTATCAAATTAATAATATTGTCAAATTATTTATATTCAAACGAAAGAGAAGTGAAATGATAAAAAATAAAATACTAAATTAAAATACTTATTTTAATAATAATAAATAAGTTATATATATTATATTAAAAATATTAATAAATTAACTAAAAATTAAATTAAAATATTTAAAATATATAATATTCCTATAATATAAGAGAGTTTAACTCAATTCTACAAAATTAACATTTACCATCGTTACTTTATACTTATATACATTAGAATAAAATCCATTTTAAATCATATTTAAGAGATTTTATTTTGGTTTGGACTAAACAAACAATGAATCACTGTAAAATTTATTGAAGTTTTTTTTACTAATAGATCATAAATTAAATTAAAATTATTTTCAAATAAGAAATGATCCTTATTTTTTTTTTCATTAAGTCCAATTAGAGTCCAAATAGAGAACAAATTCTTTGAGCAATCGATCGAATTTAATAACTCAAAATGGTTAATTTCTTTTATAAAGAATCCAGCTACAAGTCTCGATGTATAGAAAACGCACGCACTGGGTTTTTGTGTTTCTTTCGATTTCATTGACAGCAGAAGATACTCTCAGTACAGGAAAGGAGCACTAGCGCTTTCTTAAAAAAAAATAAAAATAAAGGAGCTTGAAAACGTATCCAAATATACTCTATTTAAGTTATTTTATTATTCAACATAATCTCTTTTATACATATCAACTAGATATTAATATAAAGGTCATAAAATAAAAATAAATTAAGTAATAAATAAAAATAAATTAAGTAATAAATAAAAATAATTTTAAAAGACAAAAAATATAAAAACATTATTCTAATCTGCCATTAGAATACAGATAAGCAACATGTCCTCTTTCGTATTCTTACGAATGGATGGTATATATATATATAAAAAGTTTTTTTTTCTTTCTCTCCTACCATATCAATGTTTTATGTAAAGAGACAAACTATGTCAGAGACAAAACAACATACATCAGGTACGGTTTGCTCAGACTCAGTTAGCCGGAATTGACTCAGCTGTCGAGATGAACTCGGATGACAGAGAGTAGACTCGACTGACGGTGTGAAGTCAGCTGGCGAAATAGAGTCGGTTAGTGGAGTGGACTCGGTTGGCGGAGCAGAGTCGACTAGGGTAGTAGACTCGATTGACGGGGTGGAGTCAATTGGCGGAGTAGACTCGACTGGCGGAGTAGACTCGACTGACGGAGTGGAGTCGGTTGGTGGAGTGGAGTCGACTGGCGAAGTGGACTCGGTTGGCGAAGCGGAATCGGTTGGCGAAGCGGAATCGGTTGGGGTAGTGGATTCGGTTGGCCGAGTATGGACTCAGTTGATAGACTGGACTCAGATTGCTGAGTATGGACTCGATTGCCAGAAGGAATAGACTCAACTGAACGGAGTAAACTTAGCTGCCGCCAGTGGACTCGACTATCCGATAGGACTGAAGTACAATAGATAGAAATATGATAGGACAATTAATATACTATCAGCAAAAAAAATAATAAAGAAAAACCTTTTTATAAATTGCATCAGAACTTAAAAATTAATAAAGTAAATAATATTTAATAGACAAATATACTGACTTTCTTTTATCTCCTCCGACTAGCATTTAACGTGCCTTAAATAAATCAATGCTTAAGTATTTTTTTCTTTTATCATTTACAGATCTGAACAATAAACTTCTAGAGCTAATATTTTTAATTTCATTTAAGAAGAAAATTTAAATACTTGATTAAGCTACGTGAAACATTTACTCTAGAATAATGCATTTAAATCATCACTTACCCCTAGAAACCCATAAATGTTAAAGATTAATTATTCCGTTTCATATTAATTGAATTTTTAGCACTCAAGCTTTTTATATTTAAGTAAGTTTTGATTTTAAACAAAATATTAAAATTATTATTCCAATTTTGTTCCCTAGTAACTTTTATTATCTGGAAATATTTAATAATATATTTATAAATTAAAAAATAGTTAGGATTTTTTAGTAAAATTTACTCTTAATAAATATATTATCTTGTTATATTAATGTGTATACTTTTTTTTTAAAGATCAATCAATTTAAAATAAAAGGAGTATTAATTATGAGTTTACATATGACAAAATCGTTTCAATTGAATTGTTTAACTTTGCAAAGCACAACACAATTAACCAGTCAAATTTTTAAGAGTGATCTTAATTGTAATTTATGAATTTGGATTTTCTCTTTTCCTTAACATGATCGGTAACATTCTTTGTTAAAGAAAATATTTGGATAGCCACATCATTAATTCTTTGAAAAATTAAAAAATTCTATTGAAATTAATCCATTTCGTCCAATGATGGAAGTATCGCGGATTTTCTTGCATATATGTGTTTATCAACTCTTATATTAGAATATTTAAAATATGTTTTAATATTTGTAAATATAATTCTGATTTTAGTCTTTTATTTTTTATTTTTTCAATTTTCCATTGTAAATGTTAAAACTTTTAAAATAAATTTTGTTATTATTTAGTGACATCACATGTATTCAGATATACTACATTACATACTACTTTTTAGCATGATTCTTAACTTAATATGATCGGATACATGTTACATAATTATTAAGTGATGGATGATAAAAACTATTTTATTTTAAACCCTAAACTACAAAAAATTTTATTTTTAGCGATCGATAAAATTGGTCGCTAAAGCTGGAAAATCGGTCACTAACATAATATTTTGGCCGCAAAATGGTTTAGACGGAATTAGCGACCGATTATATTCTGTTGCGAAAAGCCGAATCGCTAAATCTTTTGCCACCGATATATAATCGGTGGTTAACTATATTTAAAATTCGGTCGCTAAATCGGTGGCTATTTTATATAATTAAAATAATTCGGTGACCTTTTTTAATTTTTATTTATTTATATATTAAAAAATTCGTCGCTAATTCGGTGGCTAATTGATTTTTTATTTTAAAAAATTCGGTCTCTAATTCGGTGGCTATTTGATTTTTTTATTTTAAGTAATTCGGTCGCTAATTCGGTGGCTATTTAATTTTTTATTTTAAATAATTCGGTCGCTAAATCGGTCGTTATTATTTTTTTTTTTTAAATAGTGAGATGGAAGTGGTAGATTGTTGGTGGTTAGGGAAGGGGGAAAAAAGAGAGGAAAGGGAGGAAAGGATGAGAGAAAAGGAATGGAAGAAGGTGGTGGTGGTTGATTGTTGGTGGTTAGGGAAGGGGGGAGGGAGGAGGAATAAAAGTGGGAGAAAGGACAGGAAAGGGAGAGAAGGGAGTAGTGAAAAGAAGGTAGTGGTGGAGGTTGTGGAAGAAGAAAGGTGGGTGGAGAATAGAGAAGAGTAGAGAAAGGAAGGGAGAGGCGGCGACGGCGACGGAGAAGGAGAGGAGATGTGTTTAAATAAAGGAGGGAGACGGAAAAAGAGAGGGAAATTTTTTTTTCGAATTTTTGAAAATCGGTCGTTACATCCGTCGCTACTTTTTTTATTTTTTCGTTTACTTTTCGGTCGTTAATTCCGTCGCTAATATTTTCTTTTTATAATGTTTTTCAATTCGGTCGCTAAATCTGTCGCTAAATTTAATTATTTTTTATTTTTAAAATTTTACAAATTCCGTCGCTAATTCCGTCGTTAAAAAACGTTTTTATTTTTTTACATTTATTTTAAAACGTCGGTCGCTAAACTTTTATTTTTAGAAAGTTGGTCGCTAATTCCGTCGCTAATAATTTCTTTTTTATTTTAAATGATTTTTAATTTCCGTCACTAAATCCGTCGCTACATTGATTTATTTATTTATTTATTTTTTATATTTTACAATTCCGTTGCTAATAAACGTTTTTTTATTTATTTTTATTTTTAAACATCGGTTGCTAAATTAATTTTTTTTTTTTTTATTTTTTTACTTTTAGAATTTTGGTCGCTAATTCCGTCTCTAATAAATATTTTGTAATTTTTTATATTTTTATTTCCGTCGCTAAATCGGTTGCTAATGTTTTTTAATTTTTCAATTTTTAAAAGGTCTGGTCGCTAATTCCGTCGCTAATAATTTCTTTTTATTTTTTATTATTTTTAATTTCGGTCGCTAATGTATTTTTTATTTTTTAGTTTTTCTGAAATTCGGTCGCTATTTCCGTCGCTAATATATATTTTTTATTTTTTATATTTTCGGTCACTAATTATTTTTTTAAAAAAATTCTTTCCGTCGCTAATTCCATCTCTATTTAATCACCGTAAAAATCGATCGCTAAAAAAAATTTTTGTAGTAATTAACCAGAGAACATGATTCTATTTATATTTAGTTTTAGTCATTGCAAATTATTTTATTATTTTATATCTTTAATGTTTTCGTAATATTTTTTTAGTTCTTATCCTTAATTCTAGTTATTTTAGTATTGACATATTTAACAAAATAAAAATAACAATTAAAATTAATAAGATAATAAAGTATTTTAAATTAAAATAATTAAATTATTTTAAATGTGCAATTTAATTAAGTAACATGTTTATTATTTAAAATTAATGGTCAAATAGTTACATTGTATCGAATTAATCACAAATAAGTATTGATATGAGTTTTAAAAACTTACCATTGTAAAACTATTATGCACTATTAGTACATAGTTTATTTTTTATTATTATTTTGTATAGATAAGGTAATTACATATAATTTAATTTTATAATTTATTTTTAATATATTACAAGTAATAATTATTATTATTTTTAATATTTTCTTACTTTTCAATTAACTAATCTACTTTTAATTTTTATTTTAAAAAATATAATTTAATTATGTTTTTATAATTTAATTTTAATATATTAATTTTGATTTATTGTAATATAATTTATTTTTTTAATATAACTCAAGTAGTGATTTTATCTTATAGACAAAATTAAATTGAAATATAATATATTAAATATAAATTATATTACAACTAGTCAAAATTAATAAATAAAAACATGAAAATAACATAAAAAATAATATATTAAAATTAAATTATAAATGTCTAAATAAATTATAATTTTTTAAAAGATATAATATTAAAAGTTAATTAGTGAATTAAAAAATTAGAATAATGTTAAAATCAATAAAATTACTATTAATAATATATTAAGAAATGAGTTATAAAAGTAAAATATATGTTTACCTTATTTGTAAAAAATACTAAATACATTAATTAATTGAATTGTGCAGTTAGAAATAATCTAATTGTCTTAATTTAAAATATTTTTTAATTATCTTAATTAATATTATTCATTTTTTAAAGCTATGCTAACACTAAATTAATTAAAATTAATGATAAAAACTAAAAGAAATACTATAAAATATCATAGATTTAAAAATAACAAAAAAAAAATGCAAGATAAAAACTAGACAAAATCATACTCATAAGAATTTAAAACATAATTAAGCCTATATTTTTTCTTGGTGTCACATGTTTTTGTACTTAATTTTATGCTTTTAATTTTTTTTTTCAAATTTTTAATTGTTTTCTTTTGACTACAATACATTTTTATTTGAAAATTTCCTTTTACATTAATATTTCAAATTATCATTTCTTAATTTGATTTAATTTTAATTTTTCTATATTAAAATTTCCTTTTATATTAATATTTCATATTCTCATGTCTTAGTTTGAATTACTTTTAATTTATCAAAATTACGTTGGTAGGAGCGATATTAGGCTTGCTTCCTTTATTAAAATTTTCTTTTATATTAATATTTCAAATTCTCAAGTCTTAAATTGAATTACTTTTAATTTTTCTATATCAAAATTTCCTTTTATATTAATATTTCAAATTCTCAAGCCTTAGTTGGAATTACTTTTATTTTTTCTATATTAAAATTTTCTCTTTGTCAAATTTTGATTATTTTTACTTTAAAAGCAGTTAATTGTTTTCATTTTTTTAAAGTATGCTTTTCTTCATAAATTTAAGCTATTTATATTTTCTATTGAAATTAAAAAAATAATGTTCAGTCACTAATAGGGTATTAATTGTTATTTATTTATAATTATAATTGTTTTCATATATCCCATATAGAGTAAACTTTCTATAAAATTGAGACGCTAGAAGAGAAGAGAAGAACGAAAAATGTGAAATAATATGAGTAATTAATGAAATAATATGAGTAATTAATGTGGGAATTTTAAAGTAATAAATCATCTTGTTTCGTACATGCATTTAGTACGGATATTCCTCTATATATATTTGCCTTGGTTTGTATCTTTTGTGCAAGAAGAGCAGAAAACTAAAACTTGACTGTGCCATGTCTCAGACAATGAAGCTGTGTCAATCACTAAAAAATTCCTATGTAATTTTATCCTTGTATCTTGTGATTTTATTATACATGAACACATTTTTTCATGAATAACCACAAAATACAATTTTTCCAATGCATGTATACACTTCCATTTGAATTTTGACAAATTTTGTTAACCAACTTTTGGTTAGTGTGTTCATATACATGTTCTCTACCATGGTCTCATTCTGTCAAGTTACTTATTCTGTGTCTAAGACAAGAAAAAGTGTCTTAAGTTTTTATTGGTGAGGAACTATTGTTTTGTGCAGGTCATTGGTGTGATCTCCTTAGTCTTGATGTTGGGATCACTAAATGTGAAGGTAGCAGAATGCAGGGTATGCAGTGGATTGGACAACGTCATTGAATACCCTGCCATCAATTGCCGAAAACAAAGTGCAGTTTTGACAGATTTTGGTGCCATTGGTGATGGCAAAACATCCAACACAAACGCCTTTCGATCTGCAATAAGCAAACTGAGTCAGTATGCATCTGATGGGGGTGCACAACTTACCGTACCACCCGGGAAATGGTTAACAGGACCCTTTAATCTCACAAGCCATTTCACTCTTTTCCTCCACAAGGATGCTGTTATTCTTGCATCTCAGGTATAGCTTATAGCCACTATTTTTCCCCGTCTTTTGTAATAAAAATTTCAGTATAATCCAATACATTTACTATTACGTAGGTATAGCCTATAGCCACCCTTTAAATTTTAATTATTTAAAAATAAATATTTATTTTATACAATACTTTACCATTACATAAGGCTAAAATATAGTTTGTATATAAGTATGATCTTCTTCTATTTTTCTTTTATTTTTATCCTTTGTATTTTTTCGTCTCTTATTTCTTTTCTCCTTATTTCACTACCAATACAAACAAAGATAATGTTTAGTTACAACACACTTGATATTTGTTTTTCTGTACTGTTGTTTCTCTTAAAATCCACTGAAGGGTCCCTTACATTACCACATTGACAACACGCTTTTACTTTTACATGACAGGATGAATCAGAATGGCCCCAACTTCCTGTACTGCCTTCTTATGGAAGAGGAAGAGATGCTCCTGCTGGAAGGTTTAGCAGTCTCATTTTTGGAACTAACCTCACCGATGTCGTAATTACTGGTAACTATTTAGCCCAAGTAATAGACTACCAAAAAAGATTGATTAGTTCATTTTAATGTGGCTAAGTCATTTTTTAATCTCACATTTGAATTTGATCATTAGGTCAAAATGGTACAATTGATGGACAGGGATCTTATTGGTGGGACAAGTTCCACAACAACCAATTGAATCTCACAAGGCCATACATGATTGAGATTATGTACTCTAATCAAATCCAAATATCAAATCTCACTTTGCTTAACTCCCCATCCTGGTTTGTCCATCCAATTTACAGCAGGTTTGATAAGGCTTCATTGTTTAAATTTCTTAGCATTGGTGCATTCTTTTTTCCTATCTATATACAAGGTGTTTGTTATTCTGATCAAACTTTATATCATCAGTGACGTAATAATTCAAGGGCTTACCATTCTTGCACCAGTGGATTCTCCCAACACAGATGGGATAGACCCAGGTAAAATGTTTGTTCTTCTATTATATACTTATTTTCACTGACTTTTATGGCAAACTTATGTAGCAAAACTTTTAAGCTTTCTCCCCTATATTTATACTTTTCAGTTTGATTACATATTTGCAATTTAAGCGAATATAGTGGCATTCATTTAAAAAAGAAAATTCTACTTTTTTTCTTCTTGACAGATTCATGTACAAACACTAGGATTGAAGACTGCTATATTGTTTCCGGTGATGATTGTGTGGCAGTAAAAAGTGGGTGGGATGAGTATGGAATTAAATTTGGAATGCCAACCCAACACCTAATCATTAGAAAGCTTACTTGCATATCTCCTGATAGTGCCATGATTGCTTTAGGCAGTGAAATGTCTGGTGGAATTGAAGATGTTAGAGCTGAAGATCTCACTGCTATCAACACTCAATCTGCTGTTAGAATCAAAACAGCAGTTGGTAGAGGTGCATATGTAAAGAACATATTTGTGAAAGGAATGAACCTCAACACCATGAAATATGTATTTTGGATGACAGGCTCTTATGGATCACACCCTGACCCTGGCTTTGATCCCAAAGCACTTCCTAACATTACTGGAATTAATTATAGAGATGTTGTTGCAAAGAACGTCACATATTCCGCAAAACTTGAAGGAATTTCCAATGACCCCTTCACAGGAATATGCATTTCTAATGTGGGTATCCAAGTGAGTGAAGAGCAAAAGAAGCTTCAGTGGAATTGCACTGATGTTGCTGGAGTTACAAGCAATGTCACTCCTAGCCCTTGTCAATCGTTGCCAGATAAAGGGAAATTCGATTGTCCTTTTCCAAATGACATACTGCCCATTGAAAATGTTCAGTTCAAGACTTGTTCCTCCAACAATGTCATTTTCTAATAGGATGGCAGTATTTGAATCTTGAACAATATTACATAGGTTGGAAATAAAAAGTAGAAAATGAAGTATTATGAGAGAAAGAGTCATGAGTTACTATATATTAAGTAACATAATTCATGTTCAAGAGATACTATTCCTTTTCATGTAACCAAACATATATCATCAACATTTTGTCCATTTAGTATTTTAATTGACAAGTAATGGTTATATATGCGTTAGTCTACCATAAATAGAGAATTTAGCCGTTGTTTTAAGTCCAAAATATTGTTGGCACTGAAAAAGAAAATGAAGAAAATTATTCCCCCCTCTCCCACAAACATGACAGCAAGAGGAGTTAGAAAGGTAAGTTTCTCAAGGTTAGATATACTGTTTTTAAAAAAACATTCAAAGGAAATATTTTCGAAAATAATTTTACCTGTATGTTTACCGCAAAAAAATTCTCATAAAAGAATATGGAAAATTTTTATTGGCACAAAAATAGTTATATCTAAAAATAAAATATTAATAAATACTCTTAATATACTTATTACTATTTTAAAAATAAAATTATTTTATAAAATATATTATTTTAATCTTTTAATATAGTAAACATTATACTTTAAAATATTATTTTTTTTAATTCTTTAAAATTATCAAAGTATTAGTTAATAGATTGTTTAAAAATATTACTATTGTAACATTCAAGAAATGTTTTAATAGAAATTGAAAAGATATTTAAAATAGAGAAAATAATTTTGTTGATATGTTAAAATTAAATCAAAAATATTAAAAATCACATCAACATGTTTGTAATTTAAAAATTTATAAAAAAAATATTTTAAAAAAATCTAAACCTATAATTGGATTAAATTATTTTTTAAATTTATCTTAATTTATATACAATAAAATAATATAATAAATTATTTATAAATATTATTATCCATATAATATTTTTACATATTATCTTTATAAATTATTTTGATTGAATAAGCAATACTAAATAATTTATATAATAATAAAAATTTACACTGATTTAATTATTCTTAAATTTATTTCTTATAAAATATTTAATTATTATCTCATTAAAATTAAATATATTATTTTTTAAAATAAGTATTTAGTGATTTGTTTCTTATTTAGTATCATGAAAAACGTATACTTGTTTAAACGTCTAAGTAATGATAATTTAGTCATCTTTATCTTTTTAAATTATAAAAAATAGTGATAATATTTTTTTTTATTTTTTATTATTATGAAAATTTTATCCCAAAAAAAAGAGAATCTCATATTGAAATACTCAAATCATGACAACTTAGGAATATTTATTTTTTCAAAATAAAATTGATGTCTTTATTTTATATTTTCATAAAAAATAACATTTTCATTCAAATTATTCCAGATCATTTTTTTTAAAAAAAGTATGTAACTTTGTTTTATCATTGTACTTAACGAACATGTATGAGTAAAAGATATTTTCATCAAGTTAAAAATTTATTTTCATAATATTTATTATTTAAAAATAATAAGTTTATTTTAAACAGAAAAGTTTCTTGCATAATAAATAAAAAAAGTTAATAATAAATTTATACATAAATCTGTTTAACGAAATTATTTCTCTAAAAAATATTTTTAAAAAGTCAAATAATAATAATAAAATTAAGTGTTTTTCCATAAATTACCCACATATATAAAAAAATATAAAGAATGAAATACGTAAATAAAAATCATTAAATTATATTTAAATAGTTAAAATTAAATCATATAACTTTTTTAAGTTATCGTGTACTTTCTCTTTCCATGTTAGTTCCATATTAAATGATATTTTGGTTCATATTTATTTGACGTTTTCAATTTTAATGAAATATTAAAGCTTCAATTTCAATTTTACTTCCTAATAAATATCATTGTCTTAGAATACTTAATAATGTATTTATAAAAATAAAAAATATTATAATAAAATTAATCATTAATAAACACTATTATCTTAGAATAATTGTTTTTTTTATTTTTATCATTTACATGTCTGAACAAAAAAAATTTATTGCTAATATTTTTAATTTCATTGAAGAAGGACATTTAAATACCCGTTTAATTAAGCTACTTTTTCTTCCATGTATGGGTCTAGTGATACTCCAATTTTCGTTTGTTGTTGCGACTCCAATCTTACTTGAATCTCCTTCATCTTCATCAGGTTGTGGTCTGGCATTCTCGCGATCAAGTCATTGGTCTAACTCCAAGAAGTGAACTTGTGACTGCTCGTATGGAGTAATGTGTCTTCCTTGTTAACCTCTTGATGCACAAGTACTCTTGTCATAACATCTTCTAGCTACGCGTTGGTCGGTGCGCATTACACCTAGCAGATTACTAACCAGATACTTCATGCATAGATATGCTATGGACACTATTGCTCGCAGGGACGGTCGGCCTAGTATTACATTAGGGAATTGACCACCGTGAATGTCATCTTGACCGCCTTCCTTTTGACTTGATGCCCAATATCGTTTCCAGGTTAATGACCTCCAGTCTCCAACGTTCTTCTACATCATCAATGGCGAAACGAGGTAAACTTCTTAAGCTCTCTCCTCTGTATTGGGATTTTCCCTACGACTTTTTCTTTTTAGGGAAATCCCTTTTGGCTTGGGTCTGTTTTTTGACCCTCTTGTGGTTTTTGTTGCACGAGATACCTTCGAAGGGCCATTTTCTTCCCCCATTCTTGACGACAAGGCAACCAACACCCCCTCTGCATAGGGAACACTTCCTCTAGCCTCTTCTACTTCCTCGGAAGGGGAAGACTTTCCCATTAGTATTTTGTACTGAGCATTTGAAGAAAACAATTTCTCAAGTGAGGACTTAAAAAAGGAGGGTCATTCTGAACGATCCTTTAAGAAGGTTGACGAGAGTGTCACTATGGTTTTCTCAGTCTACACCAAACTCGACTCCTTTGTAGGTATGGCTGACGCCATTTGCCGACGGGGGCCTTGGTCCTTGTAGGTTTCTCCATGCCAGATGGACGAGCCTGTCTACAAAGAGCCTGCCAAAGATGGGGAACCTTTCTTTTACTTGTACAACACCCTGCCGCTCAAACAAAGGATATTGTTGTTGATAATACACAATTTACACCCCCTAGAAAGTCTTTAGATGGGTAGAATAGAACATAAATTATGATTAAGAATCATGTATTAGTTAAGATTTAGATTTCCAAGGTTGAACTAAGGAAAATACAAATCTAGACTAAGTTACTGATTTTAGCTAACAAAAGAACAAGTCTTGTTTTGCAGGTTAAATTGGAATCCCGAAACAGTCCAATCGAGGACCGGGATTGAGTCTTCCAAGCCAATACGATCGAGACCGAATGCATCTCGACCAACCGAAGGCGTCTCGGCCCGTTGAATCCAAGATCGAAGGCGTCCCAGCACTGAAGACATCCCGGCCAGATGAAGTCGTCCCGACCAAGACAAGTTCTTTTGGCCGATTTCATTCTAGTGGCCGACTCCGATTCTGCATTGCCAACTCCGTGATTCCGACTCTATTATCAGCAATCAAATGTCGACTCCGTAGGTCGATTCCTATAGAAGCAATTCCGTAGGATCGACTCCGCGTCCGAGTCTATCTGGATGCCAACCTCAAATCAGATGCCATCTCCTATCTAGAACCGGATCCATCCCGGCATCAGAAGACCGACTCTAGGTCGACAAGATTCAAGCACGTGCGGAATGTAATATAGTATATGGGAGTTAGGAAAGAAGTTAGAGTGTAGTTAAATTTGTTAATTTTGTTAAGTATGTTATGTCAGGTGGTTAAATTTGTTAATTCAGTTATTACGGTTATAGAGTTAGTTTAGTTAGTTAATGCATGTATAAATAGAGGTGCATAGTATTGTTCATGGGTTAGCAAGTAGCAAAACTTTGCCAATATGCACTCACACTCCATCGTTCACCTCCGTTTTTCACGTCATCCTTCTTTGTTCCATAGTGCTTCAATACAGGACTTAAGGGCTGATATCATGACCGGTTTCCAAGAAGGGATTGTTAGGGCGTGCTAGCACATTACTTAGTGATTCAACCCCTCCACACCCTAGCCATTGTAGGTGGAACACTACAGCTACTACTGACAGTTGTCGTAGGAAGCTAGTCACCATCTTTTCCATTGAATCCACTTTTGTATCGATATTTTGTCTAATCAATGAATGAACATGTTTCTTTGCACTTGTATGTTTGTAATTCCATAGTTTAATTTGTTCTTGTCTTTGTTATGTTTGTGCATGATAAGAATAGATCACGCCTAGATTAGGATCTGGCTGGAACCTACCTAAGTAATAATATAGATAATCTACGTCAATCACTAGCTTAATCCCTACTAACTTGAGGCCGCGGTTGTGTAAGCCCTTAGTCAGTAACGGACGAACGTTAGGCGGTCGCCTTAGGAAATAGGTTGGCGAGGAAATACTTGCATGCTTGGAATCTAGAACATAACCATTTCTTTGATCTCATTGTAACCGATATCACAAATATATGTTATATAGATATAACTTGTAACTCTTCGCTTACCTTATAAATCTTTACTTTTATGTTAACACTTTAGGTAATCTTTTACGTTTCTTGCCAATTTACTTTTTCTATTAAAAACCCCCATTTACAATTCTTGCTGAGTTCGCATCCTATGTCCCAGTTTTGCCTTTGTTTAGCCTTACACCCTAGATAACATAAGAACCACGCGTCCTTGAAAAGAATGACCTAGGTTGATCCTGTGCTACTTTAACATAGGGAATCTAGTATTTTGATAGGAGAAACGACGAATAAATCTCAACCTATCAGTTACCCTTCACACAATTCGAACGGGCAGTCCTTCATGTCCTTAACATTGTTCCCACTCAACTCCATCCAAACAGTTGAGCGTTTGTTCTAGTGTTCAAGCTTTTGAGCGAAGACACGCGGAGAGCACCTTCCTTCAGTCTCATTTTTTGATTTTTCTCTCTTCACCAATCGGAGAAGGTTGGATGGTCATCCTTGAGTAGTCAACTAAGACGAAATTTGCTGAAGTCTTTCTGCAAAAGTTATAAGTTTTTTAAGGACCAGTTCTTTAGTGTTAGTCTAGGTGAGGTCGGCCCCAACCTTCTAGTGGACTCTTCTCGCGACCCTTTCATCCCTCTTCACTGGACCTGCCAACTGGCCATATCCGTATTAGTTGAGGAAGAGGATTTAGAAGAATGAGAACTTGAGTCTATAAAGGAACTCTAACGGCTGCCGGCCCTTCCTTGCGCCAACTTGATCAAGAAGGGTGATTGACCTTCTTCCTTTTTTAGCCTTTATATTAACTAGCCTTACTAACTTTGTTGCTTCCTTTTTACAGGTTTTATCCCTCTAGAGCTTAAAGCCTTGAGGAAAAAGGCAGCTTCTCGTTCTCCGACTCTAGTTGCTACTTCCATTCCTACTATTTCCACTCAAGCTACCACGCTATCTCTAGTGTCGATGCTCCCAGCCTAGCCTATTGTTGAAGCTCCTACCGAACAACATGTTTTGGCAGAGGATTCTCTGACTTGGCATGCCACTCTTCTAATGGTTGTACTTGACTCCCCCACCAACTCCCCAGCTGAAGCCGCTCCCAACTTGGATATTGTTGCCAAAAAACGGGCCCAGGAGGTAACCCATGGTCAGGATCGGCATGTAAGAAGGAAAACTGTCTCTCATGTAGTGTCTGTTGTTGGCACTTTTTCCTTTGATCCCTCATAAGATTGGGCATCTGTATTGGCCAACAGGCCTTTTAGCCCCTCTATTTGGGCTCCTAACTACCTCGTGGTAGGTGTTGTTGATAATCATTTGGTTATCAGCTTAGGTTTGACGAAGGTGAGCACCCTTGAAATATCTGACATCTTCCAAGCACTTCAGAGTTATGCCGGATATTTTTTGATGCTCTCTCATGCGATCGAAAGAAAATTTGGAAATTTGGAGGCTTGCAACAAGGAGATGGCTAAGATTATTGAAAAATCCCACAAGGACAATTTGAAAGTGGCCACCTCGCTCCACGATGCTGAAGGGAAGCTGAACTGCTATAGTGAATCTACTGAAAATTTGCAGGATCAACTAAAAGCAGCAGTGAGTCAAGCTAAGGATCACCTGCTGGCCCAACAAGAATCAGAGTGTGTTTAAGGTATTCTGACCGCTTAGCTCCAAGAGTTTAAAGATAAGTTAACAATACTTTAAATATATTTTCAATAAAATATAATAAAATTAAATTAAATTAAACCTCAATTTTTTATCAAAAGTATTAAAATATATTATAATAAAAAAAAAAAATACTTTAAAGGAATTTGATTAATGTGTAGATTTTTATTTATTTAAGATTATATATAAGTAATAAAATATGTGCTCATACTTTTTTAAAAATAGTGCTATTGATTCTTTTTTTTGAAAAATGAAAATAAGAAAATAATTATAAAAACCTTAAAGATTAAAAAATATGGAAAGTCAAAGAAATTATAAATAATAAACATGACTCTGACTTCTTTTAGTCATTGTAATTTTTTTTATTTTTATATATGTATTTTTAGTGTAATTAAGGTTACCAGTGACATCAAGCTGAGTTAATTGTAGAGATTGTAAACCTCTATATTCATCAGACGGATAAAAAAAGTGTAATTAAGATAATTAATTAATGTAATTTACTCTGATAAAAAAAAAACGTGTAACAAGATAACTGAAACAATTCAAAGTTACATTCATAATTTTTTTACGAGACATCCATAAAATTGTTGCTATCAATTTCTAATATGGACAAAGCAGTAGAGTTCTTAGCATGTGATTAGGGTAAGTAGGCATTGGAATAAGTGTAATATTGTAAATTCCGATAGTTAATATTTAAATTTGTATAAGAAAATTTATATTCGATAATTAATATTTAGTATTTTACAATTTTTTTAATAATTATTTTAAAAATCATATTTATTATGTTTTCTTAATTGATTAATAATATAAGTTTTTTTTTCACGAAGAATATATAAATACATTTAACAACTTCGTCGATTAACAGTATTGTCAAATTATTTATATCAAATGAGAGAAGTGAAATGATAATAAAAATAAATTAATTAAAATTTTTATTTTTATTTATAATTTTATAAGTTTTTATATATTACTATTATTAAAAATATTAGTAAATCAACTACAAAAATTAAAATTGAAATGTTTAACTTTAAAATATATAACATCAACATATATCATTTACAAATCTTGGCAATACAATTTTAGAATTTAATAATCATGGACTAACACTTTCTAACCATTATACATTATTAATCAATAAAAAATGTTGTTAGTATAATTTTTAAGAGAATTATATACCATTTGTTATTGAATGATAAAATTATTTTACTCGCCACTACATTAAAAAAGTCAAATCATTAATTTTTTTCAAATTTTTTTATTTATATTAATATTTCAAATTCTCAATTATTAGTTTGAATTATGTTTAATATTTTTTACATTAAAACTTTCTTTTTTATCTAAATATTAACTATTTATACTTTAAAACAGTTACTGTTCAGTCAATACGCAGGGTATTAATTGTTATTTAATGATTTATAATATTTATTGTATGAGTAATTAATGTGAGAGTTTTAAAATAATAAATCATCATTGTTCCATCGATGCATTTAGTATTGACATTTACTCTATATATTTGCTATGTTTGTATCTTCTATGCAAGAAAAGTAAAAAAACTAAAACTTGACTGTGCCATGTCCCAGACCATGAGGCCGTGTCCACGACTAAAAAATTTCTATGTAATTTTACTCTTGTATCTTGAGATTTTCTTATATATGAACACATATTTTGTGATGAATAACAACCAAGTACAATTTTTTTATGAATGTATACATTTCCATTTCTTTTGTGCAGGTGATTGGTGTGATCTCCTTAGTTGTGATATTGGCAGAATGCAGGGTAGCTAGTGGATTGGCTAAGATTGAATACCATGCCATAAATTGCCGAAAGCATAGTGCAGTTTTGACAGATTTTGGTGCGATTGGTGATGGCAAAACATCAAATACCAAGGCCTTTCGATCTGCAATAAGCAAACTGAGCCAGATTGCATCTGATGGGGGTGCACAACTTATCGTGCCACCCGGAAAATGGCTAACGGGACCCTTTAATCTCACAAGCCATTTCACTCTTTTTCTCCATAAGGATGCTGTTATTCTTGCATCCCAGGTATACACTATTTCTGCTATATTTTTTCCTTTCTTTTCTAATCAAATTTTCACAATCAATACATAGTTGTTACGTAATATTGTAGCATTTGCCAGTCATGATATATTAAAGATGTGACCGAAGATAGAAAATGAAAATTTTTCTTTTATATTATAAATTAGAATATATAATATTCTTTTAATTAAATATTTTATCATTTTTCTTCTTCTTTTTTTATATGTGAATTTTACATCCTGCTATTACAACTGAACAGATAGATCTCTCCTCTTCTTCTCCTCCCTCCCTTCTCTGTGATTAGATCTAGGTTTTGTTTGGTGGGATGTGTTTATTTATTTTTTATGAATTATAATTTATAATATAATATAAAAAATTATTTATTATAAATTTAATTATATAAAAAAATATTTATCTTACACAATAAAAATATTAAAATACTTTTAACATATAAATATGATTCTCCTCTATTTTCCTTTTATATATTTTTCCCTATTTAACTTCTAATATTGACAATACACTTTTACTTCTACATGACCACATTGACAGGATGAATCAGAATGGCCCCAACTTCCTGTACTACCTTCTTATGGAAGAGGAAGAGATGCTCCTGCTGGAAGGTTTAGCAGTCTCATTTTTGGAACTAACCTCACCGATGTCGTAATTACTGGTAACTATTTAGCCCAAGTAATAGACTACTTTAAAAGCTTGTTAAGTTCATTTTAATGTGGCCAAGTCATTTTTTAATCTCACATATTTGAATTTGATCACTAGGTCAAAATGGTACAATAGATGGACAAGGATCTTATTGGTGGGACAAATTCCACAAGAAGCATTTGAATCTCACAAGGCCATACATGATTGAGATTATGTACTCTAATCAAATCCAAATATCAAATCTCACTTTGCTTAACTCCCCATCCTGGTTTGTCCATCCAATTTACAGCAGGTTTGATAAGGCTTTATTGTTTAAATTTCTTAGCATTGGTGCATTCTTTTTTCCTATGTATACAAGGTGTTTGTTATTCTGATCAAACTTTATATCATCAGTGACATAATAATTCAAGGGCTTACCATTCTTGCACCAGTGGATTCTCCCAACACAGATGGGATAGACCCAGGTAAAATGTTTGTTCTTCTATTATATACTTTATTTCCACTTACTTTTGATGGCAAACTTATGTAGCAAAACTTTTAAGCTTTGTCCCTTGTTTATATAGTTTTCAGTTTGATTACATATTTGCAATTTAAGTGAATATAGTGGCATTCATTTAAAAAAGAAATTTCTACTTTTTTTCTTCTTGACAGATTCATGTACAAATACTAGGGTTGAAGACTGCTATATTGTTTCCGGTGATGACTGTGTGGCAGTAAAAAGTGGGTGGGATGAGTATGGAATTAAATTTGGAATGCCAACCCAACACCTAATCATTAGAAAGCTTACTTGCATATCTCCTGATAGTGCCATGATTGCTTTAGGCAGTGAAATGTCTGGTGGAATTGAAGATGTTAGAGCTGAAGATCTCACTGCTATCAACACTCAATCTGCTGTTAGAATCAAAACAGCAGTTGGTAGAGGTGCATATGTAAAGAACATATTTGTCAAAGGAATGAATCTCAACACCATGAAATATGTATTTTGGATGACAGGTTCTTATGGATCACACCCTGACACTGGCTTTGATCCCAAAGCACTTCCTAACATTACTGGAATTAATTATAGAGATGTTGTTGCAAAGAATGTCACATATTCCGCAAAACTTGAAGGAATTCCCAATGACCCTTTCACAGGAATATGCATCTCTAATGTGAGTATCCAAGTGAGTGCAAAGCCGAAGAAGGTTCAGTGGAATTGCACTAATGTTGCTGGAGTTTCAAGCAATGTCACTCCTTACCCTTGTCAATTGCTGCCACAGAAAGGGTCTTTCGATTGTCCTTTTCCAAATAACAGACTGCCCATTGAAAATGTTCATTTTCAGACTTGTTCAGTCATGCAGTAGTTTTAAGAAAATGAAACCAAAAGATCTTAAATGATTGTACTGTCTACTAGAAGTCCAGGATTTTGCTTTTAATGGAAAAGAAAATGAATAAAATGGTTTCTCATTTGTCATAAAACATGATATCATAGATGATATCTTTGTGCATTCTATTCTATTTGTAGCAAAACAATGGAATGGAGCGTCTAATATTTTCACAGGATGATTAGGTGTAGCTCACAACTCACAAACCATGAATAGATGGAAAGGCATGTTTAAATTAAGTAGATTATTAAAATCAACTAGTCCATGAAGGTTGTATAACGTATCATCGGGTGTATCTTGACAAAAACATATAAGTAATTTCGTAAAATAATGCTTTGTATAACGTATCATCGGGTGTATGAAAATATGTCAGGACTAATTTGTCACATGTTTATTGACAAACAAAATAAGTTGCAGTCAAAAATTAAATTTGTCTATAATTAGAATTGGTGTTTCGATATTTTTTTAATTCTCATAATTAAATTTGTTTATAATTAGAATTGATTTTAAGAGAAATAGAAGGCTTTAAAATTTTTTAAAATATAGTTTAATTTATATTTCAAAAATGATTTCACTCTATCATTGTTTTGTCTTTTCATGTATTTATATACTTTTTATCTTAAATTCTTAGGCTAAGTTTTGCATTTCATTTTAGTTAGTTTCTAATTTTTTTATTAATTAAATAATTTTTTTGATTAGTAGTGTTTAGTAAATATAATATTTAAGAGTTTATAGTGTTTTTTTTTTACACTACCTCAAGTAGCATTTTTCAAAATGCTAACTTCTATTTTTCACATTTATTCAGTTTTTTTTTTTACTTTTATCTTTTTTTATAAGCAAAAATTTTACTATTTTATTATTTTTTATTTTACTTACAAAGTACGATTTTTATTAATTTTTATCATTTTATTATATAATATATTATTAATGATAAATAATAATTTTATTTTTTTATTTTTATTTTTTAGATATTTTTGTATTACACTATTTATTTTAACTATTATAATATTTATAGTATTTATTTTATTATTTTAGCATTATCTTTCGAAAATTTGATATTACTAGATTATATGTTTATTTTTTTTTATGTTTCTTTGAATATTTTTATATTATACTATTTATTTAAACTATTGTATTATTCTATTATTTTTAACATTATATTTCAAAAAATATATATATATATATATATTTTTATAAATATTTCAAAATATTTTAACTATTACACTAATTAACATAAAATAAAATTAAAAATATAAAATTATTATATAAATGTATCTATTATTATCATTTTATATAAATATAGTTAAAATCTTATTTAAGAGAAACTAAACTATTTAATAATTATTAAGATATTAGTATTCTATTTTGTCATTCAAAAAAAATAAATTCTTTTAAATTACTTTTTTAAATATCTTCACGAAGACCAATATTTAAACATTACTTCTTCCAAAACTAAATTTTATCAAAATTTTAAATATCAATTTTTTTTATCCAAATTAAACTAGTAATATACTATATATCAAACTAGAGTTTTCATTTTTGAAGACTATTCCTCTCTATGTTTTTTTTTCCGCAATGCGTCACATGTCATTTTTGAAATAGATTTTCAAACTCACTTATTTTTTTCATTTATTTATTTTTCCAGAAAACATTTCTATAATTTCGTCAATTAAAATAAATCTAGTTTTACTATTTTGTTTCAATTTAGTGCCAAACATATGAAACAAACTATCCATGTTACATTGTTGCACATGAAACTAGACTTAATTCTTTAAAAAATATACCGAGTTCAATTTTTATAAATAAAAAATATAAATAGATAATAGAAGAAATCATATTAAAAATAACCAATTAAATTTTCTAATAAATATTAATAATAACAAAATCGATAAATATTTTACATTTCATACGTATAACACGATAACAAAATAATTAAGAGTTTAGTTAAACTTATTAATGTTAATCTGGTGTGAAAGTTTGGATAATTTATACGAGATTTTTTAGTTTATTATTAATAAATTTTAGTATTGTCATTGTATTAAAAAAATTAAGAATTTAATTTTAATTTATTTAATGTTAGCATAAATTTTGTTATATTCTTAACAAATAAAAAAACTATTAATAAATTTTTAAAATAGTTATTATAAAAATTGATAATTTTTTGTAATTAAATAACTATATAATAAATTACATTATAAAATTTAAATTTTATTGTGTGTAACAAAATAATCATTTAAATTGTATATTATTATTCAATTTAGTCATTGAAATCGTAATGAATGATTAAACTAATCTTAAATTTAATAAAATGTCAAAATGATCCCTGAATTATAATTATCTATCAATTTAGTCATTCAAATTGTAATGGTCATTCAAATTGTAATGGTCAATCAAATTGATCCCTAAAAATTAAAAATAATTAATTACATCTTTAAACTCAAATCAATCAAATTAGTTATTCAAAATTTATTATTATTATTATTATAATAATAATAATAATAATAATAATAATAATAATAATAATAATAATAATAATAATAATTATTATTATTATTATTATTATTATTATTATTATTATTATTATTATTATTATTATTATATATATATATATAATTCATAAAATTATTTAAGTTTAGGATAAAAATGTGAAAAAAAATTACAGATAAAATTTACAAAATTTTAAAAGTTGAGAGGCAAAATGTACAATTAACTTTTTTTAATTTCAGAACCAATTTGATCAATAAATACATTTTTAAGGATTAAATTGAGAAATAATTACAATTTTAATTATTATTTTTGATATTTTATTTAAATTATAATTATAATTTTATGGATTAAATTGGTTATACACATAAAATTTTGATAAAATAAAAATTATTTTTAGAAATCATGAAAATGAAAATAAAGTAATAGATAATAATTACGATTTATGAATAATTATATTTAAAAGGTAAATTGCATAATCAGGCTAATAAAAATAACAGTAAAATATAAAAATAAAAACCAAACATAATAATTTATAATATTTTAGTCGTTAATTTAGAAATGTTAATGCCTTATAATAACGATTACATAAATAAGATATTTAATTTATTTTAAAGAAAAACAATACTGAAATTTTGGATTTACCTCTTCTAAAATAAGAAAAATGTACTTTAAAAGTAAAATATAATGAAAATTATTAATTAAAAATTAAAAATTGAGATTATAATTAATTTAAAATTTATTTTATATATAAATTATTCTAATTTTAATTAATAATTATAAGTAAATTTTATCTTCTAAAGTGCCCCTTTCATTTTAAAGAAACAAAATTCTAAAATTTTACTTACGATTTTCTGTCAATGTTTATAAAACATTTTAAAATCTAGTTAATTTAATTTTTTAATGTTTAAAAATGGAGGAGACTAGGATATTTAAAGCCAAAATATAATAATATTTATATTTTTAAAAAATCGAGAAGAGTGTAGAAGAATCTAGACTAGTGTGCTTAACTAACTTGGCAGTGCTATTTAAACCCGCTTCACGTCAAAGAAAAAGCAAACCGTTTTCCCTTGTGCTATCAATACCTTTTTGGCGCGCAATTCATTAGAGTTTTGGTGCAATGGCAAATGATAAGATGAACGAGGCCGAGGCCGAGGCCGAAACCTTCTCATTCCAGGCTGAGATCAACCAGCTCCTCAGCCTCATCATCAACACATTCTACAGCAACAAGGAGATCTTCCTTCGCGAACTCATAAGCAATGCCTCCGACGTAAGTCCTTCCTCCACTCTTTTTCTTCTTTCTTTAGTTTCAAGTATTGTTAATCTTACAATATGCAGGCGTTGGATATAATTCGATTCGAGAGTCTCACCGATAAGAGCAAGTTGGATGCTCAGCCAGAGCTCTTCATCAGATTGGTCTCTGACAAGGTTAACAAGACGCTCTCCATAATCGACAGTGGTATTGGCATGACCAAAGCAGGTCATGCACGCGCCTATTTAATTAATTAACTAACACTATGTGCGTTGCGTTAATAAATTAATGCGGAGTTTGTGTTTGTTTCAGATTTGGTCAAGAGTCTGGGAACCATTGCGCGGTCCGGCACCAAGGAATTCATGGAGGCTTTGCAGTCTGGTGGTGACGTCAGCATGATCGGTCAATTCGGCGTGGGTTTCTACTCCGCCTACCTCGTCGCCGACAAGGTCATCGTCACCACCAAGCACAATGACGATGAGCAATACATTTGGGAATCACAAGCCGGTGGCTCCTTTACCGTTACCAGGGATGTCAACGGCGAAGAACTTGGAAGAGGAACTAAGATTACCTTGTTCCTCAAGGAAGACCAGGTAAAGAAAATGGAAGATAACTTGTACGCTGTTCATATGGTCAGGGACGAAATCTAGTAATAGATAACTTCTTTCTTCTTCATTCGATATATTCAAAAATCCGATAGAAATTTTTTGTTTGAGGGTATAAAATTTTTTGTTTGAGCGTATAAAATTTTTTTATAATAAATTTATATAATAATAATATCTGAATACGAGAAATAGATTTTTTATAATTTATAATTTATAAAGAAGATTTTTATATTTCTATAAATTTAATTAGATGAATCTATAAATATATTTTTTTGTCATTGGTGAAGATATTTTTTTTTCGAATCCTCTCTTTTTTTTAAATTGGATTAATTGTTCTTGTCTTATATACAATAAAGATTCTTTCTTAACTTAATTATAAAATAATTAAGGATCAAATTTTTTTTTAAATAAAAAAATATGGAAAGAAAAAGATTGTGGAATCCAAATTTAGAGGGATCTGATACTTTTTTCTTCTCGTCGTAGATATTAGAAGAATGGAATCCATTAAAATAAAAGTAATAAAGTAAAGGGCATTATAACAGTATAACTAACTCTGTCTAAGTTTTGTACTAAAGAAAAATAGATAATAGAAAATAATTAATAATCGACGTGTCCTTTTTTTTTTGTTAAAACAATTAATTGATTTTAGTGTGGTTATTTGTTATAGTTGGAATACTTGGAGGAGAGAAGGATTAAGGATCTTGTGAAGAAACATTCAGAATTCATTAGCTACCCCATTTCCCTCTGGAAGGAGCAGACAATCGAGAAGGAGATTAGTGATGACGAGTATGATGAGCCGAAGAAGGAAAAGGAAGTGGACATTGAGGACGTTGATGAAAAGGAGAAAGAGGAGGGTAAGAGGAAGAAGAAGATTAAGGAGATTTTTCACGAGTGGCAACTCATTAACAAGCAGAAACCAATCTGGCTGCGCAAGCCAGAAGAGATTACTAAGGAGGAATATGCCTCGTTCTACAAGAGTCTCAGCAATGACTGGGAAGACCACTTGGCCGTTAAGCACTTCTCTGTGGAGGGTCAGCTTGAGTTCAAGGCCATTCTGTTCGTCCCTAGAAGGGCACCTTTTGATATGTTCGATATGAGGAAGAAGATGAACAACATCAAGCTGTATGTGAGGAGGGTGTTCATTATGGAGAACTGCATGGATCTCATTCCGGGGTACCTCGGATTCGTCAAGGGCGTGGTTGACTCCGATGATCTGCCACTCAACATCTCTCGCGAGATGCTGCAACAGAACAAGATCCTGAAGGTGATTAGTAAGAACATTGTGAAGAAATGCATTGAGATGATCAATGAGATAGCTGAGAATAAAGAGGATTACAACAAATTCTATGATGCTTTCTCAAAGAACTTGAAGCTGGGTATCCACGAGGATAGCCAGAACAGAGCGAAGCTGGCTGATTTGCTCAGGTACCACTCTACCAAGAGTGGAGATGATGAGATGACGAGCCTGAAGGACTATGTTACCAGAATGAAGAAGGATCAAAAGGGCATTTACTACATCACTGGAGAGAGCAAGCAGGCCGTGGAGAACTCTCCGTTCTTGGAGAGACTCAAGAAGAAGGGCTACGAGGTGCTCTTCATGGTGGACACCATTGATGAATATGCTGTTGGACAGTTGAAAGAGTATGATGGGAAGAAGCTGGTGTCTGCTACCAAGGAAGGGTTGAAATTAGATGATGAGAGCGAGGAGGAGAAAAAGAAGAAAGAGGAGAAGAAGAAGTCTTTTGAGGAGTTCTGCAAGACAATTAACGTGATATTGACAGACAAAGTTGAGAAGGTAGTTGTTTCTGATAGAATTGTTGATTCTCCATGCTGTTTGGTGACTGCTGAATATGGGTGGACTGCGAATATGGAGAGGATCATGAAGGCTCAGGCATTGAGGGATTGCGGCATGAATTGCTACATGTCTAGCAAGAAGACCATGGAGATCAACCCGGAGAATGGAATCATGGAGGAGTTGAGGAAGAGGGCTGAAGCTGATAAGAATGATAAGTCCGTGAAGGACCTTGTGTTGCTTCTCTTTGAGACAGCACTCTTGACTTCTGGTTTTAGCCTTGATGACCCCAACAAGTTTGCTGCTAGAATTCACAGGATATTGAAGCTTGGTCTGAGCATTGATGAAGAGGAGACTGGCAGAGACGAAGGTATACCCCCACTGGAGGAGGAGGAGGAGGAGAAGGATGGTGTCAAGGACAGCAAGATGGAGGACATTGACTAAGGCCATGAATGTGTTTGATAGTATGTTCATAGCGTGTGTTAGTCTGTCAATTGGTTGTGGATGCGTCTGAGAGTGTTTTCTTGTCTTTGGTCCTTAGTTTGCTTTTGTAGTTTTGCGGTGACTAATTGTGTTGTGTCACGCGTCTGCAATTTTGTATTACTGTTATAAACATCAATGAAGCGGATCCTGTGCATATCTCCTAAATTCTGCATCTCTGCATTGATGGTGCAAGATTTGCTTAACTGAAATTGAACGATATATTCATTTCCAGATGTTTCTTAAGAAAGGATCAACATGATGGAATAGAGTAATTCGTTAACCCATCTTTTTCTTCAAGCGATATTTTCGTCAGATGCTTGTTGTGGTAGTTCCTTTTGTTTTTCATAATGGATAATGCTCCATACAAAATTCCCAAGGATGAATTTGTTGCTCAACTCGGCCAATTTTCCCAGCAAGAATAGAAACTCTTTTATATGCTACATTAAATTACGACCCATTTTTGCATAAAAATCATTAGAGATAAATCTACTACAGTTCCTACTTGCTACAGTATTCGAAGACATTAACTCGTGTTTGGTTCGGGCTAAAAGGAGCAGTTAGTTTTAAAAAACATAGATGTTTGGTATTAAAAAAATGGTTTAGAGGAATTGACAGAATTAAAGATTAACGAAACTAATATATTCATTTTAAAATGTCATACGATTATTGACTTTTTATTATATTACATAAATTTTAAGTTTTAATCTTATTTATTCATTTTAAGATTTAACAGTTAAATTTTAGAATTTAATTAAAATGTGTTATTGTTGGGTATGGCAATGATGTATAATAAGATTACTAAGTTCTGTAATAATTGCCTAAAAAAATTCTATTTAGAAATTTTTTTAATTAATTTTTTTAGTAACAAAATTAATCTTTAATATTTTTTTCACGTATTCTCTCTATATTAAATTTTGTCTTTTCTTTAATCTTGTCTGATATATACTTATTTTTTATAACGAATTGTCAGCTGTGCTATCTCTCAGACAAAATAGATCATTTTTGTAAGAATAAGTAATTAAATAATTTCATTATATTTAAAAAAAAATCATTATATCCTTTTTTAAGTTGTTCTATTTCGTAGAGATAAAGCATATGAAAACATGAGTTTACTGCCATGAATCAAAATATGGAAATGGAAGATACGAAAACGTGAGTAACATTTTGTAATCAAAATTCATTCACAATCATTCTTTATTGTAAATTTTCTCTATTAATTTGACTCATTATTTTGTTTTCAAAGTTAATTAAACATTTATTTATAATATATAAAATTTGAAACAGGAGCTATCACAGTAATATATCAATGGTTAAGCTGTCACTCGCTTTTAATATAATGATTTTAAAAAATAATGTTATCTGATATCAATCATTATTAAAAATGCCTTACCATGGCTATGTTGGTCACACTTTTAAGCATTCATTGAACCACACTCTTAAATGCCTCTAACTCAAACTTTAACTTTATATTTTCAATGTTTTCAATATTTAATTGACCTTTCATCTTATTTTTCTTTTTTTACAATTGCTCTTCTTCTTTATTAATTACAATATACTAATTCATTTGAGATTCAAAATTTGTAATTAGTTAAATATTAGTTCTTAATTTATACAAAAGTTGCATATGAAATTTATATGTATATAAATTATGAGTTATACATGTTGATGGCACTCGTATACCCCCATTTATAAACAAAATAAAACTTAAGTGGTTAACACCTGATTCTGGCAAATTAAATCTGGTAATTTTTTCCAAACTAAATAGTTGTACTTGTGGAAATAATAAATTTTAATTGTTAACAAAATTATATCTCAATTTATATTTTTGTTATGAATGTAATGGAATTAACTGATAGTATAAAGATCTATTATACTCACATCTAATAATAGATTATCTCACAATTAACTATCATAGACTTTTGTTATAATTATTTTATTTATATAATTTTTAATTGATTAGTAATATAAAAACCTTTACCTTAAGACTATATTAAAATTAAAACTTTTGTTTATCATAGTTCAACTTACATCTAAAAAATTGATGTTGGACACTCAAATATACCTTTATTTTTTTACTACTTGACAGTAGAAATTCAAAAATTATAAAAAGAAATTTTCATTCTTGATAGTAAAATTATTTTCTTATTATATATTTTCTTTTAAAATTCGTGACTTCATCTTTTGCCTATTTTTAAAATTTCTGAAATTATTAATTATTTTTTCTTTGATTTAAAATGTTTTATTCAATACTTAATTTACTTATTTGGACAACGAATGGGGGTACTTATTAAGTAATAATAGTGTTGATGATAAAAAAAAAAAAAAAAGCATCAGGAAATTCAAATTACTTTTTCAAACAAATATTTGTATTAATAAGCTTAAAACATGCCCGAGCGAGTGAGTAGTAGTAAGAGGAAATCGAGTCGCGACTCATCGCGGTCAGTGTCTACAAATAGAATAGTAATTCCAACAAATTCTCATTTCTCACTTTCACTTCCTTCTTCCCAAGCTTTTCCTTTCTGCTTCTACTTTCTTTTTCTCACACATGTTTTCCTGAGAAAGTTCCTCACAGAGAAAATGTTTCATTTGCCTCCTCCGCCACCGCCTCCACCACCACTACCACCTTATATTGTTCCCGCTAATTCTGTTTTTGTTATCATTGCTCTTTTCGTTATCATGTTTCTTTTCGGCAAAAATTACAGATAGTACACACTTGCATTCACTCTTAGGCGAGATATTAGTAACAATGTATTCATCTTTAGGTTTAGTAGCTTCTTCTTGACACGTTTAACGGCATTTTTGCAAGTCTTGTTGCTTCAAGAACACTAGGTTCTTCGTAAGATTCTAACATTTCGAGTCAATAATCGTTGACGAACTATTCTACCGAGAAAATGAGCCAAGAAAATGGGACTGCGACATTCTCGGCGTCGTCTCCCTCTGATGTTGACGTCCAAGTTCTTAACAAGTAAATAAGGATTAATGATTATTGTATTAATATTTTCTTGATCCGAATGATTTTTTTATTAATATTTTCTTGATCCGAATGATTACTATATTAATATTTCTTGATCTGCATTTTGTAAGCTTGTGTTGCGTTTTTATTTAATAATTTCTTTTTGTCTGGCGGCTAAGGAACTATAGTGTCAAATTATAAGAGGTTTACCTGTTTCTTTTTTCTTTTTAGGATTATAAACGAAAATCGCTTGAACTCGGTACATAGACAGACTTATGCAACTAATGATGAAAATTTTCACTTAGTGATTCTGCAATTTTTTTTTCTTAAGTAACGCATTATTATGTCTTGAATTAAATCAAGATCCTTTTGATTTGGTATTTCAGGCGATTTAAAATTTCGTATACAAGAGAATTTCTTCTCTCTTTAGACAAAGCTGATAACAGAGTAAAGTTACCCGTGGAAGCTCGGCCATCAATTTCATGGTTAAAATAATACATCTTATGCCATTGTGTTTTTAGAATATTATTACCTCTCAATTAATTTGTTCCTGTTTCTTTAACAGTGTGGTTGACAAGGCATCGGGCATTTTATCTTCACCTTTATGCGTTCCAGGTGTGTAATGTTTGGTTTTCAAATTTATTGAAGAGTCGTCACTCTGTTTACTAGCTAATCTTCTTGTCATTGATGTATATTATGGATCATCATTGCATATTGTGGTTTTGTTTGACAAAAATATCTTTAAATGTTCATGCTTTCTCACAGATTCCAGATGTCATAGAAGTGTGCCTCAAAATTTCTCTCTCAAGATTCCGAATGATGTTCATCAACTATTGCATAGAAGTGATGAACCGTATCGGCCTCCATGTCGCTACAAGGTCTGATTTGAGCTTTATATTAAACTTAGGAACAGAGAATCTACAAATATGGTTCCCATAATATCATGTTCTTTTTCAGGCACTTCCTTCTTCAACTAGAGATAGCAATGACTTGGTTAACGGTGACATATCTGGATCTTATGAGTGTATAAATCAAGAGATAGCGGATCGGGAAATATGGAGAAAAGGTAAAATCTCTTCTCATGTAATTCTTCATTGTCTTCTTATGTAGTCAAATTTTCATCTATAAGTTTATTATATCATTTTTCCTATTATCAATATGAGTATTCAATTCTGTTCCACTTATATGAGTTTGTATGTAAAGAAACCACTAGAATTTTTTAACGAAATTCAAATTAACAATTACATGCAGATACCGTCAGTGTGGCTAAGGAGGACAAATGGCATTCTAGCAAAAATGCTGATTCCAAGGATTCTCCAGACGAATTTTTTATGTCACCAGCAACAAGAAACTCGAATACCTTGCAGTTTACTTCGAGTGTAATCAGTAAGCAATTAGATGCTTCATGGAAATCAAGTCAGATTCAAGGAGCTGTAAGAAGTGGTGCTGGTTCACCCACACTGCTAGAGACTGCTAAAAATTGTCCTACCCCATGCCAGGAAGTGCAAGATTTAACTACTGATAGAACAGTAAATCCATGGCTGAAAACTGTAAACCATATAGATGCATCTTGGCATCTTCTTTCAATGATGGATAACGGTGTGCACCTTATGGAGTCAGAAGAAAGTTCAAACTTGGATGTGGAACATCTAGAAGGAAGTGCCCATGTTATGGAATTCCTAAAGAAAAGCACACCACCGAGCTTCTTAAGCGAAGAGAATTGTGGAAATCACAAGAGTCATTGTGAAGTGGCATATGAACAAGGTTTCATGGAGTTGCAATTAAGTAATACATCAGTTTGTGTTTATGATTCTCCAGGAAGAATTTCAGTAAGTGATCCCTCGGAGGCTTATATCTCTCCTAGCGTGGAAGAGGAAAAACAGTTTGTTTCAATGATTGATGACTGTGAATCATCTACTGTCTATTATAAAGACATTTCAGTTAGCATGAAGCAAAATCCATCCAGACCTGATTTCCAAATTCACCGGGAGTTGGAATTGAATTCTTTCAGCGGCAGTTTAGATGGAGAATCAAATTCGAGCTCTGAACTTTGTTTGCCTGACGAGGACAGTTTAATTACATTTGACGAACTATTCTTGATGCCTGATGAGGAAAATATGGCTGTGGTTGATAGTTCCATGTCTAGTAGCCCTGAAAGAAGTCCAATTGAAGCTGATGTGTTTAGTCCAAGCTCACCTCGTGAAATGGTTGAGAAGCTAGTGGAATTTATACTCAATGATGAAAGTTCTACATCACATATGGATGATCCAATAGTGCACCATGGAGCTGGATTGGGGGGCTTTTCCCACTCTACGCATGCGCAGCAAATTCACACAAAGTTCTGCTCCAATCAGTTGAATCCAGATGGGGATCAACAAGACCATCATAGTATTCAAAGAAACTCCATTGATTCAGCCATATATTCTTTTTTTTCCCACTCTTTCCCATCCAACACATTTTCTCAACCTTTCCCTCTTTACCGTGACGAACTAAGAAGGTTCGATCATGAAGCTAGTCAATCAATGTTCCCGCAGATGATAAATCCAGGCAAACTTCATCTCTGCTCATTAAGTGCATCACAAAGTGGAGTACCATCGCATTTGCCTGCACTCCAAACTTCTTGCACACAGAAGTTAAATTCAATGAAGGGTTGCCCCTTTGCGTATCAGGAACCAAAAATCTATGGGGATTTTATAAGACCAAGTCCCGGTAAGAAATCACTTGCATATTGTTTTGTACAGTCACGTGGAACTGTAATAATTTAAATGAAATAGTTACTGATTATTCTACGCATTGTTAGATTTTCAGGGTGACAGCAACATCAATCCAGCAGTAGTTGATAGTTTCATTGAAATGAAATTGCGAACAAGTCACTGGCACCCTCATGTACGAGGTTTCTGCTAGCTGATGCGGAGATGGAATAATAATGGTAATGAACAATGGAAAATATTGACAATCGTCTGCCAGATTTTTCATATTTTGTAGTGAAATAGCTGTGAAGCTGTGCAAATTGACCTTTCATAGTTTCCGTCAGAATCGTATATAGTTAGTAGACAATGTACATGGAAATTTCATATCTAGAAATATTGTCTGACACAGTAAACATGATATGATATATTGGGGTTAATATAGTAACTTTTTCGAATTCATACATGTCGCTAGTGCGATGTTTTCAAGACTAACTGTTACGAGTGAGCAGCGTTTCTAAATGTTTTCAAATATCAATTTGGTTGTCTCAGCTTTTACTAGGTAGCTTCTACCCTACCTTTTATTATTTTGTATTCCTTTACGTGACAAAGTGAAGCTGTAGTTAATTCTTAAAAGGAATCACAATGAACATAATCAACCAGTTGGTTTAATGTGGGACACTGTTTTGGTCCATCAGAGGATAAAACAACTCTCCAAGTCAACAATGCTAGGCATAATGGGCCGAACAAATCTCAGATGAGTTTCTTATTACACATGTTCATATCCCAGCACTCAAATTTTAAACTGTACAATGGTAGAAAGTGTTTAATAGGGAACTGCCTCGCTTTCCAGATATTAGACGTTTGGCTAAATCTAGTGCACAGATATCTATCTAGTACTGTGCATGCCTATGCAAAACTATGTACCCTATACATTTTCACATTATTTTCTTTTACTATATACATAACCAAATTGAATTAAGGGAATTAAAAGCCTTGTTTGGCTGAGATGACAAGCAGCAACATTTTTATTTCAGCCAGTTGCCATGCCAAGGCATTACCTACCTCATCATGCAAAATTCTAGCCGACTGCATTCAGTAGCTGAAAAACAAAGCCATTTTCCGCCTCCACCCCATCTAAGTAACACTCTTCAACTGCAAATCAAGCATGGTTCGATCAGCATTGATATAGTTATCTGTCTCAGGTTCCACCTCATATGATGCAAGCAGCTTTCTCTGCATGAATTACACAACATGCATACATATATATACTTTAACATCTTCCCTTCTTTCCTTGATCATCCAATTTGATGTCAGCTTAGTTATTAAAGTTTCTATGAAGGTAAAAAATTCATGTATGATGCATTTATAGGAGCATGAGTGAGATGGACAGTTTTAAAAAGATGAGGAACATATAAGAACCATCTCAAGCTAAGAATCCTTGGAAAAGGTATTTGAAAAAAATACTCAAACTTTGATGTTGCCTTAAAACAAGGGCGAGGCTCGAGTAAGAAATAAGGTGCATTCATCATTATATATTCATAGTAATGGTAATACAAAGATAATTGACATGAATACTTACATGGTCCTCAAAATCTGGGCTTGTTAAATTGATAGACAGGTTTCTCATCAACAATAGCACCTAAAAATATAGCCAAGGTCATAGAGAGAATAAATGTATAAGAACTCTGAAGCTTAAGTACACTAGTACTAGTTGACACACATTAACATAAAAGGCTTCAGTGCCAGAAATAAAGCTTCCATGTCTTAACTCAACTTTAATTGCTAGAAGCAAATGAAAAAACTATTACTGTCAAAAGTAATTACAAAACAATAGCCGAGAAGAATAGGAATTCACTGACAAAAAGAAAACACAGACATGTACATACCGTCTCAACATCTATAGGGTCCATCCTTTTTAGTTTCTGTAGATGTCCAGTTAAATTTGGATCAAATACACTGCCAATGAAGCTGTATACTTTAGCAAAATCTGGAAGAACTGCATGAAAAACAGGAAGAAGATAAAATGATAAAACAACACTAAAAACATTGAGAAAAATTATTTAGCAATATTTGAAGAGTGCCACTAAATTCAGATAAAAGCTAAAATTTATAAATTATTTGGCAGTTAAACCACAGTTCAAATGAATATTTTGGAGATTTTAGACAATGATGATCAAGATTCATGTCCAAAGGTGCCGGGAAATAAATAGTCCAAAATTACTCTGGACTCTGCACAATTCTTTTTTTGGTATTTAAACTGGAATAAGGCAACAGTGTACACACTGAAATATACAGCGTATGCTATGCATAAAGAATTGCACATTATACTTATACAACACTTCATAACCTCGCCATGCACACATTAAAAAATAAATGTGAGACAATAATTGAAGATGACAACATTAAAATTAGAAAGAAAATCATTAAGCCCTTGCCTCTCAATGGATGGCTATTATTCCCTTGACCATTAGATTCACCAACCAACTGTGCTCTAGGACTTGCACTGTCACTGCAACAATTATTCACTTTTTGTCCTAAAACACAAGATATGGTAAACACAATAAATTAATTGGTATCTTCAGAAAATTATGCAAACAACATCCATAAACTATTTCCACAATTATATAATCTAAATTTGAAATATAAGTTCAACCTTTAGTACCATGCAATACATTGCTGGTTTTCTGAAGAGAATTGTTTGACCAGGAAGACACTGCAGTGTTAATAATAGGAGTTTTAGGCATTGCTGAAGAATCATGCTTTATTATGTATCCTGGTTCAAGCAAAGCTGATGAAGATTGAAAGGATCCTGATACTTGTGAGAGTACTGGAGCTGCCAAATACAAATATCACTAACAATTATTCGATACAATTGCACTAAATTGTGTAGCGAAAACTATAGTGAAGATTATAACCATTTTTTGAAGCTTTCTGAGGATATGGATGAGCAGCTTTTCTTTTTGGTCTGGGTGGAGGAAGATGTTCACTTGTCCCACTCTTCTGAACTTTTAGAAAGTATTTCTGGGCATGGCTACGTATCTACATCAGTAGTAATTTTTCAGTCCTTCTTATAGGTATTTGAGGTATCCATTTAACATTGAAACTCATGAAAAAATAATAGAAATCTCAACAACTCATAAAATTCATATATACTAAAATCTTTAATCCATTTAAGCTGCAAACACTCAACCAATGAATACTTAAGAGCCTGATGAGCCTGTGCGTCCACATTTTAAAAAACTGAAAATTCAACAGAAATTTTCAGCAGAGGTGATTTCTTTGTCCACGACTTCATATGCTTAAAAGTTTCAGCTCAGATTGATCCTTATATAGCATGCACATGGAACTCATAAGTCATAAATAATAGCTTGAATGAATCTTATTGGAACTTTCTTCAAATGAATAGGTGGTTGGTGTGGTTATTAATTAACATTTTTTTCTCACCAAAGAAAGAGAAAAGTTATATGGACCATGGGTTCAACAAACCACTCCTAAAGCAATAGAGGCCAGGAGAGAAAGGTAAATATCTTTTTTTTTTCTGCATTTCATGTCCAATAACCAATAGTTTATTTGGCAAGTGCCTAAATTCTCAATGTAACATATACCAGAACTAATTCAACCCAGAACATTCATGGCTAACCCAACCCAGAAACAACAGTTGGTGTAAACTTCCAGTCATAGGTTGCATGCCTGGATAACTGTCTTCGATCCCACGAATGCTTCAATCTTTTTCCAGTCACGGTCAAACCTGAATACAGAATGAAAGGAACAAAACAACATGAGATAATGCAAAAGGATGACACCAAAACCAAAAAAGGAGACAACAAGCAATTAGCTTAAATTTGACAGTAAATTTTGTTTAGGAATAGGAAATTATGCTTGATTATTAAATGAAGTTCTTCAACATTAAGGTGGAATTATTACAATACGATCTTGAGTTATTGAAATTTACAATTTAAACAACACAGTAGTTTTCAGGTGTACTAGGTTGGAAAGGAGGAATGACAGTATTTTCAAGAGTGTCAATTTGCCTTTAAATTTGTTGTTGGATAGGTTTGTGTTCATGACTTCTCTTAGGTGCCTTTCCAATGGTTGTTTCAAGGGAAATTTATTATTGAAAGACAAAGAGATCAATCAGCTCCATTGCATTTTCCTAGACACCGCTCACTGTTTTCTTCTCATTCTTTTCTGTTTAGGAGGATTTCTTAACCTCACCCAAAATTTAACAGACTTCTATCTTTTCTTTCTAATGATGTAAAGTTTTGTAGTCTCAACAAAATTATTACATTTCTTTTCTACTCATGATGTAATAATTTTCTTGATATTACTACATAAATTTACTGTAAGAGGAGGCATTTACAGCAACCCGAGCTCTGGTCTTTCTGCAATATATCATGCATAAATCATATATTTACCGTGCTATTGCTATTACAATCCCAAGGAAATTAGTCCAATTGTCCTGGTGTCTGTATTTGGGAGGTAAGGAAGGTACTGGTGGACAGAAGGAAGCTATTTTAAACATATTAAACCCACAACCCTGATTGTAATGCAAATGTTTATATAAATGAAATAGTGTTTGACAGTAAAACTAAATTAGAAGTGCAACTTGTATAAAGCTACTGAGCATTATTACCATTCTCAGATTCTCTCCCCGGACAAGTGGCATTTCATATTCCACCTTGGCTCTAACCTTACTCTATGACTTGCCTAATCCACCCTTATATATTAAATTAGAGCATCAGGATGGTTTGTTTATTTATTTTGTCTATTCTCCCTTGAACAGTAAATCATATCATTTTTAACCTTTCTTATTTTGATTTTATTTTTTTTATTTTAGCTAAACTAAAAAATTACCCCTACAATGCACAAGATCCTTGCTAATAAACATATCAAAATCCATCTCCTTCAAAATGACTCGTATACAGACAAAGCTCAAGCATAAAGTGATGCTTTCACACCATGAAGAAATCAATGTGTCAATTTCAGCTTCTAATGAAAAATACTTAAAAAAGAATAAAAAGTGGCCTAATTTCCTTCTGATTCTCTTCCCTACAACAATCCTTCATAAGCAGCAAATGGAAACCACCACAGAAGACAGCTCACAAACACACACTAGATTGTATTATAGTACGAAACAAAATAAGAAAAGAAGTAAGTAAAACATACAATTGAAGAGCTTCGAGAAACTTGTCGTGCTCGGGTTCGGTCCAACTCTCCCTAGACTTGGTGATAGTGTAAGGTTTGCGAGTCTTCTTAGCAGGGTCATCATGGGAATCAGCGGCGGAGAAGGGGAGGAGGCCGGGGAGCGAGGTGGCAGAGGGGTCCAAGTAGAAAGCCTCAGAGGGGTTGGGGTTTTTGGACACCATGTTCCTCTGCTTAGTAACAAGTTTCAAACTTGAAGATGGTCTAGTCTCTTAGTTAGACCTCAACCACAAACTATTTATACACCTTTCCCAATACCACTCTGCTTTTCGCTTCCTGCCTTGCCACCTCAGCGGCTAACTAATTAACCCTTCCTCAATTTCATCTTTTTAAGGTTCGCGTTCCAATTAAGCTTCGGATTCTCGTACCTGCGTTTTTGTACAAGGAAAAAACAGGCCTAAGGATATTTTTATAATGTCCAATAATGCATTTGATTTTCATGACTCACTTCTGCACTTGTTCTTATCATACCAGTTGGTTTCATAGTGAAAAATGATATTGCTAGTCATTCAGATAATTTTGCTGTTATTTCCTATTTACTCCCCATCCATCCTTTCTATAAAATCAAATTAAAAAAAAATTGTTTGATTTTTTTTAGGAACTAATTTAGAAGGTTTCTTGCATTCATAATTTTTTATAAAAATATTCTTAATTATGATTTTTTTTAACTTTATGGTATAAATTACATATATCTCTTCAAATATTTAACATAGTTAAGATTACTAATTAAACTTCATTATTAACTAATTAGAAATTTTAAAAAAATAAATAAAATGGTCATCTACAGTTATTGAATAGTAATATTATATTATCATGTAAAATCCTTTTGTTATTTTTTGATATTTTATAGATAAAATATTAATTAAAAAATTATATATTTAATGTTTTAAAACAATAAAAATTATTTTTATTTAATGAATAAGAATATTAGTAAAAAAAATAATTTAGGAGGTTTTAAAATTACTTAAAGTTCTTTAACTCTTTTTTTTACAACAATTATTTTCATTTTAATTGTTAATATTTTTAAATATTATTGTCACCTATTATCTGGATTACTTTGTATTGTAAGTTCTGTAAGACAAATTATATAGATAGGTCATTTATGATAGATTAATAGAATGATTAATTCATCGGGAAGATTGTGACCTTGTTTTTTAGCAAAATATCTCCAAATGGCGCAATAATTTCTTTTCAAGATGTGCCATGTCCCATTTCCCGTGACTGTTCATGTTATGTGTGTTCGGGGCTAAGGGAAAATTATAATAGGATAAGTTAATCAGCATCATGCACAACGTGACTTTAAAGCAGAATATATACAAAAGCAAATAATTATCTGATTTCTTGACAAGACTTTGATTTTAAAATTGAGTACATGATCATTAAAACACACTATTGATTTTGAAAAGGTAAAAATATCAAAACAGTTATAGAAAATATCAGATCGAGAAATTCAAGGATGTAAATATTTTGATTTTTTTTCTGTTTGCACTCACAATATTTTTAACCGATGATATGCGATTGGTGTCTCTTCCAATAAAATTCTCCATATTTAAGAAACTCAACTACTGTGTCGGATGTTGTTAATAAATTCGTTGTTCTTACGTGGCATTATCTTCATTCCATATTTATGAATTTATAATGTAGCCTAAACACACTCATTGTTAGGTGCAAAGACAAAATATGCGGAGAAAGAAACTCCTATCGTTTTTAAATTTTAATTTGACCTAAATAAACAATTTTACTACCTATTTGTCGGTTTTGAGATATGTTTAATTAAAGTAAACAAATTTGAATACAAAGAAGAAAAATTATTACGTTTATTTAGGGTGTTAAAATAGGTGTAGCATTTAAATTATAATATTTTCATATCGTTTGTTTATTATTTCATTTCTAAATTTTTCTTTTCATTTTTTGAGTAAAGGAAAGTGGCATTGGAGTTCCATGGTCCAGAGCGCAGTTGATAAATACTTGCTATCCAGGACGGTAAAGTAGAGGGTCTTAGTTAGTCCTTTCATTTTGTTGAACAAAACGACAGGGAAAGTGGCAATTAAGTGGTTTGTAACGTGTCGGTGAAAGGTGGGTTGGGGCAGAAAGCCCATGGCCCACAAGGCCTCCGTCGTTGTAAGGTGGTCAGTGAAACCCAAAGCTAGGCCACATAATATCAGACAAGATATTTTATGCTGGGCCCGCTTAAAATGTGATGGGCCCATGTCCATCTCACGTTGTGAGGACCCAATACCCCTTTGCTATTCTTTCCTTTTCCATTTTGTTTCTTTCTCTATTGTCTGCCTTTTGTCTCTCTTCTTATGGTGTTATTGTCCTTTTGTATGTCGTGGTAAATCACTTTATCAACTGATATTACTGGTCTACGTGGATTTTAGAATTAAATTGTTCATCACCAACCCTGTGAATCGCATTCATTGGTGTCAAAAAGAAAAAAAAAAAGTAATTAAAACATATTTGGGAAATATCTTGTGGTGGGGGAATGTATTTGCATTTGAGAATATTTATTTCTAAATGTGAGTGAAGTTATTATAATTAATAGGAAAATTACACTAAAATTCCTTGAAGTTTAAGGAAATTACACTTAATATTCCTCTTCTTTCTGACTTTATATAATCCTAAAACATCCCTTAATTTATATAATAACATAATTCGTATACTTTTATTTATATGATCCTAAAACATCCCTTAATTTATATAATAACATAATTTCATGTATTTTATCGTTAACAATATAAATATATTAACGTTATGTTAGTTCAAGTAAAATTAAATTTAAATTTTTTAAATAAGACCTCTAATTCAAATATTATAGATAGCAAAAATGTATGGAGAAAAAAAACTATTAAAAATAATGAAGTTTCGCAGTAGAAATGAGGTGAATGAATACTTTGAACGTAATCAACAAAACATATAAAAGAATATAATGTCGAAAAAGAAGGAATATCGGGTATAATTTGATAAAACATGAAACAGTATGATTGTAATTATCCAAATTAAAAAGCACACAAGAGATATTTTGAGAATGAATAGTCAATTTATGGCGCTATTGGTGACTCTGATAACCTGGAATGCATGGTATGCGAGTGGTACAGGAATGTTGTTTGCATTATGGATTCCTTGAACTTGAAGTTGTGGCACCCATATGATATTATCATCGCAACAATTCAAGAGCTAGGTTCCCAATTGGGAGATTGCTCATTCTCTTAAAAAATAGGATCAGTGTGCGAATTTTTTGGCAAAGTTGGGCACTTCTTCAAGGGTTACTTTTCAGTAGACTACAACTTTTTATAATAATTTAAATAAACTTCAAAAAGATGAAGGTAACCATGGTCCATCAGGTGATCCCCTCCCTCTACCTGTGGCCACATTGGTTTGGACCTATATACATATATAATGTAGTTTCAAAATATTATTCCTCTTGTTGGCATGCTGGATATGTGTAAATTTTTTAAGGTCTTCTTCTTCCACGTCAAATTACAAATATAGGTTTTATCCGTGAGTCTAATCTAGTGTTATTAAACTCTATCTAGTAATTGGTTTCATCAAATTCCAAGGCATTGAGTGACTTATTCATGATTCAAGTAATCATATTTATTTACCTAAAACACACTTAACATATTTAAAACATAACCGAACAATTAAAATTGTGTTCCGGTTTCTAATTTATAATATAATTGCAGTGAACGAGTAAATTTTGAGTAAATAAAAGTTTTTTTCTTTATCAATTAAATTATGTTTGAGATAAAAATATTAATTTTGATCAAACTCTAACTCAAATAAATAGATATGAATTTTTGTGTGCATTGAAGTCTAAGATCTCTAAAATATAAAAAAAATTACTATGATAAGATGAAATATCATGAATAAGATGTAAGACATTCTAACTCTCAAATCATTAATAATTTTATGAAGGAGCAATATGTAATACATAGATACTACAATGATGAATGTTGTATTTATAGAAGATTGATATGGGTTAATTTTTGGGTACAATACCTAAGGCATCTTAGGGTAATATTATTATTTTTAGAGTTGCCTTAGGTTAATATTATTATTTTTAGAGTAGCAACATGATAACTTTATTCTTAAATAATGTATTCACTACTTGCATCATAATAATATAACTATTGAGCATTGACTTCAATTAACACTTTCAATTATGAGCTAAGGCAATACTCTAGGTTGAAATAGTCCATTACATGAATTATATTTAAAACCTAGCCCAAAATAGATGTTTTCTAGCCCATTACACAAATTAGGTCTTTGTTAGACCAAATTAGTTCTTCCCTAAGATTCTCCAACTAACTTAATCACCTTAGTGAAATGTAACAAATTATAAAAAAAATGTTACATCATATTTACATTTATCATGTTGACTAAAATTAACATTGTTAGTGTAAAAAATTAATAGACCAATTTAATATAGCATAGATATTTTAAGAGATCAATTTTTTTTTAAAATTTAAATAATTAAATTAAAATAAAAATAAGATGAGAGACTAAAGATATATTTTAGCTAAAAGCAATATTTTATATATATTCAAAAATATTTTCCTCAACGTTTTTAAAATTAATCTAACTCATAATATTAGGCGTGGCTAAACTTGGACGCTTTAGTACAGTATATAGTGTATATTGGAGACTAAACATCACAATGATGGTAGTTAATATGGCATAAGTGTTTATTTATGCAATCATATAATTTATATGGGATTCACCTTTACATCATATAAACCTTAAGCACAACTGAAAATGTGCAAATAATGAGATTCTGATTAAATTTGAGGGACTATTAAATTAGGTTTAATATTAGATATAGAAAGTAAATAATTAGAAAAGCAGAAAGGGTAAACAATTAATTAATGTCTTGTTTCAAATAAAGAACACATAGGGAAATAAGAATATAGAAGATGCCGCATATATAGGTGCTGTTTTGGGATGATTATTTGAGAATCAAGATTCATAAACTCAGTGAAAACCTTTCAAGAGTGTCTTTACTCTTTGCCCGTGTGACGTAAGAGATCTTCACTGAAGAACTATTCACAAAACAAGTACTTGTTTGGAAAATATTTTAAAATGCAGATCTATTATTCTCTCATGCATCACTCATATTTAATTTCTGATTTTGAATAAACGTAAACATAATCATGCTGTAATATTATCTACAAGTGCATTAAGCAGAATGTACTATATATTAGAGAACAAGTTATATCTCCCTTGTCTATTATTGTGAAAGCGCTTTTTAAAAAATAATCACTTTAGGCGCTTCCTTTATCGAAATTTCAAGTCGTATACTTCGTTTACTTCCAAATTAAGGCGTCATCCTACTATGGTGGCACGAGTTCACTTTGTATCTTACTAATTTATCTTTTACCAAATCTTTGAAGATTACGATTCTCTAGATATACTATTAAAACTACATAAATATCATTGAATTTATTTATTACATAATAAATTAATATTTTAAAATTAAATTTTATTAATTTTAAGAGTTGGATTTATGACGGCACACCCTGCCCTTTCTTTTGAAACTGTGGACAAGATTACCTAAGGACCAAGACAGATTATAAGTACTTTTGGTGGATTTTGGAGCATATGCTAATCTCGAAATTTAAAGGACGAAATTTGAGAGAACTTATCACTAAAATTTTTAAAATAAATTTAAAATTAAAATTAAATTTCTAGCAAAATAAAAATAATTAATTTAAATTAAAATGTTCTAATAGATTAACTTTGATATATATATCTATCAATTTTATTTTTGGGATGTAAAAATAGTTAAAGTTCAGAAATTATAACTTTAATAAACAAATAATAAAATTAAAAATTATCAATATATAAATATTTTCTAAAAAAATTAGTAACTTCAGAAGATGTCTAAAATCCTATTGTTAAAGTATATTAATCTCCTTTTTTAATAATAATAAATTTTAATTTTATCAAAATAAAATAATCACATGTATTAAATAAAAAATAAATTTGTCTCATAATTTTTTTATTTTAGGATAAGATAAATATTTTAAAAATTATAAATAATTTACTTAATTAATTAGATATAATTATTTTTTAACAAATGTTGTAAAATATTAATATTTTATCTATACTTAATTGATTCTTGAACTCAAATTTTTAATATTAAAAATCAATATTTTCTAAAAAAAAATTAATGTTTCTATTTAGTAAATATTGATAACGACTCTTCTTAAGAATATTTTTTGTCCTACTCTTGCATCTCGATTGTGATAATTATTATAGACAATTTTATATTAATATTTTACTTTTAAGTTTTTGTTTTTAATAACATCTACTTGTGGCGGATTTAATAACACTTTTATATATTAGTTATTTTCTTAGTTGATTGCTTTTTTTTCATGGTACAAAATTATTGTTTTTTTTTTAATTTTTTAGCACATTTCTCTATCCATTCTAGTATAAGAAGTAGTATTCTATTATCCATATAAACTTATGGATTTATATAATTTTTGTACAAAACCAGATTGACTTAAACTTATGGAATTTTCTTTTTAGATTTTGTAGGGTTTAGTAAAGTTTTTTCAATTTTTTCTACAATTTTTTTTACAAATTTCATTTTTATTTTTGTAAAAGTATAATTATTTTCTTAAATTATTAAAAAAGTTATAAAAAAGTATTTTTTTATTTGAGTATTCTCGTACAAATTTAATGATTCTTGCAAATTTTTTCACCAAAAAAAAAAATACTAAAATTTTCCAATTTTTTTAATTCAATAGTCGACAGGGTATAAAAACGTTAGTGTAATTTATAAAGTAAAAAAAACATTTTAATATCTTAAAGATAAATAATTAAGAAAACAATAAATATTTACAAAATATCATTATATGCTTAAAAGTTATATTATCAAAATTATTATATTTTATTTATATGTATTATATTTTATTTATATGTATTGTAATTTTAATAATTTTGACGCTCCAATTTTTTTCAAACATTGTCACTATATACAATAATATTTTACTTCTTTCTTATCATTTCTTACTTCACATACTTAATCCTTTCCTCTCACTTTTCTTTGTTGTTTAATTAATTTATTGTACGAGTTAGTGTTACAAATAATATTTGTTTATAAGACATTTATGCATTATTATGAAATGAAATGTTAAAAAAATTATACATAATGATAAAAAAAATTGAGTGAGAAATTTTACTGAATGGACTTTTGACAGATTTAAATAATTACTTATCTATTTCAAAATTATTTCTTCCTTGCTAATATATTTTTATATGATAAATTTGAGTTTTTATTTTTAAATAACAATAATTTTAAAAAATTTGTATTTCTTCGTTATGACATATAACTTTTTTACCTTCAACATTTCATTTTTTTTATTTGCATTATTTTTATTTTTAAAATATTATTATTTCATTTAATTTCAAATTTTAATATATTATAATAAATTAATTATATTTTAAATTTATTATAATAAATTATAATTTAAATTTATTTTTAAAACTTGAATTTCCACATATTCATTGGTTAAAAAAAACCTTTTTGCATGGGTTAAAATTGACTTTTACATTGATTTCATAATCAATGTAGAAACAGACAATGAATGTAAAAGGTTTAACTTTTACATAGGTTATTTTACCATCAATGTAAAAAGTTTGTGATTTTTTTTAAATGATGCATATATATTTTCATTTTTGTTTCAACCCACAATAATGCTTGCAAGAAGTTGTGAGTTTGTCTCACATATTTATACTTTAATTTTCTTATAACATGTAGATCTTATAAATCTTTGATCTAGTATTGTATTTACATATCTCATACATTTACACTTTTGAAATAAACAAAAATTAGACAAATAAAATTGACAAAGAGAATCAAGTGACAAAAATATTATCTTGAACAAAAATGATCAAGAAAGAGAAAGATGAAGGTGTAATAATAGGGAAGGTGGTGCTGATAAAGGTATTGATAGATGTTGGCATCAATGAAGGTTTCAATCAACGAGATTTCAACGAGATTTTAAAATGGGTATAATTTTGAAGAGATGAAATTTTAAAAGGTTTCAGTCTCGATCGACTCATGTCAGACATGTCTTTACTTAATCTAGATGGTCTTGACTGACTCGTCTCACAAGCCCGGGGCATAATCACTCTCACCTTCCCCTTTTGTTGTGAGCTCAAGGTTTTAGCTCCAAGGCTCTTAACCTTGTGGTCATGGGTTCGAGCCCCACGATGGGCGTCAATGTTCTGATCTACAAAATAGATTACAATCCCAACAATTTGTCCTCCTTTCATGCCTTTACCGATATATATAAAAGTCATTTTTTCTTATTAGGATTTTGTCCCCTGACTTATACACAACATGACAAAAGGTACTAGCGACATGTCAGGTATAAAATGGCATGCTAAGGCTCTACTCCCTGACATCAGTTACAATCTGTCTTTACCAGATAGTGGTATAAATCGTTATGTCACCTCACAAGTGTCATCTTTTGGTCGAGTCAAAATAAGGCAAGAATTTGGGATGAACTCAGCTGCCGAGTTGGACTCATTGGCCAGGATGGATCCGATTCTTCAATACAGGGTGGACTCAGCTTGGTTGGGGCAGAGTCGGCTGACGAAATGAAGTCGGTTGTCCGAGAAGGACCCCAACTGTCCGGTAGGGCCTTGTGGGCCGACCGGTATACAGCCCCCAAAATACCGAATGGATGGAGAAATAGACATCTAATCAAAATGAGACTTAACTTAATTCGATGGAATTTAAAATTTTAAAATTTGGTTTGACAATTTAAAATAATATAGTTGAATTTTAAACACACTACACAAAGGTTATATTGTACAGTGTGACAAGCATATCAATAAAGAAGCATGGGGCAGACGCGACGACGAATGTGCCAAGAAACTCTGTCTTCATCATTAGCCTCCACAAGCTTTAATTACCGACTGAAGTCATTTTCTGCTGTTCCAAACACGAAGTAACATGATGCTTTCCTGGAAATTTGGCACGCCCTTTTTGTTGACACCAACACTCATAAATAATCGAGGCTACCCTACATTTCTAAAAAAACAACTGAATGACCATTTATATATAAAAAAGCAATTATGAATAAAGTTTTAAAAAAGAAATAGTAACAAAGAAATTTAAAGCAATGGTAAGGTAGGAAAACCAAATTATCTTCCTCTCTCTCTCACAAACAAATACTATAAATGTTAGTGAACTTATCTTCATTTCACAACTTCATTTTGAAATTGGAAAACAATCTATTCCTCTTTCGGCTATCTTTTCAACCCCCCTGTTCCCTTTTCCCTTTTGCAATTTTCAATAACACTCCAATCCTAGCTCTCTCAGAAACTTCAATTACAATGAAGGTCAGTTTTCCAATTTGACGCTCATAACTCTTCTTAGATATTCATAGTTCCAAACTCATAATTCAGTGTTTCAAATTCAACCTGTGCTTTGTCTTTGATCGTTTCATTGCATATTCTGGACTAAGTGAACTTTGAAAGTGAGTGTTGAGTAGTCCTAACAACAATTTGATTTTTCTGTAACAGAAAGTTGTGTTGAAGGTCGAAATACATGAAGACAAAATCAAACAAAAAGCTATGAAAGCTGTCTCTGGCATTTCAGGTATTGAATTGAATTGAATTTCAACTTCTAAGGTTCCTCCTCTCTTTAGCTTCTTTGCTTTCAATGCTCTAACCAATTTATGTGGATTAGCTTGACTGAAACTGTGTCTTGTTTCATCAGACTAATCATATAGCATCAATTATTCATTGATATTTAGTGATGTACTAAAGTTGTAATTGAAATATTGTTGCAGGGGTTGAATCAGTTTCTGTGGACATGAAAGACAAGAAATTGACCTTAACTGGAGACGTTGATCCAGTGCAAGTAGTAGCCAAGCTAAGGAAGTTTTGTTGCACAAATATAGTTTCTGTTGGACCAGCACAAGAGGAAAAGAAGGAAGATGACAAGAAAGGTTCAACAAAAGAAAATGTGGCAGATCCACTCAAGTTCTGTCAAACCTATGCCTATCATTATCAGATTCAGATGAAACCACAATATAATCCATATTACCGTGCCATAAGTATGGAAGAGGATCCTAATAGCTGTGTCATCATCTAAGTTTTTTATTGCTGAGTTGGATTAAGAAAATTAATCCTATATATATATATTGTACTTGTCTTTTCTCCATTTCTTCTTTATGATTTGGACTGAGGGATAGTGTGGCCAAACCAGTAAGAGTAGTATGGTCTATGGCGTACAGGATTAGATTTTGTTGGTTTAAAACGTAAAACCTATGTAGCATATTGATGTTTTATTCATTAGTAACAACTATGAAAAATTCGGCTATATATTGAGTAAATTTAAGTGTACTTTTAATTTAAGTGCAAGTGTTTTTTCTTTTAATATTACAAGTGTGTTTTGTTTGTCGGTTTTGGTCATTAGAAGACAACATACATAAAAGTGTTTAATTATTCTCTATAAAAATTTCATACAGCTCAGTGACTTACTCTTAAGAGTCAGCTACTAAAGTGTTGATTGAGATATTTGGGAGAGTTTTCGTTAGTCCTATCGTGGATATTATATATATATATATATATATAGGATGAAATGTATTATATAAATAAATTATTAGAAATTTTAATGAATGAATTTTTTTTTATTTTACCATTCTATTAAGAGTGTCAAATTAGGATACAATTACGAAGAACAAATACATTTACTTGTTTGAATATAAACTAAATGCTCATAGTAACAGTAAGGTAACTTCTAAATTATATATATGAAACGTATTAATTCAGAGAAATTTTTATATAAAAAAAAAGTAAATTTGAATTATATAATCATAAATAAAAGGTTAAGATTAAAAAGTATTAATTTCAGTTTAATAATTTAAAAATACATGATTATATGATTTAGATTTGTTTTTCTCACCCTTTCATACTTCTCACTTGATATGCTCCTTTTATATATATATATATATATATATATATATATATATATAAAAAGAAAGATCAAGTTACTTTAAATTATCACCTTTTATCTTCTTGCATTTTAATAAATAAAGATGTATGTTTGGGTAAACTTCTTTACAGGTACTTATATAAATAAAAAATAAGAATAAAATAAAATAAATTTCTCCAAGTTTATGAATAAGTTAAAAATTATTTTTTTAAAAAGATAATAAGATATCTTCTACAAATTAATTTATTTATAAGCTAATTTTAACTTATGGTGAAACTTATTTTATTTTTAATTCTTCATATTTTTTTCTTTTTATAAATACTTACGGAAAAAAATTATCTAAACAGATTCTTAGTTAATCTCTCCTCTACTCCTTTTCCACCCTTTCTCTCTATATATATATATGTGTACATACATATGAACATGTATACTCCTCTACTCCTTTCCCACCCTTTCTCTCTCTCTCTATTTATATATATGTACGTACATACATATGAACATGTATAGTAAGAGAGTAAATATTATACGAAAATCATCATCTATTATAATAAAATTATTTTAAAAAATAGAAAAAATAAGTCATGTAATTTAAAAGTATTTTATATTGTTATTCAATTACAAGTCATTATTTATTATACTTTATTAACTTTTATAATAATTATCTTAAAAATCATACTAACAATTATTTGTAATTGAATAATAATAAAAAAAACAGTTTTACATTGTGCACATGACTAATAAACTCAAAAAATTATGTGACTTCTTCAAAAATTTATCTAGCTTATATTTTTTAATCTTGACTAATCATAATAAATTTAATAGTCAATATTTATTTCTTTTTCATTAAAAAAAACTTTCTAACTAGAATATTATTAAATTGAAAAGAATTCATTTTCTTTGAATATTAATTTTATGTTACCTACACATTTGACTACTGATGGATAATTTGTCATTGTCAATACACACATTTTTTATTATTGATAAAATTTATGTGAAAAACTGACGATAATTAAAAATAATCTCGTATTACAATATCAATTGGTTATTATAAATTTAAAATATAATATATTTTAAATTTTTATTTATTATCAATTTAGTTATGTAAATACAAGTTTAAATACTAAAATATATATAAAGAAAGAAAAGAAAGAGACATACCTACATAAATAAGTAAATATGTGACTATACAACCTTGCATAGATTAATAATCGATTAATTTTTAAAATTATATAACTACTTAAAAAGTTAACAACTTTTAAGAAAATAACATTACTTATATATTTTAATTTTGATAATTTATGAAAAATCTAGTAGTCAATATTTATTCCTCTTACTCTTACATAAAAAATTTGCTTATCTGATACATTCTCCATATTATATATATAGGAAATATGTATTATAAAAATATATTATAAAAATTGACAGAATGTGAAACAACATATATCTTTTTCTAACTTTTCTAATAAGAAAAGTATATGATGATTATTTTAATAATGATTATTATTATTATTTGCAACTATTTTTGAAATAATATTTCAATAAAATGAGAATTTAAAATAACTCTTATTTATTTTATTTTGGATAAAATTTTAAAAATTTAAATAAATGTAGGATTATGAACCAGTTAAAATCTCGGTAAAGATATTAATATTAAAAATATTATTTTATGAAAACTTGAATTTATTATGACGCAAGTTAAAAATGATTATTTCAGTGATCAATTAAATTAATTAGATTATTTAATAACTAGTTTAATTAAATTGACTATGAGATGCGTTTGTTTTTCTGTTGTCTTCTCCCTGTTTTTCTAACGTTGTTTATTGTAAAAAAATAAATAAAAGTAGTATTGTAATGCTGAGTAATAATAATATTTTTATAATACATGCAATAATTGTGGTTGCAATAATTTGTAGAATTATATTTTAACTAAGATAAAATAATAAAAGGAACTTATAATTAATAAGTTTTGGAAAAATATCGTATCGAGATAAATTGAAAAAAAAAAAACGTGTGAATTAAGAAAAAAGAATTAAAAAGGTTGTTTAATACATTTTTAGAAATTATTATATTTGTATTAAAATATTTAGTTGAGAATTAAATTAATTAGTTAATTAAAAACATGATTAATCACTAAAGACAGCTAATCAAATTTTCGACAACAATTAATTTAGATATAAGTTGGTAAATACTTTACACCATAATATACTTATAAAAAAAAGTAAATTAATTAATTAATTGAGGAGGATGCTGTACCGTGTGGGCCTGTACGGATGCAGTGCTAAATTTGGAGATGCGTCTGGAAACCGCGTAGACCAAGATTGTCGTGCATTGGGCTGAGTAGGGCCAACTAAAACAACAACCCAGAGTCGCTCCAGCCTGGTAATTTGGACCCAAACAAAAATGATTTCAATTTATGACTTTACTCGTACAGTCATGTGTACATAAAATGATTTCATTTTATATTAGAATTTATATTGAATAAAGAGATTGAATTATAACTTTTGGTTAAGAAGATTTATAGTGAAATATATTATTGGAGAATTATAAATTTTCTACTAGACAGATCTTCTAGTCAAATTATTGATTAATATTAGTTCTAAAGTGATCGATTTATTATATAATTATTTATTAGACTCAGTTCTCAAAGTTAACTATAGAATTTGTAATAAGATGCGGACATTATAATGCATGCTATTTTACATGTTGTTACTATGATAATTTATGTACTATTTTTCCTTACAAATTATTATAATTTATCCATGATTATCGTAGTGTATTGACTCATAAGCCAGTAAATATTGAGTTGTGTATTGAGGTTGGTGGAGTCCATTCTCTTAATCTTACTACTTTGTTATTAGTAGGTGTTCTATGGAGATAATTTAACATTTTTTTATTCTTATGTTGCAATTGTTTGTTATTTGTAATATGAGATGATAATTTGACTAAAATGTCTATTTCTGTTATGTTTGTCTAATATTCTATGCATTGATTTTTTTGGCACACTACCACATGATGCCTTAATTAGAAACTTACTTCCCTATTTTAGTATTTGTGTGTAATTTTTCCTTTTCTTTCTGTTTGATGTTGTTGGACTTTTTAGGAGAAAAATTCTTCTAATAGTAAAAGAGATTAAAGCTTTCTTAAAAGATTAAAATAATTTTTTTAAAATAAACAACTCAATTATAAAATCTGATGTATAATTAAATAAAATTGTGTGTGTACAAGAAATACTGTGCCTGAGTGAAAACAACGGGTAAAGCTGATTAAAAACAGTATTGGAATAGTATTATTTATCAGAGAGAAACTGTTGCTTCTTAGAGCAACCCGGGATATCAGTAAGTCATGCACTCTTTTGGCCCTATTTGTTTGAGAAGAAAATACGAAGAGAGATGAAATATGAATTATAGTTTGATTGAAATAAAGAAAATAAATTATAGGTTTATTTTATTAATTAATTAAAAATAATAAAAAATAAAAAAGTATTTTAATTTTATATTATTATTCTTCCATATTATTTTTACAAAATTATACACATTAGCAACAGAACTTTAATTGATTAAAAATAATGTTTTAATTAATTATATATTCTATTTAACTTACAAATAATCAATTATATATATCAAATAAATATAATCGATTATATATATCAAATATATGTATGGATTATTATTTAGTTTGATATATATAATCGATTACGTTTACATATAATTATTATATATTTATATATTTTATAATTATATATATTTAATATATATAATAATGATATATAAATATTTTTTAATTATATTTTTTAATATGTATATATATAATAATAATTTTATTATCATATAATATTATATATTTTATTTATAATAATAATTAATAACTTTATTTAATACTTTTATCAAACAATTTAATTTTACTATATTTATTAATTTTTTACTATTTCTTTTTGTCCTACCAAACACCTCATCACTCTTCAATGGCATAAAATGTTATTTACTGTTGCAATAGGAAGAGAAGCTCTCGTTGGAGTTGCCATGAAAAATAATTTAAATATATTGAAGTTGCATTTCAGTTTGATTTATTTTAACAATAAAACCGAAAATTAAACTGATCTAAACTAATAATAAAAAGGTTAAATTATACATGTAACATGCACGTGGATCATGAATGGTGAAACTAATATTAATAAGTTATTTTTCATTTCTTAATTAGGAGGTTAGATATTTAAATTTTGGTTTCGAGTATAAAAAAAATATGTTAAAAAAGATTTTTTTAACAAACTGTTTTTAACAAAGATTAATCAATAATAAATACTTTGTTTTATCCAGTAAATGCAAAAAGTAAATAATAATAATAATAATAATAAAAAAGTAAATAATAATAATAATAAAAAATAAAGGATGGGGAAGACGCGGAGACGAATGTGGAACGAAACGCTGTCCTCATCATTCACCAAGACTTTTGTATTGACTCAAGAAGTTCGTACAGAGTACAGACCCAATTTGTTTATAGCGATCTAAACACGAAGTAACATCACGCTTTCCTGGAAAGTAGCCACCACGCCCTTTTTGTTTGACACTTTTCTCCTAAATAATTAAGGCTACGCTACATTTTTAAATAAACAACTAAATGTCCACTTATATAAAAAATATATATAATTATAAATAAAGTTTAAAAAATTAATAACAAAGAATTTTAAAGCATAAGTCATAACAGTTCAATACTTAAATTTACGCTATTCTTACTGTTGTGGAAATATGCTGTCATTTCTATAAATGTTTTTTTAAAAATTATATCAAACATTTTAGTCTAATATTCTCTAACTTTAAATTTCTGGAAAACTAAAATATATAGCCGTATCAAACAGTGGGTAAAGATGGAAAACAACATTATTTCCCTGGACCCCTGACTCTTTCCAACCACCTATATAAATGTTAGTGAACTTATCTTCATTTCACAACTTCATTTTGAAATTGAAAAACCATCTCTTCCTCTTTCAACTATCTTTTAAATCCCCTTATCTCCCTTTTCCCTTTGCAATTTTCACTAACACTCCTTCTATCTCAGCTCACACAAACTTCAATGACAACGAAGGTCAGTGTTACAATTTGAGACTCATAATTCTTCTTAGATATTCATAGTTCAAGACTCATCATTCTTCTTAGATATTCCTAGTTCCAAACTCATAATTAAGTGTTCCAATTTCACCTGTGCTTTGTCTTTGATCGTTTCATTGCATATTCTGGACTAAATGAACATTGAAATGAGTGTTGAGTAGTCCTAACAACAATTTGATTTTTCTGTAACAGAAAGTTGTGTTGAAGGTCGAAATACATGAAGACAAAATCAAGCAAAAAGCTATGAAAGCTGTCTCTGGCATCTCAGGTATTGAATTGAATTGAATTTCAACTTCTAATGTTGCTCCTCTCTTTAGCTTCTCTGCTTTCAATGCTCTAAGGTGGATTAGCTTGACTGAAATTCCGTCTTGTTTCATCAAACAAACCTAGATCATATAGCATCAATTATTCATTGATATTTAGTGATGTACTAAAATTGTATTTGAAATATTGTTGCAGGTGTCGAGTCAGTTTCTGTGGACATGAAAGACAAGAAATTGACCTTAACTGGAGACATTGATCCAGTGCAAGTAGTAGCCAAGCTAAGGAAGTTTTGTCGCACAGACATAGTTTCTGTTGGACCTGTAAAAGAGGAAAAGAAGGAACAACCTAAAAAAGATGATAAAAAGAAGGATGACAAGAAAGATTCAAAAGACAATGTGACAGATCCACTCAAGTTCAATCAAACTTATGCCTATTATTATCCGATGAAACCACAATATTATCCATGTTACAGTGCCATAAGAGTGGAAGAGGATCCTAATAGCTGTGTCATCATCTAAGTTTTTTATTGCTGAGTTGGATTAAGAAAATTAATCCAATATATATATATATATATATAGTACTTGTCCTTTCTCCATTTCGTCTCATAATTTGGACAGGGATACCAGTAAGAGTGGTATGGTCTATGGTGTACCGGATTAGATTTTGTTGGTTTAAAATGTAAAACTTATGCTGAATATTGATGTCTTATTCATGAGTAACAACTACGAAAATTCAGCAATAATTGAGTAAATTTAAGTGTATTTTTAATTTATGCGCAGGTGTGTGATGTGCAAGTCTATCCAAATATAACATATTCTTCTCCGTAATAAAAATCTTATAATAAAAAAATTATAATTATAATACAAGTCAATGTGATGATATATTGATACAGCAAGAAAATCAATTAAAAACAATCCAAGATGGATTTGAAATCATAACCATTCAACCAAAATACACTTAGGAGCAAGCTTGAACTGCTAGACTATAAAAGTTTATTATTTTTTGTGAACCTTATATTATATATAACATATATTTATAACTTTTAAATGATATACATATTTTATAAATACAAATACAAATATAAATATAAATATTTATTCTATTTTTCTTTTAAAGGAATAGTAAAAAATTGATATTTTTATCATGTGTCCTCCATTTTCATTTCTCTTATTTCTATTTTTTTTAAAACAAATAATAGATAAATAAATTATGCACAGGCTAAAATTTTTAAATATATTTTCAATATAATATAGGGAAATTAATATGTTTTTATTAATTAAAATTCTCTTCAGTATTTTTTTAATTTATTCAACTTGGTTCTTCTGTTATTATGCCTTTTCATATTCTTGAAAGAAAAGAACGGACGAATTCTTGATGTTGAAGTAACGAAACAAAGTGATTTTCTAGGGTTAAGATCGCATAAAACTATGAAGAGAAACTCTAAATTAATTTTGAATTTCATGCCTAAAATTAAAATATTTTGCATGGTTAGTGAGAAAACAAAACAAAAAAAAATCACATTACATATATTATGGCAATTAAAGGACTACATTCAACATTTTAATAATATGAAACCAAATTCAACAAATTAAGAGGGAAACCAAAAGAATAAACAAAAATTTTATTATTTTTACCAATTTAATTTCAAATTTATCTAATTTATCAATGAAACATATTGAGTTCGGGAGTATTACTGACAATCATCCTAGGCTTAGTTCACTTTCTCATACTCTCTGTTTACTCTGTGTTGATTTATTTAAAGTAAAATGTATTTTATGTCTTTCCATTGCTAATCAAAATTGATTTTTAATTATTATACTTTATAAATAATAATTTTTAGACTTAAATACATTTTAAGTTTATGTAATTATGATTCTATTTCATTTTAGTAATTCTAAAAATTTTTAGGATTAAATATATTTTTAGTCTCAATAAGTAATTTTTAATTTTAGTTATGGTAAAAAAAAATTTATCGATTTTCATCCTTTGAAAAATTTGTAATCATTGATTTTGGTTCATATAGAATGAGAAAACTTTGGTTTTAGTTCCTATAAAATATTTTTATTTGATTTTCATCCCTCTAAAATTTATAATAAATATTTTTAGTCCTTAATTTTCATTTTAAGATAGATAAATAACATTTATTTAAGGATTTAAATTTTTTTTGAAAATGTCATATGCTAACATAATAACACATACATTAGTGTGTATAATCTATGATGGTCACTTGACCTTTTTTTAAAGTATACGTAACTAACAAGTGTTACATAATAGTAAGGATTAAAACCAAAAATTCAAAATTTAGAGGGATAAAAATTGACCAAAATTTTATAGAAACTAAAATAAAAAATCACTTATTTTATAAGGACTGAAAACATATTTAAACCAAATTTTTATCATTTTTAGATTCCTAACATTTTTTGAGTGTCATTTTTTAGTCTTTATTGCTAACACTAGTTAGTTTATCAAAATAAATAATATTAGTTAAGATAATTAAGGTAATAAAGAATATTTTAAATTAAAATAATTAGATTATTTCTATATGTGTAATTCAATTAATTAATATATTTGTTTATTTTTAGTAGAATTAATGTATTTAATACTTTATATAAATAAGATAATTATATATAATTTAATTTTACAAATTATTTTTAATATATTATGAACAGTAACTTTATTGTTTTTAATATTATTCTTATTTTTAATTTACTAATTTATTTTTAACATTGTATTTTAAAAATTATAATTCATTTAGAAATTTATAATTTAATTTTAATATATTATTTTTTTATTATTTTTAATCAATTTATTAATTTTGACTAATTTTAATATTAGGATTAGGAATGAAATTCCCGATCTTAAAAAAAGATGATCAAAATTATTATTTTTAATATATTAGGATTAAGACTAATTTTAACCAAAAAATTTAAGAGACCTAAAATATATTTTATTTTTATTTTTATAAAAATATTATTTGTACATTAAAGAGATAAAAAAAATAGAGAAAAAGGAAATATTTTATATGATTAATGATGAAATATACATGAAAAATGGTATTATATACATTATTATATACATATATATATATATATATATATATATATATATATATATATATATATATATATATATATATATATATATATATATATATATATATATATATCAAATTTCTTATTGTATTTTCATTAGAGAAGAAGACTAACTATTTTTTCTAGTACATTAACATAAACGGAAATTTATTTAAAATTATAAAATAAGAAGTGAGGCTGGTTATAAATCAAGTAAGGGACTCACACATACCCATGATTTTTAATAAATTATAGTTAGAATTTGTTTAAAAATGTGTGACAGTGAGTGTTAGTAAATTTCTCTTCTTTAAATATCTTCAAAGACAGCTTCAATAAACCACTTCAAAACAAAGCGATCTGTGTAGCTGCCTCACAATTATCCTTGCTCTGTTTGGCTTTTCTTAGCAACCTTCAACGAAGCGGCAATGAATGTGAGAATTTGTAACCCCTCCAAGTTTTATCTCTGTCATTTGAGAAAACCTCCACTTCTTAGTTTTGTTGTTTCCAATTCCATGCGTCACTTATTATAAACTATTATCTCTATCTTCATGTTTATTTGTAAGTACAAGTATTATTTGAGATCTGGTGTCAAAATTTCAATCAGGCCTTTTCCTCCCCCACCCCGTATTTGAATATTGTAGTGATGTTTGGTTTTGTTATTTTCATTCTTGGAAGTGATTATTATAAGGGTCCTAACAGTTCTCCATGACAGAAAGTTGTGCTGAAAGTGGAACTACAAGATGACAAAATTAAGAAAAAAGCCATGAAGGTAGTCTCCAATATTTCAGGTGTGAATTTCAATGTCAATCTCGTTTCGCTTTCTCTTGTAATTTTTTTTACTTTTAAATACTCACGAATTCAAGAAAAATAAAGGGGAAAAAAAAAGTTACAATATTACATGTCTAGGAGCCTAGAACGTGAACAGTTTGTTTTATTTGGGGAATGATTATTGCAGGAGTTGAATCAGTTTCGGTGGATATGAAAGACCAGAAATTGACCTTAATTGGAGACATGGACGCTGTGATTGTAGTGGGCAAGCTGAGGAAGGTGTGTTACACTGAAATACTCTCTGTTGGGCCAGCAAAGGAGGAGAAGAAGGGAACGGATAAAGACAAGGAAAAGAAGGTAGAGAAGAACAATAACGATCAAAATACTTTGAATGTATACGAAGCCTATCATATTCAGATGAGGCAACCACACTATTATTACACAAGCATAGAAGAGAATCCTAATGCGTGTGTCATTTGCTAAGTTCATTTTAGAACACCATGGGACTCAAAACCAAATAAGTGTAGAAAAGTACATGGCTGTTCCAGATTTGTAGTCCTGCATTTCAATCTCACCTTTCCTTTCTTCCTCTTCTTTTCTTCTTAATCCATGGCTACTCACATATTTCGAATAGTTAGTTGGGTTGGGTTCATAGGTAAAAAAATAAAAATAAAAACTATTTTAAAATTTTTAAAATATAATTTTTTTTTATCATTTTCAGATGATATTCAGAAAAATTCTCATCAAATTAATCTTTGAAAAGCATAAAAAAAATTATGAGTAAATATTGTATGCATCGTGTAAAAAATTTATATACGATCATTTAATAACATATTATCATATATAATAAATTTATTAACATTAATAATAATCTCTTTTAAAATCTTATCTATTATGATTTTTTATTGATTAACCGCATTTATCAATTAATCTAAAAAATTATTATGATAATATTTTAAGTAATTTAAGAAACTAATTTAACGATTAAAAGTTTTTAAAGACTAATATAATAACAGTGACAGCTCTAAAGTATTAACTTGAGAATTTACTCAAAGAATTATAAGGCCAAGTCTCTTGTGTGTGCGTATTTCACATCTTTCTTAATAAAGCTATTGGTTTTTGTTGTAATTAAGGGGGTAAAAACGCTACATTGTAAAGGTTTAGAAATAAATCAATATTCTTTTGTTTTTTCTTTTTACAAAATAAATTAATAATGTAAAATTTAAAATATTACCTGACTATAAAAAATTTGTCGAAAAAAAATCTTATAAGAGAAAGCATAAATTTCTTTTTTTTTAAAATAAGGATAATTATTTTGATCTATTTTTGTTCTTGTTTTCTTTCTTACTTATCACATTCAATGTTTAATCTTTTCCTACATTAAGAATTGACCAACTACGTTATAAAAACAGATTTATAAACTTATATATATTATTCAGATTATCTCGGTGATCAATCTGAAATTTCTAATAGAATTATTTCTATTGAAAAAAAAATTATATAATTATATGCAGTTATAATTTTTACGAGGAGAGGATATAATGGAGATATGAATAAATTAGTACAAAGTTATCCCAATTCAATAGTGTTCTCGGACTTAAGTTTTGAACATATAATTTGTTTTAAATACTGAAAGAAAAAGCTTTTTGACTTGTGATAATCTTACCGAATTGATATATTAAAGATGGAGAAAGGATCTTCTCTTACATCTGAGTTGATATTATTATGTTTGCATCTTTTTTAAAATTTCATTAGTTTCCTAATTTACCTAATTTCTTCTCAAATTTTATCTGTGATTGTAACAGATGGATCATAAGGTTCATGAAGACCAGATAGAGAAACTGAAAATGCAAGAGGTCCAAGCCCCCTTGACGGACAGAGCCAAGCATGATCTCCACTCGTTCAATCATTTTCAAGTTCCTTTTAAATAATAATAATAATAATAATAAAACACTGGTTTCCAAGTGGAGTCAAAACTCCCTTTATGTCATTTAAAATCTCAAACTCACTTTAGAATTTAATTAATTTTACATTATCGTGTCGCGTATAGATAGAATCACTTCCTCCAAAGATCATCCATAGTTAAATTGGGTGCAAGTTGTATGATATAGTTGATCAATACCGGCAACTTAATTGGTAAATATATACAAATAAAAAGAAGATCACATGCATGAAGGCATTACTCTATATATATATATAATAAGTGTTTAGTACATGTGAAAGCAATCCATATGGACAAACAGGGTATCTAGTTTATTTGGTGATGCATAAGCATTACATTTTTTTAAACATAGTTTTAGATTGTTCATTCACCAGAACGTCTCCATCATCGTATCATCTTCCTTTGAACTTGTTGACTCTCCTTCATTAATTGATAGAAGACAAGGGTCTGATTTCTTGGATCTGTCTCAGTTAATGCATGCTTTATTTAAATCGCATCAATTGAAAATTTCACGTTAATCAACATGTCTAGCCGGCAATGAGATCTTGAAAGCCACATAATATGGTTTTGACTTGCTTACATATTCTAAAAAAAATTAATCCACTCATTTAAGTTTAATTTTCAAATTAAATTATATTTAATGGTTATTAATATTGGAATATGACTTGTGTCATTGATTTAATTGATATTGTGTGTTAACTCTACCGATTGATTCACTCCCATTTATTCAAATATTTTTCTATCAACATTTTTTTCATTTAATTGTTAATTATGATGTACATGCATAACTACATGCATAAATTCAGTCGTTCAATGATTTAGTAACCGAAATTACGAATATCAAAGGATGGTCATAATAAATTTAGTCGCTAATATGTTTAGTGATCGATTTACAAGTCTACCACAAAGAATAATCATATCGATTTACAAATTAGTCACTAATACAATAGGGATCGACATTTTTTTTCGCTAATTATTAACAAGTCATTGCTAACAATTTGTTTGTTTCTTATTGAAAGACTACGTTAACAACTGATTCGTGTCATATCTAATTCAATTATTAAATACTATTGAATTAAAAAATAAATTTCACACAGTAGCTAATTTGATTGTTAAATGAGTATCATAATGGCCAAATGGGTAGGGACAAATTCAGTCATCAGTTTTATTCTATTTAAAAAAAAAAATCAGTACATTCAATCGGTGAGTCGCAAACATTTTTTACATTATATTTTTTTTTTGAAAATCAATATTTAATAATTTTTATTTTTTATAATTAATGGTTATTATTAACAACAAATAAATAATATTATATATTTTTTCAAACTTATTATCATTAACAATAAATAAAATATTAAATATACATAAATTACAACATAAATAAGATATGAATTATACAAATTATTAATAATGAAAAATGTATTGTACATAGAAATAATGAAAAAAAAAATTAGGATGGTAATGTGTCAAATGGTTGGCCTTTCAATGTCATTCATGATGTCCTCTACAAAGGTAGTGGTGACATAATAGGAAATTAGATGTGCAGTGTTGTACCATGTATAAGAAACAAATGTGTCATAACAAAATAAATGTAATCAACCAATTGTGAAGAAGAACTCATGTATATCTAAATTTTTTTCTAGTAATAATGGGGTGAAGGGTAATGGTGGTGGTAAAGGTGTGGATGATGACACTCCATTCGAGACAATGGAAACCAACTCATGTGGGATTGAGGGAACTACTCTACAAATAGAATGGATTGTTGCTAACTTGGAGGTGGAAATAAATCATGCAAAAGTAGGCGAGATGTGGTGGGAGAATTTGTTCCACCAATATCATTGCCAATAATATCTTTAAAAGAGTATAAAGAAATTGTTACAAATCACGATAAACAAGGAAAAAAAAATATTTTTTGGACAATTTTATATACACTATTATCCTAACCTAATTATATTTTTTAACCAAAATGTTTGATTTATATCTTCCCTTTTTATCTTTACTACGAGCAATCATTACAAATCATATAATTAATTATTAAGGATACAACACACATAACATTTATCTTTATTTTATTAACTAATATCCTTTTGCAAAAACGATGGGGATGGTGTCATAAAAATGGTTGGATATGTAGGTATAGTAAATGGTGCTTGTTCTTCAAATCATTAAAGTTATTTAACTAGAAAAAACTTAAAATATGAGAAATAAACATTTGTACCATTTGTAAGACCTTTCATAAGGTTCACCACATTTTTCAATTAAGTGTAAACTTACTAAAGAAATATCTATTACAAATTATTTACACTCTAGTAACTTATAAGTTATTTTGATCAAAATAAATTTGTTTGGTATGTAAACTTATTTTAATAGTTTCTTACTTATTTTTATAAACTATTTGGAATAACTTATGAAATTAAGCTAACTTATAAGTTATTAATTTTTTTTTCCATTTTCATCTTCATTGATTTTTTTGAAATATCTTTTTATTAACTTAAAAATTAAATAATTAAATATATTTTTTATATCATTTTATATTTATCAGTTAGCTTATAATTTAATATTACCAACACTTCCAATTCAATTAACTAATTTATAATCTTTCAACATTTTAGTTTGGAGCTTATAGCTTATAAGTTACTTTTACTAAACACACCCAAAATGAATAGGAGACAAAAAAAAATTGAACTTAAATAAAGAATTCTATTTTTTAATAAAAGTTTAATATTTTTATTTTTCTTAGTAATTTAACTTGCAATAACTATTTATTTATATTAGAATAACACTTTTCTACTTATTGAACAATAAAAATTATTAAAATGCTTTTAAGATATTAAATAATTTTCTTAATATCTTTAAAAATATTTGAAGAAAATATAATGTTACTAGTTTTATATATATAGTATTTAATTTGTTTTATTTTTTTTTCAATCGGGCTAAATCAAACCTAGTTATTTAGTCTAATATATATAGTATTAGTTCCTTTTTTTTTTAAAAAAAAGTTGGCCTGAGTGTTAGAATCTCGAGTTAAAAGATCATGAATTCAAAAGTTAAACTAATAATATTTATAGTTTACGTAACATAACATAAATTAATTTAATATAAAATAATTTTATCAATTGTATTATAAGTTTTTCCACTGAGCACTAGTGCTTTTCTAAATCGTTCTTCTGGTTAATTTTTGTAATAAGTTGAAATTAATTTATGTATATATTAAAATTATTTTTTTAAAATTAAATGAAAGAATTTTTATAAAAATTAAAATATATAAGTTGACTTCAATTTATAAAATAAATTTAATTTATTTTAGACTTAAATATTCTTTTAATTCTTTAAATTTTGGCTATGATTATTTTGATTTCCTAAATTTAAAGTAATTCTTTAATTTTCTAATTTTGAAATTGATCACTTTTGATCCTTACCTAGGATTAAAAAGACAATAAAATACTAAAAATAGGAATAAAATGTGGGCTATTTTTGAATTAGGAGGCTAAAAAAATTATTTTTAAATTTGAGGTATCAAAAACAAATTTAACCAAAATTTAAGAAAAAATATTTATTCATTCATTTTATCACCTTATTTTTTTTCTCCTTCAATGATTATTGAAAAGTTTATTCAAATGATATCTTAGTCATTCTTATACAATCCTTTCAGACATAGAGATTATTGTAATAAATATTTTTTTCATTAACAAAATATTTCATACATGTGATCAAGACACAGTTATTTGTGCCAAACTTTTTTTTTGGATAAGTCATTCTTATATGATGTCAATGTTAGAAGGGCCAACGATGGAAATTTCATTCATATATTACTCAATCGCCAAGGAATATCTAGAGAAATTTCATTCCCACATGGAATGGTTCTGGTTTTCAACTTTCGAGTTTACCAAAGTTAAATAAGAAATTGACATGGAAATGGAAGATTTGGCGAAGCCCCTCTGCAACTTTTAAATTGAACTACAACGGATGTCATATAAGCTTGAAATTGAGCAAAATCTAAAGCACTACTTGACCAAAAAGGGGGAGCGGGACAAAGTACATAGAATTTCTTTGTGACATTTTGTTGGAATTAGTAATTTTATTCCATAATCTATGCAACTCAACGGATTCATAGCTGTGTCTGTCTGGACACCTTCAATATCACACGACAAATATCCAAAAAGAAAAAGAAAAAGGCCAACGAAGTGGGCCAACTTACAGGAACTATTGCTTTTACTTTCTTTCTCTTGGGCCGAGCCTAGTGGGACCAAAATTGTAACATCAGTTTTCCTCTTTCGTGTTTAATTAATAAAAGACTGTGTGAAAGTAAAATAAGGTGGCCCATGTATAGTTACTTGGACTAACTCGAGTACTTGACTAAGTAAACCGTGTAGAAATGGTATAAACCAATATTCCTATTTCCGCGTTTACACAACCGGGGCACAGTGTCTATGTCTAGTATAAAATGTAATATTACTGTTGATTGACCCAAATCGTACCTTAAAAGAAGAATATTTATCGTTTTTTATAGTTTTAAGAGAGATTATCACTACTTTCCTCTGTCTCGTAAATACAGAAAAAAAATACAATACACTAAATAGTAATAATAGTATCAACATTAATTTATATTAAGTAATAACTATAAGCGACTTTTAACTAAGATATATCACTGTCTGTGGTGAGTTATATATATAAATCTAAAAACTAACTTTTATTTTTTCATGATAATTAGGTTGTATACAGAACCCTATCCAAATTTCATACTGGTGGGCCCTTTTTTTCTTTAATTTTCTTCCTGCCTAGCTAGCTTTTGTGAAAGGTCAAAAGAAGAATCTAACCGACCACAGAAGAAGGTGTACTTTTCTCCTCGACAAGTTTCCCGCTCTACAATTCCCTCCAAGCATATTAGGCACTAGCTACCAATCATATATAAAAGCAAAGAGAAGATCACCAATACTACTTTATTATCGGAGAGGTTTGAAGTCCAACATGGGAAACTGCTTCATCGGGGCCATGTCAGATCCTGATGCATCAATGATCAAAGTGACAACATCAAACGGTGGCATCATGGAATTCAGTGCTCCAGTAACCGTGAGTTTCATCACCAACGAGTTCCCGGGACATGCCATATTCAGAAGCCACGACCTGTTTTGGAAGCCACTAAGCCAATTGGAGGAGTTGGAGGCAGGCCAATCTTACTATCTGCTACCACTTAACAACAACATAGACAACCCATGTGGTGAACATGTTGTGAGACAAGGGCATGTTAGATCTCACAGTGTTCCCACAACCTCGTACCCTGCCTTGTATAGAATGTCCTTGGATTACCACCACCACCAGGGAACGGGGTTGCTCAAGACCAGTGGTAACAACAGCTGTAACATTGGTGGTGGTAGCAGCAGGTTTTGGAAAGTGAAGCTTGTCATTACCCCCGAACAGTTGGTGGACATTTTGGCACAAGAGGCTCGCACCAAGGAGTTAATAGAGAGTGTAAGGATGGTAGCAAAATGTGGGGTTGCTGCTGCTGGCATTTCATCTTCGGCTGCAGCTATGATTTCTGATCAGTGGAGCCTTTCCAGCACCAGTTGGAGCATTTCCTCTAAGATTGATGCCTTGGTAGGCATTTAATTACTACTAACAAATAATTTCTAGCCAAAATATTATTACTTTTTTTTATTTATTTTGGGCCTCTCTTCCCTTTGGTTACTTTGCTCTATTGCTACTTTTGTGTATGCATGCTCCTTATTTTGTTTCTTCCTTAAAACTCAATGTAGATTCACTCTTTATCACAGCAAATTGTAGAATTTCTGAGCATTTGTTGCGTACTAGTGGTAGTGGCACACTCAAGGAACTTGCTTATATCTTTTTTTAGTTTTTTACTCAGTTTAAGATACCATATCATTTTGTCACAGCAAGATCTTACAGTAAAATAAATATGAGATCTTAAAATATGAGACATAATAATGAGTACAGCAATTGATATCCTGTACCTCCAGAAAAATGAGATAACATTAACGAAGAAAATGTTTTTCATTAAAACCTTCTGAGTTGGTCTCTTTTCTTTTTTGGCCGAAAGCTGCCAACATCATATTTACAAGTGAGATTATAGATCATTTTCAAAGAAAGAATGCTATTGTTATGAACATAGTATGACACATCAACTAGATTGTAATTATTACGATAATCTGCAAATATCAGGTCATTCACATCGCAACACCAATTCATTGTTCACTGAAGAACTTCAATAAAGATGAATGTTGCTAATCATAAAAAGGGAAAAATGAGCTTAAGCACAGTACAAAAGGATATCAAAGACTTGGAAAACAAAGTGCTTTAGTTACATTCTCCACTTCACTTTTTTTTTTTTTTGTAAAACACTTTATTTCTTTTCTATTTCTACCAAAGCCTTTCATTCGTCCGATACTCGTTAAAGGATAAAAAAAAAAACACTCAGTATACTATGGGGAACTAAGGGGGAGTTTGTGGGGCACACTTCGGGCGGGTTATGTTTGTAATTTACTCTACCCCAACTTTATACTGAGCTTAGTTTTTAAATTCAAACCCAACCTTGTACGTCTAATTTAGACTAAATGTAAGTAAGATGGGAATGAGTTGGTCTAAAGCCAGGATTAAACCAAATTGTAAAGTAATTTACTGGTCCAGGGATGTAAGCGATAAAGCCCTTACTTATAATTTAATAAAATATTTATCACCTAAAAAATATTTCTAGTTATTAATTAATAATACGTTTTAAACAACAAAAAGTTAACGATTACCTATTAAATAATGAGTTTAATGCTCACCTGCATTGTAAAAATTTTACACTCATTCAAATCATTGTTGGTAATTGATTTTAAAGATAATCAACAAACTTAATATATATAATAATTTTTCATTGAATTACAATTTAAATTTATTTTATATTAACCGTATATAATTTATTTTCTCTTAAATAATACTAGTTTATCAAAAAGCTAATAAATATTTATTCTTAAAAAATATTCTAGCGTAATTTTCTCTTTTACCATGAAAAAGATCTCATTTGTCCCTTAAAGAAAATCTCATGCTATAGGTATTAATAATTAAGCATCCCTGAGGAGTATGAATCTAGAATGAAAAGATAACTTAGAAGAGTGTTTGGTTTTTCATGTATTTGTTTTTTTTTTAATATATGTGTCATTATTTTAGAGTAAATGTTTGGTTTAATGTGGTTAATTGAGCCTTGTTCCATACTCAAGTCAAATTGGAAGGTTCTATTAGTGTTGGAGGATTTCTCCTCCAACAACAAGGAATAAGGTAGAGTAGGACAAAAAAGGTGGACTTCGACCCTCAAGTCAAAAGATTTTTGGTATTGTAATAATATATTTATGTAAAAGAAAAAAAGATAATTATGTGAAAAAGATATCATGTAATTTATGGTCATTATAAACTTTGTGGGTTAATGATCATTAGTAGTATATCAACATGAGATATAATGGGTAGTAAGATGTTTACTATCATATCTAAAATAACAATTAATTTAATTTTATAGCTGTCTCAAAAGTAGTTAATAAAATATAATAGGATGTGATAAATAGTGTTTATAATATTTTGAATAAATATTATTTCTTAAACTTGATTAGAGGTTACATAATAAATAATTCTGTCAAGCTTGTTTGGTTTGTTTGGTGAGTAACAATTTAAATCTTAAACTTATATAATTTGAGTTTTAATTGTTATTATTATTTAAAAATTCTTTGAGGGGTAATATTAGCATCGATTAATATTCAATCCAATTCAAAATAAAATCGTAAATAAAAAAATTGAACTTTTTAAAATTATTTTAAAAGATTTTCTTGTTTAATCAAAAGAATCAAATCAAATTTTAAATAAGATTTATAAAATTAAATCGATATTTTTTAATACATATAACTTATTATATATTTCACATGTAACTTTTATATATATATATATATATATATATATATATATATATATATATATAAAATCTCTTTACTTAATAAGGAACTATTTAGCATTCTCACCTCCATTTTCTTGATTAGTTAGATTACAAAGAATCGAAAGATCAACATAAAGAACAATTCTCTTAGAATTATTGTTTGATATATATATATATATATATATATATATATATATATATATATATATATATATATATATATATATATATATATATATATATATATATATATATATATATATATATATATATATATATATATATATATATATATATAATCAATATTTTTATTCTACTTTTCATAATTAATCTAGTAAAATTATATATATTTTATTCTTTTTAATTTTTATTTTGAATATATATGTTGATATTTTTTATAAAAAAATTTATAAAATAATTAATCAATTAATTAATATATTTTTTTTTTTATGTGTTTTTTTTTTTTTAAATAAATTATTAATATACTTATATTTAAATATAATTTTCTTATTTTAAAGATAATATTCCATATTTAAGTTTTTAAAGACTACTAATAATAACAAATTAAAATATTGGAAAAGATATATAATATAAATTAAATCATCAAATCTAAATTATATTTTATCAAATCAATTAAATTATATTTAAAATATAATTAAAATTAAACTAATTACATATTATTTTAATTTTAAAATTAGATAACTTTTTAACTAAAAATCGATTAAGTGGCTGTCAAAATAAGTGACTCAAAGAAAAAAAAAAAAAAGTGACTTATGAAATTGGCACTCGTGCCCATGAGGTTGGTATCAACGATGTTTATTTGAGACCGTATTAAAAAGAAATGCTACAAGAGATATACTAGATTGGTATTTTTTTTAATTAATATGAAGTATATAAAAAAGAAACTTCTTGCCTAGATTTTACAAAAGAAATGAACCCTCTGGGCTCTAACAATTTTTCTGGGCTTTTACATATTTCCAAAATCCAAAAGATGGAAAATGATTCTATTCCGATACCCTAGTTTATTATTATTTTTTCTGAATTTCCATTTATAAGTTGACCTTGCTAGATTCCACGAAAAGTCTGGTGAGATAAGGAAAACAAAACCAATCACACTAGCCCAGCCCCATTCTAACCTCGATCCCAGTCTGGTAACAATAAGAACAGCAATGGCTAGCACCAAGAAAGACGAAACCAGCGGCAACGGTGCATCTTGTTCTCCCGTGTTCATTTCGACTGAGACCTTATGCAGCATCCTGACCCATCACACTCTGATGAACCACTTTGAATCCACTCTCCCCAAAGCTTCAGCCATTCTCCAAACCCCAATTCGCCAACATTACTCTCTCCCTCCTTCTTCCTCCCTCCTCCTGATGCCCTCCTGGTCCTCTTCCCCTTCTCTCCCTTACATCGGCGTCAAGCTCGTCACACATTTCCCTCAAAACTCTTCTCTCAACTTACCCGGCGTGCAGGGAAGCTACGTCCTTTTCAGTTCCACCACTGGTCAAACCCTCGCTTCCATGGACTCCACCGAGCTCACCCTTTACCGTACCTCATGCGTCTCTGGCTTGGCTTCCAAATACTTAGCCAGACATGACAGCCAGGTTCTTGTTATGGTCGGTGCTGGTGCCTTGGCACCGCACTTAATCAGAGCCCATTTTTCAGCCATACCCAGTTTGAGAAAAGTCATCATCTGGAACAGGACAGTGGAAAAGGCAACAACTTTGGCGCACAAACTCAGCGAAAGTGGGGAATTTGCTGGGCTGGGCTTTGAGGGTTGTGGGTGTTTGGACGAGGTTGTCGGACTCGGGGACATCGTGAGTTGTGCCACGAATTCCGAGACGCCCCTTGTGAAGGGTGAGAGGTTGAAGGGTGGGGCTCATTTGGATTTGGTGGGTTCCTTCAAGCATTCGATGATGGAGTGTGATGACGAGGCCATTAAGAGGGGAAGGGTGTTTGTGGATAACGAGGCTGCGCTTGTTGAAGCAGGGGAGTTGGTGGGGGCTTTTGAGAGAGGGGTCATCCAGAGAGATGAAATTGGAGGGACTTTAGTGGAACTTGTCAGAGGTGACAAGGTTGGGAGAACCACTTCAGAGCAAATAACTGTCTTCAAGTCTGTTGGTTCTGCTGTTGTAGATATGCTTGCAGCACAGTTCGTTTATGAGACTAACTCCAGGAACTAGGTACTATATTTCAATCAGATTTTTCAAGTTCGTAAGTAGTTTATGCAATTAGATAATTAAATTACTGTTTCTATATGCTTTTATGCAATAATACATGAAAGTTGTATTTTTACCAAGGGAGAAAATGGGCGCATGTTCATGACATGACAACTATGGCATTGCAGTTCATCTCTCATTTACAAGTGCCTAAATACTTATTTTGGGTGTTACCAACCATCTTGTTGGCAGTATCAAATATGTAGCATGATTTGATTGGAAGTATTACTTTATGCCTTACTCCATCATATATGGTAAAATTCTGACTATGATAAGCAAAATGGCCTTGTGAACATATTCCAGTGCATTGGGCAAGTCACAACCCATTCTAGAAGTGAAACTTTCAACAGGTTTTGTAATTAGACCACTTAGTCTTTAATGTAATGATGAGGACAGTTTCTCCTTTGATCAATCATCTTATCAATCCTTCATACATCATGCATACCAATGAAAGCACCAAGTTGCAAATCTACGAACAGAAATTTATTTTCTAAAGTCAGGCATCTCAAGGTGGTGTTTGTCGTCGTACTACTAAAAAAAAAAGGCCGAATAACTAAACCCAATGGAGCCATTTCAAAAGGGAAAAAAATGTATGATAGCTCAATAAAAACTATTTTGAATTATCCTGTATTAGATCATTGATCTGACTGACAAGCATCCTATAAAAAACTATTTGTAAACGCTGTTGGTGTTTATAGGTACAGACTATGCTGAGTGGCTAGTAGTGAAATATAAAGAAAATTGAATTTTGTTTTAGGAAACAAATATCATATGTACCCCTTTCTTAATTGCAAATCTCGGCATTTGGACTTGAGTTCCTGAACAATAATACTTCGGGTCTGACCCGAGGGAGTCGACGCAGAAAAGTCGTGATTCCTGCAATAAATTCAAATTAAGTGTGATGATCAATTGCAACAACATACTTGTATGATCACATGCTTGCTCACAGAAAATCTGTGTTTTTGTCATCATTTGATTCATTCCCATATTTATGATTTTCAGCAATTTGTTCTTTAGAAAATTTCTCCTGTACATGTTAACGGAATCGCTAATATAAAACCACTTTATGAAGTTGGGATTATATATATGTATAAATTTTGGTTGAATGGAACGAGACAACTTTAAATATGAAGTTACTCAAATCCAACCCCACTTGAAATGTATATAAAAGCAATTTGACTATGCAAAGAAAGAACTTAATAGAGAAAGTGAGAAGCTATTTCCAGTAGTACCTCCACTTGAATATCCTTATATCTCCAGCGGAGAGATTGAGGGCTTCTATAGTCTTTTCTTCACTAGCTTTCAAACGAGAGATGGTTTGGGTTTTGAGCTTTCATGTAGTCTTCAATATCAAGGTGAGTGCCAGAATTTAAGAATAAGCTCTTTTCTTTTTCAGCTAAACAATAATAAACGCTTAATTTAATTTTGCCACTCAACTCTTTTCTATCTTGGATATAAAAATGTGATGAATATTGATTTCAAACATAAGTAAATTTTAACTGATTTTACTATATTTAACGAAGTATTTTTCTAAAATATTTTTATTTATTAGAGTTTCTATTTTTAATAACCTTATTTTATTCTTGATTTCAAACTTTTAATGAATATTAGTTTAAGAAAAATATTTATTATTAAATGAGATTTATACAATTAAATGATATTTAACTATTTTTTTTAACCTAATTTAGTTTTTTTTTTCCTTATATATGTAACCGAAGATAGTATATCACTGGTTGAAAATCCTAGTTACCAATTATGTTTCACATTGAACAAAGATGGAATCTCAATGCAATAACAAGGCATGATTCACATGACAAGAGGCTCTCCCACTCAATAAGGGCCTGATTGTATTTGCCGTCAAACATAGAAATGCATATCGTTTTGAGGCAAAAACGTGATTTTCAAGACACTTTTTGCCAAAGTTTTTTTTGTGGTAAGGTGATGGAGTTTGGCAATAAACACAGACGAGCTCGATCTCAATCTTTTAGGAGTGGCTAATGGGTTTGAGTCATATCAGTTACATAACTTACTGCCTAATAAGTTTACACCATAGAACATGGGGGAACAAATTCTATGATAGATATATCAAACAGGGACCTAGATTCCTTTGTAGGTGCTCCACCCATTATAGTTGTTCTACTTTCTCGTGACTAGAATACAAAGCATGAAATTTTCATCTCTTAAAGTACTGAAGCTTTTATAAAAAGACTAGTGCATGAAGCTTCCACGTAATGGTGTCAGAGGAAGGTAAATGAGTAAAAAGACTCTATAGAATTTGAACATGTGACCTCACTACCACTATTGCGCCAAAGCCCACCCTCGATACTAAGTTTTTGCAGAGAAAAAAAAAAATAAAACACACCCAGATTTTGGGTTGACTTTTACAAGGTAAAAGTTCATTACTTTTCAATTATTTGTTCATTATTGTCAACTGTGAAATATTAAAATTGTAAGCAGTTTAATGGAATGAAATGTTGGCTTTGGTGATAGATAGGAGGAAGCAGATTCGATGTGTCATTTATCAGTTATTGCTTAACTAACCTAAGAGCAAAATTCTAAGTTAAACACCAGTATCAATGAATATGAACAAACTGTAATCCGTTGTATGTCCATGTTCACAGCATTAAACACACCAGATTTCCACGTGCTGATAACACCTGATTTTATTCATCTCCAGTTTGTAATTATAATACTATTTTCAGTATTATTTCTAAGTGATCCTAAATTAAGCACATCACCATTAATCACGCCAACATTTTTTCCTTTACTTTTAATGGGTTTGGTTGCGTCAGAATTACTTTGACAGATGAGTGTTCTGTATTATAGAAGATCTTATAAGGCCTTGGATAGTTCCAAATCATAAATAATTATTTACTTCATTGGCACCAACACCAACAAACCAGAAACCAGAGCAGTCTTTGTATTACTTTTTCATCTTAAATTAAGGTGCCCTCAAACTCCCTGTAATGAACTTCCAACCGCCAATATTTACCCAATGTTTTGGCAGAACGCATAAAGTTTCAACTATGCTGTTATGAGAATAATGTAATCCTCAAAAATACATTGAGAACAAAACAAATGAATTTCAGACCGATCATCATTGTGATCTTCATCCACGATATCTTCATCTTTATCCTCTTCTTCATGTTTTCATCTTTATCCTCTTCATCATATCATTTCAACTCTGAGATCATATCCATGTTTGTCCACGCTAACAATGAAGCTCTAGTAAATTTTTTCATAAACAATCATTCAAGAAAAACATAAAAAAATAAATAAATAAACTGTTTTATAAGTTAAAATTAATTTATAAATGAGTTAAAAATTAATTTTTAGAAAAATTAATATAAAAAAATTTTACAAATTAAATTATGTATAAGTTTTCTTATAAATACTTACAAATAAGTCTATTTAAACATATTCAAAGTAGATTATTTATAAGAAGAGATGTAAGCTTTGAGAAGCATAAATAAAAACATAACATTTTATACCATAAATTTGAATTCAACTTGAGATTTAGATATATTATTAAAATATTATCTCTAATCAACTACTTTGAGATTTAGATTTTTTTAATAAAAACGCGAGAAAAGAAAGAAAAAAAATTGATAGAAGATAAATAAGAATACAGGTTTTCAACCCTGAGATAAAAAAATATCGAAAGATTTGTAAGAGAATTGTTGATGTCTGATAACAAAAAGCTTAGCTTTGTAGGGACTGAAATATATCTTTTGAGCTGGATGATTCTGCAACTCTAATCTCTATAGGAGGCCTCTAGAAATGCATGCATTATCTAAACGTGACTATACCACAAAGTTGCTTTCTGATTTGTGACGTTAGGGATTGGAAAACGACTTCATCGCTCATTATTTGAAACTATATATCTGCAATACACACAGCATCTAATTTGGTGGATGAAACCGGGACACGAGAAAATTAATCATTTTTATAACAAATGATAGAGGTTAATAAGTATGCATGATCAGTCTTTAACTTTTTTTATACCGTTAATTAATTAAAAGTAATATTAAATATAATCTTAAGATAATTATTATTAAAATTAAAAAACTTACCGTTTAATATTATGAAAGTTATTCAACTTAACATAAAAAAGTTTTAAGTACATGTACTATTTTTTCTAAATGATAATGATCTTGCCTTCAGTTACTTTCAGGTCCATCCGTCAAATAATGCAAATCTGACCAAATAACATTTTCATGATTTTCATCATTGACAAGTCCTCTTGCCAAACTCACTGCACACAAACTGGATTTGCCAAACTCAACGTACGGTGCCACTCACCTCTTTGTATTTCTGCAACAACCCAACAAGTACCGTTCGCAACTTTCACTGATGTCTAATAAAAATACAAGTTCTTATAGAAAAAAAAAATCATGGTAGAATTGTATTGAAAATTGCGGGAAGAAATATTAACTGATAATATATTTTCATTGTTTTTTCTATTTTTTATTCATTAAGATACTTGTTACATTCTTCCTATTTTATATAATCATCAACCAGCTATGCATTCTCATCTACAATCCTATTTATTTAAGCTATTTTTTTTTTAAAAAAAAAACTTTACTTTTCATACATACACACGACTGGGGATCGATATATATATATATATATATAAATAATTGAAGGCTGAGGCTGCTTTTTTATTGGCTGCGATGAAAAAAGTGCGTGAAACTTTAGCTGATAGTTAAAAATTCCATTAAGTAGAAGAGGAATCAAACAAGGGAGCATCATTTGGAGGATCTCGAATTCAGATCAGGGTTTCCTAATTCCTCCCACGCAAAAAAGCCTCCCTTTTCCTCGTTTTAAGGCAGCATCACTCCCTACATAGAAATAATAATAATAAATAAATAAATAAAACACTGCTGAGAACAATTTGTTCAAGACTCCTCCTGATTCAGAAAAATCAGAATACAGGGTAAAACTTTTTTAATTATGAGTATGAGATATGAATTGTGAACATATAGATACGATTCTGTCTACCATGGACTTCATTTCTTTCCTATTTTCTTAGTAAGGCCTATTATAAACATTTTATTAAATCCATAATTATTGAGAATTTTGAATTATAGATAATAAAATGATTAAAATCTACTTTGGTTGGACATAAACATTCTTAAAAAAATTATATATGTTTCTTAAGAATAAAAAAAATTATGTTTCTTGAGTTTTTTTTACCATCATATAAACTCTTTTCAATTTATTTTTAATCTTTAAAAACTCATGGATGATGAGAGACTGAAATCATATTAATTTTATTAAATGTACGGATTTAAATATTACAAAAATTTAATAAAAATGTCTATATCTAAAATAAATTAGTTTATACGTACATGTACTAAAAAAATATTAAAAAAAATATGTGTATACCAAACAAGTAGATGCAATTAGAAAAGGAAAATATATATGTAATAGGTGATATAATGCGACAAGAACGGAAATAAAAGAAGTAATTAATATTAATAAAGTGTATGATTTTATTTTTGGTAATAAAAAATGCATGTGAATGATATGTAAAAGTGTTAACATGTCTTGACTAAAAAAAATACCAAATGTGTGAAATAAATGATTAAAAGTATTTAAATTGTTAATTTTATTCCTTTTGGTGTGGAAATTGAAAGGCGCAGGGTTGTTTAGGAATAGAAACTGAAATAATAGGATGACACGTGTCTCCCGAGCGGAAACTAGATTGCCTCTGTACTATAGTTAGTGGGAGAATAAGAAAAGGATAGGCACAAGGACGTAAATCCATCCAGGTTCTGTTGGAAGTTGTTTGCAAAGGGATTGCACACCCTCAACCAGTACAACCTCCTTTCACAACTTAATTGTGTTGAAAGAGAGCATTCACTATTGCTTCTTTCTCAAAATGGACAAGAACAAGAAAGAAAACAAACAGAAAATTGAAACAATCTGTGCTCTTGTATTTTTGGTTTCAAAACGTCAGAAAATGTTTGTTGTTGGGTTGTGTCTGCATACTCGCCCAAGAATGGGCTGCTAAAGCCTTTTATTTGCCTTTCATGGCGATGAATGAAGAGTCTTCTCTGGTCTGATAAAAATGATCATGGCTTGCTCACTTTTCCTTGGATGGAAGTAGCCTCGTCTCGTGGCGAAATTATTATTTGAGCTCAATTTATTAAATATTCTATTAAACTTATTATATAATTAAATTTTATATAAATAAAAATTAAATTTGAGATTGAATCTAATTATTTAAATGAGTTAAACTCAAACTTTATAAATTAAATATTAATAATTTGTGAATAGATTTTATTTAATTTAATGGAAATTTTACTGGTCGATCTTTATTATTTATATATCTGGGAATAGATTTATTTAAATGAATGAAATTTGAATAACTAATTTTTTTTATAAATTAAATCTAAATTTTAAGTGTGACTTAATTCATTTAACCTCGGATCTGATGGGAAAATTCATTGTTAAATGTTGTATAGTGATTAAATATGTAAAAGTTTAAGAATGTATATATGCATCTATATATTAAATAGTCATGATCCACGTCCTCTTGTCTGGAAATATTAACACTTGTTGATATTAGCTTAAGCGATATCAGGAAAATATGTGTACAAGTTTTAATCTTTGAAGCTTTTCTTAATTTTATTGAAGTCAATAAGATAATAGGAGTAAGATTTAAAGTTTAAACTAGAGTAGGCCACTGAATCGACTGGCAATTATTTTCCTCCGGCTCAAGTGGACTCTTGTCACAGCTGAGATCATATATATTGATGTAGAAAAGTTTTGTAGGCTATTTCAGGTAGATTTTTTAGCGTACAGAGTTTAATTGAGCAAATGTAATTAGATAAATTTGTGTAACAATCTTTATAATAATCTTTTAAATAAATATGTTTCAATATGTCAATGACGTTGGGTTTAGTATCGAATTAGGTGTCACTCTATTCTATTATTATCTTTTTCATATCGAAAAAAGAAAGAGAAGTTTAGTAGGCTATTCCATTGACCGAACCTGCCAACCAAACACTAAATAATGGAATGAACAATGAAGAGCTATCGTTGAAAGATTTCATTCTTTTACCAGAAAAAATTGGACCCCTCCCACAACCAAGGGCAGGAATTAATGGGTTTGCATTAGATATGATAGTGGTGGTCCCATAAAACTATTTTTACACTCAAGCTTCCTCAATGTTCACACACAAAAAAAGCTTCCTCGAGGTACCATCTCTGCTTCAAATCCTTTTTTTTAATTTTTAATTATTACTGTTATCAGCGAAGAATTTTCTGCAAATCCCTTAAATCACATACATACAGTTTGATCGATCGACTCCACTCACTATCACCAAAGATGCCTAAGAAATAATTGTCAATTCATATTCTCATGGTGTTTTCTAGTAGTAACTTGGATGCTGACCTATGCCCTGTAAATTAATAACACGTTAAAACCAAACTTTTTGCAATGATCAAACCATTTACTTTCCTTTTGGTAAAAAGATGTATAATTTTTATTCTCTCTTTCTGATGCTCTTTTTCAAGAAATAGTAATACAAATATTTCATGCATTCACTACAAAAATAGGGTTATTGGCAACTACATCTTTTATTAGTCCGGTAAATATTTTATAAGAGAAAAATTATTATTTAATTACAAATTATTATGTATTATAATTTTTTTATTTTTATAATATTTTTTTTAAAAATCATATCAATATAATTTTTAATTAGGTAATGGTGTAAAACTAATTTATACCATTGATACATAACAATTAAATTATTAGGTTAATTCAACTACTCATTTCAATCACAATATAAGAAAAAAAATGTTATGAGAATTAGTATCAAATAAGTTAATCTCAACTAATTTTAATTCATTTAATAAAATTATATTTAAAACATCTTTCATTTATTAGATATTATACTTTTAATAATCTTATTTTATTCTTGATATCAAGTTTAATATAAATAATTTAGGAAAAAAAATATTAAATGAGATTAAAATAATTAAAATATACTTAACTAACTTTCTTAATTAATATCAATTATTTTTTTTTTGGTTTATATGCAATTTCAGAATGAGAAATTAATAAATCTCTATCCACTCTAACTTGCGTTGAAAGAATTATTAATAATTTAGTATTAAAAATTACATTGGGAATGTGTTAAAATTATGACCACATCCATTAATATTTTTACTTTTAATTTCATAACAAATATTGTTAAGATATTAATTAATATTTACCAAATAAAACAGTTACAAAATCACTTTTTAACAAATTTAAATATAATTATATTCATATATTTACTTTTTCTGTATTTTTTTATTTTATTTTTTATATTTTTTATTTTTTTATTATTTGGTCCTATATATAAAAAATAAATGAGAAAATTTATTGATCCTAATTATAAAAAAAAACAAAATTTTATTTTTAAATATATTAATTGGTAATTTTTTTATACCATTAATTTAGTGTAAAGTATTTTAATTATTTATTTCCTTATTTTTAGAGTGGATATATTCATTGGACAGTCACACTTATTGATTAGAAAAAATTATATTTTGAATTACGAGTAGTATTATTAAATAACTTAATTAATTTAATTTTATATATATTTTTAAAATAAAATTTAAATTTATGATAATATTAATAAAATCAACTAATTTATTTATTTTTATTGATTTAGATGATTTAGGTTTATTTGTTTATTATTATATATAAGACTAAAGATGATATAATTTATCAATTACTATCCTTATATCTACAGGTAAGATAATTTTTTGAAATTTATTTGTCTCTTTTCATAAGACTATTTTTAAATGACCTCTTACATTAATTATTTTAACTAAAAATTATTAACTATGCAATAAATGTTTCTCTCTGTCCCATTTTGTTTAATATTTTTGCACAAAGAAAAAAAAACAATTGTCCTATTTTGATGATTCTTTTCTAATATCAATAAAACATTAAATATATTTATCCTATTATATCATAAATCATTGTGAAAAAAATATAAAAAAAAATTAGACAAAAAAATAGAATTTAATTAATATAAAAGATAAATAATATATTAAAAATTTTAATAATATTTTTTATGACATTTTAAATATTAAATATATTTCTTAATTTATGTGCCACAAACCTTATTATCACATAATATGGGATAAGAAAAGTATAAATTAATAAAATAAATTTATTCTCTCTTAAAAATTAGACAAGATAACATATATTAATTAATTGATTAAATAAAAAAATAAAATAACGAGTGAATAATTATATGGATAATTTTAAAAATAATATAAATTATTAATCAATTTAATATTATTAATTAAATTAATAACTTTCTTAATAAATATTAATTAAAAAATATATTTAGGACGGAGGTATAATAAGTTTTCACTTTTCTTAAGATTTTTTTTTATAATTTTCTCTAATTTTTTTTCCTTGTTTTCTCTCCCTCCACTGTATCATGTCTAAGTACCCCAAATTTAGTGGAGATTCAACATTTTCCCAAATTTAATGGCTATAAATTATGTCACTTTCCAAAACTCATATAACGTGAGAGCTGCGAATTTTGTGTCAACCTCGAACTGGACACTCTGTCCAATTTAGCGCGTGCAATTGGCCCCCCTTTTTTCCAATTGGACCCTTTTTTCTTATTATTGTCGCCAGAAGAATAATCGTCCAACGTTAAATATTTTTCTCGTAAAAAAAAGTTAAATAATTTGACTGTAAAAATCAAGATAAGCATTCAAATAATCAAATGCCTGTATTGCTATTTAACAATTTTTTTCTAGTACATGAGCTAAAAAAAATTATAGTACACCAAACATGGTAGTGTAATCACAAAACCTGCCTACTAGAACTAAGCTTTCTAAAATCCCAAATTCAAATAACTATTAAATTTCCTATTATCATGGTGAGTTCAAGTAAGAAAACATTTGTAAAAGGAGCATTTTGATATCTCGAGTAAGAATTGATTTTACACATATAACAAGTTTTAAAAAAAACCTTCTTAAGAAAACAAATGTAAGTGTTCTAAAGCTTTGTAATGTTATTTTTTTTTAACAAAGAAAAATACAATCACTAGGATAAAATTCTAACTTAAAATTTTGTATATATTATTTAAATTTTTTACTATTAAACCATTTAGCTAGTTCGTCTTGAAATGTTATTTGAGGACTATTTCGACTATCACGTCATTTAAAATATTTAAATTTGTTGTTAAACTTCTTATCTATGCATTATTATTTAATTGTGAAATTTGTTGTCCCAGTTCACATATTAGAATTCAAACTTAAACTCAACTTCTACGGTTCCACTGTTCTACCTCTTGATTTGTTCAACTCCTACGGTCCTATTATTATTATTATTATTATTATTATTATTATTATTATTATTATTATTATTATTATTATTATTATTATTAGTTTTTTTCTTTTTTTGAAGCTCTGTTTTTTTAAGGAATCCATTAATGAGTTTGTACTTGAAATTATTAATTTAATTTATATACATTATTATCATAAAAACATTAATTTACACGTATATTCAATGAGAATTAACTATTTAATCTTGATATCCTATTCATTAATATAAAATAGTAAATTTTATTGGATATTTATGTAAATTTATAATAACAAAGTATATAAACTAAACTCTATTAGCATTAAAATGTTTGCTTTATTTTTCAGAATTAATTCCTCCCATCTGCGCGTTTCAATGTAAAATGTGGGATTGAGATGAATTTGAATATACATCTTAATTATGTTTATTAGTTGAAAGTTAATTTTGTCAAACTTAAAAATAAAATAACACATAATATATCCTAGTCAGCTTATTCTTTTATGCTTTCGTAATTGGATAAAGAAAAAACACATTTCGCGTCCTTTACTTCAGTTTGAGATCTTCTCACAATGCAACATTTAAAATTTATGTAGTTGGAATTCAAATTTGAATCGAACTTCAAAAATTTTATTGAATAATTGTACAACTCAATACAATGCGCGACAAAATGGAAAACAGGTATCAAAGAAATTCCACACGCCTTATTGCAGACTTTTTATTATAATAATACAGATTTTCTTTCAACGCACTACTGAGTAATGACAAACAACTAACTATTTAGTCTCTAAAAAAACCTGGTGGCAATGTTAATGTACAAAAATTGTTTATTAAAATAATTAACCAATGAAAGTAATAATCTTACAAAAATGAATTTAAGTTTATTTCAATTCTACAAAATTGATGTGTAAGATAAAAAATACTATCACTTATATATTATTTTCAGGTTCTATATTTAGTTAATGTGTAATTTAAATTTTTTTTTTAACATACTCTCTCACGTCCAACACTATTGGGTTTGATGTATGGATAATATGAAAAAGTTTTGCATCCTGTGATATCTAGTACTATTAGGTTAATGCGTAAATAATATGAATTTATATCTAACTCAATTTTATAAAATTAGATTGTAAAGTAAAAATTGCTCCTCTTATATACTTTTTCATATTTTATTTCTAGTCAATGTAAGACTTAGATTTTTTTTTTCCAAATACACCCCCTCATGTTTTGTATTATTAGACTTGGTGCGTAAATAATATAGTAGAGTTTTACAACCTCTTATGTCCAATACTATTAGATTGATCCGTGGATAATATAAGTAGAAACAATTCTCATCTTACAAGTTAGTGTTGTAAAATTAAGTTAGACCAAAATTTACATTATAATAAATAATCCTTTCAATTTTACTAAAACAGGAAAATTTATTATTCCCTTTAACTCTTTTTATAAGATTCAAATTTTTATAAGAATCAATTTAGAATGTCTTACATAGTAATTATTTTTTCACAATAATATCTTTAATTACAAGTATTTTTTAATGTCAATAAATAGTAAGTGAAATTCATTAATATTTTAGGTTATTTAAATATATAACTTTGTAAACATTTTAAGAATTTTATTTTTGACTCTTCAATGTAGCAATAAAAAAATATATTAATGACGTGAAAAACTAAAAAAAATTAAAACTAATGTTAAAGGTAATTTAAAAAATATATATAAATTTAAGAAAATTTTAATATTATTATCTAAATAAACTAATTTTTTATAAAAGAAATCGGATGGAATATATTAGAAGCCAAGAAATAAGAGAGAACAAAGGTCGGTTTTAAAGTAGCACAAGGAAGTTCTTGCTTCTTAATTTTGGGCCCAAAAGAAAAATTAAAAAATTTTGAATTTTGATTTGAATAATGATAAGAAAATGGTTAACAACGTACACTTTCAAAATTATTAAATTTTGTGTGCTTTAGTTATTATTTATTATGTTTCATTCATAATTTTTGTAATTCTTAATAAATTTTAATAGCATCTAAATATAATTATTCACTCATTTTCTCTTTCATTTTTTTTTATTTTTTTTAATTTTTTTTAATTTTTTTTAATTTTTTTTTAATTTTTTTTAATTTTTTTTTAATTTTTATTCATCACTATACTTATTATATTTATATTTTTTCTCATATATGATATGTTAAAATGAACTAAGTGCAATAAGTGATTTTGTATATTTAAATGAGTTAAATTGGATTGCATGATTGTAACCTACCAATTCTATGAGTTTAGTTAGGTTAACCTAATAGGATGTGATTTTTTTTTAATTTTAGAATTGAAATAGTTAAATAATTTATTATATTATTATTGCGATTTATTTGTGTTTGATTTATGGTTAACACATACAATAATAATTTATATTTCTATTTATTTGATTGGTTAATACATAAGTTATTTTTAATGTATTTTTTTATAAGTATTCACATATCAATTCAACTTAATTTACAATAGGTCAAGATTAAATTGGGTTAAAAATTTTAATGTAATGATAAAATAAATGCAACTCAGCACAAACCATTTTTTGGATTAAATAGCAGTGATCTAGCTCAAATTTGTTGAACAGGTGCCAATGTTGTAAACTGTTTGGCAATATGTTGGATTCGATTCTTACATATCAAAAAATTTTGTTAGATTGAATTAATTATAAGATAATTTAGATATAATATCATAAATATAATTTAGATATAATATCATAAATATAATTAACATAAAATAAAATTAAAGTTTTACTTTAATAATATGCGTATTAAATGATTATATTAAATCTCACGAGGTGTTACTAAATTAAATCTTCAATTCTAATAAAATAACAACCGCATTGACATTATAGTGTTTCATCGAAGTCATTTTTACCCCGGGCTCAATTACAGGGCATGCCATGCAGAAGAAGATGACAGTGGAATGCTTACTGCTGAGTGTGTATCTCACGCGATACAAGGGCGCGTGAACAGCTTTTACGTATCCTCCAGTTCATGCACTACCCAATCAGATCCCAATGGTGTTTGTTTGTTTACAACTGTGAGAGTAGGAACCTTCCCACTCGAGGGCATCAGAATCATCATCATCACCCTTGGTTTAGGACCCCCTTTGACATTTTCACAATGTCAATGAAAAAGGCAAGTGAATTTGGCAATTTTGGAGAAAGAGAGCATATCTCTCTAACTCCTCCAACCCCTACAAAATTCCACTTTCTTTTTCTCTTGTCAAATTTTCAAGTATAAATAATTAATTGCCCAACTCACTCAGTGCTCCACCAACCCCTCTTGCTTCTTCCTCTCAAATTTGGCATTCACCAAAAAAGTCAGCGCCATCTTTTATGCCTCTCTATTCTCCCCCTGCTCCCAAACTTTGTTGCTTTCTTTAATAGGGTAAAACACACACATAACCCCACAAGTCTCTTTCTGCATAAATGGCCGAGGACTGGGATCTCTTTGCCGTCGTGAGAAGCTGCCAATCAGCCACCACAGAAATTCCACAAACCACTACCACCAATACTTTCTCTTCCTCGGTCACTTCCACCGTCAAGGAAGAAAAATACGATGCATTTTCTTTTCCCAATATAGTGCAACCTATAACCAGTGAGTTTCAAGAGCTGAACCAATTGTTCACACCCTTCAACCCCACTACCACTAGTGCTCTTGGCATCAATCCTAATTCCCCTTATTTTGCAGAACAAGAAAGCCACCAACATGACCATCTTCATCTCCTTCCTCCTCCTACTCACACCTCCATTTGGCCTCATTTTCTGCCACAACCCTCCACTCACAGATTCCATAACCAACAACAACAGCAACAGGTGCTTCAGAAACAGGAATTTCAGGTACCCCAGAACAATTCCCCTACAGTTTCACCAAATACACAACCTCAAACACCCAAATCAAGAAAAAGGTATAAACTTTTCCATCAATAATGAATTTCAATCACAACCCAAATAATTTAACTTTCACATACACAAACATAAAAATAGCATATTTACAATTACAATTCCCTTTTCCTGTTTTACAGAAAAAGCCAACAGAAAAAAATGGTGTGCCATGTAACAGCAGATAACCTCTCAGCAGATTTGTGGGCATGGCGGAAATACGGACAAAAACCAATTAAGGGTTCCCCGTATCCAAGGTATACGTACATCCATACGTACATAAATACACGTATACTTATAAATTATAATTCTCATCGACTTCCCAATCCATTTTCCGTTAGTTTCTTGGGAAAATCCTAATAACTAGTTACATACGTGTATTCCTAGGAACTACTATAGGTGCAGCAGCTCCAAAGGCTGTGTGGCTCGAAAACAAGTTGAACGGAGCAACACTGAAACCGACATGTTCATCGTTACGTACACCGGAGACCACTCGCATCCCCGCCCCACCCACCGGAACTCGCTCGCCGGAAGCACCCGGAGTAAGACTCCGACGACGAACCCGCCGCCGTCACCCGGGTCACTCTCCTTCCAAGCTGCCCCCTTTTCTTCTTCTTCTTCGCCACCACACTCTCCGGCGACGACGTCGGAAGAGCCACCGGAAAACGACGCAGAACCCGACCAGGAAATGGAAACCGACGTCGAAGATAACGGTGACATTCTGTGACCCATCACAGCCTTCTTTTCCAGCAAGTCTTGCAGAGGGTCTCATCGAAGTGACGTCGTCTCCAAGAACAAAACCGGTTTGATTTCGTCTTTTGTTAACCGGTTTTAAATCATGTCCGGTTCAGATTTTCGGACCGGTTTCGTTTAATTGATGATTGTGCGGATCAGGAGACGCAGTCTGCTTCTCATTCTCCAAATCAAAGTCGTATACTTGAATCTTGGGCGTAGAGTTCTTCCTCAAGAATCTGCCACCTAAGATCAGCCACGTGGGTAACCCATTTAATATTTGTTTTCTTTTTTCTTAATAAAGGAAAATAGTACAAGATTAAGAAAACAAAAACTTTTTTTTTCTTCTGTTTAATGGATTGGTGACCAAGTCAAACTTTCAAGTTTCTACGTCATTGTCAACATGGCAAGCATAACGCCAAAGCACATCCCATCTAAAACCGATACGAAATTTGATCACAATTTCTCGTGTATATTTTAAATCATTTTGATTCCGTATGTGTAAATAAGATAAAGATAAATGTTTCGAACCCAAAATATTTATTATTATCGTACCATTTTTCTTCTACTTTAATTTTTTTAATAGATCTCTTCAATATTTCTTCAACTCTTTCATTTTTTTCTATAACACATTTTTATATATTTTTTTATCACATTATTTATTACATTTCTTTTATATTTATTTATATATATATCTTCTTTCTGCTCACGTACCTAAAAATCAGACGTAAATTCACATTATTCAAATTTTATACAAGCCGATTAAACTTAGAATAAGAAAAAAATACTAAAAATATATTTTCTAAAATTATTTTTTATACGCATGATACTATTAATTAAAAATTATTAAAAATTAAAAATATTAAATAAAAAATAAGATCTATAAAAATTATAATTTTTAATAAAATTTAGTCAATAAAAAATGTTTTAAAAAGTGTAACTAAAATTCTTTAAAAAAAGAAAAGGAAAGAGAAAATACATGTAGGTCAAATCTAGCTAGATAAGGCCCACTCTTGAGAAGAAACAAAAAGTAGGATGCGTTCCGGATATGGTCTAGTAATTACGATAAGTATTAAAGCAGGTGTGCGTTATACACATCAAGGGCTTTTGTTAAATGGTTATTATATGATGCAACATGGGTAATGCTAGATACATGTTAAATCTAAATTTGTGAGTTGTGATATGATCAAACGACCAAGTAAGGAATAATTAATTAAGAGAAATTTGGATAAGAGATGGTATAGCTTTGACTTTGTCTGACATGCATCCTGTTTAGTTCATAGTAATATTTCAACACCGCAAACACGTGTTTCTCAATTCTCCATGAGTGTTGAACAAAGGGGAACATAACTACATAACATAACTGTGCCTCCTCTTTCAAACACTAGAATCTAGATTATGGTGGATATATTAGTTAAAACAAACGATCACTTAAAAGAACATGTTTGTGTATTAGTTAAAACAAACTATCACTTAACAAACGGTTACCCGCCTTCAAAACCCATCGGTTATCACTCATCACGATTGTATCTTCCATGTAAAAAATTGAAAAAAAGAAGTATATAAAGAAATTCAGATACGTATACAATAATAAATTTGTAAAAGCCTTTTCGATAAACTAGAAATTCTTATACGTAGACAAGTTAATGGCTGAGGAATAATTGAATTTATTAAAAAAGAATAACGGTAATTATATAATCAATTAATCTTATCCCAAAATTTTTTCTTTAAAATAGAAAATATTTTATAATAAAACTATGATCACAAATTAGATAATGAACAATAAAAATTTGATTAAAAAGAAATGAAAGATCAAATTAAGTAAACAAGAACCTTCCACAACGAAGATAAACGCTAGCGCTTGCAACTCTTATGCTTGAATATATTATACTAACTCTCTTTTCCAATTTATAAGAAAACAAAAATAAAATAATCATGAATAAATATTTTAAATATATAAATTATATCTTAGATTTATGATAAATAATTTAGATCATACAAAACATTGAAGGTTACGATTTTAAATACTATTAAATACGCATATAACAATTTAAAAAAGTCACATATCTTTTAATTTAATCTAAACTATGTAGGAATGGTTATATAGTCTATATTTTTTCTTCTCACTTGATCTTCTTTCTCTCTATATATATAAAAGGGATTAAGTTACTCCAATAATAACTTTAAGAGAGTTACTCTTTATTTTCGTATTTTATTTTCTTGCAATCTAATAGTTCTAATGAATAATGCACCTTATCTATTAAATTACAAGAAAATGAAGGATATGAATAAGAAATAACTCTTATAATTACTTTTGGAGCAATTTAATCACTTCTCACATATATATATATATATAAACAAAGAGTAATTTAAAGTGATTTAAAAAAATATTATTTGTCTAACTATATAGTAGGTGTGTGAAATGTATCTCTTAAGGATAGAAGAGAAAATTAACATTATATTAGTTCAAGTGGTACTAGAATAAGATATTTAAAATAAAGTCTTGAATTCAAGTCTTTTTAATGAAAAAAATGTGGTTAAGAAGAGAGATCCTACTAAATATGGCTAAACAAGTTTTTTTTTGTAAAAATGAATCATTAGCAAAATTGATAGATACTTCATATTAATAACATAGTAAAAAAAAAAAAAGATAATGTTAAAAACATATAATTGAAAGAGTGAAAACTTTACCATCAAAGTTAGAGATTTTAATTTATCGTTAAAGAATAAACTCTTATATAATTTTGTATTTTTTATCATGTTAATTTTTTTTAAAGTTTATGCATTATCATATGTTTGCTATATATTAATATGTCACACTGAATTCGAAATTTATATAAAATGAATTTATGAATATAACACATTAAAAAAACAATAGAATATATTTTATAATCATATTTAATTTTAAAATAGAAAAAGAGACCATGATTTCAATCTATTTTTTTAAAATAACATAAAATAATATATTTAGTTTTATCACATAACTATATAATTATTTTTAATTTTTTTTTACTAAGCCTACTTTTAAATTTATTAATTGCTCATTTTTTATAATTTTAATTTTTTAATGTCTTTAAACTAAGCATCTACTTATTTTCCATGAAATTGGATGTATTTATTTAGCTATTAACAATATAAGTCTCGCTGGTAATGTGTAATGTGAAATGTAATTTCCACTTAAATCATTTAATTTTATTGTATTTTTAGAATAACTTTTAAAATTTTGATATTATTAATTAAAATTATCATCTAATTTATTTTTATTGATCTTGTTAAATTAATTATTTGTTTCTTATATATTCTCTTGAAACTTAATTACAAGAGGAAGAAAAAACTGATTAACACTAATTCAGAAAATTAGTTAACATTATTTAGTTTTACTAACTCTACTTAAAAATAATTTTTTTCTAAACTGACGTCCTTAATTAAAATTTGATATTAATAATAGAAAAAGGTCACTAAAAATAGAATTTACATTAAATGAAAAGTATTTTGAAAATAATATTATTAAATAGAGTGACGTTATTTAATATTTACTTATATTTTAATTCACTGCATGTGTAAAGTTTTTTTTTCTTATAAAAATAAAAATTATCAATTTTTATTTTATTTTTAAAACTCCTTCACATAAACTTTTTAAATTCATCCTTGTTTGGCTTTGGCTGCTTTAAGGTCTTAGATTTATTTTTAACAAACTATTTAATAGCTATTTTACATTTAAGGATTTAAAATTATTGTATGTTATATCTTTTAGCTAAATATTATTGTATTTAAATTATTTTATATCTATATAATACATTATTTTGTTTCATTTCCTAGATCTATAGAGATAACGCTGGTTTCAATTTTCATCCTCCGATTACCACATTGGCAACAGCCTTCAAGCCTAGGCCTAACCAACCATGGACCTCTTTCGGCCTCTATTCTGTTTCTTTGACATTACTAGAACAACGAGCATAAACTCAATGAGTGACATTAACAAAAAAACGAGATATTTAAGAATAGTTTCAATATGTAAGGATCATCCACGTAACATGCTTAGCAACACATTATGAGTGACCTCTACATGAACACTGGCCGTCCTTAAAGAAATGTACTCGTTTCCTATCCCTTACAATTATCTCCCTATCAACAAATTGTGTCACAAGCATTATAAAAGAATGACAGTGAGTGCAGATAAGTGAATTCTTGTTTATGCGTATTGGAGCCATAGTTGGTACACTAAGAACACCAAATGCAATTGCTAATTGCTCTGAGTGGTATAGCTTATCTTCATTCTCTTGGTATGGATACCCTCTATTCTTTATTTCAGTTATAAGATACTCTAGCTTCTCATTTATCTCATCCTTATCTATCTTCTCTCTTGCAGAGAAGAGATAAATCTTACTTCTTACTTCCATCCAACACTGCCTTGGACTTCTTCTTAAGCCTCTTTCTTTCATCAGCCTGCGAGTCTTGTCACCGAAATCAGAGAGTCCGGCATTGTCATACAAGCTTGCAAGCAGCAAATATATTGTAGGATCAAGTGGATCAAGCTCAAGACATCTCCTTGCCATATCTTCTCCCAGTGGCACATTTCCATGTAAGTTGCAAGCATTTAATAAGGTTTTATAAATTACAGAATCTGGCTTGAAAGGCATTGATTCAATAACTCCCATAGCTTCCTCTAGGCGACCACCTCTACCGAGGAGATCGACTAAACACACGTAATGATCTGACTTTGGTGTTATATGATATGTTTTTTCCATGGAATAGAAATAATCAAGACCTAGATTCAACAAACTACCTTGGCTGCAAGCAGAAATCAGTGATAAGAATGTAAAAGAATCAGGTTTAACTCCTGCTAACCTCATGTCATCGAAGGTGGAAAGAGCATCGGATATGTGTCCATTTGATGCCAATCCAGATATCAAACCATTCCATGACACTATATCTGGCTCAGTTATATCTTTGAAAGCTCTTAACGCGTCGTGCATGCTGCCACATTTGCTGTACAAGTGAACTAGGCTATTCAAAACCGAGTTGCATCTCTCAAAACCTGATTTGAAAGAATAACAATGGAGCTGCTTTCCAGTACCCATAGTGCCTAAGCCAGCTGCAGCTGATAAAAAACTTGCCAAGCTAAATTCATCCATCTTAACCTCATCATTGAACATGTGAGTGATGACTTTTAATGCCATTTCGTGATCCCCCCTTTGGTTTAATCTTGCTGCTAAACTTGTGTATGTGATGAGATCTCTATGGTTCATCATGCCAATAACTGACCATGCTTCATCTGCCATCCCCCCTCCAGCATAAGCATCTACGAGAGCATTCCCAACGGCTATTTCGACGTCTGCTTTTGTTTTTATGATATGTCCATGGAGTTTCATTGTTTGACTAAGAGATTTCATTTTACTGCAAGCTCCAAGGATAGTAGATAGTGTAAAGCAATTTGGTTTCACTCCTGCTGCTTGCATCTCAGCAAACAACTGAAAAGATTCTTCTTCTAAACCATGTTCTGCAAAACCAGCAATCAAAGAAGTCCAAGAGATGACATTGGGCGAGGCTATCCCTCTAAAAGCTTTCACACCATTTGCCGTGGTGTGGGAGCATTTCATGTACATATCAACCAGTGCATTCTCTACATAGATATCATCCTCCAACCCAACCATGATAACCCGTGAATGAAACTGTTCCCCTAGCTCCAATGATAAAATTGAGGAGCTAGCATTCAGTAAACTAGCATATGTAAAATTATTTGGTAGAATTCCAGACAATTCCATATCAACCAATGCATTGACAGCCTCTCTAACCTGAAAATTTTGAACAAATCCAGAGATTATGGTGGTCCATAAGCACACATCGTATTCAGATGTCTGATTTGAGACCTTAATAGCATCTTCCATCAGTCTGCATTTTGCATACATATCAACAATGGATGTCTTCAAAACCAAGTTCATTTCAACCCCCAATCTGATTAACTGTGAATGCAGTACTTTCCCATAACCCATTCCCAAACCAAGAAAAGCAGACACGCCTAAGAGTTTAACAAACGTGAACTCATTGGGGTAAACACCCGCCTCAATCATTTTGACATAGAGTTGTAGAGCTTCACTCCATTTACCAGTTTCCACTAAAGAAGATATCATTGTTGTCCAAGACACAACATCACCATCCTTCACAAATGCAAGCAGTTTGTGTGCTTCCACAGTGCAACCACACTTGGTGTACAAATCAACCAAAGTGGTACCCAGAATCGGATTCAGCTCTAACCCAAGCTTTACCACAGAGGCATGAATTTGAGCCCCAAAGTCAAACTCTCCCAAGGCAGAACATGATCTTAGGGCACTGGACAAGGTGAACTCATTCGGGCATTGACCAGAACCTAGCATCATGTCAAACAATTCAAGGGCCTCAAAATGGTGCTTGTTCCTGGCGTGAGCAGACAGAAGTGTAGTCCATGACACAACATCCTTATGAGGCATTTCATCGAAGAAATGGCGTGCTTGTCCAACTCCAAAGCATTTGGCATACAAAGACAACAAATTGTTGTTCAAATACAAGTCATGCTGAAGACCCACTTTGATCATTGGGCTATGAACACACGCTCCCTCCTCCAGAGAGTGTGAGTTGCAGAGAGAGAGAACCTGCAAGCAAGTTTCTCGGAAGCGGCATGGAGAAAAACTGTTAGAAACTGTTTTACTACATAACATCATGACTCAACGTTGGAGACACTCGTTGTTAGCAACAACTTATTGCTATGTGCTTGGAAGTAGCATAGTTAGCAGGCAACCTTAAATGGTGTTGGATATTACGTAGGTTCAATCAAAGGAAATGGGTATTGTGAGCGAGCTTAAAAGCCACGTGGGTCAAATAAAAGAAAGCACCTTTGAGGATCAGAGTATTGGCATTGGTAAATCAACAGCATCAAAATTAGTGGTTGGGTGGGCATAGTGGGAATCCATGGAGATTGGAGACTGTTCCCACTCTAAAACCCAAAAGTACTTCACTTTTCTGAGCATGCATTCAGTTAATTAATTAAAAAGAAAAGAAAATATTATTAATACATTAGTATTAAATTAAATTTGTGTAGAGCCAGGCAAATTAAATGATATAATTTTTTACTTTTATTTAATAAATTTTATTTATTTATGTAGTAGGAATTTATAAAAACATATTATTTACATCTACTATTATTTATTACTCTTAATAAAGAAAAGGTTTTGGACTACTCTTATGTGAATCTCTCAAAAAAAATTTATCCCACTCAAGATTTGTTCCTGTTTTCCATGTTTCATTTTATTTTATTTATTTATTTCTTAAACTTCATTATTTAAATTTTGAATTTTACAATTAAAAAATCATTTTCACTTAGCTCATAATTTAAAATATTATAAATTTATTTTAGTGATTATTGTTATTATTTGTTATTAGGTTAATATCATATCACCGGCAAATGTCATTTATAGATGTATAGTTATATAAATTTAACGAGATGTCCAATTTTTAATGCTCACATCAATTAGTGAGATAAATTACCTAAATAATATATATAAATGGAGGTAATCATTATCTTATAAATTAATTTTGTATGATTGAATTAAATATAAAATACAATTTCTAATACACATAATTCTTTAATTTTTTTATTATTTTTATAATATCTTCTCTTATCCAAGAGTAAGTATATCTTTTCCCTTAATAATGACTTCACATTCAATGAGTTTTAGTATGATTTTCTTTTCATTTTATAATCATGCGTAGAACTATTAGAATGAGTTGTTCAACTTAAGCTTATCGGACTTGTTAAGAGTTGGTTGGCTTGACTTGAATTACACATTACCTGCTTTTTATTGGTCTGGCCTGATGATCGAGTGGCTCGTCAAGATATTGATTGCTTAAGAAAACTCAATAATGGTTACGAAGATGATTAAAAAGATATATTACGTTTATACTAAGATAGTGGCTATCCATACACATATATATATATAACTTTTTTAAATTCAATTCGCGTCAACATCGTAGATATTGTATTTTGTCTTATGTTGTTCTGTCTTTTTGGTCAATATCTTGTCTCATCTATTGGCCGAAGCAGTGTGTGTTGAGTGAGGCCCAACTTTCTGTTTGATTTTCTCCTTCTCAAGGTCGTCAATGGATGCCCCATAAGAACTGCCGTATCCGTGGACCAGTCTATGAAGCCCATATCTTTTTCTATTTTCTTTGCGTTTTCGGTTACTGGGCCTATTCCCTCTCGTTAAAATATAGTGTTATTTATGTCTAATTAATACTTTAACCAAATTATATATTTAGATCCTAAAAAATTATTAAAATAAGTTAGTAAATGGTAAATATTCAATAAAATTAAATCTTAAAATTTAGCTGGACCTGAATTGGGCACTTGTATTGATTATTTTAAGATTCAATAAATAAAAATTTGTGAATCCCACGTAGAAAATTTTTCACTATTGAAGAGAGGGAAAATGCTGTAGAAATTACGAGAGGTGGGGGAAAGAGTATAAATTGGGAAAGGTGAAGAGTGTGAGTAATTTTTATTTCTTTCTACTCTATTCTTTTCAAATCAAACACCTTTATAATTTACTCTATTTTTATATTTTTTAATTAATCCTATTTTCCTCATTTCTATTTAAATCTATCCTATTTATTTTCCTCCCGGCAAACACATTCTAAAACATAGAAGGAAACAAAATAATTATGTGGGCCCATACATTTTGATTTTTCTCTAAATTGAGAAGAAAAATGAGAAAAAAGGTTTTGGTGCATTAAAAAGATTAAAATAGTCCTACTTTATATTTTGTATTAAAAATATTTATGTTATTTTAAAATTTTTTATTTTTTCTATAACCAAACAAAAAAAGATTTAATATTTTTCTTTTATTTCTTTTTTTTTACCAAACAACTTATCAAATCATTTTACTTTTCATTCTTTTTTTTTCTTTTCTCTCTTCTTTTTCACTTTATTTTTTAAATCAAACAAAACATAAAAATTGCATTGGTAATCTTTTCTGATTGATTGACAATATACTAACAATATATAAAAATTAAACTATATTATAATAAAATGTATGTTTTAATAATTTATCAAACACATATATTACAGAAAATGTATTAAAATTAATTAAAATGTAGATAAGTCCTAGTTTAGGTATATAACTAGCCAATAGGTAAATAGAAGTATTAAGATGCTACTTATGCAAACATGTTATGAGAGTACCCATTTCTTTTAGGGTTTATTTAATTTAAATAGGGTATTACGTAATGTCTTTGTTTGATAACATAAATATTCTTATAATATCAATATTAACAAAAAAATAACATTAATTAAAAGTATATGATATAACTTAATATAAAAACATTAGAAAATAATTTAATTTTTAATAATAAAATATTAAAACAAGTTATTAAACTTAATTAAAAAGTTACTTAAAAATATTTTATATACTAATCATAAAATATAATAAATATTATGAAAATTAACCTGAAACTATAAGAAATTAGGGGCAAAAAATATGAAAAATAAAGAAAATTAAAGAATGCAGAGAATGCAGAGAATGCAGAGAATGGAGATTTCCTTGTAATATTCTCATAAATGAGGTAGCTTATTTATAGGTACAAAGTTGTAACTCAACTGTTACAAATGGTTGAATACATTGAGGTGAAACATAAATAGTCATAATACTTTCTCTTTGTATATCCATTATTTGATAATATGTTTCGATAAAATCTTACCAGAAAAAGTATGTGTAACAAAAATCCAATGAAGGAAAAAAATAATTATTCTTTAACATGTTATCATATATTATCTTAATAAAAATCTTGTAGAACATTATTCTCCTCATGTAGATAATCATCTTTAAGATGACAAATATCAATCTTATATACTAATTGCTAAAAAATTTTTTTTTACTTTATAGTAATTTTGTAAATAAACATCCTAATTTTTTATACAATTTCAAATAAATTTATTGAATTAAATATCTCAATCAAACACATTATTAACTTGTCTCATGTAATGGTAGTTTTGCATGATTAGATGATATGATTATTTTGATTTGCTTCACAAATTGTTATGAAATTGTTGTATCATTAAATATAAACACATATTGTGTTTGATATAAGATTTTAAGGATCAAAATAACTTATAAAAAATTAAAATACATGTTTGTTTTCATTCTGATATCTTCATGCTAGTGAAAAATTATATGAGATCGTGTATATTTAATAAAAAATATTATTTTTTCGATTACACTAACTAAATTTTAAGATTAATTCTTCATCATTTTCTCAACCTCTAAAAGCATATTTGTTTATAGAGATCTTATAACAATTGGAATGTACAACCTATATGATTTCTACGTATATAATCTTCTTAATACACAAATATTTAAATATTAAATGTGTAATCTTAAGAAGAACTTTATCCTTTACAGGTTGTTCATTTCAAATTTTTAAGCAATTTATATAACTTTTGGAAGGTCTCTAGGAGATTCAATTATATTTATGTTATCTATGTAATTAAACAATAATTATGAAAAATTAATTTATATATTTAAATAAATAGACAAATAAGATATTTTTACATCACTTAAAAAAAAAATCACTAAAATAGTTATATAAACTATTTTAAATTTTAGTCAAATTCAATTTTAAAAGCTAACTATAACTCGTGGATGTAAAATCTTTAGGAACAATCGAACGGTTAGAACTACCATAATTCTCTTTTACCATGAAACTTTAATTTCTAGCTACCTCAATTTGATAAATAAAAATGTCCCATAATTTTAATTCGTGAGTGTTGTTATTTGTTACGAAAGAGAAGATGGACGCAATGTATAAACAATGACGTAAAATTATGGTATTTTTAAAATAAGTATTCAATCCTACCTTGTATTTTTCTAATTTTATAATTAATACTTATTTTAAAACTATACAATGATTCTTACAGTTGGCGCGTGCATCTCGTGCATCTTATCTTTCCTATAAATTATTATTTGAACTTCCCCATAATTCTCCTTTACCATGAAAGTTTAATTTCTACCTTAATTTGATAAACAAAAATGTCCCATCATTTTAATACGTGAGTATTGTTGTTTGTTACGAAAGAGAAGGTGCACGCAATGTATGAACAGTAATGTAGAAACTAGACTTGATAAGGTGCACGTAATGTATGAACAATAATGTAGAAACTAGACTCGATAAGTTGCACCTAATGTATGAGCAATAATGTAGAAATTAGAGTCGATATGGCATTTTTAAAATAAATCCTATCATATATTTTTCAAATTTTATAATTAATACTTATTTTTTAAAATGTGATGATTCTTACGTTTGGTACGTGCACCTTGTCTTGCCTGACAAACAGCAAGACTCGTTTCAATACAATATAGTTTTGTCCAAAAAATAGTGTTATTAATTGTTTTATTCGGGAGCATTATAACTTGATCTTATAAGCAACATAAAGTGACTAGTGGTTACCAGCTCCTATCTCAAATTTAAATAAATGGCAGCACTTAGTCAAATTGTACTAATTAAATGGCACATGCTGCAACCAAAGCGTGGAAAAATTCCCACGGGACTCTATTGTCATCACACTTTAGCCTTCCTAGTGACATATGTTATGTTGATCAGAAATAAGATATAAAGATGAACCTGATAGGATACCGCAGGCAATTTGAACTACAACCTATTTTTTAATTGTTTAGTCCATACTCATCTATTTCAAAATGAACCTATTAATACACTCGCTTGATCTCAAATTCTCTCCACCTCTTCCATAATAGTGAACCACATATATACAAAACACTACTTTCTTCCTTCGATCTCTTTTCCATAAATCAATCTGCTTCATCATATATATATATATATGCTTTAAGCTTCCCACTATCATTTAACAATAACACTCCAAGCTTGCTTCGAATGGTTTCCAGCTTGGTTCTAATTCTGTGAATTTCATCATTGACCTAAGCATCTCTGCAAAGCTCGATCCACATGTTCATCTGCTAAGACAACAGTGAGAAGCACATATTTTTTTCTTTACTTATTTGATTCACCGTATTTTAAATGACGTTACTTTATTAATCACAAATCGTTAGAATTTGTCCCTATAACGAACTTGGCTGTTTGTGGTTTACCTAGTCAAACAAAATACATACATCCACAGTGTATAAAAATTAAGATAATTATATTGAAGGAAAGTATTTATAAAAATTATTTTTCTGTGTAATATTTTTAGATTTTTTTATGAGGGTATCTTTAGATTTTTTAATTTTTAATTTTGTTTAATCTATGATTTTAAATTATTTTTAATATTTATTTAAAATATCAATGATTAAAAATAATATTATATTATAATAATATAAATTATTTATAATACATTCAAAATATAATTTATATGTTTAAAAATATTATTACGAATTTTAATTATAATATAATTTTTATATTCAAAAGAAATTATTTGTTATAAATTAATTTCAGCTATAAAAAAAAATTGCTATATAGGTGAAAATACTAGTTGTTTAATTTTTTTCTTTCTTCCTCAACAATTCCATTTACAGAAAACATGACATCATCGTCTCCTCCTCTAACATTTACCGTGAGGAAGTGTGAACCTGAGCTGGTGGCTCCTGCTATGCCCACTCCTCACGAAATTAAACTACTTTCTGACATAGATGATCAAGACTTCCTGCGTTTCCATTTTTCAATCATACAAATTTATAGTAAGAAATCATCAATGGCAGAGAAAGACCCAGTTGAAGTCCTTCGACAGGCACTGGCTCAAACACTGGTGTTCTATTACCCATTTGCGGGTAGGCTTAGGGAGGGACCTGGCCGCAAATTAATGGTGGATTGTACTGGGGAAGGAGTCGTGTTCATCGAGGCACATGCAAATGTAACACTCGAACAACTCGGTGACTCTCTTCAACCTCCACTGCCTCACTCCCGAAAATTCCTATATGATGATGCTCCAGGCTTGCATGGAATGACTAACTATCCCCTTTTACTCATACAGGTCCAATTAATACACATAATAGTAGTGAAACTCTTAAATTTCATAGGGTAGCATAGAATTTGTCGACATTAAAGCATATTTATGTTGATGTTGAACATTAAATGGCAGGTAACTCGTCTAAAGTGCGGTGGTTTCACCTTGGGCACTTACTGTAACCACACCATGAGCGATGCAGCTGGTTTGTCACAATTCATGAAGGCTTGGGCTGAAATAGCTGGAGGTGCATGCAAACCTTCAATTCCACCTGTGTGGCGTAGGGAGCTCTTAATGGCAAGAGATCCACCACGTATTACATGCAACCATCGTGAATATGAGCAAGTCATAGAAACTAAGGAAGGGGCCATCACTTGGCATGAAAGCATGGCTCATCGATCATTCTTTTTCGGACCCGCTGAGATAGCTGCCATTCGTCGCTTGCTTCCCCATCACCTTCAAAAATGCACCATATTTGTCATCATCATAGCATGTTTCTGGCGTTGTCGCACAAAAGCGTTGCAAATAAAGGCAGAGGATGATGTTCGCATGATGTGCATCGTCAACGCACGTGCTAGGTTCAATCCTCCGTTACCCGTTGGTTATTATGGTGTCTCTATTGCATACCCTGCGGCAGTCACCACCGCAGGAGAGCTCTGTGGAAACCCATTTGGGTATGCTGTGGAGTTAATCAATAAAGTGAAAGATGAGGTGACAGAAGAGTATATGCATTCTGTGGCAGATCTAATGGTGATTACGGGACGATGCAAGTTCACAACTGTAAGGTCTTGTATTGTGTCAGATTTGACACGTGCCGGGTTTAGAGACGTGGATTTTGGATGGGGAAAGGCAGTGTCAGGTGCACCAGGCATAGGTGGAATTGGAGCCTTTCCTGGAACAACCTATCTCGGCTCGCATAAGAATGCAAAAGGAGAAGAAGGTGTAGTATTACCAGTTTGGTTGCCCGCCCAAGCTATGAACAGGTTTGTCACAGAGTTGAATCTCATGCTTGGGAACCAAAATCAACCTACTGGAAGTGGTACTCCTACTTTTATCATCTCTAAATTGTAGTTTCTACTTTTTAATCAAACTTTCATTCAGAATCGGAATGGTAAGCAATTTCGTGAAGCTAGCTACTCGTTTAATGTAGGTTAATAGTTCAACTAAATAAACTAGTATTATATTTAATATATATATAAAGTTTATTAAAGTTGGAGATGGAGGCTGTGTGCCCGTGCAGAGTGTAGGAAGTTGTGCATGCTTTCTATTTCGATTTTCAAATTTCAAAGTAAAAATGAAAAGATTATCGTGAAAAAAAAACAGCTAGTTTAGTGGAGTTATACCAAATCATGTATATCAGATCTGATGAGCTATTCGAACTGACTGTGATTGATTATTTCCGGTTTGATTACTCGATCCAAATTACGTTTGATAATACTGTTTTTAATATATTGGAAAGCTGAACGAAAATGTACTTTTTATAAAAAAAAATAAATTTAATTTGTGCAAATTTAAGACAAAAGTATCAGTTGGTGTTTTTTTTATTTTCAATTGATATATCTTTATTAATTATAGTAAAATATCATGTTATTTTTATTTTTGAAAATTTGTTAAAAATATATACCGAAGACAATAAAACATGCATTTTTTTTGGGGAAAAACATGCATGTTGTTTTCATATTTCCATTAGAAATAAAGTAACAAGAATGTGACATTTTATGTTTTTAATAAAGATATATTAAATGAAAACAAACGGAACACATTTTTTGAATCATCTACTAAACAAACCGGACACGTTACCTTACAAAAAAAAATTAAATTGTACGTGTATAACTAATATATTCTTCATGCAGCGCACATTTACATTTTAAGCAAAAAAAAATATAAGTAACTTATATTTAGGCCAAATGTGGAAATTTAATAAAAAAAAAGAAAAGAAGAAGAAGAGTGCATTTGACCAACAAAAGATGATGTATTTGATAGGTAGATAGTTGAATCCGTTACTCATCCAAATTTCTATTGTCGATTAGTAAATATAGCTTGCATCACAAGGAAAAAGATGAAATTTAAAAAGAAAAAAAGTTTTAGTGTATAAATAATTAAAATTTGAAACAAAAAAGAAAAAAAATTAATATGAATTTTGAAGTAATTAAAGTAGAGATCTAAAATTCACATGCATAAAAAATAAATATTAATGTAATAGTTAAGTTAATATTAGTTCCTATAATTATGAAAGTATATATATCTCCTAAGTTCGTAACTAAATAATTGAGTAAACCACCGAATCAAGTATGCAGTAATAAACATAATCACTTTAGTATTAATTTTAATTTATCTAAACAAAATAGTTCCAAAATATATAAATTGTCTTTTATGTTAGTTCTATATCATATCTATTTTAATATAAATCATAGATTTATAATAGAATAAGATTATTATGAATAATAAATTTCTGTTTAATTGTGATTATTTAATTAATATAATAACTATATATTTAGAACTTAAATTTAAAATCACCAATAAAATTTAAACAAGATGTGCCCGTTTATCACGCAACACTACATTACTTTGAGCTAAAATAAACAGGTAGAAGAAGTGGACTTAGAGAAAAGTGATGTAGAGAGGAACAAATTGAAAAAGCACCGAATCTCAAAATGCGTATATATATCAGTGGTCAACTTAACTAAAGCCACGGTTCAGGAGCGGAGAGAATGCCGTAGAGAGAAGAAGGAATACATAAGGGCAAAATGAAGCAGAAATTAAACGTAACACAGGTATATACACATGTTAAAAAATAAAATGTAACTATAATTGTTACTAAAATAATTCATAAATTTAAACATTTTTTGTAACTTATTATCTATGAATATATGTTTTATCATTTTCTTCCTTATTATTTTTTAATTAAAAATTATAATTTTATTTTATCTTCTAAAATATGTCAAAAGAGTTAATAAGTACGCAGAACTTTAGCCACGTAGCGAGCTCATTTTTTTTAAAACTAATGGAATTCACCTCGATATTACTGTAAAATCATGTTAATTTTAGGTTAAATTAATATGCGGATTCATGTAGTTTTCACTTAAAAACTACTTTCAATTTTTTTTTATAATTTAAAAATTTTGTAATTAAATCTTTCACACATTGATGTTATTATAATTTTATTAGTTTATGTTGATTTGATATCATGATATAATAATTAATTTTTTGTTATACTGAATGATATTCTAATATATTAATTACTCTTTTATTTATATCTTTTATATTTTTAAGAGTTTATAAAATCCTAATTTTAACTGTTAGCATGTACACGTAAGAAATTTTTTCTATACACACATTGAATTCAATAGTATGATTTCAAATTGAAAAAAATTATATTTTCCTATTCAATTGTATATAATGGATACTTGAATTAGTTGATGTTTAAAAAATTTATATTTTCTATTGTTTATAAAGTATTAACAAAATTGTATGAAAATTTACATTTTTCTCGTTACAAAATACTATTACAAGAATACAAATATTCAAGAAAATATTTAATTTAAGAATTAATCTTGTTGATTCTCTCCCCCTCCTCCTAATTGTGTCCAAACAAGATAAAAAAAATAAAACTTGATTTTTTTTTAATTCTTTGTTTATATTTTTTTCTTGGTTTTTTTTTTTTTACAAAAAATGTCAAATTAAGGATAATGTTATTTTTCTTTATATATTCAGGAAAGTATCTATGTGATTTATCTTAATTATTATTATTGGACATATTAAATTATATTTGAAATATCTAGCAAGTGAATAGTATAAAAGAGATATATTTGAGATTCACTACAAAAAAAATATTTTTTAGCGACCGAAAAGGATTTTTAAAAAAACAAAAATTAGCGACTGATTTAAAAATTAACGTTCGAAAAATTATTAAAAAATAAAAAAAATATATATTACGACAAAAATAGCAACCGAATTTCAGAAAATAAAAAAATAAAAAATACATTAGCAGCCGACTTAGTGACTGAAATTAAAAATCATAAAAAAATAAAAAAGAATTTATTAGCAACGGCATTAGCGACTAAACATTTAAAAATTTAAAAATAAAAAACATTGGCGACTGATTTAGCGACGGACAATAAAATATAAAATAATAAAAAAGAATTTGTTAACAACGGAATTAGCGGTCGAAAATTTAAAAAATTTAGATGAACATTATCGACAGAAAATGAAAAAATAAAATATATTTATTAGCGACGGAATTAGCGACCGAAAGTTAACCATCAAAATTAAAAAAATACATTAGCGACCAAAATTAAAAAAATAAAAAAGTAAATAAATATTTATTAGCGACCGAATTTCTAAAATAAAAAAAATAAAAAAAAATTAGCGACTGATTAGCGACCAAAGTTTAAAAATTAAAATAAATAATAAAATATTTATTAGAGACGGAATTAGCGACGGAATTTGTAAAATTACAAAAAAATTAACGACCGATTTTTAAAAATTAAAAATAATAAAAATATGCATTAGCAACCGAATTAGCGACCGAAAAAAAATTAACGACCGATTTTCAAAATTTCGAAATTTTTTTCCCTCCTATTTTTCCCTCTCTTTTTCCTTCTCCCTCCCTTATTTAAACACTTCACCTCTCACTCCCACCTCTCCTTCTCTGTCGCAGCCACTGTCTTCATCGCCGTCGCTTCCTATTATTTCCTTTCTCTACTCCTCTCTATTTTTCACCCACCTCTCTTCTTTCACAACCACCACTATCACCTTCTTTTTACTACTCCCTTTTAGCGACCAATTTAGCGATCAAATTATTTAAAATAAAAACTCAAATACCAAATTAGCGATCAAATTATTTTTTTAAAAAATAAAAATAGCTACCAAATTAAAGACGAATTTTTTAATATATAAATAGTTTAAAATAAAAAAGTTATGGATTATTTTAATGATATAAAATAGCCACCGATTTAGCGATTGAATTTTAAATATAGTTAGCAACCGATTGTGTTTCGGTCACAAAATGTTTAGCTACTCGTTTTTTCGTAACGGAATAATTTCAGTCGCTAATTCAGTCGCTAAACCATTTTGCGACCAAAATATTATGTTAGCGACCGATTTTCTGTTAAAAATGAAATTTTTTGAAATATTTCACGTCAATTAATGACATTATTAAAATAGTATGTAGAGGATAATTCTCCTTAAAATTTATATTTGAGTTTAAATGAATTCTAAAAGTTAACTCTAAAAATAATTATTTTTTAAGACATAAAATATCTAACCATTTAACTATATATGAATAAATTATTATTAGAGCTTCCATAGTGTAGATACAATTTTGATTCTTTTCTCTTGATTATATTTGACACTTGTTTAATCATTAAATAATTCTTAAATTTATAAATATAAATATAGATAAGTGTTTATATTTGTTAAGAAAGAGAATATGTACTTACAGCAAAGCAAATTCATGAGTTTTTTTTTCGATTTAAGGGAATCATGAGATTTTTATAAAATAAATATTAATCCTATCATATATTTTTGTAATTTTTTTATTAATAGTTATTTTTAAAAAATGTCATGATTCCACATCGCATTTGGTGCATTTTCCCTTTCGTAACAAATAGTAACGCTGGTTTTAATATAATCTATTTTTGTCCAAACAAAATAGTGTTATTAATTGTTTTGTTAGTGAACCAAATCCTACCTTAATTGTAAATAAATATGGCAACATAGAACCAAATCGTACAAGCTAATTAAATGCCACGTGTTGCCAGCAAAGCGTGAAATTATTCCCACGGGACTTAAGCTGGTATTGTCATCACATCACCCTTCACTAGAACGTGATGAAACCGCATGCAATTTCATCTACAACCTATTCTAATTTGCTGCATGCAAAACGCATTTTAATTGTTTAATTGCCAAAAGCAAAACTTCATTACTCACCTCTTTCAAAATGAACCTACAAATACATTCACTTGAGCTCAAGTTCTCTCCACCTCTTCCTTGGCTTGTTCTTAATAAATTACAACTTTCAATCAATCTGCATTTCATTATTTGCCTCGTTCATCTCTACAAGTGGGCGTGTCCATCTGCTGAGGCAATAGTGAGAAGTACATGTTTTTCTTTTACATAGAGTTTGATTCACCGTATTTTAGCTAGATAAGGTTACTTTATTGATCACAAGTTATTATAAGAATTTGTTCCTAACGAACTTGGCTGTTTGTGCTTTGCTTTGCTTTTCATAGATAAAAATATATACTATTTGTTTTGGTCACTAAATTAATATTTGAAAATCAATGTAATTTTCTTTATATAAATGTTATATATGTTCAATGATATATCCTGTCTTGTACACGATAGATGTCTATTAATGTTGTCTTAGTCAAGCCAGTTTGTTTTGACAATTGATATTGTGAAATAAAATGGTGGAACAGTGGAAGTTACAATTTGTTTGTTGTTGTTCAGAGAATAATTATTTGTCAATTCCTATCATTGTATTTATACTAAGACTTTTTTTTTTAGTTTTCTTATTTCTTCTTATAAGATTATTTTTCTTAATTTGCAACTTTTTGTTGAAAATTTATATACTAATAAAAAGTTATAAATTAGTAGTATCACTACAAAAAAAATTCATTTTTAGCGACCGAAACAATCGGTTGCTAAAGCTGGGAAATCGGTTGCTACATAATTTAGTCGCAAATGGTTTAGCGACGGACTTAGCGACTGATTTTGCGAAAAGCCGAGTCGCTAAACTTTTTGCCACCGAAACACAATCGGTGGCTAACTATATTTAAAATTCGGTAGCTATTTGATTTATATATTAAATAATTCGGTCGCTTATTATTTATTCATAATCCGGTAACTTTTTTTTATTTTTATTTATTTATATATTAAAAGTTCCATCTCTAATTCGGTAGCTATTTGATTTTTTATTTAAAATAATTCGGTCGCTAAATTGGTTGATATATTTTTTTTTAAAATAGTTAGATGGAGGTGGTACATTATTCGTGGTTAGGGAAGGGGAAAAAAGAGAAGAAAGGGAGGGAAGAGATGAGAGAAAGGAATGGATGGAAGGTTTAGGGTTTGATTGTTAGTGGTTAGGAAAGTGGGGAGGGAGGAGGAATAAGAGTGAGAGAAAGGAGAGGAAAGGGAGGGAAGGGAGTAGTGAAAAGAAGGTAGTGGTGGAGGTTGTGGAAGAAGAGAGGTGGGTGGAGAATAAAAAAGAGTAGAGAAAGGAAGGGAGAGGCGGTGACGCGACGTTGATGGCGGTGACGGAGAAGGAGAAGGAGAGGAGGGAATGAGAGGAGGGCGTAATGGGAAGGAGAGGAGGTGTGTTTAAATAAAGGAGGGAGAGGAAAGAATAGGAAGGAAATTTTTTTTTCGAATTTTTGAAAATTAGTCGCTAAATCCATCACTAATTTTTTTTATTTTTTCATTTAATATTCGGTTGCTAATTCCATCGCTAATAATTTCCTTTTTTATTTTTTAATTTCGGTCGCTATATCCGTCGCTATATTTAATTATTTTTATTTTCCAAAATTTTACAAATTCCGTCGCAAAATCTGCCGCTAATTCCATCGTTAATAAATGTTTTTATGTATTTATTTTTATTTTTATTTTTATTTCTTTATTTTTAGAATTTCGGTCGCTAATTCTGTTGCTAATAATTTCTTTTTTATTTTTAGAATTTCGATCGCTAATTCCGTCGTTAAATTTATTTATTTTTTGTTTTTATATTTTACAATTATGTCGCTAATAAACGTTTTTTTTATTTATTTTTATTTTTACATGTTGATCGCTAAATTAATTTTTTTATTTATTTTTTTATTTTTAGAATGTCGGTCGCTAATTCTGTCTCTAATTCCGTCGTTAATAAATATTTTTTATTTTTTTATTTTCTGTCGCTAAATCGGTTGCTAATGTTTTTAATTTTTTTAATATTTAAAACTTTCTCGCTAATTCCGTCGCTAAGTTTTTTTTATTTTTTTATTTTTAATTTCGGTCGCTAATGTATTTTTTATATTTTTATTTTTTTGTGAAATTCGGTCGCTATTTCCGTTGCTAATATATATTTTTATTTTTTTAATATTTGTCGGTCGCTAATTCGGTCGCTAATTTTTTAAAAAAAATTCCCTTTCTATCGCTAATTCCGTCTCTATTTAACCACCGTAACAATCAATCACTAATTTCGGTTGCTAAAAAACATTTTTTTTATAGTGTATATAAAATTGCAAAAATTGTGCTTAAAGTCATATTTATAAATAAAAATTATAATATTTTAGATTAAACATTACAAAACAATAAAAGTCATAGAACAATCTGTTAATCAATAAATAATTTATCTAAGTAAATTCAAGTCTCTTAAATATATAACAAGAATTTAAATTTTAACTAAGATATAAGAAACAAAAAACTTTGTTGACTAATATCGAAATACTCTTTCATAATTCAGTACGTTATAAACAGAAATATTCATAATAAAATTATGGGAGATATACTATGATACCTGACAAATAAAGAAATTTTGAAACAGTTAGTTTTTAGACTAATAAATACAAGTAGTTGATATATAATCTATTTACTTATTTAGTAAAAAATTTATTTTTTAATTTAGTTCTTAACTAATTAAAATACTTTTTTAAATTTTAAAATTTTAAAATCATAATTATTTCAATTAAAAAATATATAATTACTGTTTAAAAATATATTAATTCTTTTTATTATTGGTAATATAATCAAAATTTTTAATTAGAATAATTATAATTTTTTAAAATTTTTAATTAAATAGAGACTAAATTAATATATATATATATACATTTTATTATATAATTACTCTGAAGTTATTTCCAAAATTTATAGGTCTATTGTTACTTTTGAGAACTTTTCTGTCGGTTCATTCTTATTTATGTTTTTTCTATAAAGATATATTGTTTAACACATTATTTTTTATTACTTAAAATTTATTAAAAAGATTAAAATTATATTAATTTTATTCTTTAATTAATAATAAAAATATATTAAAAATTATATTGGTAACATTTTTTTATATTATTTAGATTTCATTATTTCTTGTACTTATATTATTTTCATGTGATATATAAAAATGATTGATTTTAATCTTTATATATATAATTTTATATTATTTTAGTTTTTATTGCTAAGTAAAATTGTCATAAAATAAAAAAAATTGTTATAAATTTTTTAATCGTTATTAAATTGTCACAAATTAATCTTAAGAAATAAAAATAAAATCATAAAATTTGTGTCGATTTTACATTTTATAACCGATTTACACAACTAATTTTCATCCTGTAGAAGTTTACTTAACTTTGTTAAATTATACTCAATAATAAATACTAAAATAGCATAAAAATACATTATATAAACTAAAACATAACGTAAAATTTTATAAAGATAGGATAAGTGTAACTATTATATATGTTCACTTAATGAAGTCAACATCCACCCCACAATAGCAAACTACAAAGAAGGATGCTATATCATCCAAAAAAATAATTAAAAATAATATGTAGAAAATTACTTTTAAAAATTAATTAATATTTTATAATTATTCTTAATTTATTCGATCCATCGTTCTGCTGCAATTATTCGAAGTCTGCAGCATTTTTCAACTGCAAAAAGGATAACCCAGAGCTTTCGGAACATTTGTATCTGAAGCAATGATGCAATGTTCAGTTAGACATAATTTAATGGGAGAAAATATGGTGTTCCTTGAAATTTCAACATTACTTATGCAATAATTGAAATCTATACATAATTGCTTTTCACCTCAAGAACTGGTGCATGTGTCTATTTGAATAGGAGGGGGCATATCGGGGTGGCAATTAATGAGATTTCAAAGTTGTTGACATGCTGCAAAACATTTTATATACTATCATCTGTTGAGTGTTGAATCACCAAGGAGAGGGCATATTGGTCAAAATGGTGGAGCCCATTGCGCACACACTTAATTGCTTTGCCCATATTGCACATGAAAATGCAAATTGATCATCCTTTAATCTGTGCCATAACTAACTAACAGGTTCAAAGAAGAGAGACAAAAACTATAAGTTATAACCGCCGAGTCTCGACCCATTTCTATACTTTATATTCATCTCTTCAGGCGTACCTGAATCTCCATAACATTTTCTTATTGACTTTCCTTCTAAAGCTCTTGCACTATTTTGTTATGGTTAAATAATTAAGATATTTTTGAATTTTTTTTCATGTTAGTAAAAAATTGTCTGCATCAACAAATAGATTAAGTTGATTTAATTTTATTTAAGATGCATGCGTATAATTTTTTTTATTCCATATTTAAATTTCATTTTGTTACCATATTGTTTCTGTTTATTTTTGCATGTTTGCTCTTTAATTATATATAGATATATTTTTTTTCTTCCAAGACACTATGAATATAATTATAAATAACAAATAAAAAATCAATCATTATATTATAAATTAAAATATATAATTTAAAAATTAAACTTTCACTTTTCTCCCTGTCAATTAAATATTTTTAATATTATTTTTTTTCTATTTTAAATGTGCATTACATTACATATGTAATTAACCAAATAAATTATTTATCAATTATCTAAAACAAATTTTCTTTTATCTTTATATATATATTTAATATTTTCAATTACTTATTATTTTTAATCTATCTTATTTTGTTTATATCTTAAATTTTGTATTATGATTTAAAATATAATTTAAATATTCAAAATATTAACTTATTATAAAAATATATTAATTATGGACATATTCTTGACCTGAAAATTGAACAAGAACATTCATAGCAACCTGACAAAAATACATTAAGATAACAGTTTGCTTTTAAAAAAAATAAAAATTAGAATCAGAGGCACGTGAATATCCTTTTACGCGACTAGTCGGTTTTAGCGGCGGATTCGATTCTATCCGGAACAGTCCGTTTAATTATCTGGATTAAAATAATAAAAAATATCTGGACTAAAAATAAGAGAAACTAATATTTTAATTATATATAGTAGATGATAAATATTTATATTACTAAATAAATGAATTAATTCACACAAAAAGTTTGAGTGAGTGATTTTGAATTTGAATTTTGTATATATAACTGTATTAAATATTTGAAAATATTTTTTTGTTATCTATAATAATTTTATTTAATTTAAATATAATTATTTTTAATTTAAAATCATTTTTAAATTAAAATAATTAATTAATTAAGAATATAATAAAATAAAAAATATAGTTTGAAATAATTGACAAACATAACCTTTTCTTTATAAGTTATATAAAATGTATGAAATATACCTCATAAAAAAAAGTGTTGAGAATTTTTAACTGAAAAAATAGAAAAAAAAATGAAAGTTTTACTTAAAAGTTTAAATTTATATGGATAGATTGTTATATTTTTAAATATATTTGTTATTTTTTTATGAATTTTATGCATAATATATTAAAATTTTAAATTTACTTTTCAATAGAAAATATCAAAATGATTAAATAATAAGTATAAAAAGATATATTATTAATATTCTTTTGTGAATAATGCGAAAAACTCAAAAAATCCGTCTTTTTTTTTTTTTTATTAAAATTCATTTGGCCCTTGGGAATGTCGGACTACTGAGAATAATGACGACATTCGAAACAAATTTTGCAGAAGACAAAAATGTCATGAACATATATGACATCTAAACTACTGATTGTCGTGTGCGAATTTATACAAGAAAAACGACGATGCATGCATGGTAACTATTCTATTTGGTACTTGAAAAGATCGAAAAGGAGAGAAAGAGATGTAAGTGTAAGAATCATATCTGCTATAGTGTAATAGAAAGTTTGAGTATAGAGAGAAATTATTGCAGAAGGGTTAGTTTTTCATATTGCATAGTAAACTAAAATTCAAATTTTCATCGAAAGCGATATTCATATTTAATATTTCATAATATCTTAAATAAGAAAACAATCCTTAGAAGTAAGAAATAAAATAGGGAAATGTCATGCAGTGTGGGTATTCTGGTGCTGGACGTGGGGAGTTCACTTTTATTATTATTTTTTTAATTTTAAAACAACACTAAAATTTATATAAACAATGTGTAGTGCTAATTTACATTAACTTTTCTGAATTGTCCCAAAAATGAAAAATTACTTGAAATTTAAAAATTTAATTGTCTCAAAATTGATAAGTTAGTTGAAAATTAAAAAATTAATTAACAATTGAAAATTGATGTTAAAAATTGTTAAACTAATTTATTAAATTATAATATAATTATTCGTTAAAGTAATTGATATACGTAAACATGTTTATAGGATAATTTATATATAAATTTTAATTTTATTTTATTATTAAAATATATTTTAGGTAATTAATATTTTTTAATTTACTTTAAACTCCATAAAATTTTACTCTTAATTTATTATATTTTTTAAAATTATTTATTCTACTATTAATTTTATATTATATTTAAAGTACTTTAATGATATTTAAAATAAAATAAATTAACACACACTTTAGATGTCATATTTTTATTATGTTAATTAATATAATATTTTAAATATCTTAAAGTATAATTTTAAAACAATATAATAAATACGGTAAATAATGCAATGAATAAAATAAATGTAAGAAGAGAAAAAATAAAATAAAAGTCATAGTTTACGTAAAAGAACAAGGTAACGAGAAAATAAATATTTTAAGAATAAAAAAATTAAAAGTTAGTATTTAAAAAAAATACTACTTGAAATTGTGTAAAAACTCTACAAAATACTAAAAAAAATTATCAAATATTATTAATAACCTTAAACAGACTTTTCAACTTATAAACAAAGGGTTGGTTAAACATAACCATAATCATAAATTTTTATATAATTAAATTTTATTAATCTTGTAATAATTATTTCAAAAATTATATTTAAAAGTTTTTAATTGATTAATAATATAAAAAGTATACTAAAAATTAAAATAAACTCTTAATTTAAAGTGGTAATTATTTTATTTATTATACTCAAACACAAACTTTACTTCAAATTTAAAAATAACACATACTTTATATATTATCTTTAATTGAATACGAATATATCATCACGAGTTGTAAAAAAAATCAAAATACAAAAACATGAGGATGACTTTTATATTTATGGCAAGCCATTATTCACAGTGATATTTTTGGGGTAACTATTCGTAGTGATTTTCCATTTTCAAGAAATATATTTATTATTAATTTTTTATAAATAAAAAATGTATTTAAATTCTTATTAAAATTTACAAATATTAAACAAAAATAATATTTTAATATATCAAATATTATATAATTTATTATTCATTATTCTTTTCTTTAACAAGAATGTAAAGTATTTTTTAAAAAATATTTTTTAATAAATATATATTATATTTGTTAAATTTTATAATATATATTTTTTGTAATAAATACAATAATTAATATTATATGAGAAAAATATGTTTATTTATATATTTACATAAACACTATACTAATAGCATTAAATACCATATTAATATTGCCCTTGAAGTCTATTTTCGCATATATAAATATAGATTAAATATTCAATGTTTATTTTTATTTAATTACAATTTACAATAAATAAATATTTTAAGTATATAAATTATGTTGTATTTTAAATTTATATGAATAATTTAAATTGTGATATAAAATTATTTTTATTTATTAAAATTAAATTAAATTTAAAAATAGAGATAACCGAAGATATATAGATTGAAATGGAATGACAAGTGATTAGTATACAAAGTTACATATAAATATAAAAGAAATATATATAGTTTGAAATGTTGAAAGAATTTGTTTTAATTAGTTGCAAGAGTGATAAATGAGATACATATTTAAAAAAGAGATGATATAGAAAATGTAGAATTTTCAATTGAGAAAGTAGGGAATGAGACTCTCAACTTTTGTATAGTATAATTTATAATACAATAAGAAAATAAATTATGTGTAAAATTGAAAATAAAAGAGAGATTAAGAAATATATTAATAATATAGGTGATTTTGTTTGTTGATGTGTATTGGGTAGAAGTGGGTGAATCTATATATAGTAAACAGTAAATAGTTATAGAGAGATGAATCCGATTACATATATATGGCAGCATTAACAGGAGTAGGACTCGCTTCCGGTGTGTTTGTTAGCCTTTTACACTTCCACTCTCCTTTTACCTTTTACCTTTTACCTTTTCCTTTCTCCTCCTTTGTTTCTTCTTCCCATCGCTTCGCTTCCGTGCTCACTCTCTTTCCAATTTAATTCTCTTTGGTAAGCCATCCATTCTTTATTCTTACCATTTTGCATCTTCTTGTTCTTTCTTTTGTTGCAGTTTACTGTTTTTTTTAATTCAAATTAGAGTTTCTTCTTGATAGTGTAATTGCATGTAATCTAATAGATACATGAAACTTCAACTCTAATTAAAAAATAATACTAAAAAAAATTATAAAATTAGATCTAAATCTTGTTCATAATAAAATTACTTTTTTGCCCGGAGCGAAACTGCAAGAGGTGCAGTACGCAATTTATGAATGGACATAAAGGACGGAGACGCTCTTCAGTTTAAAGGTAAACTGCAAAGGATGTTGGCCTTTTCTTTTCGTGCGCGACTTTTATCTAAATATGTTCAAATCGGTTTTGTTGATTAAGGGGTTGATTTTCTTTTCCGTTTTAGGTAACGAGTGGCAAGTGCGTTCATCCGTGTGGGGTCCGTTGTTAGGTTTGATTCGTAATAATAATAATAACGTTGTCCACTTGCTTTTAATTCGTCTGGATTTTTCTTATTAATGCGACGCAATCCTGGCTCCACTTGAATAAGATACTTTTACACATATATTCAGTAAGAACTTGTTGTCACGTAATATTAGTGAATAAGATGAGGAATTAATATAGTAATTTTATTGGACGTTAGTATACTTAATATTTATGAACTTATAATATTACTCGATGAGTACTACTTAACTAGAAATATAGTAGTCTGCTGCTCAATCAATGCCATTACTCAGAGTAGCAAATGTAACACGTGACATTAAATTGAAATTATGTTACAAGGGTATTGCTAATCAATTACTTTAATATAATTATTATATTTTTCATATAATATATGCTTCTTTTTCTAATTTTTCTACTTTCGTTTTTCTAACAAGTGTAGTTTAGATATTGGTTAGCGTTTGTCTATTTATAATACTTACGGTTAAGTCTTTTCATTATATTATATCAATTGTTCAGACTTTGATGCAGATGTTTGATACACTGTATGTTCGTGGGTTCTTATTCATTCATGAGAGGGCTTCACAACTTTGCTTGTATTATTATGGATGCTTCGGCATATTTGTACAGGCAGCAGACATGCTAAGCTAGGAAGAAAGCAACCGTTTTATATATTCGTTGAGTAACGGTATATTGATTGGGTATGCACTATGCAGAGTTATATTCGGTGGAAGTTGGATTAATGCATGCACAGTATATCTGATTGAAATATCTCACTGTCAACTGAGCTGCTTATGATGTGTAATACATTGTTAATGATAAAAGAAAGTTACACTCTTAAATGTTTGCCTTACTATCATTATAAGTTGTTCTAATTTACTTTGGATGAATACAACTTTACATTTGCAGAGAGATGGTTGCCTTTGGGAAAAAGTTGAAAGAAAGACAAATTCAAGAATGGCAAGGGTATGCTTTTTGCTTGTGTTTTCTGTCTATGGTTTTATTTTTATGCGTGCTCATGATTTTGATTCTTGATTTAGATATTACATAAACTACAAACTAATGAAGAGACGAGTAAAGCAGTATGCACAACAAATTCAAGTTGGAACACTAGATCGCCGGCATGTACTTAAGGATTTCTCAAGAATGCTGGATAATCAGGTCTGTTCTCATTGTTGACTGTATAATTATGATTTGAGTCGGTCACTTACTATTATGAAATTTGAATCTTTTCATTACTTCTAACTACTCAATTTAGATTCTGGTTCTGGTTATTTGGGTAAATGTATGCCATTCATTAGTTGTGTTTTACATTTGTTTCACTCACTTCCTTGTTACAACTCAGATTGAGAAGATTGTCCTTTTCCTGTTGGAACAACAAGGGCTTTTGGCAAGTACGATAGCAAAGCTTGGAGAGCAGCATGAAGCTATTCAGCAGGAGCCTCATATAAGCAAAATAGCTGAACTACGAGAAGCTTATAGATCAGTAGGACAAGAGCTATTAAAGCTTCTCTTCTTTGTAGATGTCAATGCTGTTGGTTTACGTAAGATATTGAAGAAGTTTGACAAACGCTTTGGCTATAAATTTACTGATTACTATGTTAAAACTCGTGCAAATCATCCTTACTCCCAGCTGCAACAAGTGTTCAAGCATGTGGTAATATGTTTAGTTCAAACACAAATTTACATATGAACCTTTGCGGAATAAAACACATCATAAATAAACCACCCTAACTTTATTTTTATTTTCTTCCTATAAATGAACATTGACTAACAGATATGGAACTTGCAGGGATTTGGAGCTGTTGTGGGAGCTTTATCTCGCAACCTTCATGAACTTCAGGAGAATCAGAACAGTCAAGGAAGCTTCTTATCAATTTATGATCAGCCTACTCTTCCCCTTCAGGTTTCTTTTACATTGACTCTGTTTCAGCCACTGATGTTAAGTGTCATATTCTCTTAATGTTCTCAGGCAAGCTTTAGTAGCTCGCTAAGAAGCGGTATAAGTTTGGTGATTTTCCATCTTAATTACTAGGTCTTATTTATGTGCAGGATCCTGTTATTGATTCAATAAGAGCAGCTGTTGATAGGTTAACTAACTCAACCAACTTCCTAAACTTTTTGGGTAAGCATGCACTTATTATGCATGAAGAGTTGCCTGCACCTATTGATGAGCATGTTGATGATCAAAGATACCATTTTATGTCTCTTACCCTGAACTTGGCAAACACATTTTTGTACATGGTCAATACATATATTATAGTCCCTACAGCAGATGATTACTCTATGAGCCTTGGTGCTGCACCAACGGTTTGTGGTATTGTGATCGGGGCGATGGCAGTTGCGCAGGTGTTTTCTTCAGTGTATTTTAGTGCGTGGTCAAATAAATCATACTTCAGACCTCTTGTATTCAGTAGCATAGTTCTTTTTCTCGGCAATTGCATGTATGCCTTGGCATACGATCTTAATTCGATATGGATTCTCTTAACTGGTCGTCTTTTATGTGGGTAAGTAATCTTGTATCTTTTACTTGCTTTCATTACTTGATGACCTTAAGTTTTGATATTGCATTATCATTTTACTTTCGGTAGGTATTATTACATTCTCAGTTTTGCATCTAGTGTTATAACCATTGTCCACAATCCAGAATAAGGCTCAAGGGAAAGATTAATTTCGATTCTTTGTTGTTAAATAGGTAACTTTGTACACAGTGATTTTCATGTTGCTTGCAAATTTGTTCTTGAGTTGACTTACATAAATATTGCATACCATAATGAATCAATGGGGCCATTTTATTTTTTCTTAATATTGAAGCTAGGGATATGTTAAGGTACTAGTCACGTTAAGAGCTAGTTCCATTGACAAACATCTGATTTTAATTGCAGATTTGGTTCTGCTAGAGCGGTTAACCGGCGTTATATCAGTGATTGTGTGCCTTTGAAAATCCGCATGCAAGCCTCGGCAGGTTTTGTTAGTGCCAGCGCTCTTGGAATGGCCTGTGGTCCTGCATTAGCCGGCTTACTACAAACCGATTTTAAGATTTACAATATTACATTTAATCAAGATACCTTACCAGGGTGGGTTATGACTATTGCTTGGCTGATATATCTAGTGTGGTTGTGGATCACTTTTAAGGAACCCTCTCATGAGATTGAAGAGAATCGTGTACCACATCAATCCAGTGCTGGTACTGAACTCATATCCCATCACCTCTTTGCTGATGATTTCTACTTTTTCTGTTGTGTCCTTGTAAGATTGTTTATCTGCATTGATCCTCTAATTTCACTGCTGAGTCCTAATATTTCTGATATTCACTGGATTTTTTGCCTTGTATTTATATGATTCAGTATTTTAAAAATCAGTCCATCAATGACACTGGTCAATGGTCATCATCTATATATTAGACCACTGTCAAAATAAATCTAAAACAATAAAATATCAGATTCTTCCTCATCGAAGGACATGGAGATTGATGCATATAATGAGTTATTTAGCCAGAGTTTTGGTTTCATGTCTGTTTTGCTTTCTGTTTCATACTTCAACAAGCACGCTTTTTCTCAGTAGCCTCTCTGGCTCAGGAGTTTTGAAAAGTTTTGTTGTTTAACTGCAGTCCTGCTACTTATAATGCTATCTTGTTAAGTATTTTGTGGACCTTCAAAACACTACAAATGACAACTACTGATCAGGTGAAATAAGGATGTAAGGAAATTAACCATAAAAACTGAACAAGGCATTAGGCAATAATATCTAATTCTATCTGGAATCTATGGAGTTGTTTGGATTAATTTTTTTTATAAATACTTATACGAGAATAAAATAAAAATAAGAAGGAAAAATAAAATTAACTTCTATATAAGTTATAAGATTTTGGAGAATATAATATGAGAGAACTTTTACTTATTATCTTACGCATAAACTAATTTTAGTTTTATCAATTTTTTTCATAAACACTTATATGAGAATAAAATAAAAATGAGAAGGAAAAATAAAATTAACTTCTACATAAATTATAAGATTTTGGAGAATATAATATGAGAGAACTTTTACTTATTAACTTACGCATAAACTAATTTTAGTTTATGATAAAATTTATTTTATTTTTTTTCTTATTTTCTTCTCCTATAAATGTTTATAAAGAAGTTTATTCAAACAAGTCCAGTATACAGTGAATTGGTAAATCTGCTGCCATAATATTTAGAAATCATGGACAAACTAAGGTAACATTCCTCTCATTAAGTGAGCCCTCCCTAAATCATAGAGTTTGTCTATCTGTCACTTGAATATTTATAGAAAACATCTAAGGCCACATTATCCTTAACATTATGTCATAATTATATGGGTTATCTATATGTAAGGAATTTGTTCATTCTGTTAAACTTTAACACAAGTAATAGAAAATGACACACTTTTTGCTTGTACTAGCAGAAAACAGTGCACTTGAAAAAGGCATAAAACAACCATTGCTGATTAGTTCAGAATATAAAAAAGATGAAAATGCTGATCAGGATTATGATGATAGTGAAGAAGCTCCAGAGGAATCTCGTCAGCCAGCCAAATCAATGGGATCAGCATATAGACTGCTTACTCCTTCTGTAAAGGTTTGAGAGCAACTATAAATGTTACAGTATCAACCCATAAAATGTTGGATCTCCATTAACCATTAGTTTATTAGAAATATATTTTTTAAGTCACTGTTGAATGGTACACTAATTTTTTCATGTGAGAGACACCGTAATGCCGTATGCTCCTGAATGACGGTAAGGTTAATTATTGGAAGTTATAAATGAGAAATTGAAGGAATTGAACTGCAATTTGATTTTGACCCTATACAAGTAAGCTTCTTACTGCAGTAAAATCTGTGAACTAGGCATGTATATGCATTTTATTTCATCTATTGCAAAAATGCAACTTAAAGAGATGATCTTGTCCTCTTTGAAGTTTGCAAAACACTTATACTTGGTACAATTTTTTTTAACTTACACCATAGATGATAGTGAACATCATGTGACTGACTAGATTCCCTTGCGTACTTAATGGCTTGAGCACTTAATTGGTTTATATGAATTAGAGAGGTCTCAGAATCATTTTATTTATTTATTCAGGCATCTGATTTATAAGAATTATTAATTAATAATGAAGTAACACCAAACTTAATCAAAATATTAATTTATGACTTTAGGCAACCTTGGTAGCATAAATAAGGTCAAGATGGAAGACTAAGTTTTTACCTATAGCTTTAGCTTAAATTAAAACCAACTACTTGTACCCAGTATTGATGTGACTTAACGCACATAAAACTAGTACTAAATTTGCAAGCTTGGCACTTTCTACTGTCAAGTAAGATTATTTAAACATCACCTGTCTCTTGGATATAATGAATTTCCTCGTTCAGCTTATTGTTATTTAGATCATTTATAATTTCTTTTGCGAAATATTTGATGTACTGGTTGTTTGATATCACAATTCACAAAGTTCCAATTAAAAACTAGATAAAAGGCTGTTCGTCTGACCAAATTTATGTAAATCTTCAGGTTCAGTTATTGATATATTTCATGCTCAAATATGCAATGGAGATTTTACTATCAGAATCTAGTGTCATCACAACATACTACTTCAAATGGACAACAAGCACGGTTTCCGTTTTTCTTGCTTGCCTTGGATTGACAGTTCTTCCCGTCAACATCATTGTTGGAAGTTATATAAGCAATATGTTTGAAGACAGGTAACTTGGGGAAAAACCTATGCTTTATTTGATTATCATTCATAAAGCTAATTTATGCACTGAGTTTGCTGAAAGATGCATGATAATACATTTTGAATTTAATGCTCGATAAAAAGATAAATAACAAAGATCCAATGTTTGCACTTATCCATTCATAACCTTATAATTGTTGATATTATCTGAATAAGAGATCTCCTTTCTATTTGATCGTTTTGTAGGCAAATTCTGTTGGCGTCACAAATTATGGTTTTCGTAGGCATTCTCTTCAGCTTCCATATCATTTTTCCATACTCTGAGCCACAGTACATCTGTTCGGGTCTCCTTATGTTTGTTTCTGCTGAAGTACTCGAAGGTAAGATCTTATTAGTGATCTCGCTAATTTTCCTATTTATGATGGGAGGTCCACAGGAATCATGGTGTTGTTTCACTGAGCAAAATTAAGATTTTGATAAAACTTACCATCTGGAACATACAACGTAGCTTAGCCAGCAAAGAGCATGCGGTTATTAATCAAATGTGATATTTATTCTATCAAATTCAAAAGTCTCTTAGTTTTTGGTCAAACTTGATTTTAGTTTTAAAAATAATGATTTTAGTCCTCATATTTCTAAAAATAATGGTATTAATCATTCACTATAACTCTGTTTGCATTATTTACTGACGTGGCCAGCCACTAACATGTGACTGTCATATAGCAACATGTATAATGTAGCTGCCACCTAACATTAAGAACTAATTTGCACAACATTAAAAAGTAGGATTTTTAAAATTCAGGGCTATAACTAATTTTGACCAAATCTTTAAAATTAAAAACATATTTTACCCTTCCAAAAATTAAAGAACAAAAAACATTTCATAAAGGAAGATGATAAAAACATATTGGGGGTTCATTTTTATGATGTTTGACAATCATTCATGCATGACAGGCGTCAACTTGTCACTTCTTTCACGAGTAATGTCATCAAGGCTTTCTCGTGGAACCTATAATGGAGGGCTCTTGTCAACAGAGGCTGGGACACTTGCACGTGTGATTGCAGATGCAACCATTACTCTTGCTGGCTACGGGGGTGTGAGTAGGCTCCTTAATGTCACCTTGTTTCCTTCGTTCTGCATTTGTGTACTTTCCATAATTGCAACTTGCTATACCTACAATTCTTTATATTGATTAGGGCCTGCAATCCTGCTCTGCTGTATGTTTTAAGAAAAACTTGCTCACCAACTTTTTTTTCTTCATTCCATTTTTTATCTATCAATTTCTTTAAGTTCCATGAGTTAGTGAAAGTGGCTACGCTATCGAGCGTACCTTAATAATATAGGTTGTCCATATTTAAATACTTAGTTTGTTGGATTCCTCAGGTATCACTATCATCATTTAGAGTGATCACTATTCTAATCTAGTTTAATATTTAATTTAATCTAATATCTTACTCTTAATGATAAAATAGACTTCACTCTTGAGAATAGATACAATATAAGATTAGTTTTTTCATTATTGTTTAGTATTTTTATGTTATTTCAAAAATTTTAAATTATTAATTACTTTTAAGTTTTTCTTTTACCTCACTTTTTCCTCCCAAATAGTAAGACATATTTTTAATTATTTTAATTTCAATTACTTGTATTCACAAATTATAAGTCCTTTTCTTTTTTTTCTTTTTTTTTTATAAAAAGTTATGTTTTTCTTCCTAAATCTAAATTATTTCTATATCCTACTAGAAAATTTAAAATTTGCTATCAAATAATTTTGTAGCTAATTTTAAAATCAATAGTTATTTTGTAACTAATTTTTAGTAAAAATAATTAGCTATAAAATTACTATAATATTAATAGTAACATGAAATAAATAATACATTAGTTAAGAAAATAATTTTAATTAATTTGTAGTAATTTTTTAAAATTTGTCGTTAAATTAATTTGTAGTAATAAGAATTATAAATTAATATAACTTAAATTTAGCTAGAAAAATTAATATTCTAGTTAATTAATAGTTAATTAGTTAGGATTTAGCTACTAATTTAAATGGTAGTTAAAATGAGTAGTAAAATAAAAAAAAATCTTGTAGTGATAATTTTCTTTTGTAGATTTAAATACTTTTCTCTTAATTTTTTTTTTATTATAATTTATATGTTAAACATGCAATACACGACATATTTATTAGTATTATATAAAGTAAGGCTTTTTGTTTGTAGTTATCTTGTCATGTAATACGTTTATGTCTGGGAATCTCATGTCACGTGCCATTTTTATTCTATTGTCATGTGATGCGTGATTACTTCACTTTAGAAAGAATTATTTTTTAATTATTGGCTAAGAAATATCATTAATGTGAAAATGAATAAAAATTGAAAGGTGGATTTAGAAGAGTATAATGAGATAGATAATGGATTAAGTCGACTTCGTAATTTTATTCATGATTCAATTTATTAATAGCTGAATAAACTAAATTCACATGCTAATCAAATTTCAAAAAAACAGCTGAATAAAAAACCTTGTTAAAAGGCATTAATTTACTAAAGAATCATTTATAACAATCAAACTCGGAAAAATGTAATGCAAATATCTAATCTAAACAAGACGCAAGTGTGCTTGTTGACTTACAAAATTATACATTGGAATAAAATGAAATGGAAGGCCATTTTGTCATAAACAGGCAACATACATTATGGAGGTTCATCAGTTCTTCTGTTCGTGGTAAGTCCTAATGAGTAACTAGCCAGTATAAAAATCTCAAATTAATTAAGCAGCCTCCAGTAATTGCAGCTTCATTATTTAATGACACAACAGTAAAATCATCAGCTTCTTTATAGAAGTTCATGAAAAGCAATAATTTTGGTGGGACATTTTTGAAAAATCATTTCTAGCAGGAATCTTGACTTGTATTGTTATGGAAGTTCCCCATAACGTAATTCTATGACAGCCAAGCAGTTGGGAAACTTGGAATTCGGTCACTGAATCCCCCTCAGACTTAGATCACCGATCTGTCTAAATTGGGTCACGATTTTACTTTGTTGGGATGAAGAAAAAAAAGTAAAGTAAAATATATTATTTTATTTAATTAAAAATAGAAAAGTAAGAAAAATATAATTAAGTTAAATAGTTATATCCTTGTAATATAATAAAAAATAATTAAGTAAAGATTAATTAGTCGTTCGTTCGCATAAGAGCAGCTTGTGAACTACATTTTTTTCGTCAATTTTATGATAAAATCTGATTATGTGGGACTCACGTCCTGTTTTCTTTTCTTCCATACTTTTTATGATATTTAGATATTTATAAATTATAAACACTCAATTAATATTTCTGATCAACACTTTTTATTTTTTTCTGTCATATTATATTATTAATTATTCATCTTTTTCTCTTAAAGTGTAAACATCCTATAGGTGTTCAAGAATATTTTGATCCAAATTGCGGAAAAATACACTGAATATAGTGTTTTGATCACTCTTTTATTTGGTTTTCTGTGTTAAAATCAAAGCTTGTTCGAGGAAAAAATATTAAAAGATTTAAGATTATTATGCTATCACCTGTATAACCTTCGTGTGTAATATACAATGGATTATTAATAATTTTTTCGTAAATTAAAAATTAAATACATCTCATTTAAAAATTAGTCATTGATATACGGTGATGCAGTACTACTAATATTTTTCTTTTATTCGATGGACTTCATTATTAATTACGTCAAGCAATTAGATTATACATTATTATATTATGTTTATAGTTTGTCAATTTATATTATTAATATAGTACCAATATGATTTTTGAACATATATAATGCTGAAGTTTTATGCTTAGCAGTTAAATTACATCATATAGTATCGTTTTGTATGAAGTACAATTTTTATATAATGTACTAATAGGAATTCACTAAAAGAAATTAATAATAATGATAATGTATTAATAATATAAAACAGTTGTATATTATCTATCTATCATTTAATTATAAATTATCATATGAAAATAAAAAACTTATAATATATTGTAGTTTATAATTGGATAATAATTTAAAATTATTTTATACAGATAATGTAGATCTTATTTTCTTTTTTAAAAACATCTTTTCCCTTTTATCAAATATTTCTATTTCACCGTATAATTTGTGATTAGCATGCTAACACTACTAGAAAATTTTAAATTTGTTATAAAATAATTTTGTGACTAATTTTAAAATCAATAGTTATTTTGTATCTAATTTCTAGTAAAAATAATTAGCTACAAAATTACTATAATATTGAATGGTAGCATGAAATAAGTAGCAAATTAGCTAAGAAAATAATCTTGGTTAATTTGTAGTAAATTTTAAAATTGTAGTTATTTCTGTTAGAAATTTGTAGTATTTCAAATAATTTGAATAACCTAGATATTCATGCAACCCAAAACTGAAAATTAACACACACACACACACACACACACACACACACACACACACACACACACACACACACACACACACACACACACACACACACACACACACACACACACACACACACACACACACACACACACACACACACACACACACACACACACACACACACACACACACACACACACACACACACACACACACACACACACACACACACACACACACACACACACATTTTTGATTTTGCTTTCTAACACACACACACACACACACAAATTTTTTATTTTGCTTTCTAACACACACACACATTTTTGATTTTGCTTTCTAGCTAAATTGAAGTTATATTAATTTATACTTCTTATTACTATAAATTAGTTAGAAAATAACTACAAATTTTAAAAAATTTACTGCAAACACTAATTTTTGATTTTGATTTTGCTTTCTAACACACACACACTAATTTTTTGATTTTGCTTTCTAGCTAAATTGAAGTTATATTAATTTATACTTCTTATTACTATAAATTAGTTAGAAAATAACTATAAATTTTAAAAATTTTACTACAAACACTAATTTTTGATTTTGCTTTCTAACACACACTAATTTTTGATTTTGCTTTCTAGCTAAATTGAAGTTATATTAATTTATACTTCTTATTACTATAAATTAGTTAGAAAACAACTACAAATTTTAAAAAATTTACTACAAATTAACTATGATTATTTTCTTAGCTAATTTGCTACTTATTTTATTCTACCATTCAATATTAGAGTAATTTTGTAGCTAATTTTGCTACTTATTTTATTCTACCATTCAATATTATAGTAATTTTGTAGCTAATTATTTTTACTAGAAATTAATTATAAAATAACTATTAATTTTAAAATTAGTCACAAAATTATTTTATAACAAATTTTAAATTTTTTAGTAGGAATTATTAACTCACATAGTATAATGTAGGAAGACCCAAATTGGCATATCATATCTAAAATATTGTATGCAATGCAACCCCAAGCCAACACTGAACAAGTTCACGGGACACTACGAATGAAGAACCCGTGAACAAAACACTATAGCTCGCAGTCGCAGCAGACAAAAGAATAGCAGAAAGCAAGCAACTTAGCCAAAGGACAAAACCTCTTCAATGATGATGAGGATAGCTTTGGATTCTTCCTTCTCTTTGCAACCAAAGGCAAAAGAGAGAGACCCGTGACTTTAACAAAGTTAAACAAATCGAACAATTGAATAGGCCAAGGTTTTGCTGTTATATATGCTTTCACCCATTAAAGCCTTCAAGTCACCTCTTCAAAAAATTTAAATGGAGCCCACCCTATATTTCACCTATTAATACACAGAATTATTGATCTTCCATCCCGGCCTCTCTTTTTGCCGATCAAACTCCTTTGCATGTGAGAAAATCAAACCACATGTGTACTATAAGAATGAGTGGTTGCTAGTTTTACAAATTATTTAATTTATAAAAGATATTAACTTTACTTCTCTATCATCGTTTTCTTGCAATTTTCTTAAATTTATTCCCATGGGATCTAAAAAATTATCCATTTCAATATGCATTGCATAGATATGAGAAAGAATAAAGAGAAAGAACAGACAAAGAATTTTAATTTACCTTAATAAATTAGTGACTAAATTTAATAAAAAATTAATTTTTATTCCTAAAATTTTAGTAATATTTTTAAAATTACATATAACCTATTTCGGCATTAATTTAAAATTTTCTTATAATTGAACATTAATGCACGCCATCATTGTGCCTAAAATATATATGAAACGTCGCTTTCTTATCTCATGTTTCAGCTTGTCCTCCTGTGTCTAAATAAAAGAAACACCACACATTACTACCGAATCATCCAAATTACGAGGCTCCAAGTAAAGGGAAGAACTATACCTAATGAAGAAGTCAGAATAACATTACTCTAGGGGAGAACGAAAAGTCCACTTCATATATATAAAACAAACTTTATCTTGGCTGTATTTCAGATTATATACTTTACAGAAACCAAATGAAGCAAAACCAGTTCCATCACAGAATAGGTTGATAAAAAAAAAAAATATGAAAGAAAATACCATAATGCTTAAAGTTTTTAGCATTTAATCTTCGTCCTTAAGTTTTGGATCTGGAAACCCTCCTAATCAAAACCAAGAAGCAAAGCACACGATAGAACAGGAAGAAGCCGATCAAGAAGTAGAGGTTGGTCCACCTTTCACTCTCTCTGAGCCCCCTCTTCTGTAACACGTCAGCACCAGTGACCATGCACTGTTGATTCTCTTGATACCATATCAAACACCTGGTGACCAAGCACGAGTACTCGTTGATGAGAAGAGCATCTAGAGCGTATTTGTACATGGAGAAGAAGTGCATGAAGAGCCAGTACTTGGGCAAGCTATCCTTGGAGATGAAATATCCAGAGAAGAGAAAAAAAGCTGCGAGAAGCACTGTCAAGAGCGAGGTCCCGGAAATGTAGTTGGGAGCAAGAGAGCTCAAGAAGAGAACGAAGGAGTTTGCCATGAGAACAATGACCCAAATGACCATAACAAAATAAGCAAAAGAAAGCCAGGAAGCGCAGAGACCCACTAGGAAGTAGACCGGGATAGAGTATATAAGAGCAACGACGAACAAGTAGGGCAAGAAAACAAGGGTGTTTGCAATGAGATAAGAGGAAAGCCTATAAACCCCACTCGAAATTTCCCTCAACAAGATTGGCCTCTCGTTGATGAAGATGGGAAGTGTCTCGGTAGTGGAGGATAAGAGAAACGTGAGAGTGAAGGCAAAGAGACCAAACCTTTTCTCAACCCCTTCCTTACCAAACCCTATGTTTATATAAATAGTTCCTAACACAAGACCCACCAGAAGCGCTTCCGCAGTGTTGGTCAAAAGAAGTTGTTTCGTTCTGTAGATAATCTTCCAGAACCTGCTATGGAGAGTGAATATCTCGTGCACCCTAGAGCTTTTGTACTTGATAATCTCTCTGCCCATTTTTCTAGTCCTCGTTCCACTGTCACAAACAGCAGAACTCATCGAACTCTGAGTCTGAGGTGATTCAGGAAGACTCGGTGGAGTTATAGCAGCAGGTTTAGCCTCGTTCAACTGGGTCAATATCTCCATTGCATATTCCAACGCGTTGAGTTGGTGAGGGACGGTGAATCCGTTGGAGTGCAAGAACGCTTGTAACATGGCAACACTTCCGTGATGAACAACAGTCCCTTTAGAAAGCAACAATATGGAATCAATGCATGAGAGGATCTTGAAGCTGGGTTGGTGGATGGAGAGAATGATGGTTCGGTTGCGAGACATGCAGCTTGATTTCAGAATTTGCATGACTTTGAAGGCGGAAGTGCTGTCCAGACCAGAAGTGGGTTCGTCCAGGAGCAGCACGGCGGGGTCATGGAGGAGGCTCAGGCCGATCGAGACCCTTCGCCGTTCGCCGCCGGAGAGCCCACGGCCGAGCCTGGTGTTGGCCAGGTGGGTGAGTCGGAGTTCGGCGAGGAGGGAGGAGACGGCGGCGCCGAGGTCGGCGTTGGGTTTGAGGAGCTTGGCGGCGAAGAGGAAGGTTTCGGAGACGGTGAGGAGAGGGAGGCAGGCATCGTGCTGGGGGACGTAGGCGGAGAGCTTTCGGAAGGCGGAGGGGACGAGAGGGGTGGAGTTGAGCCAGAGCTTACCGTGGGAGGGGAGAGTGCGGGCCGAGAGAATGTCCAGGAGGGTCGACTTTCCGGCTCCGCTTGGGCCCACCACGGCCAGGATTTGGCCCGGCTGGGCTGTCATTGTGATGTCTTTGAGGATGTAGGTTGGAGGAGTTGTGGTGCAGTGGCTGAAGAGAGACCAGAATGAGGGTTTCGCAGACGGGGATTTCGTGTAGCATATTGACGTTGCTGTTAGTGTGTAACCTTTTGGAGACGACGGTGACTGCTCCGCCATGGACTCAGAAGTGGTTGTGGGATGGAACATAGATTGCTTTGCTTCCAATTGTTGGACTATAACCTTCCTGGGAGGGGAGTTCATAAAGACTTCAGACAAAACAAACAAATAATTAAAAACTCATTTTCTGCCTCCATCCTATTTTATTATATTCTACGTTGAAAACTATTCCACAAGGATGGCCTCATACAAAACAAATAGCTACATTCAATTTAGACTAACATTTTTAACATTTTAATTATATTTGCATAGATGGATAACAAATTGTGCATGCATTAGAATATTAGCGCTTGATTTTTTATTAACAATTAAAATTATTTATTTTGTTGTTTCTCACTTTAATTGGATAATCCTAATCTTGAGAGAATTGGCCTTAAAAATAGTTACACAAAAAAGTATACTGCTATCTGTTATTATAGACAATTTTGCAAAGTTGCAGGTAAAATTTTGTATCAGCAGTAAAGATGTTTTTCAAATTATTTTACTATCTGTGCTTTATTATGTGAGTTGCAAGTGTGTGGCATGATACGTGGATAATTTATTTCTTGTTTAAAAAGCATACAAATGTAAATTACGTAGGTGGGTCTACTTTCATTTATATCATCACATCAACCAGTTGGAATTGGATTATGTTTATTCTTCATAAAAAAAAAAAACATTGTACAAAGGATGACCTATAATAACCGTACAAAAGAAATAGAATATGAGTAAAAAAGAATTTAATTGTAAAACATACATACTAGATGTAACACTATAATTCTCCTTATTTATTTGAGTTTAATGGTGATATATTATTTTATATTATTATTTAATTATAAATTATGATATACAATAAATTATTTTAATTAGATTAAACACTCTCAGTGCACCATTAAACTTAAAAAAAAAAACACAACAAAAATGTATCCCAGGAAATTCTCATTGCAACAAAATTTGTAATGAAATTTTATGACAAAAATAAAACATCATAAATTAATTATTTAGAGTTCTCAGATTTTCTGATTTTGTGATAAAATCATTTGTATAATTTTGAAATATACGTATTGCAAGTTTGTTTTTTTTAAAACAATTATGTTTGTACAGTAAATATTAAAATTCTCATTTATTTAAAGAAAATCATATGAACGTAGATTACGAGACTCTGCTTTCATTTATATCATCTTATAAAAAATTGTTGTGAGAGGAACAAAATAATGCATCCTTAGTTTGATGCCACAAATGGCACACAAAAGTAAGCGCAATTTTGTCAAACGAATTTTAGGACTGGCAATTATTATTTTGTTCTCTCCTATTTCAACGATCACACTTTGCGGAATACAACTCTTTTTCTTGTTATCTTTCACTTTTACAAAGCATTAAATGTGCTTAATTATTCTGAACCATGCATGTGTGGCTAGCATAGGGAAAACCACTGGCCAAACACACAACCTAACTTTATACTAGATATGGGAAGGCATCTTAGCCTTAAAAATAATTAAATATGTATTCACAGGGTTTAATTCAACTTTTTAAAATTAGATTTTTTAAATAGTGTAATGGTATAATTTTGATTTTTAAAATTTTAATTATACGTGTTGGATTATCAAAATATAGTAATTGTATATTTTGCTTTCTATATAAGTAATTTATTATATATTTAATATTTTATTTAATATGAGACTGACATTTGATATATTATTATATTGTATTAATTTTTAATATGATAGATAATGTGAAATAAGTAGTTAATATTAAAAAAATTAGATATCTAATAACAAATAATTAAAAATTAAAATTATATAATTATGATAATTTGATCATCCAATCAATCCAATTAGAATTTAAAAAATCAAAATCATACCATTATAATATTTAAGGACTTAATTCATTCAAGAATAAAATAATACAATTAGAACGTCTAAAAGAAAAAAATACAACAAAACATAGTTTAAATTTCTAAGGTAGCTATACAATAAATCAAGGACAGTAGTTATTTTGTAATTAAATTAAAAAAATGTGATAAAACTTTAAAAACTATAAAATAATATTCCAATCCAAAGATACTGTATGCCTTGTGAAGACGGTTGTATTTAATGTAGGAGACGTGATTTCTTCCTTATTTATGAATATATTTTTGGCAGGATCGGAGATATGTATCTCATCATCAATGAAATATTAATCAACACTGAATTCACAACCCATATGAGACTGTTTATTTTGACTTCTCTAAATTATAGTGCAGACAATGCGAACTCTATGATACCATGAAAAATAAAAGGCCTGAAATTAAACTTCTTCTAATATTTCAAATTCATCCTGAAACAGGAACCAGACCATTAGACATTGTGAATCTACACCTTGAAAAACTTGGAAGCATATATATATATAAACAGTGTAATTATATTCAGAGAATAGAAAATACACCCGACGCTAATAATATAAAATAATTTTAAACTATAACCTAATAATATTTATTATATATGATAATTTTATTATTTTTATGATAAATATATTAAATATCATATCAACGATAATTTATGATTTAATAATAATATAAAATTATTTTATACAATAAGAACATAATTATTAAACTCTTAGGATAAATTCATTATTTTTTTTTATTTTTTATTTTATCATGTCACTTTTATATCTATTATTTTCTATCTTTATATTTTCTTTTCTTTTGTTCTTATAACTTATTTTCACCTCAATCTACCTAAAATGGAATGGACGAAGATCTATTGTTTTATGTATCTAATATGAACTATTTGATTGATATTGATCCTCCGCTGGTAAAATAGTTTAAGGGGATTTCACCTCAATATATCAAACAATTCTTGAAAAAACTTGATGACAATAATTTAAAAAAGAACGACGGCGGAGATGAAAATTTTCTTGAATTATAATAAGAGCAATTAATATTTGGAAGGTGATTGAAAGTTGATGAAGCGTGGTTTATTCACGAGCATATATACTGTTATATCCCGGCCAGTAAGAAATGTGAATCTCCATTTATTTGTCTGTTTATTTGATTTCTTATGCTGTGAGCTTTTCACAACACCTCAAGAAACTTTTATTTTTGGAAATTATTGTTGTCACTTCATAATCACCAACCTCGCCCCGTGACAATGCATACATTGTATCGATGCTTAAGTGAGGAAAAACATTTATGATTTGGACGTAAAGTGCTAAAAGTAGGGTTTTATTTGGTTGGGCTAGTTCAGACTTTAAAAGAAATGCATTCAAATTAATTAAGATAGTGTTGTTTTGATTTTAATTTTTTTGAAGTAGTTAATTTAACTCAACCATTCCAAAAATAACTAGTTGGGGGTTAAAATTTATAAACAATAGAAGAAGAAAAAAACTAGTGCATAAATTGACAGTAACTATCTTAAAAATTGTTTTGACAATGTAAAATTTTATATACTACATTATATCGAAATTAAAATTTAAAAATATTAACCTCTTAATTTAATTATAAAGTGGCGGAAACTTTTCTAAAGCTCCTGAGTCTTCGTGCAGCTTTCTTACAAGTCTAGTACTGAACTAATAAGGTGCTAGTTATGCTTGCTACATGCTTGGCAAAAAGGTTTCTTCATTTGGAACTGGATTCGCATTTGACATGGAAGTTTCATTTTTTATAAGCCTTCTTGTTTTACTTTTTAGGTGAAAATAAGCCTTTTAAAGTCCAATTAGAATAAGCCCGTTTTGGTTTTTTTCAAAACTCAAAAAGTTTGAATAAACCTATAGGTACAATTTTTGGGTAGCAGTGATTGTTTTGGGCTTTTCTAAGCCATCTAAGACTTTGGGCTCAAATTGACCAAGGGAAATTTAATAGAGAATTAAAAAAAAAAATCATTGACACAAAACAGAGGAAGAAATTCTTTGGTCATTCTCTATCGGATTAATAATACCTATGCTGGATAAAATATTATTATTAGAATTGGGAATGACAATTGTACCCAGATTTTATGGATACTCGTAAAAAATATTCGTAAGGTAAAAACTTATTTAATAGGGATGGGTTTAGAGACAAGTATATATTTTATTTAATTCAAATATTATATATTTTATTAATTATTAATTACTAAAACATATTATTGAATTGAAGACTTGAAATGAATCCTAAACAATATATGAATGGACAATTAGCTCATGTGCATATTTCTATATTTTATCCTAATTTTGATATATTATAAAATAAATGTAATATACTAATATCTATGTCATTAAAATTGTTACTCATATGATTGTGAAGATATATACAATATTTTTTTCAATCCAAATATGAAAACAGATATTAAGATATCTTATTCAAACTTTATTTATTGTCATCCTTCGTATGAACCTAGCCAATTATAGCTTGCAATGGACAGATGAACCGCATATAAATTTTATATAAAAAATATATAAAAGAATACATAACACATGCGCTGCTGTAAAGGTATTTTACATTGCAATTATAAAAGAATACAATTTTTTATAACAATTAGCATGATGATTTTATAATAATGATAATTTTATTTGTAAATAATAAATAAGAAAACAATTTACTTATGAACAGAAGACATTAAACATCTTAGGAATCCCATGTTTGCTCTTCACAATGCCCAAATTTTCTAATTTTGTTTTTTACAAAATTATCCTTCACGTAAATTAATTTTCGCAACGTAAAATTATACGAAATACGAAAATTAGTTTTTCTTATGTATTTCGACTAAAATATAACACGAAAATTAATTTCTCTCGTGTAGTTAATTTATTGAATAATTTGTTAAATAAAATATTCATATGAATGTATTTAATTTAATTAATTTTGACACTTAATTTTTATTCATTTCAAATAATTTTAATAATTGAATAAATTGATAAATAAAATATAAGGCAAAAATATTAGACAAATTAAAATAATTGAAAATGTGTTGCTTATATTTAATTGATACACAGTTTAATTTTACGATTTATCTAAATGTGTATACTCATGGATATATGATAAAAAGATGAAAATAGAAATTTTTATTGAAAAATATTTATTGTAAAAAAAATACAAAAATTACATTTTTTTAGTAATTTAAAAATATTTAATGTTTATAAGGACACAATAAAATAAGAATGCTATCAACGACTTTGATTAAAGACTGAAAAGTGAAAATACTTTATAAAAAATGTTTAATATAATTTTGATACATTATTAATGTAAAATAATTATATTATTAATCAATTAAAAATCATTCTAGATATTAATTTTAAATTTATTATTATAAAAATTAACAATACATGAGAATTTATTATTGAAGGACATTGTAAAAATCATATTTGATATGTTCTAATTAAATGTTTTTATAAAAAAAATGTATCATTTAATGTTACCAATTAATGCATTCAGAGTAATGTTGAATAAAAAAAAATATATTAATTCTTTAAGTGATGTTCTTAAGACTCTTATTAGAATGATAAGAAAGCATTAATTTTAATATGTCCGTTTTTCTCAAGATAAGAGGTCCACATTTACAACATCATATTAGAAAACATTGTGAATATATATTGTAACCTAAAAATTTTAATACTCTTATTAGCATGATAAGAAAATATTAATTTTAACATATCACTATTAGAAAATTTAAAATTTGCTATAAAATAATTTTATGACTAATTTTAAAATTAATAGTTATTTTGTAGCTAATTTCTAGTAAAAATAATTAACTATAAAATTACTACAATATTGAATGGTAGCATGAAATAAGTAACAAATTAGCTAGGAAAATAATCTTAGTTAATTTGTACTAAATTTTTTAAAATTTGTAGTTATTTTCTAACTAATTTGTAGTAATAAGAAGTATAAATGAGTATAACTTCAATTTAGCTAGAAAAAATAATTTTCTAGTTAATTAATAGTTAATTAGCTAAGATTTAGCTACTAATTTAAATAGTAGCTAAAATTAGTAGCAAAATAAAAAAAAATTGTAATGATATCCGTTTTTGTTAAGATAAGATGTCCACATTTAGAACATTATATTAGAAAATATTGTGAATATTGTAACCTAAAAAATTTATATGGATTATATATTTTCGATATTTTTTTTTTTTGTACTTTTTACTTTTAAGTCAGTTTAGAATTAATGGCATATTCAAACGAGACTTTTAAATATATCCGATTAGTGTTTAAAATCTTTTTCGTAGTCCACGTGAACAAGACTAAATATCAATTGAGTCTTTGACATTTTAATTAATTATCTCAAATTACATTTTTTTTCTAATTAATTGAATCGTTATGTGCACATGGATTGTTTTATCTCGAGATGTAGAGAAAGATCAACAACTCTAATAATACTATAATGTGACACCTACCGATACAAGAACGACAATGTACTAAATCCATTATGTTTCTTAGCCTCGAATTTAGCGAGACGCTTGCATTTTGTGACATGTGTAGTAGTCTTTGTTGTTTACTATTACATGGCTTGAAAAAAACTTCCCTAATGAACAAGAAGATGCAATGAACTAAAAGCATGCAATTCAATTCCCAACCACAATGTCTCCTAACAACGTGATTATCCAAAACAGGAAACATATTACTGGAAATTGGATTCAATGATTCTCCCATCCAAAATGCCTTGATGTAAATGACAATATATGTATCACCTTGCTAAATAGAGGAACAATAATCTGCTGAGGAAACACAGCAAATCTACCATCCTCGGAGGACAAAAATAGTGCTGGGTTGCTGTTCATGTAATGTTTCTGGGTGCATTGCACATTCTCTCCTCAAGTTTTAAGAGAATCTACACCTTATATTATAACTTTATTAACTAACGTTAGGCTTCTTAAAATGGTGCATAGAACCTAGCTTAGGCATTTGTCTCGTATTAATTCTATGTGAGTTTGAAGCAGACAATGAAGCATCGCATGATCCCCCGCATAACATAACGGGGTTTTCCTTTTCTTGTTAATTCAACCATAGGCGTGGAATAGCGATAACCATACTTTTCTTTTGAGCTTTTTTGTATAGAAAGTGTAGCTAAGACTTTAATTAGAGTATCAAATTGAAAAATTAATCACAAATTATATTGAAATTTATCTTTTTTTTTTTTGTCTCCTCGATCGTTTAACAACAGATAAGATTTGTAAAGAGGGACTTTTTATATATATATATAGGTGATATTTCAAAATAAATTATACTAGAATCAAGTTGATAATTGTTATAATTTATTCCATAATCAATTTTTATGAGAAAATACTTCATGACTTTGTCAAATAGTTACTATTATTCAATAATCTATATTTATGATAAATTTATTGATTTTTATAATAAATATTACACAATCATAAAAATATTTATATACGATGAAGTGGCCCTATAAAACTGTGATTGTTATATTACACTAAAACTAATTCTTTTTTTTTATACTAGAAGCAAATCAAGTTGATAAATTACACTAGAATCAATTCTCTTTTGCTAGATTAATAAATGTTATAATTTAATTTATATTAATGTAAATGAAGCTCTTAGAGTCGAGTTTTTTTCTCTTCTTTACTACTCTCAGCATCACTCATGGCAAGTAGTTTTAACTTCCCTACTAGTATGAACTTTGAAACTCTAGAAGATGAAATAAAAATTCTAAGTGAAGTTTAATTTCAATGCTAATGGTATTTTTTTATTCATAAAGCTAATATTATATGTATTCAAAACATTATTATTATAGTTCAAAATTTGATAATAGATATTTAAACCTAGTTGTCGATGAATGTAGAAATTGAAAAGAAAAGAATTCTTTTAAGAAGTTTAAGCATAATTGTCATCATTACTAATATAGACTCGTTTACATTAAGATCATTAAAGTACAATATATATTAATTTATCAGGAGAAGAGAACGTAACTTTTAAAATAAAAGAAGACAATGATGTAATTTAATAATCTCTCTCATGAAAAGTTAATATATTTCGCTCCTATTTTCATTATAAAATACATAAATTTAGTAAAGCAGCTATTATTATTATTATTATTATTATTATTATTATTATTATTATTATTATTATTATTATTATTATTATTATTATTATTATTATTATTATTATTATTATTATTATTATTATTATTATTATTATTATTATTATTATTATTATTATTATTATTATTATTATTATTATTATTATTATTATTATTATTATTATTATTATTATTATTATTATTATTATTATTATTATTATTATTATTATTATTATTATTATTATTATTATTATTATTATTATTATTATTATTATTATTATTATTATTATTATTATTATTATTATTATTATTATTATTATTATTATTATTATTATTATTATTATTATTATTATTATTATTATTATTATTATTATTATTATTATTATTATTATTATTATTATTATTATTATTATTATTATTATTATTATTATTATTATTATTATTATTATTATTATTATTATTATTATTATTATTATTATTATTATTATTATTATTATTATTATTATTATTATTATTATTATTATTATTATTATTATTATTATTATTATTATTATTATTATTATTATTATTATTATTATTATTATTATTATTATTATTATTATTATTATTATTATTATTATTATTATTATTATTATTATTATTATTATTATTATTATTATTATTATTATTATTATTATTATTATTATTATTATTATTATTATTATTATTATTATTATTATTATTATTATTATTATTATTATTATTATTATTATTATTATTATTATTATTATTATTATTATTATTATTATTATTATTATTATTATTATTATTATTATTATTATTATTATTATTATTATTATTATTATTATTATTATTATTATTATTATTATTATTATTATTATTATTATTATTATTATTATTATTATTATTATTATTATTATTATTATTATTATTATTATTATTATTATTATTATTATTATTATTATTATTATTATTATTATTATTATTATTATTATTATTATTATTATTATTATTATTATTATTATTATTATTATTATTATTATTATTATTATTATTATTATTATTATTATTATTATTATTATTATTATTATTATTATTATTATTATTATTATTATTATTATTATTATTATTATTATTATTATTATTATTATTATTATTATTATTATTATTATTATTATTATTATTATTATTATTATTATTATTATTATTATTATTATTATTATTATTATTATTATTATTATTATTATTATTATTATTATTATTATTATTATTATTATTATTATTATTATTATTATTATTATTATTATTATTATTATTATTATTATTATTATTATTATTATTATTATTATTATTATTATTATTATTATTATTATTATTATTATTATTATTATTATTATTATTATTATTATTATTATTATTATTATTATTATTATTATTATTATTATTATTATTATTATTATTATTATTATTATTATTATTATTATTATTATTATTATTATTATTATTATTATTATTTATTATTATTATTATTATTATTATTATTATTATTATTATTATTATTATTATTATTATTATTATTATTATTATTATTATTATTATTATTATTATTATTATTATTATTATTATTATTATTATTATTATTATTATTATTATTATTATTATTATTATTATTATTATTATTATTATTATTATTATTATTATTATTATTATTATTATTATTATTATTATTATTATTATTATTATTATTATTATTATTATTATTATTATTATTATTATTATTATTATTATTATTATTATTATTATTATTATTATTATTATTATTATTATTATTATTATTATTATTATTATTATTATTATTATTATTATTATTATTATTATTATTATTATTATTATTATTATTATTATTATTATTATTATTATTATTATTATTATTATTATTATTATTATTATTATTATTATTATTATTATTATTATTATTATTATTATTATTATTATTATTATTATTATTATTATTATTATTATTATTATTATTATTATTATTATTATTATTATTATTATTATTATTATTATTATTATTATTATTATTATTATTATTATTATTATTATTATTATTATTATTATTATTATTATTATTATTATTATTATTATTATTATTATTATTATTATTATTATTATTATTATTATTATTATTATTATTATTATTATTATTATTATTATTATTATTATTATTATTATTATTATTATTATTATTATTATTATTATTATTATTATTATTATTATTATTATTATTATTATTATTATTATTATTATTATTATTATTATTATTATTATTATTATTATTATTATTATTATTATTATTATTATTATTATTATTATTATTATTATTATTATTATTATTATTATTATTATTATTATTATTATTATTATTATTATTATTATTATTATTATTATTATTATTATTATTATTATTATTATTATTATTATTATTATTATTATTATTATTATTATTATTATTATTATTATTATTATTATTATTATTATTATTATTATTATTATTATTATTATTATTATTATTATTATTATTATTATTATTATTATTATTATTATTATTATTATTATTATTATTATTATTATTATTATTATTATTATTATTATTATTATTATTATTATTATTATTATTATTATTATTTATTATTATTATTATTATTATTATTATTATTATTATTATTATTATTATTATTATTATTATTATTATTATTATTATTATTATTATTATTATTATTATTATTATTATTATTATTATTATTATTATTATTATTATTATTATTATTATTATTATTATTATTATTATTATTATTATTATTATTATTATTATTATTATTATTATTATTATTATTATTATTATTATTATTATTATTATTATTATTATTATTATTATTATTATTATTATTATTATTATTATTATTATTATTATTATTATTATTATTATTATTATTATTATTATTATTATTATTATTATTATTATTATTATTATTATTATTATTATTATTATTATTATTATTATTATTATTATTATTATTATTATTATTATTATTATTATTATTATTATTATTATTATTATTATTATTATTATTATTATTATTATTATTATTATTATTATTATTATTATTATTATTATTATTATTATTATTATTATTATTATTATTATTATTATTATTATTATTATTATTATTATTATTATTATTATTATTATTATTATTATTATTATTATTATTATTATTATTATTATTATTATTATTATTATTATTATTATTATTATTATTATTATTATTATTATTATTATTATTATTATTATTATTATTATTATTATTATTATTATTATTATTATTATTATTATTATTATTATTATTATTATTATTATTATTATTATTATTATTATTATTATTATTATTATTATTATTATTATTATTATTATTATTATTATTATTATTATTATTATTATTATTATTATTATTATTATTATTATTATTATTATTATTATTATTATTATTATTATTATTATTATTATTATTATTATTATTATTATTATTATTATTATTATTATTATTATTATTATTATTATTATTATTATTATTATTATTATTATTATTATTATTATTATTATTATTATTATTATTATTATTATTATTATTATTATTATTATTATTATTATTATTATTATTATTATTATTATTATTATTATTATTATTATTATTATTATTATTATTATTATTATTATTATTATTATTATTATTATTATTATTATTATTATTATTATTATTATTATTATTATTATTATTATTATTATTATTATTATTATTATTATTATTATTATTATTATTATTATTATTATTATTATTATTATTATTATTATTATTATTATTATTATTATTATTATTATTATTATTATTATTATTATTATTATTATTATTATTATTATTATTATTATTATTATTATTATTATTATTATTATTATTATTATTATTATTATTATTATTATTATTATTATTATTATTATTATGCTAAAGTGTGAAGTGGCTGTGGATTTGGCATGGGTACGCGAAATGTGCTATTGTGGCGCACCTTGAAGTGTTGAGTGATATGGAGAGCCACGTTTGGGTATTTTTGGTATGGTTCCCTTCATATTAATGATGCCTTGGAAATTTGGAAACAATTGTACACAGCAAAAGCCCTACTCCTCAATACATATTTTGACCACTATGCAATTACAAAACAGTCTTTTTCTCACCTACAACACAATTCAAACATCAAGATCTCAAATCATCCAACCTCCATAATGTCTCAGATATCAGTTTGAATTTCCACTCTACCTAATCATGCCATACCGCTACCTATCTCAATATATAAGACCTAATATAAATCCAGTTCATTGCTTAATTCAAACTCACCAATGATGCAAAAATCAATGTGTACGTGTGTCTTTATATATGAATTTCTTTGCGTATTTCCACTTATCTTTTTTAATAGTATTTTGACAAGTTGCGAGAGAGACACACATGCGCGTGTTTTTATGGAATTATTTTGGAGAAAAAAATTACAGATTTTTTTTTATATAAAAGGCAAACTTTTAAAACTTGTAATTAAAAGTTATCAAACTATTCTTAAATTTTTTTTCATTATATCTCCTATTATAAATAACTTTACATTTTTTTTAATCTTAGCGTAAAAAAGGTGAGTTAGACACTCAGAATCAAATAAATCATCTTCAATCACTTATTACATAATATATTCAAACATAAAAATTATTTTAATTGATTATCGACATAATCTCTTAATATATATAAATAAATAGATAGACCGATTGTTTTACACATGTATACACAGAAAGATAACTTTACAAAAGTGTAAGAGTAACATCAATATTCATCACTTTTCAATAATTTAATACAGATATTGAACGTGATTTTTATTTTTTAATCAATCTATAATTACATATTACCTAGATTTGTTTATGTAAGATCTTGTAAAAATTGAGCAACGGAAATAATGAGTAAATGATTCTAACTTTCATATATTTTAAAATTTATCTAAGATTACGTGGATATGATTTATATAATATTAACTTTAATCTAACGATAAGTTTTATGATAAATTTATTCAATAAAAAATATTGAAGGACATAAGAACGTTGATATAAATTAATCTTTCCTAGAGAGAGACTATTAATTTAAATAATATATTATTAATTATAATAATTTTTATTATTTAAATGATTTACTTTTAATTACTTTTTAATACACACTATGAAGCATCATGGAGAAGCACGTGTTAATTTATTCACGTATAAGGAGGATTTTTAAAGTAGTTAACTAAACCATAAAAGTTTAGTTTGGAACTTTGGATTAGTGTAAATAGAGAAAAACGAAAAGAGATAGAAAGAAAATGTTATTGTTTTACTATTTATGTTAAAGAAAAGTATTTTTTTTAAGACTCATAAAAAGAATACTTCCCCTCTCAAGTGAAGTGAAATTGAGGAGGGGAAGTTGCTCATCTATTTTATTTGTTTTGGTTATTTATAAAATTATTATTATAACATAGAATTTGTTTTTAAATAATAAATAACTTTATATTAAAAAATAAGAGTAAAAAGTTTAATTTTTTGGGATAGATTTAACTTTTTAAATTAGCATAAAATACTTTTATATGATTTTTTATTCATTTTCTCTTTTACACGTTTAAATAAGAAAGAGATTTTTTCTAATTTTTCTTCTAATTTTTATCTATAAAAAAATACAATTTATTTTATTATATTTTTCTTTTTATTTAATTTTAAAAAAAATAAAATCTCACATTAATTAAAGATAAAACCTGAATAATGCATTTAAGTAGGAATTAACCTCACTTTATAAATCAATTTTATAAAATTAAATTAGACTCAAACTCGAATTATTAAATAATATTAAAGTCTATTCTTATAGATTATTAAACTAATTACTATATTATTTACACACTAAAATAAGTAGCAGTGTAAAGAAGTATATTAAAAGAAAATAAAATCATACCTTGAGTAGTGATAGAAAAAAAATTATATTTATATATAAATTATCATCTTACGTACTAATTTTTATTTTGTGAAATTGAATAAATCAAAAATCTAAATTATTAGAAAACAACCTATAAAATGTGGATCTTGTTTACTCTCCATCATGAGAACATGTCCAATTTCCTTACTTTAAAGCTGTAATTATGGATAATTTAATTATATTTGTAAAATGCCTTTAAGATTGAAATGATCAAAACTCAAGCTTCCAAGGGTTAAAGGTTGAGTTAATAAATATGTGCTTGAAAATGTTGAGTGCAAGATCACTTCTATATTATCTTTAGGTTGATAAGACAAGATATATATCCAGCATATAAGATATGTCTAACAATCCAAAATTAACATTTTATTTATTTATTATAATGAGATATGGGTAAAATATCCATCCTTAAAAAGTATGACTAATTTTTAGAATGGACGGTATCTAAATCTAAAATCGAACTCTTTACATTTTAATTAAAATGCATAAATAACTATTATTTAATTAGTAACATTCTATTTATCTTTAGGATTAAACAGAGTCTCTCAGTGAATGAACCACCATCAAGCTATTGAGCCAGTAATATTCTATCAAAATAATATCATATCTTCTTATTGATTAAAATCAATATTAATAAAAATAAGCATATTTAATGTAATAAAAATACAAAATATGTTTAGTTTTTTCTTTATGATAAATAAGATTCATAAAAATATTAGAAGAAGATTTAAATTTATTTTTTCATCAAACGTATCCAAGATACACCAGACCAATTAACATCTATTCCTATTTATCATCTATTAATTTGAGATAAATTGGCAACATTGATGGACCCAACACTAACATAATTATTCTACAGGCACAAGCACGAGTTTGGACTTTGGACTCTTTTGGGGAATAATTCTGATTTCTTTCTACGTTATCTTAGTAACTTTTCTATTTTCTTTACTATTGAATATTTTTTCTAAAATGTTAAATGATTTATTTATTTATTTTAATAAAATATTAAGAAGATTTATGGAAAATTTGTTAAAAAATATACAACATTCCTTATATACAAAACTATTTCTAATATAAAAGTGTTTTAAAATAAAATTCAAGCACTGACATATAAATTAAGTTTTTCTTGTATCAACTTGCCTATTCTATCTTTTAATTCTTTGCAGAAAATTTTCCAACGAATTTCAAGATTGTTTGAATAAAGGAGATTTAAAGCTTCATTTGACGTGAGAAAAAATAACAAATAAAAGTAAATAATTTTATTTGAATTGAAAAGTATAAAGAAAACAAAGAAAATTGTTGTTTTTACTAGTTTGATTAACTAGAAAAGTAAAAGATTAAATTATATAAAATAATAATAATATTCTTGTGTCTAAACTTTTGAAACAAAAAACAAGGATAGTATTGTAAGAACAATTGCAAGTTTTTCATGTGAATTTTTGTAGGATCAAATGTTTTTTTCTAAGAATTTCAAATAATCTTCAATTAAAATAAATTACGGGAGATTTATATTTAAAACTAAATTATCAATTTTAATTTAATAGTTTTTATTCAATATTCTCGTGTTTTCTCTCAATAACCATAAGTTACACAATAAAATATTTTTATAAAAAGAAGTATGAATAAATCACCAAATTTGTTCCTAAACACAACTCCACCATCATTTAAAATAAAACTCTTTTTTATTTATTAATGAATATCTTTAACCTTTATTTAATTAAAACAAACTATAATTTTATATATTTAAATTTGGAAATGAAAATATCTTACATCCTAACTTAAAATAATTAAAATATATAATAATTAAATTTAGTAAAATAAAAAATATTCATGCATATTTGACAAAATACTATATTCAATTTTTTTAACACAAGTTGTAATGCAACATTTATAATTATAATTTAAATATCATGTAAATTACATTTTAGAACAAGCCATTAATTTAATATTTTAAATTATAATAATAAATTAAATTATTCTCTAAATTTTATAAAATAATATAATAATCATGAAATTGGAAAAAAATAAATAAATTAGTCTCTAAAATAAATAAAATAATATAATAATCCTTAAAATCGTAAAATTCAATTAAATTAATTTCTAAAATTAAAAAGATTTATTTTTTTACCTTCTAACTTATAAAATTTCACAAATTATACCTCTCAAATTTTTGTCTTGTCTATTTCGACCTTGAACTTACATATTTTTGCAAAAAAAAATGATAAAATTGTGGAAGAGAAGATTTGAATCTTTAACCCCTTCCATCTGGATAGTTATCAAAGTTAATATGTCATTTGACTATTTTAATTTATATATAAAAAATAGATTATATATATATATATATATAATTATTATATTTATTAATTATAAAATTTATTCTCCAATTGTATATTTATGTTTATTATATAAAAAATTATTAAAAATTAAGATGATAAATTTATTTTGATTAAACAAATTTATATATTATATAAATTTATTTAATTAATTATAAAAAATTATAAATTATTTATAAATCAAGGTAGTTATCCAAAAATAAAAACATTTAATTAGTAAATTCATAAGATATTACATAATTTAATAATAAATATTTTATATAATTTAATAAATAACTTTATCATCTTAATTTTTATTTTTTATACAATAACTATAAACATATACTTGAAAAATAAAAATACATTTAACAAATGTAATAATATTATATATAATATATATATATAAATTAAACGAGTAAAATAATTTTGTCACAAAATAATAGGATAAAATTTACAAAAATTATATATGTATATAACTAAAGTTTGGCAAACAATATTTTAAGGTCAAAACTTCAAAAATTTTGAAAGTTATGAGACAATAAATGTAATTACATTTTTTTAATTTAAAAATTAATTATTACAATTTCAAGAATTAATTTAATCATTTATTATAGTTTTAAAAATTATTTTTAATTTTAGAAATCAATTTAATTAATTATTATAATTTTAAAAAGTTAAGAACTAAATTAATAATTTACTGTACATTTTATGCCTTGATAATAGGATAAGACTCACTTAAAAAAGGTTTAATACATGATAATGACTTAAATTATTTAAAATAAAGCCTTAAATTATTTTAAAAATTTTAATCAAGTCTCAACTAAAAAATTATAATTACTTTTTTTATTCCTATAATTAAATTTCTAAAACTAATAAAACATATAAAATTTAACGATGTCATAAACTAATCTTAGAGACTTAAATTAGAAAACATAAAAAAATCTTTTTACAATTTTTTAATTTAAAAACTTAATTAAATTTTAAAAAAATTCAGAAGCATGCTGTTGTATTCAATTAGAAAATACTACATTTTATAATTTACAATTAATTCTATTTTTGTTATAATTTATACTTAACTCTATTTTTATAATGTATAATTAATTCTATTATTGTTTGTTTAATAAAGCTATTAGTTCCGTCAAAATACTGATGGCTTCTCCTGGCACAAGTTTTTATGGCATTGATGAATGATGGCGTCTGGTTTCAATGCGTATACGTTTGATGAACATTACTTTTAATGTACTACACCAGTATTTCATAGCAATAGAAAATTTATTTTGTACGAAGCTAAAACTATCTTTCCCAGTAAAAACCAGGACTAAAAATTATTGATTAAATTAAGAGAATTCCATGGGAGTTAATTAATTTGACAAATTTTGGCAAGGAACCAGTTTGTTTGTTTGTAAAAAGGAAGAAGGGAAGTGAATTAGAATTGAGATGGAAGTGATGTGAATAATCACAAAATGTTGGGGCATCAAATCAAAATAATCCTCCAGCAGAGTGCAGAGAGACAAAGATACAGTAGAAGATCCTTTTGATTCTTTTCATAATGCTCCCATTAATGTACACTGACCAGCAGAGAGGCCTGCCTCCCACACTAACTAATCATCATGCTTCATACCCCCTATGCCACCCTCCCATTCCCTCTATTCCTTTCCCTTTTCTTTACAATAACACAATCAAAATACTAAATTACACTTTTGCCCCGCCTTCCACTTCGAAAGACTTTCTCACCGAATACATCGATCCTTCTGCAACAATAACAATAACCACTTTAAATTAAGTTTAAAATTATGTTACAACTCATCGATCATAATAATTAAAATTAACATTTAATATTAGTTTCAGAAAAATTACCTCTGGAATTGAAGGACCTCTTGCAGTGAAGGATGGCGCTTTGGATCCCATCATGCTGCTGCAGCAGCGTGTCATCGTTCCTATTCACCGGAGAACCAACTCCGGCCACCGTCGACGACGCCGACCTACTCTTTCCCAAGTGCTTCGAAACCACCCGCATCCCCTTCCCCTGCTTCTCCGTCCTCGAAGAAACAGAGGCCACCGACGGCGACGACGAGGGCGACGCCGCAACATCCTCGCCGGAGAACCTCACCTTATCACCGTACCTCTTGGAGACTTTGACATAGAGAGGCTTAATCAGCTTCAGGTACTTCCGCAACATATCCTTGGAAAACCGCTCTGGTTTCTGTTCTTCGTAGCTGTAACTACGAACCTTGCTCCCGAAGCTTCTCGTGCTGTTGTCTCTGCTGAGCGCGGGAGAGGAACGAAAATCTTCGACGTTGAGTTTCACCGCGAAGACCTTGCTCTCTTTATTCTGGTCATGCTCTGTTTTATGCTGAGGCATTCGGTTTCTCTTCCTGAACATGAAGATTCTGAAGCTCGGGGCGGACCTCAGAAGCGCAATGGGAGATTGGGGCTTGGAAATAGGCTCGATTGGAAGAACCTTACGTTTGGAGATTGGTTCGGGAGGAGACATGGGAAGCGTTGTTTTTCGCGGAACATCGCTGTCTGTTTTGCCGAGTCCGTGTTTGGAACAAAGACTTTTTAGTTCGGTTGTTGTTGTCGTTTCTTTCCGGTCGTCGTCGTTTTTGTTGTTGCTGTTGTTTTCCTTGGCGTCGAAATCGTGTAACGTGAGCTCCAAGTCGAAGAAGGAATCGTCTTCATCTGATTCAGTGTCGGTTTCGACCACAAGATGAGGTTCCGAGGTTGTGGCCATGGTGGCGTGTCTCCAGAACTTGAGGAAGTTCAAGGCGTCCATGGAAGAAAAATCTAGAGAGGTGGGGAGTGTGGTGTTTTGGGGTTGAGTTTTGGGTTTTATAGGGACAATTAGGGTGTGTGTGTGTGTGTGAGTGAGAGAGAGAAAGAGAGAGGAGGGTTAAGGGTTTAGCTTTTCACTTCGTTTAATGGCGCTTGTGTAAGCATTGAATACGGTGCTTTCTTCGGGAATCAGAGGGGTTTAGCTTTTGCTTTTTGGAGAGAAACGTTTTGCTTTTTGTTTTTATTTTGTGCTCTCTTTTTATTTTATTTTTACGTTTCTAAAATTGATTGTTTTGTTTGTGTCCATGTGGGGTAGATAAAAAGGCACTGAGTAAGTGTACAGTGTCTCTGACCTCAGTCCTTGGATGCATACAGAGTCATGAACGAAGCGTTTCAGTCTTTCATCAGAGTTCCACAGGTAAATTTGAAAACTGAGATTTGTTTGGCCCACTTCTGATCCCACCACCACAATGAATCATCAAACACTCATCTCCCCTATTATATTCTACCTATATCTCTGCTTCACGCGAAATTTAATGCATTTTCTGATTAAGCTTTTTAATATGGGATTATGTACTTATTTTGCATAAAAGGTATGGGCCACAATTATGAATTATCAAACTAAACCAACCACTTCAGTAAAAAAAAGTATGCCCATTCGATGAGATTTTGAATGATTATAACAACATTTAACATTTTGTGGTTTAATTTATTCGGATGCTCTATTGGTAATTCTAATCCAAGAAAGTGTGGGGATTATTTTTTATAAAATTTAATGTTTTTTTTATAAAAATAATCTTGATCAAATCAAATTATATAATTTTTTAACTTAGTACTTAACGTAATTATATATTATTCAGTATTAAAATTAGAAACACTAATTATGCTAAAGTTTGGAACAATTTTGTATTAATTAATTTAGTCACTCAATAAGAAAGCACGGGAATATAATGGGCAACTTCTAATTATAAAAAAACCATTAACAAGATGGAGCTTAGTATTATTATTATTGAATTGAACATTTATTTCTCTTTTTAATTGAGCAAGGATTGGACAATGGATTGATAGTAGAGTGGGTCTTTACACTGCAAGCAGCAGATGCTATTTCAGATGGAGAGGGTGGGGGGATGGTGATAGGAAACTTCCAAAAAGGTTGGAGGGGGAAGAAAAGGAAAAGAAGGGAAGAAAACGAAAGAGAAAAGGGTTAAAAAAGAAAGGTTCATAAAAAAGAGAGAAATGCAGAGCAAAGGAAACGTAAGGGCTATCAACTGCTTTACCTTTCTTTCTTTACAGAGAGACCAATTAAAAAGAGCTGGTGTAAGTCAGAAAATTGGGTTCTTTTACAAGGCAAAGTCATTAGGTGCAAAGCTAGAGCACGCATGTTCTGCTGCTTTTAGGACCCCATCCTATGTGACTACACCTATGTTTGAAGAGGTCCAAGTCTTTTGCTTCAAAAGGTTTGACTTGTTAACTTGGTTTGGCTAGTCTTGCACTCTTCTTTTTTTCATTGGGTTTCAAAAGGTCAGAAAAAAAAATTGAGGGGGAAAATGCATGTTGTAAAAGAAGAATTATAAATTATAAATTAATCAGCTACAATTTGGATTTTGGCAGAAAAAAAAATGGTGAATACTTGGACTTTAATGAATTGATGTCCATGAATTATGCACACAGAAATGTCAATTCAACCGAACTGTCTCTAACTAGGTAGAACATCATTCCTTAATTAATCAGCGGCAACATAATTAGTGGGCCTTGAGTTAGAATACTAAACCAACCTCCGAAAGTCCTTAAGCTATGCAGGACTATTTTGAGCACATTTCCAAATCAATTTGTACACCACAGCTAATGAAAACAATGTTTCAAGCATCAAGGCCTACTTTTTTATATATATCCTCCATACCTGCCTGAAATTATTGCAACTTGAAATTGTTAATAATTTTTGTCTAGCACTTGGGGAATTCTAAGGGATTTCATAGGGTTGATCCCGTATCTAGTAGGGGTTATTAGCTGTTGAGTCACTGTTTAACTAAATCAGATACAAATTTTAATAAATATAGAAAAAATTGAAAGTATATAGAAATTCTCTTATTATAATTATATAACATAGTCCTCAACATCAATCATTAATTGAGAAAAGGGAAAAAAAATCCCAGAAAGTGAAAGGTGAAAATGATGGAATCATATATAACCAAGAAATAATGTTTTGGTATAACAAAAGAAAAGAAAAGAAAGGTAAGACAAATTTAAATGCTTTGTATGTACTGAACTGCATTGTCATCTAGTGTCCTACAGATCATAACCCTAAAAGCTGCATTATGTGTGTGTATAGTTGGGGAAAATGCTGATCTTGCGTAGTGTGGAATATTTTGTGGTCCTCAACCTCATCTTGAATTGCTTAGGTTTTTTTCCTTAAGATTCTCTCTGATCAATGACAACGGAAAATCACTACCTTAACTGCTTATCAATCTTTTGCACAGTCACAACAAACAAGCTAAAACCATAACCAAGCTCAAATTTACGTCTGAAAGGTACCTTTCAAGTTTCAAAGGGTTCTGAGCCAGAATATTGATTTATAGTGACACCTAACCCGGAAAGAGATACATCCTAAAACTAAGTTTTGGCTACAAATGTTCAGACTCAATAAAAGGAATAGAATGTAATCATCCATAAGATTCTAATACTTGAGAGAGATATCCATTTGATTGGTAATAATTTAAAAAGTATAATTGCATGATGGCCGTATTAGAATTGGATAAGAACAAGGAATTGTACTCACAGGGGAAGGGTGTGTGATGTTACATGTAAGTTTTTTTTATTTTTTATCCCTTCACTTGCCAATTTCAGAAGGAAACCTGTCTGGTTTATGGCTTGCACGACATGAGATTGATTCCTCTTACTTCGGCAGAATTTATTGCTGAGTCTACGAAGATTGAATATATTTTTTAAGCATACTATTACTATATTATGACGACTACATTTCATAATAATTTATTTATTTTGTTTCTTCGTTACGCAAAAAACGAGACAGTCTATATTCTCCTTTTTCAAATCTTACACCGCATATTTTTAACATTTCTCAAGGTTTTTAAAATAAAGTAGCTAAGGCTTCTCAAGATGTAGATGAAGGTGCTTTCTTTTTATGTTACTACTGTTGGTTGCGAGAGTAGCTTCATTCAACGAAAATTTGGTATAGTGATACTTTCTTGTTAGGATCATAATTATACGAAGACTCTTTCAAAAGCCATTGTGATTTGTAGCTTAACTCCGTAAGAATAATTAAAACTCAGACCCTTGTCACAAAATTATTATTTTCTTGACCCATTGCTATTTCTAGGTCTCTTTCTGTACCTATAATGAAATTGGCAACTTTACAATTTGCACCTTATCTAGGAAACACATGCGTACAAAATTGTAATTGGCATTTTTCTAGACGGATGATCGTAGAAGTTAAGTTAAATCCGTTAAATTTGAATACGAACGTCATTCAATTTGAATTCTGTAAAATTAACATTGTTCCAAAGTCTTAATCTCTTGCTCACTGGATGGTCGCCATAGTATGACACTTTGTGTTGGTTCTGTTCCGGTGGTTGGGTGTGGCACTTTCTGTCGCTATTCGGACAATAACAATTGAATCAATTGGTCAAATGATTCTTCCTTGCAGAAATTTCTAAGTGGGGTCTTCATGCTTCACATTAGTGGGGGCAAGAACAGGATTTGTAAGCATAAAGTTTTGTGTGGTTTTCAGCACCAAACTAAAATAAGAAAATAGAAGCTTGCCAAGTATTGTTGAGAAATTCATGTCTTTGCATGTTCATATATAGAAAGGAGAATATAGGTGGGGTGGAATTAATGTTCTGTGTATGTTCCATTTGGTAACCTCCTTTGACTGGTCCTTTTTCACTTAGAAAAATTTATGCCAATTGGGTCAGTGATTTTCAGAACAACTGTTACAAAGTGGTTTGCAAAGAAAATTGAATCATATGAATAGTGGAGCTGTGGAGGTTGTGGAAACTAGAAGATATGTGATAGAAGAAATTTTATTTTCATTTTTTTTGTGAGGTGTAATAGAATTAAAAAAAAAAAAATCCAAGAGTTATGGTCAATAAGATTTGATGCAGAGATGAAGGGAGAGGAATGATGATTAGAATATGGCACCATGTGAGTAACCCACAAACGCATGTCAACTACGACTAGTATGTGCTGTACTCGTTGGTCAAGAAAGAAAAGATTAATTTGAATACGAAATCCAAATATCTAATTTATCAAATTCAGCATATAGGACGGAAAATTGGCCAAGAAAGATTGGAATGTGAATGGAGATTAATAGCTTGCGTTTACTAGTATGTGACTATATGATGATGTCATTCATCTGAAGCTATAGCTGGCTGCTTAATATGTAACGTGCTTATGAATTTGAAAACAGCAGGATCAATTCTCATTTCATTTTTGTTTTTAGTGAACGGCTCTTAAATTAAACCTACTTTTATCGTCACATGAGAAGTATTTGAATATAATATTGTATATGGAAAAAATTATTGTGATGGGAATAGAAATAATTACTTTCTGCTGAGTTTATCGTCATCTATAAATATTAGTTACCATTTTCAATCATCCATATTTCACATTCATTTCATAAATACTAATTTATATATATATATATATATATAATAATAAATTTAATTTTTTTTCATTTTAATTTTTAAAAATTATTTTATAAAAAAAATTTAAAAATTAATTTTTAAAAAATAAGAATAAGTGTAAGAGTGTATTTAATAAAACACTTTAGTAATTTATAAATTTATTTTGAATATATAAAAAACTAATTTAACTAGAATTGTTAGATTTATCATTTATTATAATAGTTTTAAATTTATTTTCATAAATTAACTTATAAGTTATTAATTTTTTAATTTGTATCTTCATTATTTTTTTAAATCTCTTTTTATTTTATCGATTTAATTTATAAATTAAATAACTAAATATGTCATTTTATAATTTTAATAACTTATAAATTACGTTAATTAACTTATAAGTTACTTTGTCAATTTATATTTATTAATTAATTTATTAGCTAATTCAATTAAACAATTTTAATTTAATCAACTAGTTTATAAAGTTTCAATTTTTCAACTCTAACTCTTTGTTTATAATTTATAAACTTCAACTAACTTAAGAGGCTTATTTTCATGAGTTGTTTTAACAAAAATAAATTATTTTAAAAGATACTAACTATTTTTTTATCTTTGTTAATTTTTTAAAATTTTCTTTATTTTTTAAATTTAAAAATCAAAAATTAAATATATATTTTAATATTATTTTGTATTTCTTAACTAATTTATTAAGTAATTTTATCAAACATTTTAAATTTAATCACCTAACTTATAAATTTTAGCATTTCAGCTCTTAATTTATATAGCTTATAAGCTACTTTTAATAAAATCTCCTTATAAAAAATATGAATATAAAGAAAAATATAATTTAGAGATATTTTGTTTTTTCAAATGAAAATAAATACAATTTTTTAAAAACTACTATTATCAATCAATTCTTTCTGTTTTTAAATAGAAAAAAAAAACAGTTTCCAAAAATAGGAAACAAATAAACTCTTAGTTTTAGTTTTCAAATTTTCTGTTGCTTTAAATTCTTATAAATTTTAAAGTTTTTTTTTTAAATAATCTATGTTATCATTTAACAGTGAAGTAATATGTATCTAAATATGTCATTTCAAAAAAAAAAACTTATGTGAATCAAAATTAATATTTTTCTGAAAAAATAAAATTACTAATATCTACAAAAATTAATATTTTATATTACAATAACAAATCTTTCAATCTCCTTTCGTCTTTTTTCATTCTCATAACTTCTAGAAATGGAAATAAATTAAGTCATTTGTTGAAAACTTATACCTTAACATAAAAGTTGTTTTTTTTTCATTTAAAAAAATATTTTTGAAGACAAATCTAAGCTCTATATTTTTTATAAAATAACATTATATTATTACATCATTTATTTACACACGTCAGCATATCTTTTGACTTCCCACCCAACTCCACCTACATTAACATGTTTCGTTTTTGCTCTTTTTCATTTTATTGTTGACCTTGAATCACCACTTCTAACTCCAACAAAATAATATTATAAAATAATAATGATAGTACAATAATAAAAACTAAAACTAAAAAATGAAATAAAACAAAATAATATTATAACAAAATAACAAATAACGGAAAGTATTAATAAAAAATAGTAAAACCACTTCTAATTCCTATAAAACAATAATAAATAGGGAATAATACTATTAAAATAAAATGAAATATTATAAAAAAACAACAAAATGGAAACAATAATAAAAATAGTTATCAAACAATAATAAAAGCAAAAAATAAAAATTCACGCATATTTTATAAGATTAGTTCTACTATGATCCGTATTACCGTGAATTGCATCCATGCTCTGCGACTTTATCCGATTAACATTTGATTTAGTGAACAATATATCAACAACAAAGATTCATTGTATGTAATTCATATTAAAAATATGAAATACCAAAAGCTTGGTTTGAATTTAAGTTTTGAATATGTTGTTCTGTTGGATATTTAAAGAAGAGTTTTTTTTTATATACAATAGTCATATCCAATTTGAGTAAGATTATCTCCAATAAAGAATATTTGTGGTATCTACTAAAACAAATCTAAGATACTAATTATGAGTAGAGATAGAAAAACAGATTCAACTCAATGGGTCAATTCGCCTAACCCATTAAAATATGACAAGGTAAACTAGGTAGTTCAATCTACTAACTTGTTTAACCCAATTGATTCACTTAACAGATTTATTATTTTATTTAAAAATATATATTATTACTAATACTTTTACTTGTATTATGCTAATACATAATTTTTAATGAGATAATATAGTTGATATCAATTTATTTATTTAAGTTTTTATTGTTTTTAAAAGTACACATTTGTTAATTATTCTATAAAATCAATTGATCTAATAAGAAATTTTATTTAAATTCAGGCTAAGTTATTACTAACTTAAGTCTTGTAACTAAATTCAAGTTAATGTATGAAATGAGAAACTTTAACTTTTTTCTTTTTTTTTATTAATTTTGACAAACTAGTTCGTCAAAAACTAGTTCGTCAATCAACTAACTCACTTATAAATAGGATGGATTAAAGTTTCCAACTTGTCACAACTCATTTTTGGCACACAAGTTAACTCATTTTGTTACCCTTAATCATAGGGTGTGGTGGTGGTGTTGATGTCTTTGTTGTAGTTGTAACTCATTCTTTTGTGGCACACAAGCTAACTCATTTTGTTACCCTTAATCATAGGGTGTGGTGGTGGTGTTGATGTTTTTGTTGTAGTTGTAACTCATTCTTTTGTGGACGAAAGTGGCAAAACTTGCAAGAACATCCTAATACTAAACTAAGGAGCAGTCTAAAGGTGTATTGCTTGAGAATCAACATTAGGTTTACTTATATAGTCTACCTCTTTATGTAAATGTATTATCATATCATTGATTATAGAAATTGTTTCCAAATTCAATATGAGTTACTTATCTCCCAACTGTGGTGATTATTTTCTGTCAACAACATTTGCATGGATTATGTTGGAGGAGACATATGCTCAATGTGAATATGACTCAATTGAAAAGTATTATGATGTGTTTAGATATTTGTTATATTAGCTTAGATAATTGAGTTAAGGTTGTTGGGTTTTCTTAAGCTTCCAATTATGTAGGCAAAATTTCAATACCCTCAAACTCACTAGATCTCTCTTAATAGAGGAGAAGGGGTCAAAGTAGGAGTGTGAGAGAGTGAATTTTCGCAGCAAAAAAGAAATAGAGAAGAGAAAGAAGAAGAGAAAGAAAGTGTTATTTTTTCATCTCTACACATATCAACACAATGTCAAAATTGTGATATCTCCTTCGTTAATCGTTGCATTGGGCTGTAATTTTGACAACAGTTTCAACACCCATAGTTTTTCATCTTGACTGTTTGTATCTTTATATTTGCGAGTTCTTCATTTTTTTATTTACCATTTCTTGCTCTCTATTTGCAAACTTTGTTGCTTTATTATATTGGCTGGTTGTATACACAAATTTGTGCTATTGATTGATTTTTGATAATAGTATATTGATTTTTTTTGTTTGAACGATCCGTAATTGAGGAAGTTTTTACTTTAAAAAATCTTGGTGTCTCTTACGTAATTTTTATCATTGTTGATACCATTTTTATTTGTGATTACTTCTTATGGATTCTTGCAAAAATAGAAATTTATATTTATTATATTGTTGTCACATTAATTGTGTATTGTTGTTTTTCCCTATGAAAGGTAACCTAGTTACAAACTTGGTCATTACATATATAAAAGATATGTTTTTATTTTTAGAATTTATATTTTAATCCCTTAAAAATAATAATTTATGTTAAAGTAATATTAATATTTATGTTTTATCCTTTCATTTTAATTCCTTCACAAATATCTTTTCTTTTCCACTCTTATGGTCTTTTCTTCCTCCTTTAAAATTGTTATCGGTATAAAGACCAAAAAACCAAGTAATAACACCAAATAGTGCAGAGAAAGGTAACGCCGGCAACAACCAGACAAAGCTCTTGAAGATTGAAGATTGAAGATCCTTACTGCATTTGCATCTTTGGTGATTAAATGAACAAGCCTGGGCAGGTCAAACCAGGATCAAGGGAGAAGATCACCATATGATCCTTCAACTCTGCCCCTCTAACGTACCACACACTTCATTTCCTTCCCGGATACTCCTCACACGCTAACTTTAATGCCCAATATTCTATACTCGCCACACCACGCCAAACCTCCTTCCACCTTTCTTAATTCTTCTCACAAACTACATAATAACACTACCTAATATACTTCCTTTTTATCCAACTAATCAACAACTCATTTTTTATCTGTTTCACAACAGATAACTTCACTACAGGTAATAAGCTCACACATTTAATTCTTAAGAAAAAACCTAAGACAACGTACACCTATTAAACTTTTGACTATTGAAAACCTTAGTAGTTAAGCTTTCCCATGAATACGCTTCATAATAATAATTCACCCTTGGAACTAATATGCTTTTATATTATTAATTTAGCCTATTTTTGTCCAAAGTTTTTGTAACTTAAAAAATTACTTTAAAATTAAAGTTTAAAATATAGAGTAAAAATTATTTTCTAATTTTAACTTTTTTTAGTTTAATTTTTTTTATTAGTTTCATATGAGATGAAGAGGAAGAGGATGGTTAAGATGTGAAGTTTTATTTTGTAAATCTATTCACTTAACGGTTTTTAAAGCTACTTTCCTCCCTTTCTGTAAAAAAATATACAACTTAATTTTTGTAAGTGTTTTTTTTTTTAACCTAAAAAGGAGGAAAAAAAACTAGAAAAAAGTTAGGTGAAATACTAGCTTACTATTTAGAGTCTTTTAAAACAAAAGGGCTATATGTATTTTAAGAAAATAATGGGATTTAATTTTATATGTACAGAAACTGGTCAGACAGCATGGATATGGCAACAGTGCAGACATTGAAGATGGCAGTCAAAAAGCAAATGAAAAGGAAACCTCTGTCTAAGTTGACCACTTTTGTTTTAATGTCTCTTGCATGCACGCTTATAACTTATAAGTTAATTAGGGTAGAAGCATCAGCAAGTTTTTTATTATCACACCCTTCGAAACCCTGTGACATGTGACTGCTATTTTTCTTGCTTTATTTGATCCTCAACTTGTTTGCTATCCGCATCTATGATTCAACAAATGGTATTGGGTTGCAAGTGAAGTAGCTTCACACCAACCTCTCCTTTTAGATTCTTTTTTGCAACCTTTTTTTTTTAACCATACTCCCCCTTCGCATTTTTATTTATCAATTTCATAAATTATATTTTAGAATAATTCCCGAAATTAATTTTCGAAATTGACAAAAAAAACTGTGCAGAGTATGGTTAGAAAAGAAGAGGTTACAAATAGTTGGGCCTGTAATTTCACTGACCATGGGTCTGAATGCCCATATATCTTGGCCCACTTTTGTTCGCTTACTTTCTTCATTTCCATAGCAGCGAGTTTGTTTGGCACAGGATTATGCATTTAACCCATTGTCCATATCTGAGATTTATTTAATTAATGTGTCTTTCTTTTTACTACTTCTATTAATTGGATCTCAGCTATTCGTCATGCAGAAGATGCAAGTGTTGACCCAAATAAAATTAGAATTCCTTTGTATTTGATTGTTAATTGATAAAAAAAACAAACTAAGGTAATTCAACTTCTAATTCGTTGATACAAAAAAGAACTTTTATAGCATTTTTTTTTTATCTTTATTCTTGTTTTGTTTTCTGTTATTTGTTGTTAATAAAGAATTAGTTGTAGAATTCCTGAAACTCGTCTTTATAAAATAAGTTTTATTATTAACCAGTTTCATGTGTATATCATTTACTTATTTGTTTATTTTTTTAAATAATTGCTAAATAATAAATTGTTTAATTAATTTGGGTGATTGTAGAAATAGTCAATACAAATATAAATATTTATCTACTTATCACAAAAAATACTTCAAAATTATATTCACATCATAAAATCAAAATGCTTCAAACCATTTTGTTTTAAACTAAAAAAAGATTGATTCAAACATGACGGTCTGTCGTCGATCTCATGTTTTGAGAATATGATTGGATATGTCATTCTGAGTATTCTACAAATTTTAATATGAAAAATATATTTTATTCTAAACAAGAGGATTAATTTGAGCATGACGTGGCTTTGTTGATTCTATATTTTGGGAGTATGGTTATATAGATATGATCTGTGGTTTGTTTTTAAATTAAAATTAAATATTTTTTTAATGAAAATATAGATTTAGGGATTATTATTTTCGTTCTACTTCTTGTACAGTACATTATCATTCTAGTTTATGTTTTATAAGAGACTTTAGCTTTATATGTCAAAATATGCTTGGGATGTCACATCTTTGACAATTCTTACATTTTTCAAAATAAAAATCAACAACTCTTTCACAAAAAGTAATTGAAATAATGACAACCAACTTGAACACTCCACATACAAGAAAATTATGTAACTATGACTTTTCTATTGGAAGATACATGAGAGCAAGGTTACTCCTTATGGAACTAAAATAATCTTCATAAATCTATTTTTTCCTTTTAATGAAATTTCTTTTTATGAAATAAATACTATAAAAATAAATAAATAATGTTTTTATCTTCTTCTAAAAGTAAATTGTGTATGTAAAAAAGAAATCAAATAAATTTTAAAAATAAAAATGATTTATAATAATATTATTAGAAAGAAAATAAAATAATATAATATTTTTACTCATTAGGTTAGGAATAACTATTTTATAACCGACGTCGCATATAATCAATCCTCGAATCCAACTTCAAGTTCAGGACTATTTGTTAAGGTTTCTCTAAATGTTTTATTGAATAAAAATAAACTTTGGTTACTACTCGTATTTTTTTTTTAACAAAATAAAAGTTCTATTTTGTGACTCATCATCTCTTAGTCGTAGGGATCCTAATTCTGGCAAATTGGAATTGAATAAGGGTCAAGAAAACCCAAACCAAACTGGTTGGGTTACAGAATGTTAGCACCATCATATTCTTCATTTCCAAGTGTAGTGGTGGGTCTATCAACGACATCATTATTGATAAAGAAAAAGAAGTTGAAGAAGCCATAGTGTGTGTCCTGGAATTAAGAAGGAGGATAAACTTGTTGGTTTACTCCTTCAACTTGTTTTTTGTAGCTATATATAGAATTTATATGCATGCAACTAGCTACTAGTATTTTCTCAAGAAACTAACGGAAAATAATGGTTGGGAAAGTCAGATATAATTATACGTACAATACCAACGATATGGGGAACCCTCTAAATGGGTTTTTGACACAATATATATGTGTCATGCCCACAAATGTACTGAGAGTTTGTCTTTAGTTAACTACATGGTACATTGTTTTCTTCTTTTGGCTTATTTTGTACAACTGGAAATATATAGATTTTTCTTGATCGATCTAGGTGTTTGAAGTTGTGTTTGGTAAAACCATAGCAACTCTCGCTTGCACTACTTGCAATTCCTATTTTTGAACTATGTACATGTTATGGTTACGTTGTTATTGTATTGAGTATTTTAGAAGTGGGTTTAGAGGTAAGATTTTAGAAGAAAACAGAAGGGAAGACAACATTTTTTTGTTTTAAATTAAGAAAACTTACTATATTGAGTCCTTCAATATTTTTTGCCATGTATATTATTGTCCATGAAAATAAACACTTGTTTTCGGTGTATCCAGCTGGAAAATAAACAGTAGTTACGTTGAATTTCTAAAAACGTGTCCTGAATTGAATAACTCAGTTTCAATTTTGTGTATTATATTCTATAGAAATAAACACTAAATATACCTCAAAACTTTTATCTTGTGTTACGTTCCTCAAAGTACAAGGAATTTTTTTCCCTACATTCAATAAGTCAGATCAAGTTGTGTATAAATTTTTCGTGACTTTATACACAAATTTTATATTTGAGTTCTACTTTAATATAACATTAATTTTTATTTTATTCTTGTAATAGTTTAAGGTATAAATTTATCTCACTCTATGATAATTTATTCAATTATTATCTTGCAACATAATTGATCTCAATTTGAATCCAATAATTTTAACTTAAAAAAATTTCTTTAACAATAACAATAATTACATGCATTATTAATAATATTCTATAAATATTACATTATTAAAAAAAATAAAATTTTAATATATTTTAGTACTTCTAATAAGACTTTTTTTTGTTAGTATTTTTTTCGCTAACTTCAATTTAAGAAAAAATTCTTTCTAAAATTTTCAAGTTGATGTTTATCATAGCTCTATTTTGAATCACAAGTTTAACAAAGGATAATATTTTTTATAAATATTTGTGAGGTGTACAAATAGGTGAAAGAAAAGGATATATAGATGAAAAAAAATACACGCCTAATTAGAAAAAGAAATTAAAATGATAATATAATAAATAATATATACACCAATGATATAAAAGGTTGAATCATTTGTTAAATTTTATAATAATAATTTTAAAAATTATATTAATTTATTATTGATTAAATATTATTAGACTCAAATAAATATACTAAATAAAATATCGCGAATAACTAAAAAATAATTTTAGGCTAAGAAAATGAAATAAAATATTACTGTCTCAGTGGTTAGTGGTCTTGAACGGTGAAGAGCTTAAACTGAAGTGCAATATTTCCGTTATTCATTCCTAACCACCATTCCGAGCTTGAGGGTCGGGCTCAACAATCCGCGAAATATAAATAGAAACGCTTGAGTGAAACTCGCTTCTCTCTCTGCGACTCCTTCCTTAGTTCCATTCTCATCCATGGCGTCAGAGGACACGGATTCCTTCGGCGATAAGATAGAAGAGAAGTTCAACGACCAAAACTCCGACTCCGAATCCGATTCCTATTCCGATTCCGACGACGACAACGACAAGACGCCGCCCAAGGCCGCCGGATCAAACGTTTACCGCCTCTTCGGCCGCGATCAGCCCGTCCACAAGGTCTTGGGCGGTGGAAAACGTAACTCCTCTCGCTAACGTATCTGCATTCCTTTTTGTTTGCATTTCTCATTATCTTCTTCCGTTATTATTCATTAATTGAAAACTCCTCGCGCATTTTTTCTTTACGTTTATGATCTCAGGCTCAAACTAATTCCATGCATAACGATGCCGTATTGTTGATCATGCCGATGTTCTGTTACTCACTTTATATTAATTACATAATTTAGGCGACGCATAAATATCAATTGTGTTAGATTGGATTAGTTATTTACGATATATTGTTTCATTTATATTCAATTTAGTTTGTTATTGTGCCATTGTGGTGGTTTAATAAAATTAATTTAATCAACTCATTTTTTTTAATTTAATTAAAATATATCGGCTCTGAAATCCAATTATAGATTGTTATTTAACACTTCTATAATAATGATTTTCAGAGTTATATTTAGATAATTTTCAATTAGATGATAATGTAAATTTACTCATATCAAAGCAAAACATTATTTATTTATTTATAAAACTCACATTTCGCGTAAAGTTATGTAATTAATAATGTATGTTGTTGTATTAATTGGATTTGGATCGAAAGCTAGGACGGTTTTTGTTGTGCAAAACTGTTGGCATAAATTTTTACTCGTGAATGTAGATGGAACTACATAGTGTAAAAAATTACAATTACGATGAAAGGAAGGAATATTGCCTGGTGAGTGGTGACTTTGGTATATTATAAAGAGACAAGACTTTGCTTGTAGAAGGTTGTTATTTGTGAAACCTTTTGATATTTTGCTTCATCATTTGATAGCCTACTGTATTGTTCGAAGCCGAACATGGCTGAAATTAAAAAGGGATTTGGACTTTATCTATTGACTTTGCATACAAGTGTAGAACAAAAAATTTCCTCCTGATAAATATAATCTATTTATTTTCGGTGATAACTCCAATTCTTTTAGTCATTGTGTTGCATTACATGTGTCCCTTGCAGCTGCTGATATTTTGTTATGGAGGAACAAGAGAAGTAGTGGAATTGTACTTGGTGTTGGCACTTCCATTTGGGTTTTCTTTGAGGTGATGGAATACCACGTGATAACTTTTCTTTGCCATTTATTGATTCTATCTCTGGCGGCACTTTTCTTGTGGTCCAATGCATCTGTCTTTATCCACAAGTAAGCCATTTATACTGTTTTTCTCGAGTTAGTTTGGCATCCCCTTTAAAAATATGGGTGAATATTCTCTTTACATGAAAAATTCATCCATCAATTTTTCACTCCGAATTTAATGGGAATATCAAATACCAAACTGACTCCTAATAGTAAACTGTTATATTGCTTATTATATCTTGTATCTTAATTTGTGTACTTCCGTTTGGTCTTGAAATTTTCTCAACTAGGTCTCCACTGCTCATCCCGCAAGTAGCAATTCCTGAGGAATGCTTTGTTGAGGCTGCTTCTGCTTTAAGAATTGAAATTAACCGAGCCTTCGTTCTTTTGCGGGAAATTGGAACTGGACGAGATTTAAAGAAGTTCCTTAGCGTAAGTTGATTCCTCCCTTCATTCCTCTAGATTTCTTTGGACTTTGTGAGAAATTGAGGTATACGTCCATTTATATCATATCCAAATTTTCATTTGCACCATGCTTTACATAGGTAGGCTGTGTCTTGTGAGCAGGTTATTGCTGTATTGTGGATTATCGCGGTTGTCGGGAGTTGGTTCAACTTCATGACCTTGTTTTACCTATGTAAGACTTGATGCATTACTTCTATGATTAAAAGTCTCTTTAATGGTATTCTCCTAACACTGAATCCATTTGGTGAGATACAGTCTTTCTGTCGCTGTTCACATTGCCACTGGTGTATGAGAGATATGAAGACCAGGTTGATGCATTAGGAGAGAAGGCGATGATTGAGCTAAAAAAGCAGTATGCAGTGTTTGATGCTAAGGTTATGAGCCAGATACCAATAGCGGGCTCCAAAAAGGATTAGAATACATCATCTGTCAGGTTATTCTTAACAATATGTTTTGTTCAGATGTCAAGTTTCTAAGTCTTACCGCAACCCTTCTTCCTCTTTTAATTAATTAGGTGCAAAATAGTTTGAGGAATAAAAGTCCACCTAGTCCCAGCTTTTCTTTTCAGGATTATTTTTTGATTCTTTATGAGTAGTCTTAAATTAAACGTGAAAGTATCACCATGTCATCTAAGGGCTTCCCAACTTCTATTTTTAATTCTTTGGTTGCACCATACCAGAAATTCTTTACTCATAAATCGAAGAAAAATAAATTAGGGCTTTGCATATATAGGATTAGTTAAAAGTATAATATGGTATATTAATCTATTTAAAAATTTATTTTATATTAAAATCTTCAAATGTATCAAAAAAAAAACTATTTTTCTTAATAAGTCAACAAGTTAAATAAATCAATAAATCTATTTTTGAATAGATTAAATAAATTTATTTTTAAATAGGTTAACAATAATAATTTTTTTTAAAAATAAAAATTTTATTTTATTTTAATACAAAAATATTAAAATTTTAAATATATAAATATAATATTATATTAAAATTTTAATTATATATAAAATATAAATAAACTAACTTGTTAAGTTTAATAGATTTTTTTTAAAAATCTATACCTAGTCTTTTTATTAAAAAACATAGGTTAAGTTAGGCTTTAAAGATATTAAGTGATAGATCTTACTTTTTTATCTATTCTTATCTCTGCATAGAAATAAATGATGGTAAAATTTAGGTTAAATTATTATTATTATTTATTTAAATTATTTAATTTAGTCCTTTATTTTTAAAATATTTAATTTAATTTTTAATTTTTTTTAAATGTTCAATGTTACTCTTGTGTTCAATTTCATTAATGTAGTGCAATTTGGATGGAAGTACAATAATGAATATTTAAAATATTAAAATATTAAATTAAATATTTTAAAAATACAAAAATTAAATTAAATAATAATTGATAAAATAATTAATTTAACTAATTTATTATTTTCTACCATCAAAGTATGTTTGAATTTTTTTAATTAATATTTTAAAAATCAAATTAAACTAGTCAATCAATCTAACGGACAACTAATTAGGTTATCATTTTATTAGCTTAGAAAATGGGTTTTATCTTATTTATCAAATCAATCCAAAATTAATTTAAAAAAAACAGAAATTTTTCCATTTTTTTTACTTTCTTATTGTTTTAATTTACTACGAAACAATTTTAAGATAAGTAAAAACACTTATTTAAACATTACATAGGTCTAAATTATTTTACTAATTACTATTTAATTTAATTCCTCTATTTTTAAAATGTTGAATTTGGTATTCTTATTATCAAGAAATGTTTAATATTATCCTTTTTTAATTCATTAAAGTGTCAATTTAGATCAAATGACAATATTGAATAATTTTTAAAAATTATAATATCAAATTAAACATTTTTAAAAAAGTACCAAATTGATATTATAAATAAAAAGATTAAAAGAGTATTTTAACTTAAAATTTAAAATTTAAATATATAATAAATTTGACTTAATTAAAATGTCTATTGGTTATTTGGTGAATTTTTTTTACCGAAATAAATGTATCAAAACAAAATAATTAAAGGTGGTAAATGTACCGGCTTAACATGTTAAGTATATACTTGATTTTTATAAGTATCATTTTATTGTTTGGGTTGAATCAATTTGAATCTAATTTTTTTATTTAAAAATATTTAAATTTTCAAAAGAATTTTTTTAAAAATATATTAGGTTAAATAAATTTGATTCGTTTCAAATTAATTTTTTTTAACTCAATCTGAAGTGAAAGCTTAACCAACCAAATCAAATTAACTCAGTTTTATTTAAATTACCTAATTTTTTAAAACTCAATTTATTTTACAACCTCTTGAAATAATAGGCGAGACATTGCAAATTTGTTTCACGGGTCTGCCAAAAAGAAATGAAAAGAAACGAAAATGTTGGGGGTGCACTCCTGTCACTCTTCTCCCTTTGGGATTATTTAATTTTAATTTATTCATTGATGTCGAAAGACCTTAAAGAGGTGTATAATCTTTTAAAAAAATTCAAATGGATAACTTTAGTATTTCTAGTTTCAATTACTCAAAGTCATATCAGTACCACACAAAATCAGTTAGTTAACAGGGAGGTAGGTGAGTATTATAAATCCTTTGATTATATATTCGATTAGGACGAACAAAAAAAATTACCACACAAACATTATGATGCTCGAAAAATGAAATTTATAAATTGAAAAAAAAAAGAGTTAAAAATAAGGTTTGACCCATTACCGTATGTTATCACCATGTACATAAATTACTAATACTTAACTTATTTAATATATGTATTAAATATATATTATATATAACTTAAATATGCAGAATAAAAAATACAAAGACTTTATTATTAGTAAATAAATAATATAATATCATATTTTTAATATTATATATTTTAATTATAACTTAATTAATTCATATTAAATAAATCTTTGTATTTCTTCACCACCTACACTGAAAAATGGGTCAGCCGCCACCACCTACTCACTATCTTCACACTGTCTCAGGTTGGACAAGAAACTCAATGAGGTACTTCAAAGTAACCTCTTTTTTTGTACAAGAAACTTGATTTTTGTGTAAATTTTTTTAGAAAAATTAAAATAACATAATTATTTCCTTGAATTTAAACTGAATGAAGTAAGTATTTTATTAACCTTTTATTCTAGTTCAATTGCAGGGATTTTGTTCCAATTCCATTATCAATCAATATTAAAAATGCTAATAAGACAATTAAAACATTTTCCTTTCACACATTCTCTCTTATTTGTTAATATTTACATTAATCCTGCCAATTTTATGCTTTTGGCTGCCCGTGTTGTGCTGGCTATAAGGTCGAGTAACCAATATATGTATATGGTGATACGTTAACATATAATATTTTTAATAATTTTTTAAAATAAATGTCATTTATTTACTTTAAAGTGAACGTTAAAGATTAAGAAGAGCAGTGATGTCAATTTTTGGAGAAATAAAAATTAAAAAATATATATTTTATAATGACTGAAATTAAAATTTATTTATTTTATAAGAAAGAAAATATTATTTTTATAATTTAAAATAATAAAAAAATATAGAGATGAAAATTAAAATTTATTTATTTTATATAAAATAAAAACATATTTAAATTTGTTATAATTATTAACAAACATATTAATTATAACTAGCCATTATTTATAAACATGTGTTTTTTTATAATATTTTTTCTATTTTAAAATAATTATCACCAGGATTTTTTATAGTAGTTTATTTGTCATTTTAAAAAGTCAAGAAAATGATTTTAAAATTTCATCATTCTCTCTTAAGATTTTTGTTCATAAAGAATAGTATAAAAAAAATTAAATATCACATAATTAAACATCACGATACATAAAGGTAATAAAATAAGTTGGTCACATAGAACCAAGAATGACTTGACCAATTAAATCTATAGAATTAGGCCGAGTTAAAAAAAATTGACTTAAAATAAATTAGTTTTGTTTAGTTTGATATTTAATTTTAAAAAATATTTAAAAATCTAAGTGTTTTTAAATATAAAAAACTCAAATTAACTCTATTCGACGTATTATCAAATAAATTAACAAAAATGTTTATCTATATAAAAATTGAACTCCTTTAGTGAACCATTTTCCACCTTTAATAGTATGCCTTTAAAATGTTCAATATGTAATACTTTCCTTAATTTTAATATAAAAATACACTAGAAAACGATTGTTTTGAAAATAATGAAATAAATATTTATTTATTAATTATTCCTCAATAATTAAGCCAGTGTACGTATTTATATAATTAAAAAAATGTTTCCATTTTGTTGCTTGTCTACAGCCTGGTCCAATGGTTTGCTTAACGCAGTAATACCATTATTGCGTCTCAGGTTCGAGACAGGCATTCTCCAAACCCATCCAATTCCACAACATCAATAGCGAGGTATTCAAAAGTACCTCTCTTTTTCCGCGTTAAATTCACCTTTTATCCTAGTTTTGTTGTTGTGATTTTTCAATTTGTTAAAGTTCTAATATTATAATCTGTCAAAATATTAAAAAAATGTTAATAACAGATTTTTTAATATTCTTTTTTTGAAACTCTTTTTTATTTATTAAAATTTATGCCCAATTTTACTAAATAGGTGAGTCTCATTTCTTATTTAGTGCATCCCATTTATATACTAATGAAACACATAAATCTCAACTAATAAAAAAAATACATTGTAAAGACAATATTAATAAATTACATTTTATTTTGTTTGTCCTCCGTCAAATTTGTCTTATTATACAATGATATATGAATCTATTTTTAATTTTTAATTTTACAAAGTAGGGGCTTTGCCCCCAATCAAACAATTTTTGATGTGGTACTATTACATTTTTTTTAAGAACACGTCATGATTAAACATAATTTGAACGAACGTTCACCAAAGGGACATTTTGAGGCAGTTAATTCGTAGATTGAAGGACTAAACAAATTTTAAAAATCATGGACAAATACAAACATAAAAAAATAGGTGAAAAAATTAATTAAGCTTTTATTTTAAGAAACTACATATGAAAACAACTTTGATAAAAAAAATGCTCACAAATTATACCACTTACCGATTCTTTTATTATTAATGGTTGAAATGGTAGCATAAGCAAAGTCCTATAACAAACTTTTGTCACATAAAAGTTTTAACTAAAGGCACCCTTTCAGAATTATAATACTACAGGTTTTAACTTAAATATATTTTATGGTGTTTTTTTTTTTTTTTGTTTTACCTTCATGGATACTAATTTCTATATATATAAAAAAGGTTATTTGTGGATTACTTTTAGAGACACACTAGGGTGTAGCCAATTTCTATATCAATAAAGATAAAGCCCTTTCCTATGGCATTCTAAAAATCAAACAATTCTAAGGATCTTAATGTCACTCACTAGATCTATATTTTCAGGAAAAATTTATTGATTTTAATGTTTAACATACAGTTAAATATAAAAGTAAAAAACTAATTTAAATCTATTAAAAATATAAATATTTTTTATACAATCATCTAATCAAATTATTATGTAAAATAAAATTATGAACTTTCGTCATTATCACTTAAAAATTATTCAAAATAATTTTTAATTAAATTAAATGATAGTGTAGAAATTTATATTAACAATATATAAAAAAAATTAAACTCTAAAAATAATTAGTTTAATATGAAATCGATACAACATATGATACGTTTATTATGCAAATAAAGTATTAATTACTTTTACGTGTATATTGTAATTCTTATTCTTATGAAATACATTTATTATGATTAATGATTATTATAAATACGTACAACTTTTTTGTTTTGTATGAGATCAAATGTAACTAACACGAAGACAATTTTATTCAAGTTTTCTCTACAAGGATTCGAATTTAAAACTAGGTATCATTTTATTCACGGGCTAGGTGATACACATGCCATGAAATTTTTTATATTACTATTTTTTTGTCATTTTATAAACTCAAGAAAATATTTTCTAAATTTCGTCATTGTCTCTTAATATTTTTGTTAAGTGAAATAAGAAAGAACAATAATTGAGTGAAAGATTATTTAGTTAAATATAATTATACCTTTAAAATTAATATGTAGTAATTTTCTTACTTTTTATATATATAAAAAAAACACTAGACAATTATTGTTCAGGAAATAATGAAGTATATTATGATAGTTATACATAAATGGTTTATTGACTGTTTACTGCCTGATCTAATGGTTTGTTTATAGCAATACCATTATCAGGAGCCAGATTCGAGACATGGCAACAGAAGATACTCCAATTGGGGCTTTATTTACTGCTAAAGAATACTTTTATTGATTAAATCAGATCACATCTAGAATTGACTAAAATATAAAAATATTTTGTTGTATCCTTCTAACATATCATCTTAATAATCTTTCTAATACCGAATAAGAAAAAGTATTTTCAATACATGTTTGTTTTAACTTAATTTTTAATTATAATATTTTTTTTTCAAAAAAATTGCAAACAAAAAAGTTACTCAAAAAATTGATGCATTCAGCAAACGTAAAAACTATTTAATACTTTTTTATTCAATAACTAAGACTTAAGAGGATTATTTGGATAAATTATTAGGAAACAGTAAAATTATTCCTAAAAACAAACGACGTTATCTTAGTAAACGTATCAGTCTAGTATGGTTAGTTGTTGCATAGGAATCAACAAAAACCTATGATGCCAGAGATTGCAATCAACAAAGACATTAGTTACTTACCGAAAAGAATAATTGTATTTTGCAGGCACCTGAAATATCTTACAAGAACAGAATCACCATAGTCATAGATTTGATACAATGCAAAAACTGTCCCCTATTATTTTCTTATATGCTTGGGATATGCCCATAACCTAGAAATCGGTCCTTCTTCTGAATCACTGTCACTATCCGAGGAAGATGTTATGGATAGATAATCATCTAGAAGATATTCCACAACCTGAAATTAGGAGGACTACACAGTTAGCTAGCTATATAGAGTTCAGATACTTCAGTAAATTATTTTGAAGCATAGGTGGAGATAAACAAAAACGTAATCTAATGTGAATAAAAAGTACGTTTTGATCTTCAAATAACTAAACAAATGGATTGGCTAAATACATACAGTACAGAACATACCTGGAATGCTGTTACAGGCTTGATATCTTCAATTTCAGATATTCCAATGTGTACATTGGGGCATTTTGCGTTATTTAGCCAAACTATTGATTTGCAGTGTCCACAATATCCCCGGTTGGTTGTTAATTTCCTAGATAATGTTCCTATATCAAAATCAACTAATTAAGACAGAAGAGAAAAATTGAATGTACAAGTATGCATACATGTGTAGTTCTCTATCTGGGAGAGAGAAGAGTAACTCCTTTTTGTATATATAGCATAATAATTCAACTGACAAATAACATGAAATTCAACGTTCCTGATAGTTTCTAAAGCTCTAATTTAGTTCCTAAAACACTTGAGATGAAGAATAAACTTTTAGTTCCATCCACCATGTACTTCGAGAAAATGAAACCAATATTATTGAAAAAATTCTAACTTGTTGTAGCATCACAATACAAATCAGATAACCAAATAAATGTAATGGTTAGCAATTATCACCTCTATTTATTGACTTACACACTGCAAGGAACCTAATGTCAAAGTAAAAGATTATACATGTACAAAATAGTTTCCCAGCCTCATTATAGTATATTTTCATCCCATTAGTTGATTGAGAACACATTGGATGTGAAAAGAGAAACAAAGTTAAACTACATTTCCTCAACATTCAGCTTACTAGTGTATGCTCCTTTAACAGCCTCTTTCCAGTCAGTAATGATTCTAGTATGTATGGGTTCCTGCAAAAGCCTATCATTCTTGCCTTCGACCAGTATCACAGGCTTCTTTTTAGAACCATTGCCGTACAGGGAAACATACTGCATCTCCCACAGATGGTTATCATTTGCAGCTATGTTCCATGACCTAAATATGCAATGTCCATGAGTCACCAGGGAATTTATATTGATAATGATATTTAACACAACAAATTTAATGAACAGTTCAATGTAGAAAAATATATGATAGGTGCTTGTATTTCATATCCTCAAGAATCAAGGTGTGAGCTAAAATGATCAGTTGATGCAATGTATATATAATGAACATAAAAGGAGGAAAGCATTACCAGCAGACTAGCCCCACTGAAACCAAAGATTTCATATCAAGAAAACTGAAAATGTGCACAAGAACATCTTGTGGCAGTTGCAATGAACCTGCAATACAGGAAAAAGTAACCTCTTAAACATGACTATTTTGCCTTTATTAATATAACATAAAGCTATTTCTTATTCTTTTATACAATCTGACCTTTCTCTACCTGGTGAGCTTTACAGCGCCTCTTATGAGCAACCATTGCATGCTTAAATTCTTTTACAGCCACATTCTTTTTTTGCTTTGGTAGTGCTGCTTCTACACTCTGAAGGAGGAAGTGAGCTGCTGAAACAGCACTCTGAGCTTGTATTCTAAAATTAGAGAGCATTAAAAAACATCGAGGCAAAGTAGTCCATGAAGACAACAGCTAGATGCTCAATTAATAATTTAATATAAAGTTTAAATTGATTAAAATTAGTCACAGCCACTTGTTTCGCTTAGAAAAGACAAAGATCACAGTTCTTGGTTTTGTCTATATCATATTATTATAAAAGGCATGGTTCTTCCATTGGTAGACGAAAATTCTCCATTACAGCTTTCAATTCTGATTCTAATTCAAGTGAAAAGCAGGATATGGTTGCACTTAACTATTTGATACGTTTACAGTTTTACCAGCCAGCTTAACTTTCCCACATTGTGTGATAAATAGAAATTGTGTTGTGTTGTGTTGTTTAATGTCGGGGGTAACTACCTTATCCACTAATTCAATTTTAATTTCCACCACATAAGAAAGCATACTCCTAACCACCTCTCTCGCCTTTCTCCACATAGTGTTTTCATATATTCTTCTCTTCCAGAGAAGAATAGGTCTAAAACATAGTTGATTAAGTGTGCATATGGATGCTTCAGTAGGATTAAAGAATTTTTAACTGCAATAGAAAGTACTTTAGTTATCTGCAATAAAGCTTATGACCATTTAATAAGCTTTCAGCTCACAAATTATAGCACTAGCACTATCATTGACACTTTCAGAGGCCAAACAAAAAGTTAGTTGTAAGATATGATTGAAACCATTCACACATCTCGGCTGTAACATTGCTATATTTTCCAGAAATCTCCTGAAAAGTTCTATCAGAAAAAAATAAAAAGACCTCCAATTGTTATAGTAACCACAGTCTTCAAATAAAAATGAATATAATTGCTGGTGGAGCAATAATAACCATACAAGACAGTAGAAAAAAAAAAACTTGTGAATTATAACAGTAAAACAACAAAGAAAGAAATATTTAAAAACTGCAATTGTTAAAGTAACTTAACAAAAACCAAAAAACATAAGATGATTTCTCATATTCTTCGTTGGTTTTCATATAATCTAACCTTTCTCTCAATTCCAAAACTGTACTGTGTATCTGGCACCATCCCCACCAACTTTCTGAACAATCTTGTTTAGTTGTATTTTAAAAACTAAAAACAGTTTTTGAAAATAGAAATCAAACACACCCACTGAGATATGTGGTTATTAATCTCAAGCAAAAAAAAAAAGAGTATAATTTACAGGCAAAATATCAAATAAATTAAATAACAGGAAAATATAGAGAATTATCAACTTGAATTTGTCTCTCAAGTGAGTAGTAGGGGGGGAGGGGGATATTTTGATTATGATTAGAGAATTCCAGATGATTATATTATGATTTAAAAATAAATATGGTGAATTTGATTAACGAAAGAAATGGAAAAAGAATAAAAAATGAGGATGAAAAGCGTACTCTGGGAGGAGACGAAAGGCGGAGAGGGTGTCTTGGAAGATGATTGATTGCAAATATTTGGGAAATTGATGAAAAGCTTCTCTGAGGATCAAGCTTAGCTCTTTGCACGCAATTGGGTATCTGTAGGTTTTTGGTAGAGACTCTCTTAGCCCAAGTTTTTGGTATCTCTCTAAAGGGCTTGACATCTTCTCTTCTCAATTCAATTCAACACTTCTCTTCATCCATCTACTTCATAATTATTCACAAACATGGTATTTGAATGAATTTGGGAGGTTCCCTCTGCTTCTTCATTTTTATTTATATGGTATATGGAACACAGCCTTAAACACCACCCTCAGCCAATATTATCTCAAATTTCTCCTCATTATTCACCATTACTTCCTCCACTCTCCTATAACCAAAAAAATTGTTTCCTGTAACTAAAAAAAAATTATTTATATTATTTAACAGGTTAGTTAAGTATAATTTAATTATATCAATTTTATTTTAATATTACATTCATTTAACCTTAATATTAAGAATAAAATAGAGTTATTTGAAAATATAACAAGTATATTTTTAAGATAATTTTGTTAAATCAGATGAAATCAGTTCAGATTTATTTATATTTAACATCAGTATTAACAAATTTTTTTATATTCAAAATTAGAGGGAGTATAAATATTTAAATTTTAAGTGCAGTCGTGATAATAATATTAAATATCATATTTTAGTATATATTAGAGACCTGATAATAATATTAAATATCATATTTTTGAATAATAATATTTTACTTTTGATTTTTTATATATTATTTTTAAGAGAACGAATAGTGTAAACCTTGAAATTTTAGAACTTAAAACAAATCTTTTTATAAAGATCATATTAATTTTTTAATTTTTTTAAGCTATAAAATTATTTATCAAAATTTTATAATCAAACAATTCTAACATTTTACATTCAATAAAAAAATTATTAAAATAACATTGTTAATCTTAAATTAAATTTAAGTAATCTTAATTTTTAAAAACTTATTTCTACGATATCAACAATTACTAGTATTATAAATAATGCTTATATTTGGAAAATAACCTTTTCTTTTAATATAGTCTAATATTCTTATTGAATTGTTAAATTTTTTCTCTTAGTTTCCATTCTAAAAATAAATCAAGATCATCAATATTAAAATATTTACTAAAATTTAAAATAATTTTGCAATAATAATAAATAATAAATAGAAAATAATTAAATGTTGGTATTATCTATTTCAATAATTTGATATAATTATCCACTTAAAAAACTTACTTATAATATGGAGTTGTTTTAGTTTAATAAATATTAATTTATTTTTAAGTATTTAACATATACGAATACAATTAATTTTATTTCTCCCATTACAATTTTATAGTCATGTTAAAATAACTAAATTTAACTTTTAATTTTCTCATATTAGATAATAGTTATGTCCTGTCGTTGAAAGTCAAAACAAGACAATAGTTATAATATTAATATACTACTATTTAAAACCAATATAATAATCTGTAGTAGTCCATCATAATAACTACTAACTTTTAGTCCCAATATCTAATTATACGATCTTAAAACTAAGGCTAATTAATTATCGATCATAATAACTTATTACAAGTTATATATACTAAGAATTTTAAAATTTTGGAGACTTAAATCAATCGCCTAACTCGCCTTGCACTGTACACGACACTAAAACTATTTAATATATTAATACTTTATTGTCATTTTTTTTTTCTAAAGGTAATGAAGCATGAAATGTTTAATATATTAATAATGGGAGAAGTTTTAAAAAATAATACATTGATGACGAAACTTAAATAACGTATAAACTAAAATAATATGAATTACTAGGATTTACCTAATAATAAGAAATTTAGATAATATATCCAAGTGCTTAAATTTTATTTTTGTTATCATCATTATATTTTTTTATGTTACCAAAAAAAATTATGATAGAGTATGTTACGCTATGAATTATCAAGCTCTTATAAAGATTATAAAAAGACAAATAAATTACATAAATCAACACAGGTCGTTAGTTTATTATTTTTTAAAAGGAAATAAATAACAGAGTAGACAGTCCAAAATCACATACCAAAGTTGTTCCTACGTACCAAAATCACATAGCATGTACCAAAACCACGTCATGACACAATGTAAATCCCCTTTTATATACATGCTGCCACTGGTTTATAGAAAATCCAAACAAAAACTGAGGACCCTCTCTCTCCCAAACATGATGCATTATGATCTAAACATTCTTAGGAGCCAGAATAGCACTTTAGGGATGAATAAATCTCTTAACTTCTGATTTGTGCAATACTTCATACTTTGAGTTCAATATCTCTGCTGAAGGATTCCTTTTTCCTTCCCTGGTTAAAGGGTATCGTTTGGTGACAATTACTTTCAAGTCCAAAACAAAACCAGTTTTCCACAATCTAAAGGAAATAAGTAAGCTGCTGCTTCTTCCTTGAACCTCCTTCTCCAAACAAATCATTCCACTCCTTCAGCTCACTCATCATGGATCCTTCTGCAGCAAAACTTGCAGCTACCTGCATTCACGCATACATTTTATCAATTTCTATGGCATAGAAATTAATAGATTAACTTTTTATCAGTATCTAATCCTGATATGTGTTATCATCTTGAACCCATAGGTAATAAGTAAAATTTTTCCTACAAAGAAACAAGGTAAGAAATAGACAATGGTGCAATGTTCATTGAAGAATGGAATGGAGGGTTAATTGAAATTTATAGAATTATTCAAGGTGAATGTTTTGTTGCTCATAAAATAATCTCAACAGTCAACTCATTTCATTTATTCAAATGTCAGATATCTGTTCTTGAATTTCCTTGATTCACCTTTTAGTATTCCTCTATTTAGTATTCATCTTTGACACCCAAATCAAGTACACTATAATCATTGGAGTGAATAATTTCCATCCAACATACCTGACTCTTTGCCTGTCTCATGTCTTCCATGTTTAAAGGCCTCAAAGTAATAACTTGGTCTTCTTTATCTTCTTTAGCAGCAGAAGCATCTTCTGAGCTCTGAACTTCTGCCTCCGTTTTCTTCTTTTCTTCTTTAGCATCAGAAGCATCTTTTGAGCTTTGAACTTCTGCCTTCATTTTCTTCTTTTGCTGAAATGAGGCAAAATGGTACAGAAAATAATTTTGCATTAGATAGAGATCATGTTATGGTTCACATTATTTTAAGTGATTTGGTAACTACCTTTTCACTCAACCTCTCCTGTTGTAATAGCTCTCTAACAGGTCGATAAGCAGCAGCCATGCACAAATTCTGTTTATAGCAATTAATGTCAATAGATCATCACCACAAACTACAAGTAAGGAATTAGAATTAGAATAACCAACAAAATGAACCTTAAGATCACTTCCACTATATCCTTCTGTCATGGTTGAAAGCTCTTTGAAGTCTATATTTTCACATTTTTCCTTAGCTAAGAGTGTTTTCAAGATCATTTCCCTGTTCTCAGCAGATGGAAGATCAACCATGATCCTGCTCAACATAGCAACAAACAGATATATCATTCACAAATCTTTAAAACAATAGGTTGCGTTGCATCCGGAAACCAAACTGTGCAATGATGTGGCTAAGATTTATTTATCCAAGACATCAGGTAAATTCAATATAGTGAGGAACTATGTACCCAAAAAAATCTAGTGAACAATTTGAACAATTAGTGGACCTCTCAAAAGGAAAGGTAAAATTTTGGACCTGTTTGTCAAAAATTGTTTTCTTATGACACCCAACTATTTACAACAGCTGATAAAAATAATGCTTGTGATTTTTCTAATGAAGAAAATAATGCAGCTGGAATAGAAGAAGCAAGTAATCAACAGATGATCATGTGAATCATAAGGCAAAAGTGTGGTCCTACCTGCGCTCAAACCGTCGAATAATAGCTTCATCAAGGTCAAATGGCCTGTTGGTTGCAGCAAGAACCAGAATTCGCTCACCAGGTTTTGACAATAGCCCATCCCAGTGGGCCATGAATTCATTTTTAATCTTTCTCATTGCCTCATGCTCTCCCCATTTAGTACGCTGCCCAAGCATGCAATCAACCTCATCAATAAAAATAATAGTTGGAGCAACCTTTGCTGCTAGCGAAAACAGAGCTCGAACATTCTTTTCATCATCTCCAAACCATTTTGAAGTGATGTTAGATATTGAGACATTAATGAAACTTGCTCCAGCTTCATTTGCAATTGCCTTTGCAAGCATTGTTTTTCCTGTGCCAGGTGGCCCAAAAAGCAATATACCTTTATAAGGCTTCACAAGCCCACCTTTTTTAAATAAATCTGGTCTTCTGAGGGGAAGCATGACCACATCTTGAAGTAATTCCTTAATATCATCCAATGCACCAATATCTTCAAATGTTACCCCTATCTCATTTGCAGGCACAACCTCTGCTCTCATGCGCTTCTCAAACTCATTGTCAGGAGGAGCAACTTCCTGCAAGCATGCATAAATTTATTGTACAGCAACATGAACAAAATTATGGAAAACATAAAAAGAAGATTTCTATTGAACTCATGCACCATGTCATATTCGTTAAACTATCCGTCTATCAAAAGTATATAACATTCAGTCTATGATAATAAAATTGGTGGAAAATACAGAAACAAGTGGAATGTTAATTGTATATCAATCATCCATATTGGAACCAATAACAATTGCTAATTGATGAAAATATGTATAAGAGTTTTATTCTCTCTTTTATATTAAACCAGTCAGAATGTCTAATAAGTTGGTCTAAAATCAAAAGGAAAAAAAAGCATTGTACTGGCTTTTGATATACATATCATTAACCTTGGCAGGAGCATGTCCTACCAATAAAGTACAAACCAATGAATAGTAAATATGGTGTAACCATTTTTTTCTGCTTCTGGCTGATAAAATAGATCACATACCTTGTTTGAATCTTTGGTCCCTGGTTGCTTACTTTCTCTTTCCTGGTACAGACTCAATGCATGGGACAAACTGCCCACATCCAATATTAGTAACTAGAAAACATTTTCTCTTAATGAATAACTTAAACAGTGATTTGTCAAGATATTTACCTCTTAGCTGATATAACTAGCTTTTCATTTCGGTATTCTGGATATTTGGTCTCCATCAGGTGGTAAGAAATTGCAGATGCCAGAATCTCTTGAATCCAATCACTGAGTAGCGTAGTGTCGGCATGGCAGATTAAATCCAAGTCATCACAATCAATGTCATTTGCTGCAAGTACTTCAGCAATCTGGTTTCTGCTATCTCCAAACAGAATTTTTTTCATGTCCTCTTTCAGTTTGGTTTTCCAGCTTGCCAGATGAGTCTCATTTTGAGGTGGTTTGATATCAATGTTGCAAGGGAATAACATAGTAAGCTTTTCATCAACTTCTGTACAATCATCATCTTCAGAATCTAAGATCTGGGAGCCGAGTATTAACACTGACCCTGGAAGTTTCTTTATTAGCTTTTGGAACAAATTGTGTAACCTTGGTGATCGAACAAAGAGCTTCTCAACATCCTTGATGTATAAAATAATGGAACTGGTTGCTGAGATAGAAACCAAGACCTGTAAAAATTACATACGTCTGCTTGTTAGAACTTTATTTGTGACAGATATATCCAGATAAGATTATTAATATTTATTTTCAACACAAAAATTAAAGAGATATTATGCTTACACAGAATGGACACAATAGAAGTCTTAAAAGTAATTGACCAAGAGGAAAAAAGGAGGATTAGGGAGCCATTGGTCTGGGGTGAAGATGGCCATGTATAAATTCATTATTTATTATTCACAATTTCATCTTAATGCAGTTTTGCCAACTGAGCTAATATTTTTCTTTGATGCAATAGAACTTTGAGCATTAAAAATAAGCTTTTAGTGATGAAATCACCTTATAAAGTGATTGCACGAAGAGCTTTTCATCAAAACAGAAGCTACTTGAGCACTTCGAAGGAGCTGAAAACATAAACTAAAACAATAAGCATAATATTGCTGAAGAACATGTAATCTCATGCATAAAATGAAGCATCGAGTATTTAGTTGACTGAAATTTAATGGATTTAACACAAGAATTTTGACTGTTGGGATTAGTTTATGTTACAAGTATAAAACTGCTAAGAGAATCCTACTGAATAGATCTAGCTACAAAGTATAAAGTAACAAAATAATTTACAAATTAAAGCATTATATATTGTCAAGAAGCACATAGAGCACACTAAAAGAAAGGTGAAAAAAACCAAACAATGGGAAGGATAGCAAGCCCAAAAACTTGCATAACAAGGTAATTTAAAGTTCTAAATGTGAATAAAGTTATCTCAAAAAGAGAAAGTTGTGGAAAATAAGCGTTGAAAATAATAACTAAAAGAGAGAAAAATTTCCTTTCAATTATAACCTGGATCAGATGGATCAAATTGGGAAGTGGTAGTCATATCGCATGCGTCAGAGACATTCCTACAAAGAACCTTCGGAGGATTGCTGGAACTTTCAATTGCACTACTCTGTCGACGCAGTGTAGCTGCATAGAAATTACAAATCAAGATACAATGAAATAATAGTTATACATGTTAAGTTAGCAATATCTAGGTAAAGGCCAAGAACTGGAAGATATCATTGATCAATGCAAATTTAGAAACACGATAAAGATGACATGGACGATAGGTGTACTCATGACCTTTCTTTATGCCATGACTATGATCACTTACTGAGATATTGACATAAAAAATGGAAAGAAAAAAAAAAAAAGCAATTGATACATTTTCAAATCATTCATTATTTTGAACTCATGGACGACTAAACTTCATAGCCAGTAATCATAAAATAAGAATATCATTTCCTAGAAGCTCGATGAAACTTCATCCAGTACCTTTAGTTCTGTCTGTTGAAGGAAGGACTGACAAGGAACCAAACAAACCAGAAACTCGCTCCAAAGTCACCTCAGATATGGACCTCTTAAAATACTATAAACATAAGTAAATGAGTTAGAAAAATCACACTACAAGGCAACAATTAAACTTTGCACTGTTCTTTTCAAAAGTAAATATTAAATTAAGGGGCCAAATAAAGGAGCACTTCGGTTCAGGGAAGTTAAAAATAACACAGTAAAAAGCAGTTTGCCAAAGGAATGATCACAATCATCCCACATTCAATAAATAAATTTATAATATAAATTCAGAGAACAACAAGGTGCAAAAATAGATTAATATGGGACAAATAGTGAAGTATATTCATTTCTTAATGTGGAGAAGAAGCAAAATATGGAGCAGACAGAACTTACAGGTAATTTTTTGGGACTTCCATATTTCCTCTGCATCTGTACAAAGGAAAACATGATGGGTATGACTATATATAACATAAATCAAAGCAAATAAAGTGAGAAAATGTAAATAACTACCTTCAATGAGAAGTCAGTAACGTCTAGCAACAGTAACTTTGATTCAAAGTAATGTGCTAAAGCCTGAGCGAGCATTTGCTGATAAAGTTCTTCAAAATTCAACATGAAATTAATGTCAATTATATGGATTTGAAAACAAAAGGCATGACAAGACAGAACTTGTACATAAAATACCTGCAGGTCCACAAAGCAAAATAGATCTGCCTGCTGGAAAAAGGTTTATCATGTGCTTGGAAAAGTCTTGTTTTAAATAAACATATCCAGCACTTATTAACAAAAGTCGGACTCTTTGGCTGTCATTTTAATCATCATACAGAAGCATAAGACATTGTATAATCAGAGGTAGTTATTCATGACATATGTATGAATCAGGAAAATAGTTAATCACATCAAATTCCTTCACAGATAGATTCAATCCAAATATAGAGATATGTGCTGAAGATTGGCCGTAGTTCAGAAAACTATAGTGTTGTTAAGCTTACTTTTCCTTACTAATTCATTTAGAACCCAAAACATGGTGGCTATCTAATGTAGGGTGTGATTGTTGGAACCTATGAGACTAAATATCAAGAAGCCAGTGTTCAAGTGCAATAGAATCCAAGATGCAACATCAAACATAGGATTTTTTTATTTTTCAGAAGTTAATAATTATATATAATAATTTTATACCTTGAAAGTCCTGAAAAGTTAGTATATAACAACTTACTTATCTGTGAACTAGACCATATAAGAGCAGTAAAACATATCTATGGTAAAGGCTGCATGACATGCTACATAAAAAGACTGCTAAGATTAAAAGGAATGAAGACTATGAGAACACATAACATTTTTTGGGTACATGAAGTTGGTTTTGCCATGATTTGAACCTATAGCTTCTACCTAAATCCCCACCCATCCAACATCCTTCATTCATAGTAACTTCTTTATTAGAACAAAAGCATGATCCCAGTGGAGGAAGTCTTGCATATTCCACAAGCATTGCATGAGCCAATTAAAACATTAAATGCAGCAAATAAATTGAGCTATGCATTAAGTTTAACTTTGAACAGAATGTGAATCTTCATAAGCAATAGTCTTGGACTATATAGGAAAGCACAACTAGCAAAGTTTGCATCTTCTATTAAGATGCTGAAGCTGGTATCTGGGAGTGGGGTGGATAAGTGTCACATCACACTGTAAGCCCTGTTATTCAACCAAAGTGTCCGTTGATTAAGAAATACAAATGAATTTCTAGACTCACATTCATGTTTTTGTATATATTTAGAACACTAACATACTTGTGAATACAGCGACGTCACTTGCTGTCTTACCCAATAAATTTCAAATAATTTTGCATTTAAAAGCTAAGCAGAACTGCCAACAGAAGATCAACGAAATATTGGAGTTGACAAAAGTAGAAGTGATAAGGTGAAGTCAACGGAAAAGAATCTGAGAATAGAGATGAGAGGTGAACTGCTTACTGAAAACACATTTACTGAAAACACATTTACCGTAAAATTCACAGCAAATTGCCATGAAATTCACAATTCTAACAAATGAAATTGTTTCACGTCTTGAAAACACTTTGACCCACCAGGACTATTATACTGAGAAATGCAAATTCACTAAAAAAATTTAAAAATAAAAAGGCTGACAATGTTATTCTAGAAGGAAAAAGTGCAACAAAAACAAGATGTATAATCACAGTACAAATTAAAAAGATATATCACCTTAGGTAATAAGGAAAGTTATCAAAAGTGATTTCACTGTTCTTCCCATCAGTGACTTTGTTGCTGAGCTCCAACACAATTTGATCCCCAGAAATCCCTCCAACCCATTTTTGCACAATCTGTCCTGTGCTCAATCCAAGTCCCACACCCAATCCAACCCCAACACTCAATGCTGACAACAGCACATGCTTCTGCTCCATGATAACCCCACCTTGCTGAACAAGAAAAAGTTTGTTCCTTTGAGACCCCGGTGATCTATTTTCACCAAAGGATATCAGAATTATTCAAGTTCACACATGGACGGTGAATGATTCGTGAAGTTCGCAAGAATCAGAGCTATAATGGTATCCAACTACAACGTCCATATGAAGAATTCCGACTCCGTGTTGAGGTTCACCTATAGTTCCTCTATATATAGAGACTCTGTTACTTGTACATTACAATGCTTGCGAGGAGCAAATTCCAAATATTAGTGTAAAAGGCACTGTGGACGGGAATCAACCTTGTTTTGATATTATTTTATTTTGTTTTAAAGATAAAGCTTTTTATTCAAATTGAAAGAAAAAAAAAAGATATTATATTGATTTAGAGATCATCATTTTTTATCTTTAGATTTCATTAAGTGATGGAGTGTGATTTCAGAATTATTTCAACCCGCTGTTAGTTTTCTAGCCGATAAACAAGATTCGGGAGGAATTTGGAGAAAAAACCTAATACTTTCCTACTGACACATGGTTCAAGAAATAATTACACATGGTTCAAGAAATAATTAGTATTTTAGTTTGTCTACTGTTAAGTATAAACATTTATTTTTATATAATTATAATTATATTTAAAAATGGAGATTTCTTTATTTAGAAATTAAAAAAATGTAAACAATTAGAAATTAAATGTTTATAAAAGAAAGTAAAAAAGTGTTGTTTAAACTATATTTAAAAGATTTTTATATTAATTATAAATGATATTTAACTAAAAAATTTTAAACCTTGTATTATATTATTTTGCTTACAAAATCGTTTGTTATATTTTATATCATAAAAAATGTTTCGAATAAATAAATAAAGTAAATGTAATAAACATTTTATTGCTATTTCATGTCAAATTAGGAAAGAAATAATTTTACATGTCTCTATTTTTTTATCCTTTCAAACAAATAATAAAAAATAAATATGGAATTCCATCTTATTTCACTTCGCTCCATTTTCCTACTCTCGAATTCCAAAAACCAAAACATATATAGGATAAAGCACTGTAGAAAGAATTCAGACACCAAAAGTCAGAACATGTATGGGAAAAAGCGGGCTCTTTACCATTGAGGGGTAATTTTCTGTTATTAGTTAAGTTTTCCCTGACAGTAAGTTAGCAATTTTTTTTACAATAATTTTGGTAACTTCCAAAGCATTTATTTTTAGTGTCGATATCATTGAATAGAGTGTTACTTTCGGACTTAAATCAGTGATTTTTATGGTTATAGTGGAGAAATGCATCATGAGAGTATATCTTCCTTCTATCTCAAGTTCACCAAAATTATCAAGGTCAAGTGATGAGGTTGATTTGTAGCATACTAAGCTCCAAACTTCTCCACCAATGTTTCGAATGAGTTAAGGTAGTTGGGTGTATCAATTCAATGTTATTTCATTCAACGATATTAGAAAGACTCAGTATAGAATAATGTCGTCATCAGTAAATAGATTCACTTGAGTCATATAGGCATCTATATGTTCATCTGGGTATGTTGTACCATCGTAATTAGTCCAAGTCAAATTTTTCCATCCTACAAGTAATGGGGTCTCAATAATCCCATGTTTCCTCAGCCAAGATCTTCAAAAGTTTATTTCTACTATAGAATGTAGTCAAGATCTTTTCAGGAAATTTCTTTTTACTCCTTAATGCAATTGAGATCTTCGCAAAAAATTTCTTTCCACTTCAGAACGCAATTAAGATCTTATTAGAACGCAATTAAGATCTTATCAGAACGCATGTTGGTCTCTCCTTGACCAATGGTTTCTTACGGTGATTGTGGTGTAAAATGATCATCGACATCATTAACTTCGATTTCATAACAGGTGGTTGTCCTTTTGGTGATGCTACGCTCGAACGAGTTTCGTAACTCTTCATTCTCTCTTCTCATATCCTCTATCTCCTCAGCATTCCTCTCCCACATCTTGGACATCTCTTGGCACAACACTATTAACTCCTAATTTGCACTTGACTCTCTCGGGTAGTTTTGGGCAGTTGCCTTCTCGTCCTCTCTTTGCTTCTAGTTGGTCATTTTTGTTTTGATCCCCACAAATGATGTCAAATGTTCTTACTCGATTCCGACACCTATGATTGAATTGTTTCCCTTCTTGTGAGTTTCCTCTTCTAGATGGTGGAGAGGGAAAAGTACTTATAAAACACACTTCAACGCTCAAGTCAGTCTCTATTGATTTTAGTATATCTCTTATCTACTAGATAACTTACCATTGACCCTCATCTCATCCTTTGTGTATAGTTGTATTTCAATAAATGTACATTATTGGTCTCATCATTAGCATAATCTTCATTACCATCTATTAATCCCATTTTATTATAATCGTTGTCCTATTATTTGGGATTTATTCCTCTTATATGTTTTCTTAATTAATGGTACAATTGTCCATTTTAAGTTATAACTATCACCGAATTGGTGTAGGTCTTTGGCGGACGAGTCGATCTCGAATTTCCCCAATACAAATATAAATAAAAATTTCAAGAAAAAATAATTATTTAAAAATAGATAATGTATCTTAGTTGATTTAAAAATAACATTACTTTATTATAATTTTTGTTGGCCAAAACATTTTATATACTAATTGAGAATTTAAGACTTTTATCATAACTCATTACCCAAGTCATCAATGAATTGTGCAAAAGATATGAGTTTATGTGTCGTGCCTATATGAATTTTATTACTAGTGATGAAAACAAGTTAAGTCAAGTTAAACTTTGCTAAAGTTAAGATTGACTTCAGTTAAAAATATAAAGTCGAATATGACCTTTTTACTGTTACTATCATCGACTTTTTTAATGCAAGTCTAATTTGACATGCATATTTATGGAAAATCATGTTACTTGTAGCAATTCATATGTTTGGTACAATTAGCACTAGAATCATTTGTATACTAGAGTTCTTCTCAAGACTTTGTGTAAAAGATTTGTCAAATATGACTATTATAAGTTTTATTAAAAAATATTCACTCTTTTGTTTGTACTTTACCTTACCTAATTTCTCCTTTATTTATTAGAGATGATGATAAAAGAAATAGAATATAGTGTAAAAAATAAGAGCATTGAATGAGAACAAATAAAATGTATATTTTTGTGTGAGATATGTGTGTTAGAGAGGAAATGAATAATGTATATAATAAATGGCAAAGTATAGAGTGTTTATATAATAAAAAATTATACTAGTTTTAAGGTAATCAAGATACATATTATATTTATAAATAATAATCTTTTATTGTTATTTAATATTCTTATTTTATAATAATTTTAAATTAAATTTATTTATTTTTCATCTTTGTAAAATAATTTATGTATAGTCTTTGTAAAAAATTAATTTTTAGTCTACATGGAGATGACGTTAACAACTTAATATTTTTAAAATAAAAGTTGATGATAAAAATTAGAAATGAATGATTTGAAAAAATCTTACAAGAATTGTGTTGGATTTTTTATAGAAATAAAAAATAAAAAAGCGTTAACTTGCATGGTTAAGAAATTTAATTGAGCCTCATTACTCAAAATAGGATAAGTTGTATTTATATTTATGACTTTGGATCAGAAAGTCGTAGGTAAATTTTTAAAATTTACTCAATTTTGGTTATTAGAAAAAAAAACCATGAATGATTAAAAAAAAAACGGATAAGGCGCTATAGAAAGACTTCGGATACCACGCAGGGTTGGAGAGACGACTTGACCCAAAATGCAATAAATTTCTTGAATGTTCTTCTGTAAATCTAATGTGTACACATGACTCCATAAACCCGTGTAAGAAGTTACCAACTTTCTTAAGCAATCTCATACATTTTTCAATAGTATGTACATAAAAACTTGTACAACAGTTACTGTTGTTTTGGTAGACAACTCAGTCTGCTCTATATATACATTTTATGTGAGTATGGAATAACCCCTATTTTAGAAGTCATTTTAAATTCTAATAAAACTAAATTAAATTAAGGGGACTTACTCTAACCATAAAGTTCTTTCACTACCTTTTTTATTTTTTTTATTGAACACTGCGTTGTCGGTTTTCTTACCATGTAATTAAGGAGGATTTTCCTAGCAATTCCCTTGAAATGTCTTGGCTGGTTTTTTCTTTTGTTTAATCAACATCAATGATGAAAAATATATAAATACTTAGAGTGTTGCACGCGGCAATGAGATTTTTGCATCTCAAATTGTAAGTCAATGATGAATGATTGACCTGTCTCCTGCAAAGAAATTGCTGTTTCATTTCTGATCAGTTAAACATCAAGTTTTCAATGTACAAAAGAATCAAAAGTGTATACTATTCACATGACATTTATGAGTAATTAACGTAACCATGCTAATTCTAATTTGTTAATAATTTACACTAACAGTAAATTATAATTAAACTCTGATTCAAATATAAGTAAATTTATCATGGAGACTAACATAATTAGTTAATTAGAATTATTATAAATTTATTTATACCGTATTGGATTTTTATAAATAAAAAAATAAAAATAAATCTTTATGAAATAGCATAAGAGCAATAATGAGAAACAATTTATGGTAAAGAGAGAAGAAATGAATACTGATTTAGGCGCATTGGGAGAAATGCAGTTAATGAAATTTATTAACGTAACTTTATTGTAGTGGATGGTCCATGCAGCGCATCCGAGGAACCGTCCTCGGCTCTGTCATGGACCCAAAAGAAATGTGGGCCCACCCAAGAACGGAACTACGTGTGTCTCCAAACTCTCAAAATTGCTTAGCATCTTCTTCTTTTTTTAAATTGCCCCCTCTCTCCCTATATTTGGTCCTAACTCTTCAATTATAATTAAGCACTTGCACCCCTCACACCTGTAAGATAATCCTAAATCCTTGGTTTGATATGTACAATAATATTTTTTTATGAAAATATTATATTAATTATTTGATGATTTCACACTAATATTAATCACTATTTTTAACCTTCCACATCTATTCATGCTACTAAAAAAAATATGTACGACAATATGTCAATTTACTTATTATTTATCTTTGGACCAAGCCTTCAAAATTGAGGCTTTTGCCTTTTGTACTATTATTTAGCTTTTATTTGGCTATAGAAATTATATTATGTTTATACTTTGTCTATTATATATTAGGAAGAGAAACTATTGTATACATTGTCTATTATTCAGCTATTATATTCGATCTGTACTTGGTCTATTATATATTAGGCTAATGAATATCATATAACAGTAACAGATTAATATTATATTATTTAGCTTTTAACTTGTTATTCTTAATTTTTTGTGTGGGATGTTGTTCTTAAATGTTATGTTTTATCAAATCGAACCAAATCATGATCTTGATGGTAAAAAATTGTTGTTTTTATGTATTTTTTTCATCAAAAGTTGTTATATTTACTTACATAGGATATATATATATATATGATGTTTTATTTTTTATTAGATTAAATTTAAAACTATTATTAATAGTAGAAGTTAGTCATTATCAATTTTACTATCATATGATGAATTTTTGCTCCTAACATTTTTTTCTAGTTCTGTCGTCTTGGACACACTCGAAATATCTAAGTAGTTTTATTATATAAACATAAAAAAATTAAGAATTTAATTAAAATATATAATAATGTAAAGAGTTGTATTATTATTAAAATTGATTAGTATGAATGATAAATTTATTAATTTTTATAATTATTGTTTTAAAATTTATATTTTAGATGAATTTTAATTGGTAACGTTATTTTTATACTGATAATATATAAAAAATAAATTTAACAAGTATAGTATATATAATATTGTATATATATTTTTATTTTTTGTTTAACATATACTTAAAAATAAATTTCGTAGCATACACTCGCTTATTTTTTATTGAAAACATTTTAGTAAGCTACACCTTTAAAATAATCAAAATTATAACTTGACAAAATATTACTTTTAAAAAACAAATAGATATATGTTAGTGAATCTCTATAAATTTTGCTAACACAAACTCGTTCTTTTAGAATTAATATTTTAGCAAGTTATACTTTGGATATGTTTTAAGAAAATCAAAGATATAACTTACTATAATATTCCTTTAAAAAAATAGATGTATTTTACCAAATTCTATTAAACATGTAATTTAAAATTAAAAATAATAACTTTTTATTATTAATTTTAATATTAATAAAACACATTTCCCATATCCCGAAAACAATTTTTTATTACGTCATATTTTCTTTCTTTTTTTTTCCATACCATCTGTTATATATTTCTTCTTTTTTCTCTCTTTTTTCTTTTGATTTTTCCCCTTCCAACCATTTCAATATTTATTTGTTTGAATTATGTGTAAAATAAAAAGGAGATGATAGAAATAGATGAAAATTTATAGTAGAAAAATGTATTGTTTGGATGAAAATAAAAATAAAAAGAAAAAAGTGGATAAATAAATAAATAATCTCACTGTCTCTGTTTGGATGGATAGAAAAGACCGTGGTAATAAATAAATAAATTATATAATTTTTTTTTATTATAATTAGAAAATTAAATCTGCATTCCATTATATTTTCTTAACATATCTATTATTTTAAAGATTTTTAAGAAATTGAAAAATAAAAATTCTAGACCCCTTATTAACTGCAAAGGGTCAAAGATAATCCTTCTAACAGCTAACTTATCATTAGCATCGTCATCTATAGCCTTTTTGTCTTGAATTTGAAAGATTGTGAACCTACTAAATTTTAGGTTAAATATTTAATCTCATTCTACAATTACCGTGCATCAAATTTATACCTTGTAAACTAGGGAATAATGGACTATAAACCATACATAAACTCTTGTCAATTAACCCTTAATATTTTAACTAGATTAAAAATACTTTTCTTTATACAAACTCAGCCACAATGAAAAAAGAACATAAATACAGCAACTGACTAGTGTCAAGATTTAAAATTAACCTCATTTTAGAGCTCAAACATTTTCATATCTATTCTCTTAAATAAATAATAAAAATTAAATTTTCTATCTCACCTCTCTTTTTTTCACTTTATTTTAATACAGATAAACCGAGTTTAAAGTAAAAGAATCATATATACTCTTAATATTAAATTTATAATGATTTGTAGATAGAGATTAATCATTATTTTTTTATTGAAAACTTTACACTCATCTCACATTAGAACACGTGTTTAAATAAAGAAACTATGTCAAAATTATATTAATAAAAAATATTAAGAACATATTTTTAATATATTTTTTAAATATATTATCTTTTATTAATTAAAATTGATTAAAAATATAAAATTTTATAATTTACATATCTTATTTAATGATTATTTTTCTAATTTTACAATCTTAATAAATTTTAACAAATAATAAAAAGCGACTAAAAAATTGTATTACTAACCCTTGTATTAACATACAAAAGCTACAAATATATAGAATAGGTGTGGATATGTGCCAATGTGATGAGAAAACAAACACACTAGAATATCATTAATTGTGTATCGATGTTCTAAGAAAGATTTCAGTATACCACACAAAAGTGTAGTTGACGTAAAAAAAGAAAAAAAGTCAAAATACACAAAATAAAAGGGGGTTAAAATATTGGTGTTGTTTATTTAAGTTTTATAATATTAAATTATTAGTTCAACTATAAAAAAAATCTTAAATAAAGATTATTTAAATAAAAAATAAATAAAGATAAGAGAGAGAAATGAAAGGACATGTCAGTGCTCCCTGTACAGAAGAAAAGATAGAGCAGTAGCCATAGGCCCATAGCCCGTAGAGGACTAAATAACAGCGAAAAATACATAAACTTCACCCAATTAGACAACAATTAATATTGATTAGGATTTGTTGGGTAGCGTGAAAATACAAGGAGTGCACGACATAATAAAATAGATGAGTTGTTTATTAGTGGAGAAAAGTACGGGCTAAAAATAAAGATACACATGTCACATCTTCTTATTTCTTAGCTGAAATAGCAAGTGAAAAATATATTAATCAATTAGAAACATGTTTTAATCAATTATGACCGTATAAATTATAAATTATGTATACTATGATAATCTATTATCAAAATCTAATAATTATATACAAATTTTAAATTTCATATAATTATAATCTATTATTATAATTTATATAAAAGTAATTATTTTGATAAAATAAATAAATTATATATATTTTTTAAATTAAATATTTTATATAATATAATTGATTATTCAATTTTTAATCGATTGAAAATTTTGCATAATCAATTATATATATATATATATAAAACGATCAATTAGGTAAAATTTTAATTTATTAAAAAATCACGTAATCGACTATATATTAATCGAATATAACAAAAAATGTGATTTCTTAATTGATTAAAAAATTATATAATCGATTATATATTTTTTTAATCAGTTATTTATATATATACAATATTTTTATTTTTTATTGAATAACTTTACAACTTTGGTTATTTATTTATTACAAAATATTTTAAATTTTCTATATTTTTTTATATATTTCTCTTTCTATTATCGTCTTTTTTACCAAATTTTTAGTTCATGAAAATTTATAATTTTTTTTGAGTTTTAAAACATTATTTTAATTTTTATTGTTGCAACTTAAATCGAGACGGGACGACGAAAACTTTGATTTTGAAGTCCAAGTCTTTTCCAAGAAAGGAACGAGTATGGAGTCATCACCAACTTTTTTATGGAAAACGCCAGGAAATCTATGATGGATAAAGTAAGTCTAGAATCAAAGTTTAGGTTCGGGAATAGGTTACGTGTAAAGATCATCTAGTATCCCAATACGTTTATCCAATGATAATTATTCTAATTAGATACATTAAATGAAATATGACTTCTACGTTACAGTTTATCTTTTTCTAAGAATGAAAGATATTTACAAAGGATGAGCGATGGATGTTTTTGATCTTTTAGATGAAGAACTTGACAAGAATTATCTCTTACTCCTACGTATCTCCTACTCAAGGATAAATCAAAGTTTACGTAGTTCTGAGGTATGAATGGTTAGATGGTAGGAGCGACCTAGACCGTCTCGGTCGAGTTGGGATGGAAGAGGCTGAGACCGACTTGGTCCAGTTGGTGTGGAAGAGGCTGAAATCGACTCGATCTATTGGTGTGAAAGGGGTCAAGATTGACTGAATTCGTTGGTGTCGAGGGGATCAAGACCGAATCGACACGGTTGGAATGCCGACTATATGTTGGGGGCTATGTGTGTGTTTAAAAAATGGAAAATGATGGATTATCCGTGAGCGTCCGAAGAGTTAGAGAAAAGTGGACTTTCCATTAGCGTCCAAAGAGCTTAGAGAAAAGTGGTCTTTACATTGGTATCCGAAGAGATGGATAAAGGTAGACTTTCCATCGGATCCAAAGAAGTTAGATAAAAGTAGACTTTCCATTGACACCCGATGAGATGGATAAAAGTAGACTTTCCATTGGCATTTTGATGTTAGATAAAAAATGGATTGTCAATTGACGTCCGAAAAGATGGATAAAAGTGGATTTTCCATTAGCATCCAAAGAGTTGGATAAAGTAGATTGTTCATTGGCGTCCAAAGAGATTAGAGAAAAACGGACTGTCAAAAGTGTAGCTGGGAGGCTTAAGGTAAAATGTTGGGAGGGGGCCGAGACCGTCTTGGCCGAGTTAGAGCACCAACCAAGTGGCACTTTGTGAGTATGTGACTCGAGTGTGATGTTAGAGTCGGACCGAAGAACGTCAACTCTTGGTCATTTTCGGTTTCAGCTACATAGGAGTCGGTCCGGAATCGACCTACAACTTGTATGTTGCTGAGCTAAACAAAGGAAGCGCGTTGACTTAGAGTTTAAAGCCACTAAATGGATATGCGTAAGGGATATTTCAAAGGTCTTACATTGTATCAAAGGATTACTTATTCGCTGAAGAATTGATGAATTCCTTTCGTCTTCCTTTCAAAGATCCTTTCCAGATTCATTTTTTTCACTATTAGCTCTAATGTTCTCTCTAGGTTGGAATTTTCCACTCTCTTGAGATTAGGATCCTCTCCCCTTTTTCCTTTGAGCTTGAGGCCTTTTATAGGCTCACTCGTGGCCTCCTAATCTCCCATGGAGATCTTCCACCATTAATGTGATGGTTCTCCCCTAGGTCATTAATGCTCTGGTGCTCATAAAAGGGTCTTCCTTCATTCAAAGCGACGACCCTGTAATTAATGTGGTGGTGATTGTTCACTGTCGTCGTGCACATGTCCTCCACGCTCTTTTGCTTTTCAAGGAGGAAATAACTTGGCCGAGGGCGTACAACTCCCTATCTCGACTGCTTCTACCCAAGGCCTATTGGGAAGTGCAAGATTGTCAGACTGTGTTTCCCTAAGTTACTTTTCTGACACGCTTTTGTTCTTTTTCTTCTTTTGGACAAGTCGACCTGCCACAAGTGCTACTTTCCTCCTGTCTCTTTCTTTTCCTACCTTAACCTCTTTTTGTCTGGACAGAAATGAGATTCTACGTTCATATTTTTAAAATATCTAAAATTTTGTTCGACTATAAAAGAAAAAATGTTAGATTTTTAGTAAATAAAAATTTGAATATTTTTAAAATACAGAGATAAAAGTTAACATTTAGGAACTTTTTAGAGACTAAAAATACCGTTAACCTATTAATCTGATTAATTTGAAGGAAATCAACCAGAGATGATGCAAAACGTGTATAAAATTTAACCGACCTACGTACATGAGGTACGAGTCTAGGAGAGAACAATGACTTCGAAATCTACTCAATGTTTACTTCTTGAAGTGGTCATTCGGACAACCACGACATACACAATTTAAATGTTTAATAAACCAAATGTCAATTCAGTGGAATATTTGATACCTATTATTTCTTGTAGGCAATATTTAAATATACTTATATAATTAAAATTATATATACACGCAAACACCCACACAATAAATAAATATATATAGAATGAGTAAAAACAGATTTATTTTTAAAATGTAAAAACTATAAATTTATTTCATGTGATTATACGTTAATGAATTTAGTTAGAGAAAATAAGTCATATACTATAAGATAAATTTGTTGATTTTTATAATTTAAAAATAAAATTATTTTATAAAATATATAATTTTAATATTAATAATATTTTGATGAAAAAATGAAATTGATTTACAAGAATAATACATTATTATTAAATTCATATTAATATATTTAATATTATATTTTTAAAATACTTTTCATTTTAATTCTTTAAGAATCTTCAATATATGATTAACATTCCAATTAAATATTATCATTGCAATACTTAATAAATATTTCAGCAAAAGCTGTGAAACAGTCTAAACTAGAGAATGAAAATTGTATGATGTTGAAATTATATTACAACGACATATGTTACAATTTTAAATTTTATGAAAAAATAGTATTTTATCTTGAGTAATGCAAAATATAAATATTTATTTTATATAATCAAAATTTATAATAAAAAAAATATTTTTAAATATATAAATAATATTATACTTAAATTTTATAATCAATAATTTTTTTGAACCATATAAAAATATTTTAGATTTATGATACATAATTTAAAACAAGACTATTTATAACTATTTATAATTTATTTTAAAAAGTATTAAAATTTAATTTAGAAATAAATAAAATAGATCAAAAGAAATAAAATGTTAAGAAAATTCCTCAAAAACACTATTTTGAAAAACAAATCTTAAAAAAGTCATATTTAAAATAACTATTTTAATTTATATATAGAAAGAATAACTTAAAAAAGAACTTGTCCAAACTTATAATTTGATTAAATTAAATTATAAAATTTATCTTATTTTATGCATAAAAAATTTTATATACATTATTAACTAATATTGTATTTATAGATAAATTTTTAGATAGTATCCATATAAATTATTTAGATTGAACTACTAATAATAAATATAAATAATTTACATAAGACAAATGTTAAATAATTTATTAAATAATTTTTTTGCATAATTTAATTATTATCAAATTTAATTCTTATAAATATTAATTATTAATTAATTAAAATTAATTTTTTTCCTCAAAAATTAATTGCCAATAAAAATCATTTTTGATATTCCTGACTATTTAGTTATTGCAAGAATCTTATATTTTGAGCGACATAAGGACTTGATAAATCCTATTTTTCCAAATTATAAAAAAATAAATTGTTAATTATATTTATTTTGAATATACTTCATTTTTGGTCAGTGCTAGAACCTTCTATTTGAGGGAACACTTTATTCTGTATTCCTATAAAGATAATATTTTAATTAAAATAAACCAATCCAAGAAAAAATCTAAAAAATTACATCATTTAGATTTTTTTTTCATTACAGTCGGATACGGAGGAGAAAGGGAACACAATTTGTTAAGTTAAACAAAATATTTTCATAAAATTTTTCTCATTTCAAAATAATAACATTTATTATAAATAATAAAGTTCATGTATGATAATTAAAAAATATTATAAAACATTAAATAATAATAAAAAATTTAAAAATATATATAATAAAGTTATATTTGATGGGAAAAAGTCACCATTTCACGATGGGAATACTATCTTCACCAATAAGACCACCAACGCATGACACAACGCAATGGATAAAAATTCCTTAACTCATAAAGAATCCCATGAAAGAACTACAAACGCAAATGAAAAGAACAAATGGTAAGAATCACACAAGAGATACCAATATTTTTAACGTGAAAAACTCCCTCAACGCGGGAAAGAAAAAACCACGGGGTCGCCTGCACTGTTAAAATTAATCCACTATGATTAATTAAGAGTACAAGAGTTATTTTTTGTATCTCTCACTCACTCTGTAAAAAATTCACTCTTTTCTCTCTATGAGAAATCTACTCTCTCTCTCAATTTTCAAATCTGACCCCTTCTCCTCTCCTAAAGAGACCTAGCAGGGTTGAGAGTATTGAGCTTTTGTTCACATAGTTGAGAGCCCAAAAATAACCCAACATATCCCCCTCACAATTATGTGGAGGTAATCGTGGCCCTCCCGATCTCACAACAAAGCCTTCAAACTTCCTCTTGAACTACCTTGGTCATCAAGTCAGGCCCGACCTCCGATTGTCCGAATAACCAATATTCGTCCCGAACAAAATCAACCTCTCGCCTTGGCAAGTGGACAAAGTAACATACTTCCGTAATTTAGATTGCAAATGTTTTGCCTTTCTTCACTCTCCATGGACTCAGGTAACATTCGGGTTCTTCCCCATCCGTCAAGGTCACATACTTATCGTAAGATACCTAGATGATTGTCTCTACCTATTAGACCTCCCGAGTTGAACTGGAGACAATTCAGGGGATCACCCCATCTTATCTTGTGACATCTCTTGCTCCTCTTCAAAGATCATCATCAAGAGGAACATCAAAGCCATCTCCAAGTTTCCATCGATCACCAACATTATGTTGCTTCACCATTCTGAACAATGTCTTCAATTGTTTGATCTTCCATGAATTGCACATCACGATTTATGACAAGTTTCTTCTCAACGCGATCATACATCCTGAACCATACTCATCATAGTCATATCCAATGAAGATACACTTTGCCTAGTCTTCATATCCAACTTGATCTTTCATCCTTTGGAACATGCATAAAGGCCTTACAACCGAAGACTCGCAAATGATCATACTTGACATCTTTGCCAAACCAAATCTTATCTGGAACCTCAGTATTCAAGGCAACTGTAGGACTAAGATTAATAACATGCACTGCTGTGTAAAGCGTCTCACCCCAGAAATGCTTAGGTAACCTTGCTTTAGAAAGCATGTACCTAACCCTCTCAATCAATATCTTGTTCATCCTCTCTGCTAAGCGATTCAATTGAGGAGTTTTAGGAGGAGTCTTTTCATGTCTGATACCCTGCTGCCTACAATATACATCAAATGGTCCACAATACTCACCACTATTGTCAGAACGAATACATTTCACCTTCTTGCCTGATTGTCTCTCAGCCAAAGCCTGGAATTGTTTGAACTTCTCCAACACTTGGTCCCTTGTCTTCAAAACATAGACCCAAAGCTTCCTAGAACAATCATCAATAAAGGTATCAAAATAAAGTGCACCACTAAATTACTTTACCTTCAATGGGCCACAAACATCAGAATGCACCAATTCTAGCAACTCTGACTTCCTTGAGGGAGTATGGTTCTTAAAGGCTACTTTGGTTTTCTTACTAGCCATGCAATGAGAACATTTCTCCAACTCTGCATTCTTCAATCCTGGAAGCATGTCCTTTTTGGCTAAAAAAGTCAACCCTTTTTCACTGATATGACTAAGCCTTCTATACACAAAAGATGCCTCCATATCCATGGCATCCACATCTGTCTTTAGAACCAAAGGTTTTGTCCAATACAATTTAGAAATCTTCTCCCCTCTGGCCACAACCAAGTTACCTTTGGTGAGTTTCCATTTTCCATGACCAAAGTGATTATCATAACCACCATCATCAAGCATATGCACGGATATCAAGTTAAAATAACATTTGGAGCATGTTTGACTCCTCTAAGCCGCACTTTGCATTCTTGTGTTGGTTTGCAAGCAAACATCACCAACACCGATCACCTTGGTCACACCATCATTACCCATCTTCAACACTCCAAAATCACCAAGAGTGTAAGATGTAAAGAACTCCTTCCTCAAGAATATGCAATGAAGACCGCTTTCAATAATCCACATGCCTCATCGGATACAAAATTAACCGATTCAAAGTCTCGAAAAATGAAAAGACCATCACCTGTGCAGAAAGTGACAGATCATGACACGATCATCATCATCATCATCATCATCATCATCATCATCATCATCATCATCATCATCATCATCATCATCATCATCATCATCATCATCATCATCATCATCATCATCATCATCATCATCATCATCATCATCATCATCATCATCATCATCATCATCATCATCATCATCATCATCATCATCATCATCATCATCATCATCATCATCATCATCATCATCATCATCATCATCATCATCATCATCATCATCATCATCATCATCATCATCATCATCATCATCATCATCATCATCATCATCATCATCATCATCATCATCATCATCATCATCATCATCATCATCATCATCATCATCATCATCATCATCATCATCATCATCATCCTTCTCTTTTGACTTATCTTTTTTGCTTTTGTTCTCCTTTTTCCACAAGAAACAATGTTTTCTATTTGTATTATCCTCCATTATTCTGGCAAGTACAACACCCTTCAATCAGAGAGCTCTGATACCACTCTAATGGGAAAAGTCACCATTTTGATGATGAGAAGGTAGTACTGTATCACTAATAAGGCACCACCAATGTGGCGACACAATGCAGCGGATAAAAATTCCCCTAACTTGCAAGAATCCCTAAGGAGTAACCACAAATGCAAATGAAAGTAACAATGAGAAGAATCACACAAGAGTGACCAATATTTTTAACGTGAAAAAACCCTCTCAACGTGAAGAGTAAAAACCACGGGTTGTCCAGACCAAATAAATTAATCCACTATGATTAATTAAGAGTATAAGAGTTATTTTTTGTATCTCTCACTCACTCTGTGAAAAATTCACTCTTTTCTCTCTACGAGAAATCCACTTTCTCTCAATTTCTAAATCTGATCTCTTCTCCTGTTATAAAGAGACACCTAGCGGGCTTAAGAGTATTGAACTTTTGTCCACATAGTTGGGAGCCCAAAAATAACCCAACAATATTAGTAAAAAAGTAAGTTTAAAAAAATTATATACTTAAAAAAATTCTATTGATACTAAATATAAGAATCCTTTATCCCCAGAAAAATATATAAATGTTCATAAAAATTTAATGATGTAATATGTCTTTCCCCGTCCTCCAAATATAAAACCTTTTATTTTGTTTATAGAAATACATAATTATACAATTTATTAATTTAATTATCAATCTCAATGAATTAAAGTTGAGTCCTTATTCTCAAGAGTAAGGATTTCACTCATTATTCTCTCCCTTTTCAAACACTACTTCTCACATAGTTATTTAATATTTAAAATTTTTATATTTATAAATTTACAGTTCTTAAATTTGTTTAAATTTGAATCTTTACACATTATATCATTTTAATAATTGTTGTTTCATATAATTTATGTTTTTTTAAAATCTAGTCCTTAATTTTAATAGTTTATCTCTTTAATTTATTTTTATATAATAAAATAAAATGTTCATTCTCGACGAAGACATCTCTTAATATACTTTATTCTTCTTTAATCATTTGACAATAGTAATATTTTTCTTTTATACATTTTTAATTTAATTTTAAAATTTTATCTAAATTTAAAAATACATCTATAATGCATTGAAAACTTAACTATTTAGCCCTTCTTGTATCTTGATTGGGTTGAGCATCAAAATAGTTTCCAACTATATTACTCTTCGCTGTGCTGTCATCATCGCAACAGGAAAAAGTTACTCCCTGTAAACAATGACCTAGGTACGTAACTCGCATATCTTTAAAATTAGGCTTATTAGACATAGACATTAATTTCAATAACTTAACATGGACATGGGAAAAATGACAAATGAAACTTTCCTTAAGGTAATTGATTAAAGGTATAAAATAATTAAACAATCGTACAAATTAAGATACATTTTAAAGGCCATAGAAAAAATAGCATGTTGATTTAAGCAGTAATTTAACTTGAATTCTTTTAACAAAATTTCAAGTTTAAGTTTTCTACATAAACAAAAAATAATAATTAAGAGAAAAATATTTTATTAAAAAATCGATAAAAATTCTACGCTAATATTATGGTGATAAAAAAAAATTGAAGAAAAAAAATACACTTTTTAGTATGGAATAAACCATAACTTCCTTGACCGTAACAAGTAACATCTTTTTTGTGTTATTTTTATTATCATTAAAAAAATTAAGAAAGTGGATGTCACTCTAGTCTAAGACAGGAAGAACTTTTGAAGTGAATAATATTTAAAAAATGTTTATATTTAGCTTATTCTAAAGACGAGTGTAGAATCAAAATTTAACTCGTAATATTCCAGATGCAAAGTCTTACTCTACTCAGCCAAGCGAACAACAACCCCTGGAGTTAGCTTTTTTTTGCTCTATTATATGAGTTTGTTTAAATTTTAGTTGAAGAAACTTTTAGAATGCTGCGAGACTTGTTGTGTAAAAAATAGTATATAGCAGTAGTGGCATTGCGTGTAACCCACAAATCGAAATGTTTAGACAAGGTTTAATTTATACAGAGAATGTGATGCTGATGCGGAAAAGGGCCTCAATGACTAAAGAATCTTTTAAAGATTCCTTTTGTGTTTTTTTTTTTTTTTGGGGGTGAAATATTCCTTTTGATTTGATTCAAGAATGAAGTAGGTGAAAATTATAATAGATTCATTTATTTGATGCCTTATTGTTGGTAACTTGCTGATAAGACTTTTGAGTGTTCACATTTGTTGCTGTAGCAGATACTTGAGGATATCCAAAAGCCACACCCTTTTTCCTTTTTGGGTACATAGAAGCCACAGCTTTGAATCATTTGAACGCCTTTACCATATGGAACCAACTAAATCCTCAATTCCAGCATTTAAGAACTGGGAATAGGAAATCATCCTATATCAAAATTCACATCCCGTCTCACCGATCAAAGAAAATCACTGTCACCAAAAAGTTGTGATAATATAATATGACAACAACAAAAAATAGAAACATGGAGAATGAACTATTTCTTCAATATCTATTAGCTGCATTACGATAATTAAATGGTGATGAGAACGAATGAAAAGAAAGAATTTACTTTATTTTCTCAAATAGTTTTATAGACACCCTAATAAACACCTGAAGGGAAGCAGGGATGGAGCCGACACTTGAGGAAAGAGAGTCACCTATAAAACCTAAATTTCATCTAACAAATATGGGCATATAAAATTTTATATAAAATATTTGTATTGTAATTATATATTATAAAACATTAATTACATTAATAATTTATTAATCTTTCTCTTGCTTATTATAGAAATAATTTTTATTAATGATGATACTCATTTTATCTGGAGTTTGAAAAAGGAAAAGAGATAAAGAAAGGATAGATGAATTGCTTCTCCCAAAAAAGAAAAAATAAAGAATATCGAAAAAATAGACTAGAAAAGCGGGTCCTAATAGACCCACGTGCCTCATTCTACCACGGGTAGACACCAAAGGATGGGGAGTCATGTGCTAGACTTTGGCTTCTGAGACAAGTCATCTCAGACCTGTCATCCCGTGGACCATCAGAGGCGCGGGAAACACTTTCCACCGCGAAGGTCAGGGAAAAGGAAGAGAGGTCACTAATGCATTGAATGTGAAATTGTCGCATTAATTAGAAGGAGTCCTGTGGAGGGCACTACCGTGACATTTTTGAGGCGCTGCGGGGAGCCACCGCGTTAATGGTAGAAGATTTCCAGAAACTGACCTATAAGAGGTGTTGAACTTGAAGGAAAAGAGGTCGAAAATTCTAGAGAATGGGAACTAATAGAAAGAGTTTTTATAGAGAGAGGAAACATTGAGAAGAAGGAGAAGAGAGTAAGATCAGTATTCTCCCCAAATACAGCAACGAGACACTTGAATACTAGGTGAAACTCTAGAAACTTTTAGTGTTCATATACTATTTATAATGTTCGGTTATAATCCATAGACAAACATTCAATTCCAAATCTTAAGTTCCTCCCTCAACCCACAGGCCAATTCCGTGCCTTAAACACTACCCAATATTCGAGTCCTCTCTGATCGACTATGAGTCAACATTCTTTGTCTGACACACGGAGTTGACTCCCCACTGACATTTAGTTGACATTATACCATTATCGACTCCTAGTCGATATCTTATCTTTGCAGACACTTAGTCGGCACTCCCTTATGATCAATTCGATTTCGACCTTTTCCCATATAACCTTTTAAGTCTCGATCAGAACTACGTAAATTTTGACTTCTTTAATGCATTGGGAGATACGTAGGAGCAAGAGGCGACTCTTGTCAGGTTCACAAAATCCAAAAACACCATTCATCCTTCTCTTTGTAAATACTCACTCTTCCCTGCATTCAAAAGGTGAAAACTATAGTATAAAAGTCATTTCCTATTTCTTGCTAGTTAGGGTAAATATCTTAAAGACAGACGTGATGAGATACTAATGTTTCTCAATGTGTAACCGACTCCTAAATCTGAACCTTGGTTCCAAAGACTAGTTTTATTCAATCATAGATTTTCAGTGTTTTTTCTTGAAAATGTTGGTGGCGACTCCAGTCTCCATGTTCCCTTCACTGAAAGGAATATAGACTCTAAATTTCTAATTCCTCACCGATCCTATCACGGCCTAGGTTGATGGTAACTCCACTCAGGATCCTTTTAGAGAGTTGAGCCCATACAAATTAAATGGACGAAATCATTGACTTGTGTTATATTTTGTCCATTCTTCTATTCTTCTATTTTAAGGCTGAGACACGACTGATACTTTGTATTATTGTATCTTTTATTAATGAAAATAGGCTTTCTTCAACACAGTTCGCATTCCCTTTTTTGATTCTGTTTATTTTTTCAAAAATGTTATAAGTTAAGAAAAATCGACTCGGGATCGGAACTAGAATAAACTAAGTAAAGAATACGGACCTGGAGTCCGATAAGTTAAAGTGAAATCGACGTGGAGTTGTAACAAAGAGATAGATGCAGAGTCTAAAATAATCAAGTTAAAGACGTGGACATGGAGTTGGAACTATTAAATTAAAAAAACCACTCGTCGCGAGGCCAAAATAAACTAAGTTCAAATGGAATCGAAGTCAGCATAATTAAATTAAGTTGGATTTCCCTATATTCAAAAATTAAATTAAATTGGATTTCCCTTTATTCATGACTTTATAGTGTTGATGCCTTTAAACGTGCTTTTATTGTTCATAATAACACATCCTTTGGACTTTTATTGCAGACGTTTCTATTATGCGTTTTCTATGTCCCATTTACTCTATATTCCTTCAAAGAACAATTTTTTACGAACATATATTTCGAAATTTAAACTTATTAAGTACGTAAAATTTTAATATATTAAAAAAATATTTTTCTTAAAAAAAAAAAAACTCCTACTTACTCGGTGGGTAGAAGTCAGGGACGAAAACATCGACCTTCATTTCCACCAGAAACTGAGAAAAGGCTGAAAAGCAAACGCGGACGCGAACCAAACGGTTTTCCACTTTTCGTATTTGAAACTTTCCGGATAATATTTATTAGAAAAAATAAATAAATTAAGTTAAAAAAAAAACTTTGTTACAAATTTCTTCGTCTAACTTCTCGAACTTAATATAATTCTATGTTCATACTTAAAAAAATCTCTCGACAATAAAGTTTTATAATTGAAAATACTCTTATAAAAAAAAAGTTAATTCAATCTCCAACTACGTAAATTTTAAATTCTTCTCTTTTTGATCTTGCTTATAACTTTATTAGCAGTACTCAGACGTGCTTGGTTGATGCCATTTCTTCCTTTGTAAGATGAGGATTGGATGCTTACAAGGTGCGCTAGTAATCGAACTTCTTCAACTGGTGCTTCACAAATTGAATTAATCAGATCAAAGTGATTAAGCCGAGCTAAACTACTAAATTAATTTATTTTCAATCAAGTTTTGTATTGGTCTAATTGATTTAATTGCAATTAACTTTTTTAATTAGATTAACATAGTTTTTAATCTAGCACTATAGATAATTTCCCAAACATCCTTTTTGCTGCTTGATTCCATATAATCAAGTCGGCTCCAATTTCTCTAGCCAAAAACTCACTTTTAAGAGAGAAAATAAATAATTTTGGTTATTGATGAGGAAATTAATGATTGATATTATATATAACAAATTATAAATATATTAAAACATTAACTGTTAATTTACTCCTATATAATTAAAATTATTTATTTTATTTTTGCTTTAGAAAATCAAATCCTATGTAGTAAAATGGGCTTCACCCATGGTACCAAGTAACAAAAAATGAATGTTTGATCAATATTTTTTTTCTACACTATAAGTTTTAACACTTACTTTCTATTCAAATTATTACCCATGCAAGATGTTTTCATTAATTGTTGAGAATTATGTTATTTAAAATGGTTTTTTTAAATATCATAATTTTAAAAATGTTATAAGTATATTTAGTATGCTTAAAACATTATGATAATTTTTTAAATCAGTTGATATTTGTTCTTGATCCATATCTCAAGTCAGTAGGTCCTATAAGTGTGAATTTGAGTTTACATAAAGAGTTGAAGATATATAGTTAATTCTTATAAAATGCAGGTTGGTCTCTTTCTGATATTTCTAAAATTCCGCCCAATAGACAACTATTCTTAGAGATAATTTTTTTAATAAAAAACTAGTTAAATAATTAGAATTGAATAAAAATACTTTTGTGCAATAATATATTGAGTAGGACTCTGCAGACAATTTTAATATATCATTAATGTTTTGTCGGACAATATTGGAGACGTTTCCCCCATTAGACTCTTCGTTCTACCACTGAAACCAAAAACAGGTTCAATAAATCTTTGGGTTGTGGTACAAATTGAAAGCTGATAATTTAATAATTTAAACCAACCACGAACTCATTAAAGTGTATGAAAACTGGTGTTGGAACGGTAAAAGACGTTACAGCTACAATGGTAACAATCTTTACACAAATTGATACATTACGTAAGACAAAAAAATATTTTTAGTCTTTATATTTTTTAATATAGTCAAAATTATGTATTTTTATATTGATAAATTTAATTTTTAAACTTTAAAAATTATGCAATTTTTTTTTAAGAATTGATCATATTTTTTAAAGTCAGGAAAAATTAAAACTAAATGCACATACTTTTAAAATTTAAAGGTTAATTTTTTCAATATAAAAATATAAAAACTTTCACTAATTAAATTTAAGCAAAATATAAAAGTTAAATATTTTTTTTCTCTCATCTAACCTTTTAAGAATGCAGTCATTCTGAATTACAGCCTTTGATAAACAGTGTCTGAGTTGAGTGTGGAAATAGCCATAAATTGTAGATGATTATCATATTGCTGCTCCATCACCAATTACCAAGTGTTAGGTGAGGTCCCATTGTAACTCTGCCAACTTGCATTCGCACTTGTATCAATTTGTTTATGAGCATCAACTCAGTAAATTTGTAGAAATTTCGTAAGATGAAATTAATTTATATATAGATTAAAAATTAATTTTTGAAGAAGATAACGGAGAAAGTTTTTATAGGTTAATTTATATAAAAATTAATTTTATTTTTAAAAAAATTATTTTATTTTTTCTTATATAATTTTTTATTTAATTTAGAGTATTTAAATTAACTTATATATAAAGATATAAGTGAGATTACAATGTGGATGCTGGTTGGAAAGGAGGACAAGTTGAGGGCCTTCTTTCTCCTTGTGTCTCTTTATCTCCAGCATCAAGCTAGAGTTGCACCTGCAAAGTTAGGTCAGAAAATCAACTAATTGAATCTTGACAAAGACATCCCAGCAAGCTGCAACAACCTCCACCTTAATTAATTACTACCTTCTTTTTAAACATGTTTTTCTTTTTTGTTGTTGTAATTGTTGTTAAGGTACCACACATATAAGTTTAAAATATAAAGTGATTTTATTGATGAATTATTTTTTTTGAAAATTTAACTGATTGTTTTTATTTAAATATTTTTTATGCATAAGATTTGAATTCGAAACACAACTTAAAGAATTCGAGCTACGTATGTTGTTATGTGAGTGAGTCTTTTGTGCATGAGAAATTAAATAAAAATAAAAAATATTTTACAAAGGCAAAATGTTAACGAATGTTTTTGTGTTGATTATAAGATATTTAAGAAAATAAAAGGTGAAAATTATTAATGAAAATTATTTATTATATTAAAATATAAAAATAGTTCATACTTAAAAATATATATAAGCATCGATAAAGTATATTTAATATTTCTTAAAACCATTTTTAATGAAACGACAAGAATAAAAAGGAAAGAATGAGATCAAGTTGAGTCGTACTTTTTGCAATCTTTTAAAATCTTTTTACCATAGATTAAAATACTTTTTCGAAGATCGAGTCTGAAAAATAGTATGAAAACAAATATAATTTTCAAAGGCTTAGCACGCACGTAATGGATCTAACGAAGCACAAACTTTATTTTAGAAAGACTTTTTCCAACTAAAAACTTGTTACACAAAACAACTGTCTTATGTTAGTAATGAAATATAAGAGACAAGAGAAAGAGAAAGAGATAAGGAAATTGTAGATTTTTACTGGTCGATTTTATAATTTGATGCTACTTCAAATCCTTAGTTACTTATTAAGAATTTTACTATATCAAACATTGATACAAAAAATTACTTATCTCTTACTAATATCTATGTATTTTTTCTCGCATTTCACCCGCCAATAATATTTAAGAAATCTTATAAGCAGCTACCATTAGTTAATAATATTTAATGATAAGACCAGTTATTACAAAATTTAATGAACCACTTGATGTATATCCAACACACTTAGAATAAAACATCAACATTTAATATAATAACCTTAATTTTATTTTTATTTCTTCAATTTTAGAGATTATGTAATTTTGGTTTCTCTTATTTTTAATTATGTAAATTAAATTCTATAATTTTTTTAAGTATCAAACAATTCCCTCTATTAATATGTCGATATTTTTTTTACTAACATGAGTTGTTAGAACATACATGATTGATATACAAAATAAAATGTGTGTTATAATAGTATATCAAATGAGAACGGTGAGAAATAAAAATTATAAATTTAGATTATACAACTGTGTATAAATAATTAAAAATTTTAAAAAATAGTTTCTAACCACTTAAAAAAATTATGCAAACTTTTTCTTTTAATCTTAATCTTTAATCATGTATATTTGTAATTTTTATTTGATTCTCTCAATCTCTCTAACTCTATATATATTTATCTTTCTCTATATATAAAGTTATTCTAGGAAGATTTTTTTTAGAGTTATTCTATTCAATAACTCTTAAGTTAAATTTTTATATTTCACCTAGTACAGTAAATTTTAGATAATTTAGACATTTGTAGTTAATTATTCTTATTATTGATATTTATTTGTATTTTAAATAATATATTATACGTTGAATTAAATATATTAATTAATAAAGTATCAAATAGTTTTAACAATTTATAAAAAATTATAGACTTAATCTATTTAAATAAAATAATAATAATTTAATTAATGATTGAATTATTATAATTTAATATATACGAATAATTAATGGATGGAGTACTTTATCAAGAGTAAATACATAAAATATTAATAGTTGTTTTATTTTGATTATGTACATTCTACACCTATAGTAAATCATGTTTAAAGGCGTATGGCCCATTGCTCGAAAACTACCGACCTATACTTTGGTAGGGCCTTGAGAGGATTAATAATTAAACCAAAGGGTTTCCATTGTCAACTTGTAAGAGAAGTTTGTTACCTTGTGGCCTAATACCAGTCATCAAGCCATGGGAAAAGGAAGTATTATCTTTTTTTTTTTTTTCTTTTTCTCGAGGATAATGTACAATCAATTGTCCTTTCTTTACATATTATAATAAAAAATATAAATTCAACACTAAAAGATTTCTTTTACGATAATGATTTTGCTTTATATTGATTTTTTTTTTTTGCTTACGTTCATATAACTAGAAAGTAGAAAGTATAAACCCTAGCCTCTTTTCATGGTTCCCAAAAGTTTAAACTTCAATTTAAGTCGAGCATTTCTGACAAGTTGAGTTGAGTTTCCTCATCTTGTGATATTATTATATCAAGAAGCAGAAGCATATTCATGATGAATTCTCATAGGATAAAATCATCTAATATATATGCATATTTTCATAAGTAAAGACAACCTCGATCTTACTCTCTAATATTTCAATGAACCACAACCCATCACAAGGATGGAACTCAAAAATATCAAACGACACCAAAGCACAATTCACTTGATTCAAACACATGTCTTCCATTCTCTCCAATATAGGAAAACGAGAAAGAGAGAGAGACTCGTATATGCTTCTTTGTTTATGCTTTCTAAGATCAACAATGACAACAAAATTATAAAAACCTCAGTGGTTCAAGCATTTTGCATACAGCAGGTGCACAACATAAAACAATTAGCCATAGCAGATACATACATCAGAACCAACTATATAAACAGAAAGCTAAAAATAAATAATGGAACATTGAATGACTAGCAGAGACATGAAACAATTGATTCTTAAATATTCAGAAAATGTCACAATGTACTTTTTTTTTTTTTAATTTTGTGGGCTGTATTATATGTGTATAGTACAAAGCGCCCGTTAAGGCCATTTGCAAAATATTGTTTGTGGGCTACACAATTTGGGTACACAATGGCAGATCTTATGCGATATGTCTCCACCTACCTAACAACATTTTGGGCTTTCTTTTCCTTCTCATCAACTATTAGGCCCAATGATCTTTTTAGTTTTATTAAAATAAGAGAAAAGTAAAAAAAGGAAAAGGCATCACTTTTCAGGGGCTTTGCCTTTATAGAAGGAAGGTGCATAGGGGTGCAACGTGTCTTCTAATTCTTGGTGTGGGTAGGGGAAACTTCCTAAATGTAAGAATTTTTAGGTATTCATCCGTGCTTTATTTTGAGTGAAATTTTAGAGTTATTATTTCTAGACTGTGTGCTTCTTATTTGAAAAACGATCATATTTCTTTTTCTTCATATTTTTTAAGTTGTTGTTATAGTTTTCATAGGTATTTATTGTTGGTTCTATGGGTTATTTCTATTTTTTTATTGAGTAGAGATGGTTTATTATATTTATATTGATTGAAGATTTTTTATTGTACACAAGTGGAAAATTTTCTACATTAAGTTCCCTCATTTTTATCTTTCATATTAAAATGCTTAATATTTTTTATTAATTATTTATCTACTTATTTGTTTGAGTTGCTTCGATATTTTTTTTATTATTTATTATTCATCACACATTTCCTCAAACGAAAATTACTAATTTTTGCTCACTTGATTTCTTTTTAAATATTTTTTTGACACTCTAAATACTATTTGTCACTAGTGAGAGAGAGAAAAATATAGATATATTAAGTGTTATAACGTAATAACAAGATAGTGATAGAAAAAAGAAAAGAAAAGAAAGTTTTGATAGTGTATAAAAAATTAGATGTGTAAAAAATGATTAGGCTATTTTTTATTACTTAAGTGTGGCCACCTTTCCCAACACAACACTATACCAAGAAAAACTTTCTCAAAACCATAGCTTTTCGTTTCATTTTCGTTAAGAGCCAAAACACCCATTCAATCCTCAACGAGACAACGACCCTAGTTCTTAATGCCACTCCCCTCCAATGACAACTTCGAAATTATAACTTAACTAGCAAGTGTTTGGTAAAGGTGCACAAGTAAAATGTTAAACTATAAAATAAAAATATTTAAAAGAAAACTGATATTTAATTAATAATTTTTTGTAATAAATTACATGCATTTAAAACTTAGTTTTATAATTTGTCAAAATTGTTTAATTAATAAAAGATAAATTTAATTAGAATGCACCACAACATAAAAGTTCTTTTAAATTTATCTAAATCTAATAATAGATTATCATATCTAGTAAAATTATTAAATTTATAATAAGTAATTTTTAGTATAATTCAAATTGATTGTCAGTGCAAAAATTCTCCCACCGATAATATATTAAAATTAAACCCATAAAAAATTGTTTTATTGGTAATTTAAAATGATCTTATTATGTTCAATATTAATAATACGCGAACATGATTATATTCACAAAATTAAGGACTATCATAAATTTCTTCTGTATAGATTATAAATATCATCCACCAAAAACTATTTTGTTCAAATTAGATAGCACCACTAAATAAAATTTGGATTAATTATGTTTTTTTTTTTAATTTTAGTTTTTATCTCCTACTTTAAAGACATTTGTTTTCGTTTCTACATTTCTAAAATATCCTAACTTTAGTAATTAACAAGTGTTAACCTAAAATATCCTAACTTTAGTAATTAACAAGTGTTAACCTGTCAAATGAAATTATACATTTATACACAGTATTATGCACGTGAATAGATAGTAACATGCTAATTACATGTTAGTTATGCGATTATTTGTGTGATACTACACGCAACAAATTTGCATATCTTATTTTAAGAATATTTTTTTGTTATTAACATTTTTTTAATCTTTAGTTTTTGTAAATTTTAAAACTTTATATTAATCTCAACAAAATTTCAATTTTAATTTTAGTCATTGTAAATTTTAAAATTTTATATTCATCTTTATAAAATTTTAATTTCAATTTTTTTTATTTTGTTTGTCATTTTTGAAATTTCTAATTTTTCCTTTGTTCACTTCTATCTTTACCCATTAACAATATCACATAAAATTGTTCAAATCAATAATAGTTTGAACAATATAATAACGAAAAAAAGAGTAGAAATTTGAAAGTGCTTCTTGTCACATAATAGAGATCAAATATAAATTTATATTTTATGGAAATTATAATAAAAATGAAAAAATCTATGAAGAAAAAAGATTCTTAAAATTATATTTGAAACATTTGTCACATAAAGGTGGCCAAATGAGTCCAACTTAGTGGACCGATCTAATGGCCCATCAAATTGGGTTGAGCTCAAAATTTGGCTAAAATAGAATTGGGTTAATTTGGCTCAACTATTGGGTCCTTCAAGCTAAGTTAGGTCCTAAAAATGTTAGTTCGATATTATTTTTGTTTAAATTTTAAGTATTTTTAAGTAAAAAAAATTAGGTCAAAATTGGCCAACCAAGCTAGGAAAATCTTGGCTCATATAAAATTTGGGTCAGGCTAAGTTAACCAATTTTTTTTAATTGGCCTATTGGATTAAACAACCTATTTTGCCACCTCTATTGTCACATGATAATCATATGGATGCCCTATAATTGTTATATGTCATTCATGTGATATAATTTTTCACCTAATTGTTAAGTCACCCAAAAATATTCACATGTATGGTTTTGATGTGTAATCTTATGAGACATGCATATAAACAATTTACATAATTAAATTTAAAAACTAAAGTTAAGATATTTCAAAAGAGGAATACTAATAACATATTTTCTAATACATTGTATTATTAATTAAACTTTATTAAATATATGAGTGGAGTTCATTAAATAAAAAGTAAAAACACATATAATTTTATGATTTATAATAAATTTTAATTAATAACAAAAATATGTATAAAAAATATATTAAAAATATATTTCTAGCATTTCTTTATTCGACAAACATATGAACACAATTATCAATTTTAAAGTAACAGACACAAATCATTTTTTTTTTAAAAAGGGCAAAAACAACATAACCTAGGAAATTTATTTGCAATGTAAAGAATTTCTATCCAACCATTTAAAAAAAATATAACTACCAACTATAATATAAAAAATACGGGAGCAATTAATTATAAAAAAATTCCTTAATTTACGACGGAAATAATGAATTGATTTTTGGGGCGTATAAAAATGTGATTCTATAACAAGGCTATTATAGATGAGTGCTTCTTTTCTATGCGTGTATATGAATAAAATATAATAGATATTGTTTCGGACTTTGGTGGAGGTGTGACGCGTTAGATTAGGTAATCCAACTATTAAAATCACTAAATTCGGTTTATAATGAGAAAATTAAATATTATACACAAAATTTTAGATTCTAACTTATTATTTACTGTATTTTTTTTATAAAAAGATAAATTAGGTATCTCAACCATGGAGGATTTCAAAACATTTTGGCAACTCCTGCATAGTTACATTACACATTTTCCCGCTTAATTCTCCCCGGATATTGGATTTGGGTAGAAAGATTAGAGTATGAAAGTGACTCATCCATATCTCAAATCTTGGGCATGGATACTCTACAGTTTAAATATAAACTCTACCAGTACAGTTTGGATCAATGATTTCTATTTATAGTATACAATTATTTATAATATAAACTTAATTTAAGGACCAAAATCTATGCGCAACTGCGGACAGGATCTGAATTCCCAAATCTTATACATAGATTAGGGCCTAGGTGTCCTTATAAGGTAGAAGGTATACAAACAAGATTGACTATTGTGACCCCTTTTAAAAACAAATTAACTAAAGAAGGTTCTTTTGAGATATTTTCGTGACATAAGCCTTATTTGATTGTTGATTAAATCAATTTACTAGTTATACTAGCGAATTTTAGTTCACATTAGCGTTTTTTATTTTTTATTTTTTATTTTGTATTTTTGTTTGGAGGACGACAATTATTTTAGTAATTTAAAATTTTCCTCCCTATTTTTACTACAAAATATTAATAAAAACATACAATACTAGCTATAAGTTGTTTTCACAAGAACATTATCTTAATATATAAATTAGTTGATTGTCATAAACTATCTGGATGAGTTAATTAATTTATTACAATATTTATATATCATTTTGGTTTATGAGTAAAGACAAATCACTAGAGAATATACCAGTTGTTTATTAAACGAGGGGGATTAATTCATGGATTGAGACGGCTAAAGAAGGTTGAGCTATGAAATTGTTGTAAATTATAATTTAGCCATAACTATAAACGAGGACAGTTGGGTGTTTTTGCAAAAAATAAAAAATAAAAAATAAAAAATAAAAAATAAAAAATAAAAAATAAAAAATAAAAAATAAAAAATAAAAAATGACATTAAGGACAGTTCCCACAACGAAGGCCGAGCAGAGTAGGAGACGATTCACGATTGGGGTTCTTGGACAGAGATCGTCATGCTATTTGATTTTGGTCACGCTTCAATGGTTAAGACGTATGTTCTTTTCAATTTTGGGAAAATATTAATCCAACTTTCATAGGCAAACGCACTCAGCCACGGATTTAATTTGTGTATTATGCACTTGTTACCAATGAATGATTACAGAGGGTTTGCTTCATCAATTCAATTGCTGCTGTGGAAGAGGTTCGTGAAAAATGGATTTAACATTGTGGAACCTCTACATGTCCTCAACCAGAAAACTGGTGCAAATATACTCATAATGACAAATTTTTAACCCTACTATTTTTATAATCTCTTTCTAGTTGTTAGGACTTTCTTATTGTTTTGATCGTATGGTGATTTCTCAAATTCAACTCCAAAGAAAGTAGAAAAGGAAACCAATGCCACACTTTATTCTTGGTGGATCCTCAACCAGATGAGTGGTGGTGAAAAGTTTTTACCCTACTATTTTCATAGTTTCTTTCTGCTTGTTTGGACTTTTTGATTAGTTTCCTTATCTAGTGATTTCCTCGTGTATCATAACATTTAGTGATTTCTCAAACTCAACTCATAAGGAGACTAAACTTAAAGAAACCAGTGTCACTGTATTCTTAGTGTATGTTTAGATTATTATTTCAATATTCAATTATAAATATTATCTATTATTGATATAATCAACTATATGAAATAATTTTATTTAGATGTATCAGATGAAAAGTTGTTTAAGGATAATTTATTTCGTTAACAAAATATTTTATTATAATAAAATTAAAAAAAGTTTGAAATGATTTGAACTAATTGCAGGTTTTATATTTAAAACCATAAATTATTTGGACATAAAATGGGAGAAAAGTTAGTTAGAAAATGAAGGGAATGGTGAAGCTTCAACTATCACTCATGGCAGAGCAGTAACAAGACACCATGCCAAGACTAAAGTGCTTTGTTGTCCATTGCCAAAGCCTTATTCTGCAATATGTAATATCGAGGAAACTTATCAATTTAGAATTCGAAACATAGTCTTCACATTTTCAGATGAATTGTCAAATAGTGAAAGAAAGTGGGATGCAAACCTTTATTGAATGAAGAGGTAGATGCCTCTTACATTAGAAGAAAGGAAGCATCTATGACAATAAATTTTCAATGCATTACATTTGTATGATCCTTGATCGAGAAATCGACTTGGCTAAATTAAAAAAACAGTATTGCAGCTGTGCATAAGATTTTGCAGCAAGTACTAGGAAATTGGTTGGCTAGTATGTGTAAAATATGATCATAAATGTGTATTATGTAAGCCTTTTACCTTTAAACCTTTTATGCTCTATCTTATTAACTAAATCATGTACAGGAGAAATTGCTTGCACATAATTGTTTCTCGCTGAGCATAGTTTAATTAGACGCACAAGTCAATCAGATATGAGAATATATTGATAATTTAATTATAGACGGTTTTTAAGGAGTAATATATTAATTAATATTTATGAAGAATAAGATATTTGAAAAGTAATTAAATAATGCATAGTAACAAGAATGAATGCATATGAGGAACAAAATGACTTGAAGCGAGGAGAGAAAATGAGAAATCTAATCAAAATATGACAGTCAATAGTCCAAGAGAAAATTGTAGTACTCATAATGATTCTATTTTATTGAAGTAGGTTTTCACACCAATTTTTTTAAAATTCAAATAAGATTATCTCTCCTAGAAAATACGCGTGCTCTCTTAAAAAAATATGACACTCACGATAAATCAATGCTGTGATAGAAATTCGTTGAATACATGAAGAGAGGGATGGGATTAATGGGTCGAGGGTTTTCAATTGAAAGCAATGGAAGGGAGAAGATTGGGAAAATTCAGAAGACACTGACATTATGCCATTTTTTAAAAGTATAATGTGTTTTCACATTATTCATTAAAATTAATTTTTTAAATTTTCAATTATTTAATTTAAATATCTAAAAATTTAATTATTTATTATCATTTTAGTTTCTAAATATACGTTAATAATATTATTTAAGTTATATATTTATTTGAATTTTAAACTAGTTTGATTAATAAAATATATTTTTTAAATTTTATTTAATTTAAAAAACTAATGTGATATAATATTATATATTTTTTAAAATTAAATGATAATTTACTACATGAACCTAGGACCTTAATTTACATGATTTGAATTTCATTACTATCCACGACGAGGAATCACTTTTTTTTTTTATCGTACCAAATTATAAAAGTGTACTAATGTAATGGGATTCTTATTCTGATTCCAATACTCCTACTTTATTCCATGAAAAGACAAGTCCCTTGCTTCTTGTTGACTTTGAGTAACATTCATATTAGAAGTAAGTCCATTTTTTTGTTTCTTATGCACCGAACAAAACAGCACCATCCCATGATTCAATCACTCAGAACAATGGAAACCAAGTCTTACGCATGCAAATTGGAAAAGCAAAACAATCCCACGCACTTTCTTGGCGACCTTTCAGTTTCGGGTACAGCCAAAGTACGCTATCAAATGAATAATTTTAAAATTTTCGACAAAATTTTTTTTAATCTTTTTTTTTGTACGATAAGTATTAAATATATTTATATTTTAATATGTTAAATATATATATATATATATATATATATATATATATATATATAATACTTTTTATAAAACAATAGAAAATTTTATAAAAATACATATCTACTCTTCCAAAATGAGGTGTAAAAAGATTAGAAAAATGTGACAAATAATATATAAAAATATAGAATAAAATGAGATATCCAATTTTCATTGTTAAATTAAAGGGGGAAGGATTGTTGAAATTACTTTTTGTTGTAATTAAATAATTGGGTTCTTTGACTTTTGGTGAGATTTTGAATAGTATTTCCACAGGTTAAAGCTGGTCATGAGATATTCTGATATAATTATTGTTTACCTTTTTTTTCGGAGGCTAATTTTTTATTTGAAACTTTAATACCTAAAGTTTAATGTCCCTCTTTAATAATGTAGTTTGTAAAAATCGAATTTAGGTTCTTTCCTCCAGAGTTGTTAACTGAGTCACACTTATTAAATTAAAATTATTTTTATGGCGTATGTGAATTTCATTTATGAAAGTATTTTTATCTCTTTGGTGTTTTCACAATATAGTTTTTCAAACAAAAACAGTATAAAAATAAATAATATGAATTAAACTAGAAAGCACAAACCATACATGTCTTTATACTTCTCTCTCTATATATATATACAAGTGCACAACACATACAACAAGCAACATGGAATAGGGAAACTACTGTTGAACACACATGTAGCAGAAGAAGTAGGTGGTTAATCGAGTAAAAGGCCAAACAAAATAAAACGTGGAATGAGGACATTTTTATCTTTACAGCAGAACATTTCATCAATCTTTAGTTTCCTGTCTATTGTGCGAAAAAACTATTTTGGTGGATCGAAACTTACTGAAATGGAAAAAATAATCCATGCTAAACTGCTCAATTTTAGGGAGAAAAGGAAAAAAAGAGAAAAATATAAGTATGTTAAATAAACTATATGATTAATAAAAATATAAATATATATTAATGAGATATTTATATATAAGAGTGTTTATATATATATCATTACACGTACTGTTAAATTAATCACTTCTTTCCTTCTTCCCTTGCAAATCTGCGGTAATCAAACGGTGGAAGATATTAATTACCCCCTCTTCTTTCTTCTCTTTTTCTTTCATTTTATATTTTCCTAAAACCAAACTAACCGTAAAAGAATTGGACAAAATGAAACAAAAATGCTAACTCCTTGACATGTTTTATTTGAACCTTTGACGATGTTGTTTCATTGTAGTTATTACCACTTCTACAGCTTCTTGCATCAATTCTTTCACCCTTCGTGTCAAAATTGTTCATCTATCTATGATGTAGGGATTGTTCCATCTTTTATTATCTTAAAAAACGTAATTTGACTATTATTTTAATTATAATTATTTTTTTAATGATTTTGGCTTATTAATTAGCTACAACCAACACCTTTATATATAAAAAATAATTAAAATTCCAATGCCAGCCAATAAATGAAAGTGGAAAGCCCCTTTAACTTAGGAAAAAAAAATCCGAAAGCACCATCTTCAAGACAGGTCATGTACACATAATTACCTCGCACTTTGAAAATGTCTGGTGTGTGATTCCTAAATATTTTGAAGTATGCATTTGCCTTTTTATTTAGTCCAACATTGATAAAATCAAATTATTACATCTTTGAAGTTTCAAGATCAAGTGCATTAATTATGACATAAGTTGGAAGGTTTTTCGAAATAAATTTAGTAAAAAAAATAATACATCATTTTACCATGACAATTTCCATCAATGTTTGACGAAAAAAATGATAAATGGAGTAAAGAGTACACTTGACTATTATTATTATTATTTCTTGAATCGCGTTATTTATTTTTGAAATTTGAAGACTAGAGTGCGTGTAAATGGAGAAGTTATTTTCCCATAAAAATGAGAAGAATAAACGAGTTGATTTCAATTAAGATGGTGAAATCTTCACACTCCATTAAACCAAAAGGTATTATTTTCTTTTTCTTAGTGAGAGACCGAACACTATCACAATCAGAGTGTGTATAGTGACTGCACTCCATTAACTAAAGACATCTTTTTCAGGCACGTTATTGGACTCCAACACGCACCATTTTACAAAAGATTTTCTATTCTAACTTCTATTAGTGGCTAAAATTAGGTTTTTCGTCAAATAACCATTTCATATTACTTACGTCTTTATTTATTTATTACTTTTTAAAGTAAGCACTCAATTTCTTTTTACTTTACTCACGCTCCCGCTAACTCTAAACTATTTACTTCTGATAATTAATTAAGACAAATTTTAGATATTCAATGCAATGCAATGAATTAATAATTAAAATTATTATTTTATTGTTTTTTTTATAGAATAAAAAACAGAAGGTTGGTTCTATTTCTCAAATTAAAAAAAGTGAAAAGAGAAATATTAGATGGAATGCAATAGAATATATTTCATTAGATTTCATTTTATTCTAATAATTAGGATGAAGATGTTATATCGATATGTAAAATGATTTGAGTAGTATACATAAATAAATAAGAGATGATTCTCGCTTATAAGATAGTTTTATCATATTGAATTATGTTTATTCTCACATTCTAATATATATATTTTTATTTTAAAATGATATAAATTAAATAACAAAAATAATTATTATTCAACTTTGTTGTCCTATTTTATGTATTTTCAATAATTCCAAATACTATAACTTAAGTAGTGCTAGAGCTAGGAAATTTTTGTTGAATGGGGGAAAATACAAAGATGAGAGTTACTTCTAAAATTAATATATTAAACTTAGTTAATAATTAAAATATTTATAATGTTTTATCTTTATAAAAATAATTTACAAAGTGTGTATTTTTAGTATATTTTTTATATTGAGAATTAAAAAAAAATCATCATAGGATCACTTTTATAATAATTATTATAAAAAATTAATAAATTTATCCTATGATATAATTTGTAATTAAATTACAGTATAAAAATAATGTATATTGTCGATAATATACTATTTATTCATACATAAAATATATAATATAAATTAAAATTAACAAACAAAATAAAATTTAGCTTGATTTAGATTAAATTCATTAATAATTGATTTTGATTAAATTTTTATTAATATATTTTCAGAATCTAGATGTAAACAAATTCATTATTCATTTTCTTTAATTAGAATGAAAATTTAATTGAAGAAAAATATGTGAGAAGATTGAAAACAATAAAGAATTAGTCTTAAAATAATGTTACAAATAAAATGGTAATGTTTTTTCCTGAATTTTTTTTAAAGAGCTTATAAAAGAATATTTGCTTTAAAATGTATTTTATGAATAATATAATTAAAATTAAATATTTAATAAGGATAAAAATTAAGAAATAAATTATATATATATATATATATATATATATATATATATATATATATATATATATATATATAAGTCTATTTTATTTTTAACTTGGTTAATTTATAATATGCTTTATGAATAATAATAATTAAAAATAAGGATATTCTAGATATTTTGTTAAAATTAAAAATCATAGTAATTTAAAAAATAATTAATAATAGAAAAATTGTTTTATATATAAAGAGAGTTAAATCTATATATAAATAAATTATTATATATAAGTTAATTTTATTTTTAAATTTTTATTTTGATATATATATATATATATATATATATATATATATATATATATATATATATATATATATATATATATATATATATATATATATATATATATATATATATATATATATATATATATATATATATATATATATATATATATATATATATATATATACATTCCGTCCCAGTCCCAGTAAAAGGATGGAATTTTGCAATTGTTACTTTCAATTTTGTAATATAATTTGTAATTGTTAGTTTTAGTTTAATAATGATTTTTGAAAATAAATAAATACTATATTGATATCGTTAACTATCTTATTAATATAAGAAGACAATAATATATAGCGTCACATCTTACAAATTTTACAAGGAGCACGTGGATAATGAGATTGGAATCGTCATTTTGAAATATGATTTTGATTTTTATCGACTACAACAATTTTTATTGATATATAGTACCTGTATGCTAAAAAGATTTATTTGAATTTGTAAAAAAATATAATTTAAATAAGAAAATATATTAAGATATAATTTTTTATCAATTTATAATTTACTGTAAATGGGTTTTGGTGAACAATATTTTTAAGATAATATTATTAACAAATAATTGTAAACTTCCATTTACAAGGTTATGTTAGAAAAATTAAATATGTAAATATTTCAATTAATCGAAACAAGTTCTTAAACCATTCGTTATATACTACTCTTTCCAAACTTGAATATAAATAATAAAATTTTATGAATATTTATTTCAAATATAAGTAAGAGAAAATAAATAATATATTGACAGTATAAATTATATATATATGGTTAAATTTGAAATAATAATTAAGGATAAAAATTAATAAATAAAATATGACATATATATATAATGTATATTTATATATTTGTAATAAAATTATATTTAATAATAGATTTTCAAAAATATAAATACTGCAATATTAAGAGCATTACATATGACGGTAATTATTAGGTATAATTAAGTCTATTTTACTATATCTTATCTTAATACTTACGCTCAAATTTACTTTAATTTTTGAATTTTTTTTAGATATATTTTATGAACAATAATAATTAAAAATAAGATTTTTTTAGATATTTTGTTAAATTTAAAATACTTCATAATATTTTTAAAATATTAATAAAGAGATAAATTATACTATATATATTTATCAGTTTAAATAGGAGAGTCTTTGCTAATGACTCATAAGGTTTATGTTGCAAAAATTAGTCATCACAAAATCTATATATTTTACACTAATATCATAATGACCTAAAAAAATTATACATAAATTAGTTATTATAACTTATAGATATATAGATATAAATTTGTATATAGATCAATTATTATATATAAGTCAATTTTATTTTTTATTTTTTTTCAGTTTTAAATATGTTTATGGAACAATAATAATTACAGATACATATTTTATAGATATTTAGTTAAATTTAAAAATACATTATATAAAGTAATAGTTAAGGGCGAAAATTAATAGACTATATATATATATCCTATTTTAAATGTGTTTTATAAAATTGATAAAAGAATGTGTTTCATAAAATAAATTTTTTAAAGACTAATAATTATAAAAAAAATTAATGAATTTTAAAGTATATACATAATTTTGTAATACTTTTATTTAATAATGAATTTAAAAATATATAAATACTACATTAATACACTTAAATATCTCATTAATGTGTAGGCTCACAATAATTTATAGCCTCACATATTTGAAATTTTACAAATTTTTAGTATTGATTTCGAAAAACTCATATAATGATCTCAACTCTCTATTTTGATAAAAAAAAATAGATACAATATTATAGGAGTTATTTTCAGATTAAAATATATTATTTAAATATTAACACATATAATCAAATTAAAACTTCAATTATAATTAAAGAATAATTTAATTTTAATTAAAAATAATATCAATAACAGTTATAGTACTCCATCTATTTTATTTTTGTAACTTAAATTGACTAGTTACTTGATTTTGCGCAAGCCTGAGGTTGTGGTTGGTTTTCACAGTTATATCAAATAAAATACTCATGCGATGAAATTGTTATTTCAATTTTTAAAAGAAACAAAATTTAAATTTAAATAAAAAATATGTTAAGAATTTTTTATAAATTTATAATTTATTTTAAATGATTTGATGAGAATAATGTTTCTAAGATCGATAATATTTGTTTGTTTTTGTTAAAATTTACAAAATTAATTATGAACTTTATTAATGAGATTATGATCGAAAAATAAAATATATAAAATATTTAGTTAATTAAAATAATTTATTAAACACTTCATTGTATACTACATTTTTAACGTAGTTTTCATATTTTTTATTTATGAATAATAACAATTAAAACTAAGAAATATATATATATATAATTTCTAAAGATATTTGGTTAAAATTTGTAATAATTTATTTAAAATAATGATTAAGGATATATAAATTAATAGATAAACTATTACATACATATACTTATATATATTTTTAATATATTATATTTACATATTTAAATTTTAAATTTTGCTTAATAAACTTACTTTTCATACAACAATAATAGAATTTAATACTTGGTGAAAATCAATTTATACGTAGATAACTTATTTTCATGTAATAAAATATTAAATTTTGACGTATGTTTTAACATTTATGTATATTTTTGTCATAAATTCATCTTTAAATTTTAATTTTTAATATATATCAATAGTGCATTAATAGCATTAAATATCGATCACAGTGATTATTAGGTTCACGTCTATTTTAATATACATTATGTTAATACTTACTCTTAAATTTATTTTACTTTTAAGAATTTTTTGCTTTAAAATATATTTTATGAATAATAATTAAAAATAAATATTCGTTAAGTATGTAGTTAAATTTAAAATAATTTATTTAAATAAATAATTAAGGATAGGATTAAAAAAATTATAATATACATGAGTCTATTTTATTTTTAATTTTTAATTTATAATATGTTCTATGAATAATAATAATTAAAAATAATTCATAACAATATATTTAAAATATTGATTAAGGGATAAATTATAATATATATATATATATATATATATATATATATATATATATATATATATATATATATATATATATATATATATATATATATGTGTGAGAGAGAGTATATTTATCAATTTAATTTTTGGTTTGAAAAAAAAAAAAAATCCTTTAAGTTAAATAACTTTTCAATAAAGTTATACTAGTTGATTCAGCTTATAAAAATGAAAAATCATATAAAAAATAAAAAGATGATCTATATATGAATAATATATATATATATATATATATATATATATATATATATATATAATTTTAATAATTAGTTTTTAGTCAATAATGTATTTTTGAAATATATAATTAAATACTACATTAATAAAAATTAATGACATTAAATAACACATTAAGACTTAGGATGTACCAAAAAAAATTTAATACTTAGGCTCACAATAATTAATATCCTCACACCTTTGAAATTTTACAAATGCTTTTATCATTTTCAAAAAATTAAAACATTTAGTTGGGTCAAATCTCTATGACAAGCTTTTCATGTTTGGTAACTGAGGGTTACTTTATTTTTCTCTGCGCTTTGAACTTGTGTTTGGATTTTACAGTTACACTATATATAATACCCATGTTATCAAAAGAAAAAAAAAAATAATACCCATGTTGTACAAATTTATTTAAACTTATAAAGAGGTATAATTTAAATACATAAAAATATGTTAAAAGTAATTTTTTTATGAATTTATAGTTTATTATAAATAATTTTTTGTGAATAATATTTTTAAGATAATATTTGTTTGTTTTGTTAACAAAATTATGATTGAAAAAATAAAATGTATAAATAATAAATATTAATAAAATGTTTAATATACAAAAGTGTCTATATTATAGATATCATCCTTTAGATGCCCTAGTGTCTAGCGAAAGTTGAACTTGTGTCCAAGTTCAGCATTGGAACAAAACTAAGATGCACTTTTTCTAAATTGTATCTGTAGCCACCACTAACAAACCTTTTCTAATTTCTAGCCACCGCACAACCGCGTCCCCTGCCACAGTCAAAGCCGTGCTTTACCCGACTACCTTCTTGGACTGTTTGTAAACGTTCTCTTTAAAAGAATAAATAAATAAATAAAATCAAGCAGAATTAAAAAAAAAAGCTTTTTTAAAATATTTTTCGATGCAAAAAACTTTAAATAATTTGTAATTCTATATTGTTATTCTCATGTGTTAAGTGGGAAAAGATCACGTGCTTCATAGCCACAGATTGCGATGGTGGTTAGTCCTTTTGTTTCCATCACCTGCAAAACTTAGATGCTTAAGTCGGTATCTATAGAATCAATTATCATGAGATGATAAGTAGAAGGTAGAGTATACCTTATTATGACTGATCCAACATTTTGATAGCCTCCTTAACTTACTTTAGCAGTAATCCTAGTTAAATTTTGATTCGTTTTTTCAATGTTTGAAAAAAATGGTTTTCTATTATTTTCCATGTGTCTAATACTTTGGGACCGACGGCTACCTACCTTTTTAGTCTCATGAGTTGCTACCAAGCCATGATATTCACGGTGTTTAAAAATATTTAATTTTTAATTTAAAGTTATAATTTAATTCATAATTTTATATTCAATCAATAAGTGTTTATAATTTTTAGTTTCATCCATATTATTACAACTTTTTCTTCTTCTAGTTAAATCACTATCATCATTCATGTTAATTATTAAACTAGGATTACAAACACTTCTCTTTGTTAAAAATACACTTACAACATTTAAATATCTTTTAAATTTTTGTTAGATCTAATTTATCCTTTTAAACAGAAGAAAAGTCTAAAAGAAATGGATAAACATGACCTTAAAATACATTACAATCTTATATCACCAAAATTTCAATTGTGCACATCATTACTTTTATTTTCTCTACCATCGAACCCACTGTATATAAGTTTTTTTTTTCTCAATCAATGACATCTCTATTTGTTAAACTTATTAATAATAATAATATTATTATTATTATTAATATTATTATTATGAATATAGATTATGCATGAGTGGTATGTGTTTAATACACACCGAAAGAAATTAAAATTTAGAAAATGAAAAGAGAGATAAAAACTTACAACTTTAGTTTAAATCTATGGATAGTACAATTTTTTTACTCTATCATCTATATATATATATTAACTTTGTTAATTTTTATGATAATTAAATAATAGTATACAATTATTTTATATCAGTAATGGAATAACTTAGACCCATAGAATAACTAACGGATCAGCGTTGCAAGTCGTACTTCAGAGATTTATGAATGGATGGATGTTAGGAATTCACTTGTGACCTGTGAGAATAACCAGGTCAAACACGAACAAAATATACATCAAATAGAAGAATCAAACAAATGAGAAAATTAAGGGGATGTTGATGTTTGATTACTCTTAAATTTTAGAAAATTAAACAAATTTCTTTGATTTAAGTTTCAGAAAATTATTTTCAAAACATATTTAACTTGTCATCCATGGCGATTTAATTCCCTTGGATCTCTCTCAATTTCAATTCATCCATCAACGAACATGCAGCAGAAACAACACTCATTAACGATCTACGATGAATTGTTAATTGAACACGTATATGAACATAACTTTGAAGATTGGCGTGGCATGAAATTCTGTTCATATAATATATACACAGCATGGTGTCGTCGTTCATCGCCAATTGGACTGTGGGTCAGCAGGTGTCGTTCACGTACGATGCTGTTCACGAAATCAACAACCCAACTTCTCCATGTTGCCGGTAAGACAATTAACCATCTCGTATAGTTCAAGATTACTGTTGGAAGATGCATATAACGGGAAAAAAAATATAAATAAAAATAAAAATGAGAAACATTTTTAAAACGCTTCTTTTACAAACAAGTTTCATAACCTGATTAATTTTAAATTAGAAATTAATTGTTAAACAAAGTAATTAAAATTGATTTACAAAGCAGTTTTTTAAATCTGAGAAGAGAAACAACAATCATATTGTGATAAGTAAATTAAATTGAAGTCATGGATGGACACAAAACTCGATTAACCAATCTGTTTGTCTGATTTCGTTGGTTATATATACCAATTTACAATTAGAACATATCAGAGATTTGTTCTTTAACCCTTTGTTGATAGACAAGTCGTGAACAAGTGAAATTGCCGAGTGTTAACCCTTCGGCTTTGTCCTCTACTACCTCAGTCTTTTAAGAGAATTATTAACATCATACTTTTTGACTCACCTTTTTGACAAGTATTGGCAAAAATTTATTAAAACTTACAAAAAAAAATTTAGGTTATTTTTTTTTGTAATTTTTAATAAATTTTAACCAATAAAAAAAATTAAGAAAATGTGTTAGAGTGTGTTAGTTTAGTATCCATGTGCTTACAACTTCGTTATGAAACTTTGTATTCTTTTTAATTTCTTGATTAAATTTTTGGTCCATTTTGGGTTTGTGTTGGGAGATGACGAGGAAAATATTAGAATATTACCAGCTCTGCTAATAAGAGTTAGCTTAAGTGGTAGTAACGTACGAACCCTGTTCGAAAAAGGAAATTTTGGTTCCATTTTAGTAGTATTTAATTAATCATGACGTCACCGAAAATGTTAGGTGGTGGCTGGAAAATTGAGACATGCACTGACCTTGAAAGATGAGGCTTAATTATATTATATTATATTCCCTTAACTTTATGTTTTGTTGTATAGTTGTTTTACTGTATTCATGGGCTCATCTATGGTTTCTGACACAATCTGACCTACCATAGTTTGTGCCGTACTTGTCTTCTTGTGTACCCACGCCGTTGTCAAAATAAGCAGCTGTTGTTATCGCTAATAAAGTGCTGTTGAAGTAATGGCTGCAACAATTTTTTTTTTATGTGGCCACCATATTGGATTGTATATAATCTCCTTCTTATGATCCCTTATGCATGCCTTTCTATACTCTTTGTTTTTCTTCAAGCACATGGTTTATTCCTCAGCGGAATTTTTGTTTTGCATTTTCTCTTTTGGATCATCTTCTCTTGTGAAATTTCTAGGCTTAGCTTAGCCAAGCCTGAAATTTCTGCTTCCTGAGTTGTATAACCTGTGCCTCTGATAGAGAGTGTATAATAGCTTCAAAGGTTGAGATCCTCCTTCGTATATATGTTTTTTTGCTCTCTCTCTCTCTCTCTTAATGGGTTAAGAGTTAAGACAATGTTCTACATTCTGCAGCTCTTCTTGGCCGCTTCATATTTTTGGCCATTGACTTTTTATCCCTCTTTTTCGAAGTTCGAACACCATAATGGCCGCTTTATATTTTTCATTTCCCAAGGCTAATAAAAACGGGGTTGATAAAATTGTATAATGGTGAATTTCACGTGAGTTTACTAAGAAGAGAATAGGCAGTTCAGATTTTTAGTAAGAGTACAAGATTCATATGAATTTTACTAATAATAAAAGTGTGTTGGAAGTGCATGTTAGTAGCATTTGTCTTATAGTATTTTAGCACATTTCTTAGAGAGAGGGCAAGAGTGTAGATCAGCCCCTCTCTCATTATTTTTTGAAATTATACATGTAGATTCTAATGACTAACGAGAAAATGACATAATTGATAGACGATGATTAATAATTGGTCATGCCATTTTATCCTCCCCGCTGACTAGCCCAATATGCTTTGTCAAAAACTTGAGTAGTTATATAGTTACTTCTCTATCCAAGCTTCCCATCGTTTATCATCTAAATTAGTATTAAGTCCACTAGATTCAAAACATATAGATGCATGCTTAAGTTACAGTCTAATTGAAATAGTTATTTGTATGTCTAATGTAACAAATTGCACAAGCATTAAAGCGACTCATTAAGGGAGTCATATCACATGTCGCTAAACTAAATAGATTTTATACTTTTTCAGGTTTAGGCCCAGCATGGAAAACAACCTTAACCGTGAAAGAGAAGGGCATGGCTTGCCTGAAGATCCGTCACTAGTTCAACATATATCATCAAATGAAGTCAACTTTGACATTGATGACTTGAAAAATCTCAGCTCATCTTTCAAAGTGAGCCTCGTTATGATTACTTTGAGCTTGCAAAACTGAAAATAAATTTCCAGAGATTAGTCCCTTTTGATGAAACTAAATAAAACTTGTAGTATTATACAATTACAACATCAATTTTGGTGATTATAATTTAGGATATTTGTTTCCAATAACAGGAAATAGCAGGAAGCCAAGGTGACGAACATGCATCCATCAATCATCAAAATAAGCATTGGGTATCTATCAACATGCCATTCTCTTGTGAAGAGGTTCAGATACATAACACCATAAGAGTTCATCATAGCGGCGAAACTGCTCTTAGCAATGGTGTTCCCATTTTCTCTTGTCAATCAACTACTACAGACTCCAAGCCACCATTGCCATCACAATCAATGATAAATGGCAGTGTTCAGCTAGAGGCAGCAAGCACTGTCAATTTTACCAATCATGAGAGCATCAAAAGCTTGAAGGATGAGAAGACTGACTTTTTAAAAACATGGTCCAGTAAACTTGAGGGACAATTATCAATTCTACGTGGAAGGGTACCTACACAAAGTGTAGAAGAGGATAACAGCTTAAGCAAAACTAATAAACCTTTACCTGTTGATTTGTTCTTCAAAGCGGTGGAAGGTCCAGAGTTACAAACTCCTAAGGTATGTGATTTGTCCATCTTGTGTAACAAATAATCCACATCCTAGACAACCCTTCAATGCACTTTTTGCTAATCCAACTAGTTAACCATTGTTTCCTAATGATCCTTCTTCTTTTTGGACACTAACTGCTACATAAATAAGTTAACCATTGGTGTTTGTTTAATGTATTTTATTTTGATTTACTCCTTCAGAAGTGTTCAGAAGAGATGGTGCTTCCTGAGGACAAGCAGTGGCCATTTCTTCTTCGGTTTCCGGTTTCATCTTTTGGTATTTGTCTTGGAGTTAGCAGTCAAGCAATTCTTTGGAAAGCATTGGCCAAGTCTCCTTCTACTGAATTTCTTAACATAACCCCAAAAATAAATTTCATCCTTTGGTTCATCTCTATTGCTCTTGTTGCCACTATTTTCACCATCTATCTCTTCAAAATAATTCTCTATTTTGAAGCAGTTCGTCGTGAGTACCATCATCCGGTTCGTGTTAACTTCTTCTTTGCACCATGGCTAGCTCTGTTGTTCCTAGCTCTTGGAGTTCCCCCATCAGTTGCCAAAGACTTGCATCATGCAGTTTGGTACATTCTAATGATTCCATTGTTCTGCCTTAAGCTCAAGATATATGGACAGTGGATGTTTGGGGGCAAAAGGATGCTCTCAAAGGTGGCCAATCCAACAAATCTCTTATCAATAGTTGGAAATTTTGTGGGAGCCTTATTGGGTGCATCTATGGGCCTAAGAGAAGGGCCTATTTTCTTCTTTGCTATTGGGCTTGCTCACTACATGGTGTTATTTGTCACTCTCATCCAGATGCTTCCAACAAATAAGACCATCCCAAAAGACCTCCATCCAGTGTTCTTTCTTTTTGTTGCACCACCTAGTGTTGCTGCTATGGCATGGGCTAAGATTCAGGGTTCTTTTGATTATGAATCAAGGATACTCTATTTCACTGCCATGTTCCTATATCTCTCGCTGGTAACTTCTTGTCACACTATTACTTAAAATATTCATAATAACCATTGTCTTTGCAAAGTTTTCTTGTCTAAAAAAATGTTTCATGTTTTTGCAGGCTGTCCGGGTCAATCTTTTCAGAGGATTTAAGTATGCTAAACTTCTAGTCCATTATCTTTAACATTGGCTATTTTAATTATGTTGAATTTTCTGACAAATATTATTTGTCATTCTGCAGATTCTCAATTTCATGGTGGGCCTACACCTTTCCAATGACTGCTGCAGCAATTGCAACCATAACCTACTCAAATCAAGTCACAAATGTTGTAACTCAAGCTTTGAGTGTAATATTGAGTCTCATTGCTACATTCACTGTAACAGCAGTGCTTGTCTCGACTATAGTGCATTCTTTTGTCCTCCAAGACCTCTTTCCCAATGACCTTGCCATTGCCACAAGTGAGAGAAAGGGAAAACCATCTAAGAAATGCTTCCAATTCAGACCTGGGAGCCATGCTCATGCCAAAAAGACTCAAAATAACTTGAAGTTTGTGAACTCGGTTAAAAATGATTTAGTTTAGAAGCTTATTCGACAACAACACAATCCAATAGTTCAAGGACTTCATCATCTATATGAATGAATACTTGGAAGTCTCAACTGAGTAAGAAAATAATGAGGCAACCAACATCTTTCCCAATAACCTTCTGTGGTCAGACGTGTGAGGGACACGAGTAGAAGTTTTAGATTTTTGTAGTCCTTGAAATTGTAACTGTTGACTACTTTAGTTCCTAATTTTCATTAGTCCTTTTTTGTGCAAAACAACAAAGGAAATGAAGTGAAAAAGAACTAATATGAATAACGTTTTGTAAAGTCAGAAACTAAAGTGAGAAATTTGTGAAGTTAAGTACTAAAATGACTTAATCTTACATTAGAATGAGGATTTAATCAATTTTTCCTATGATCATGTATGTAGATTAATATATGAAGGTTCGCGTGGAAAGAACAGAACAAGATTCTGTTTTTGGAATGGGTGTTATATTCATGCCTATGTAAGGGCAGAAATATATATTAAAAAAAATGGTAGGCTGCAACCCATCAACGGCGACAATAAATCAACACTAGTAAAATTGGATCTATTTCTTTTTATACAAGTAAATCTGGAAATAAGTCTCACTTGATGCAAAAGTATTTAAATGTAAAGAATTTGAGTCAAATTTCATGTAAATATCTATCTCATTTAAAAATTCATATTCAAATCATCAAGTAGTCTTCCAATATAGTATCCAATTAACCTTTACCATTGTCTTTTAAGTGAACTATACATTAGCTTATGCATTGAACTAATCTCAATTCATGCCCTTTAGGAGATTCCTCTCCCAAAGTTTGTCAGATGCCATTGGCACTAAAAGAAGTCTTATCTAGGATTCACCCTGATAGTACTTCTAGGACCAAACTATGAGAGTTGCAAACAAACTATATATTGATCATGTGTCTAAGTTGAATTCTCAGCTAGTTTTATCACTAAAAGTGAGCAACAAATACAATGTGCCAAAGAAAAACAACTGAATATGCATTTTTTTTGGCATCTCTCTCTTTGTACACCATCCTATTATTTTTAATATTTGCCAATTATCCACATGTTCACCATATATGATTGTGACTATTTAAGAAGGAATTCCAAAAGAAACCATTCTTCTGATTATAAGCATAAATAATTCGTGCCACGCAGAAGGTCAATAATATACAATTTCTACGAAATATTTCAAACAATGAAAGTGCATCTAACCATATATATATATATGAATTTCTTTGCAATGTTTCTTTAGTATTCAAGTTAATTGGCTAATTTGCATATTTAATTCAACGTTTAAGCAATATATTAAGAAATTCCTACTAAAGAAAAGGTCCTAGTTATTTATGTATCTTATAGCTGCTAGGTTATCCACTTAGGTGTTGGTTAACAGCTAATTAGTGAAGTGAGATGAACATGTATAAAGGTAATTGATGATACGATAAAATGATAAGTCTGAAAGATATAATAGTTGGATAAAGATTAGTTAAAAGATAATTAGCTAAGGTGGGTTGAGAGTGTGTTGGAAGCGAGTATTGCTTCTTATCCTCCTTGTTTGATCGTCTTTTACTCAAAAAATCATTTACCAACTAATAGAATTGAGAAGGCGGCTTGAATACAGTAACGATGTTTTTTTATGACTAAACAATGATAATATGTTGGGTGGGTATTATTTACGTAGGAATTTTATGTTGCATAAACTTTGTTCTTAATTTTAGAACAAAACACCAAAAGAGATTTACATTCTGCTAGTTTATCAAGAATTTATAATTTATAATAAATACTTAAATCTATAGCAATTAGATGAGAACTATTGCCGAATCTCTATAGTAATCAATTATGCACAAATTGAGCGGTTTACAGCTTTTCTTTTCTTAACTAAAATGTCTTAATTTTTTAGTGGATTGTAGTTTCTCTTCTTGACTATGAGAAAGAAAACAATGTTATATTTTAATATATTAGAGACCACAACCAATTAGTTTTCTATATATTAATTAATTAGAGTTCTCGATCAAAACTCCTAAGGCTCAATATTGTAAAATGGTATTCACTCATTAAAATTACATTATTTTTAGAAGTCTACAGACTTATCAAATTAGGCCACTTAAAATTAAGTCTATTAATTAATATAATTGTATATTAAATACAGTACCCACCTTTAGGATAGGACATGAGAATTTCCTGGTAGTTAGGCCTTAGCGTTACTTTCATTAATATAACTATTATCTAACATAAATTAAAGAATTAGTATATCCATCCTAACTATATAATGTATTATATATATTAATGATAATATATATTAATTTTTTATTCTAAAAAAGTTATCTACTAGTATGATATTATTAGTATAAACTCATAATATTTATATCAATAGCTATTGCATAAATTAAGGCCATGCTTATAGAAACTAATTCAACAGTAAATTGTTAATATTTGATTTTTTTTTATAGTGTTTGAGTTCCTTTGACTTCGAAACAAACTATTGGAAGTTGGGTCAGTGATTCTTAGACCAAACCAATTAGAGTGGTAACCAACCTCCATTGAGGTCCAATAATATCCACAAATCCATAGTCCAATAACCCAATAGGCTCTACCATCATAGACATTAAGTATTGCCTTGAGTTTGTTGCTGTTTTTTTTTTTTATATAGAATTGATTTTCGTTGAAATTGGTTAGTATGAGGTATAAATTGATTTAAGTTAGAAAACTTCAATCTCAAAGGCAGATTGTAATAAATTATTTAATATGAAAACTTTAACTTATTCATAAAAGTTGTATGTTTTCATCTTAATATATATTCTTTTATGACCTCAATAGTGTCTTTAGGACCCAACTTAATTTTGTTACATTACAAACCATATATGCACAAAATCCAATGGATATGGGGAGACTCTCTGACGTTTGTAAATTGGCTAAACTTCTTATTAATTTGTTCCTAATCGGTTGATAGAACTTTAGTTGATGAGGTACCCATTTTTTTTTAAAATTAAAAAAATAATTTTCCAGTTCTTAAGAGACAGCTGTGATAAAGGAGGAAAGGTGTACGAGGTTGTGGGGGACCAGCTGGTGGTTTTTGGATTCGCAACTCAGAAGAAAGTGACTTGATACTTGAATGCAATGAATTAGAGAATTTGGGTAGACATGGATGTACGATGAAAATTTCAATTTCTCATATATGTCACCAGTGGAAGTAGACATTTCCCCCAAGCACATCCCATTATCTCTTTTTTAAATAACTACAAAAATATTAATATATGAATCATCATCAAATAGTTTCAAATATAGAGAATGTGAGAGAATAAGTTATACAAAGTATAAAATAATTTTATATTATTATTTAATTATAAAACTATACAAAATAAATTATTTAATTTTTATAATAATTATTTTAAAAACAATACCAACAATAATTTAGGAATAAATAACAGTTTATAACTATTAAATTCTTTATATTATATATATATATATTTTCTCTTTCTTTAGCCTATCTTTGAAATGAGAAGCACATGGGAAATTGAAGATATTTACTTGCAAAGTGGATGTTAATTAAGGAGGGTCCCCAGCTTTGCAGTGTGTGAATAAATGGTAACAGCAACCAACATGGTGGCTATTTCAAAATTTCAATATATACAAGATTACTTACTGTTCCTGTCAATATGCTGGCAATCTAGCCAAGAAAAGAAAAGGAACATATAAACCATATGGATATCATCATGTTTCACAAGTGGTAGAAACTGTTGATACAAATACCCATACTACCTTCCAAGGTTCCCTGTTATTTTGCCAATTCAGACATATTTACTTACATCACCCTCCACTCCACATCAAATAATTTCACTGCAACGTTGGTGCAGCAAATTGCAAACACTCAAAAATAAGTATCTTAAAAACGGATGCAATTTAGATTATTCCATTCCATTCATGCATATTTTTTTAATTAATTATTGAAATTTCGTATCCGCTCCTCACATGGTTAAAATAAAATATATAAATAAAAATGAATTTTATCTTATGAATTAATTTTGTAAAATTATCAAAATCTAAATTAAAAGTTTAATTAATATAAAAAGTGCCACGAAAACATTTGCTTTCCAACCACGGCAAGCTCGAAGACTTACGATCTTGTTTTCATCAGTATTATTTTCTTCAACGAAGATGATATATAAAACCGAACAACTATTCAACATGAGTTAGATCATGCCTATATATATGTTAGTTATGTGAAGTCAATGATGTTTTACTTGTTGCGTTAAATTTAGAGGAAAAAAAAATAGAAAATGTAAGAAAAATAATTATGTGATAATATAAATCTTAAAATTAAATTATCTCTCACGTCATAAACAATTTGCTTTCCACATGTAACCAGGTTTTGGATCCCTAGAGCTAGATAGTTTTGTCCAAGTGTCAACGCACACAATCGTTTTTAAGAAAATGACTTTTGTAACAGTCCACAGAGTATTCATAGTCATCCACGGCCCCGTTTTTGGGACTGATTGAAATGGAATTAGGAGTAGAGATTTTAAAAAAAGAAAAAATAGTGATAGATGTAATAGATTTTTCTTTACTTTTTGTCAAATAACAATACATGAAAGATTTGATAGTTTTGTTTGAGATCGATCTCAAGTATGTATAAATTTAATTGGAATATCTAATTTTGTCTGAGTATATGTGTAAAACTATTTAAAAAGATAGATGGGAGAAAAAAAATAGATAAATTTTTAACGGAAAAAAAGTTAATGAGTCTATTAATTTTTTTATGTTGGGTAGGTTCATACCTTAAATTATACTTATCTAAATAAAATGTTTTTCATATTGTTGTTGAAAAGTTAAAAGAAAGATTTACAATTTATATTTCTAATTAATTTCTAAATCAAAATAAACATTTATCTTAAATAGGTTATTTATGATAAATAAAAAATTCTCTTAACTTTACAAGGTCTCACTTTAGATAAACTATTCTTTTGCACTCTCTTCTTTTCCTCTATAAAGAGAAGACTACTAAACATTAGAGATAAAAATAATTATGGTTTATATGAGTATAGCGTAAAGTATAGGATCTATATAACTTGGTTTAAATATTTTTTTATTGTTTTTGGAGCTTAAAGTTAGAAGCACATAAATTGTTTTGAATTACTTTATGCATTAAAAAAAATCTTATTGGTACAACATTTTTTTTATATTTATCAAGAACTGTTGCCTTACGATAAATTTGTTTAATTTTTTTTTATGTTTTGTTTACTTGAAATATTTATTGTCGTTGATATTATTATTATTATTTAAAACCTCTTTAAAAAAAATGAGTTAGTGTGATGTCTTATGAAGAGATGTCTTTTGTAAAAGGTATTAAAATGTTTTAAAAGAGGAGCGACACCTTATTAATCTTACATTTTATTTGGGTCACAAATGGCCATGCCTTGGTGGTCTTAAAATTCTTTTGGAAAAATAAGAATTTTTTAAGATCAAATTATTTTAAAGAATGACTTGAGTGTGATACTTTTGTTGGTTTAATTTTTTTAGGACATATGAGTTAATAACTTGAAAATTCTAAACTTCGTTTTAAAAATAATAAATTAATCAATTTATAATATATTTTTAAATAATTACGTACTTGTGAATTTTTCAACTTCGTTTTAAAAATAATAAATTAATCAATTTATAATATATTTTTAAATAATTACGTACTTGTGAAATTTTCATTGCATAGGAAGATATATATGATCATTTCTATTGTGTTCAATTTCTTTTTCTAGATTTCTCCTTTTATTAAAATCCAATTCCAAAAAGTATTTTTTTTCCAATTTTATCATTTATTAAAATTTTCATTATTACAAAAAATAAAATAAATGCACCACAATTTTTTTTTCTTTTGTTTAATTCTCAATTATGTTTTAGACTGGAACAGATATTTTTAAAAGTTCTTAACATGTGCTTAACAGCCAATTAGAATGAACTAGTTTTTAACAGCCAATTAGTATCTTATATCTACAATGCTTAATCGACTATGGAATCCAAAATTTTAGTTTCAAAGACGTTTTTCTTTCTAAAAATGTTTTTTTTAATATTTTCTGAACAAATAAATTTTGGTGGCAGTTCTACATTTTTTTAACACATTTAAATTTTTCCAATCTATTGCTCTTGTCGCAACCTGATTAGCACAGTCGTGATAAGTTGTTAATTTTCGTAATAATTATTTTAAAAATTATATCTACTTATTAACATTGTAAAACTAAAAATATTTACACTAATTGGATTTTAAAATGTTTCCATTTTTAATCTTCAATATTCATAATAATTAAGATTAAATTGTCAATATTTAAAAAAATGAATGAATTTTAAAATAATTATCATTAAGGTAGATTTTTTTTATTATACATGCAGGATATACTATTTACTTATTAACAAATATGTGGATATACTATATGTATATTTATAGGTAAAAATGTAAAAATCCTCAAACAATCAGTAGATATACTATATACTCATTAATAAATATCAAACAAATCATTGAATATATATAATTAGATAATGAACTCAGAAAATAAAATGAATACTAATTTTGCACTTGAAAATTAGATAAATTTATAAATAAACGATGTTTTCCATAAGTACTAAAATCAACAATTAACTTGTATAAAGATATTTTACAGATATATGTGTATTCTAATCTAATATACATACTCAACCTTATATATATATATATATTAACTATTGATTTAAATATATATTTTTGCATGTCATATTAATCCAAAAATTTATTGAGAAGACAGTAGGCTGAATGATTGCTAAAATAATGAAGAAAATTAAAGCGTTGGGAGTTGTTGTCACTTGTTACTTTTTGTCTAGAATATATATCTTTGTGCTTGCTAGTTTTTGGTACCCTCAAAAATGGACTGATGGAGTATGATATGATATGATGGATAACTCGTCATCAATGCAAGTTTCTAAACTTCAAATATGTTTTTAGGGTTTGCGGGACTTGTCTGCTATCAATCTTTATTTGTACGATTTTTTCATTTTGGTATTACTTAATTATTCAAGAGTTTAATTTTGAAATAATGTTTAAAATGTTTATATTGTTGATCAATTAAAAAATATTTTTAATATTATTTTAAAATAATTATTATAAAATTAATAATTTTATTATATATCACAATCTATATTTACGATTAAATAAGTATAAAAATATTTATTTGTAATTAAGTTTCTTACTCAAACCCAAATAGTTATAAGTAAAACTATTTTATATTGATTTTAAAAACGGTTTTGACAAACTCTTTCAAAACAAAAGTAGAAATAATATTTATATGCACACTTTTTTTCTTTATGAAGTTTGAGACCTACGTGGGTGTGAGTAGCTTTGCTAGTTGAATTTTATAGTTATTTATTTGTATATTTTTTGAAAAAAAATAAATAAAGATTTTTTATATTATTATCTAATAATAAATTAAAAAATATATATTTTAAAAAATATAGTACTTTTTATAGAAAAGAAAAAGTGATAAAAAAATCTTTTGCAGAGAAAAGTGATAAAAAAAAAAAATTCATACTTTGAATCTTAAACCCTAAACCCTATACTTTGAGCCTCTTAGTTTAGCGTCTAGGTAATTTAAAAGATTTCGTAGGGAGTTTTAATTAATCAATTTAAAAAATAAGTAATTTTAATTTATATAATTTTAATTGTTTAATTTTAAATATTTTTTAAAATTAGACAATTTATGATATATATACATGTGATATAATATTAATTATTTAAGTTTTATAGATTAAATTATTTAATATGTAAATTAAAATTACTTATTTTTAAAAATATATAAACTAAGATTGAGTAATTAAAAATTATAAATATGAAATTAAGGAGATAAAAAATATAATTAAATCTAAAAATCTATCCTTGCTGAGAAAAAAAAGAAAAGAGAAGTCATCCCTCCGTAGTAAAACACATATAAAGTGATAAAAATGTGAAGGAAATTATTGCAAGCCAAAATCACACACACCGAGAAAAAATACCTTTGCAGCAAACTATATCGAGGTGCTGATTTGGTGAAAAAAAAAAAGAAAGAAGAAAGAACGCATATGAAAGCTTGAAATGAAAAAAAAAATATTGTGGGTATTGTATTTTTCAATGTTTTGTTCTCTCTTCTATTCATGGAGTGGAATGTATTTGAGGTGGGTTTCATCCAAAATTTTAATTCCTTCACTTTTTATCTGCCTCCAAACGACGAAAGAAATCGCTTCGGCCTTGTTTTTATTTCTTTCAATTTTTCCTTCCGAAGCAGTTGAAATTGAGAAGTTTCATCTTAGTGTACGAAACGTTGGAAACTTGGAGTCTCATTTCATATGCAAAATCACCTTTATTTCATGCCTTCAACTCCATTATTTCTCAAAATTAGTTAACCATCAATTCTTTAAATAATTATATGTTTCACTAGTCATCTTGTAAAAAAGAATAATTCTTCAAAGAAAACTTCGGACTAATAAAGTTGGAATTTTTTATATTAATAGAATAGTTATGAAGTATTTATCATTTTTTTAATAATTTTTTTTTATATCCAAAATTGAGTCTTAATCATTCACATCTTGATTGATTGAGATTTAAGATATACAAATAATCACTGCTCGTATTAATCAATGTTTATTATGTACAGAAGGCAAAAAGTTTCTTGTGTCCCAATAATTGATGTTTCAGAACACTAGGTACATTCTGTCCGAATTTGACGCCATAGCTAGAATAATGTCATCTTCTTGTGTTTTTAGGAAAATTAAGTGCGCTTATCTCTTTCTTCAATATCAAGATGATTAATCTTTAGCTTAAAGATTTTTTATTCGAACTAAAGATGCTCCAAATTTACAAAAGTTCCAAAGGTTTTAATAAGCTTAAGATAATTAGCCGTGACATAACTGTATTAAACGGTGATGTGTTTTTGCTTCTGTCACTCCAAATTAAACTACCTTCACAAATTGTTCAACTAAGGTTGTATGTTGTGTTTTCTTAATTTGTAATAACAACTAAACTTAATAAAGTTTGCTAACGTCTAGTTTTGCAGATCATTTCCCAAACGTCCTAGCTTTTTAAATTTACTAGAAAATCAAAATTTTCCCTCTTTTTTTGTTACTTCATATGCAGCTGAAAAAAAAGAGTGATCTTCCAAGGTATGTCAACAAGAAGAGTGAAGAGAAGGATCTATAAAGTGATCGGCATCATATATACATAACAATTTATGACACATTTCTAATTCCAAAATTATTGAAAGAATTTTTACATTACCAAAATAGGGAAGCAGATTGTTATCTGTAGTAAAAAAGAAAGTTGAGTTGTATCTTTTTAAATTTTTCCCCAAATTTGAGTGCAAAAAGTTTGACTAATGACTAACCAACCACATAGCATTTCCCTATGACATTCCTTTATCATTTAAGCAGAGGAGAATAGGGACAGGACGAGTGGCTGATGATAATTTGGCCTCATGCATATTCAGCTCACATGTGACTATTATTCTTTATTTTCCCCTTTTCTCTTTTTCTTTTGAATTTAATTTGAATCCACTGACGTGTACTATTAGTGAACCATGAGATGCACCTACTCAAAATATGGTTAAAAACTTCCATAAGAAGTGAAAAGGCTTGGCTACAACAATAAAGTGCCATCTTTTTTTTCCTTAATAGTATAAAAGGTTTTACAGTGACAGTGGATCAAATTTAATCCCTTCTTATTTATCTTCATCTTCTCCCTCCCCTTTTGCAGCTTCCTTAACTCATTCTCTCTGCCATAAACAAAGTATTAAAATGTTAGAACTTAGAACAAAAATCTACAAAATTCTATGATGGAAAAAGCTATGCTGAATTGATATCTATATGTTGAACTTGTACTTACCATTACCAATGGATCTTTTGCAATGCAGAACTGCCTCGTATATTGAGCTTTCAGAATCACAAGAGTAGCGCCAATCATCAGCAGAAAAGGCTACACTAATTCTTGGGGATGAGTCTGAATAGTATCTCCTATTCTTGACAGCTTCAGCTCTTTTAGCAACAGTTTCGGTACTTGATTTGTGGCCCCTCAGCCTTCTACACAAAGGCATTAAGAAATTCAGATACTTCTGAAACACTCTCCTCGATAATGTTCTGCACCTTTTTAAGGAAAGGCATCTAGAAGGGCCTGTGGGAGCCTCACTCTTTGGTGCATGTGAAGATGAAACCAGGCTTGTGTTGGAGTCTGAGGACTCATATTCTTCCATTTGCAATGACTCAACAAAAAGAGGCATGAGGTAGCCATTGGAAAAGAGCTCATCTGCATGGACAAGAGTGAGAGGGGACTGTGAAATTGGGAAGTCAAATTTGGAATCCTGTGAGTTCTTAAAGAATCTTTTAGAGGGTGGCATTCTTGGATCCATCTCAATGAAGGAAGCTTCATCAGATGCATCAAGGGAAGTTCTCAAGGAGTTATCTAGGCTTTCTAGTGATGATGGCCTCAGGTTCACTAACCAACTGTATGAGAAGCTTTCAATAGAAAGAGGCTGGGAAGTTTCCATGGCTTCTACTCTCAAGGTATAGAAGGAATCTTGGAAAGAATTGACAATTTAAGGGAAGGGGATACAAGGTGGGCTGTAGCTAGCAAAGACACTCACTCCTCTTATGCAGCATATCTTTTGACTTATATGTATACATACACACACACACCCCTTAATATATCATCTATGTCCAAGAATAAGTCATGTGGCTGTCTGGCAAGAGACAATGAATTTTAATAATTGGAAATGAGAAAGGAAGAAAAAGAAACAGGAATGTGAGCCCACCAATAGACCCATAATGTCCTGTTTCATCAGTAGTTAGCCTCACCTTTTCTTTTTAATCATTTATTGCTTTTAATTTTGCATAAAAGGGGTTGGTTTGTTTCTGAACTAACAGTCTAAAATCTAAATATTAAATCACATTCAAGAAAATCCAGGAGGTTCATGCATAGTATTATTCTAACGTTGGTACATTAGGAATCCAGAAAAAATTAAGCAGAACCATACTTTTCAATTCTTTAGAATGTTGCCTTTAAGCTTTTGCTCAGTAAATTGAAACTCAAAAGTAATCAAGGGGAATCTTTGCTAATTACACATGTTGAACGGGGAAAAGTATAATTAGTTTAAATCTTCAGTTGTTATGTCACAAATCGATGTTTTAATATGTGCAATGTTGTTTATTATACTTAAGTTTGCTGTGTTTTGTTATTGTCTTTTAGGTCTGTGTAATAATATTATTTGGATGGATATGACCACTTTGCGAAGATGATTTCATCAGTATGATATTACATTCCAACTGCTGAAGCCTGCAACATCAGGCTAAACTTATATTATAAAATATCCCATCGTACTATATTTATTATGTGCATACAACCTAAATGACATTTATATTTTATTGGATCATCATTGATTATTATATGCACGAGATACTCTCGGACAACATTATTGTTTCATGAAGAGAAAAAGCATTGTACCACAGTATTTTAGTGTTTTAGCGTCATGCAATGGTTTTCAACTATGCACCAAATTAGTCTTATTCAAGAAATTTAAAATAGAAAATACTATACTAAATATATCCATCAAGAAATTGTTCTCCAAGAAAACCTTGCCACTGAGCTATTCCAGTGGTAAATCTTTACCTAGCAGGACAAATTGTCTCCAATAATAACTGAAAGCTCTTTAAAAGGTAAGTGTCGGTAAATCTTTCTAAATAAAAGCAGATTTTTTATTTTAAATCGTATCCTACTTTTCTTTGGGAAAGATCGTGATAAGAAAAAGAGAGGACCAAGACAACTTACAAGAAATAGTTGATATCACTTCAAAAAGAATGCAAACATATATATAGAGGAAATTCATGCTAGTATTATAAAAATAATATTAAATAGAATGAGTAATAGAAAAGAAAATAAATACAGGAAAAATAAACCACTTAAATGATTAATTATTTTAAATTAAAAGATTAATTACGTTTTTTTTTCCTCTTATGACCGATGAATAATTTGGTCTCCTAATAATTTTTCACTCAAATTTAGTTTCCTTATTTTAAATTTTTTTACAATGAAGTCCTCCATGAAATTTCCTTTGTACAAAGTCCTCAAATTCTTTTTTTTTTACTTAAATAATTAGGTACTTAGGATGAATTTGTAATATAAATTGATTTTAAAGACTTGGAAGTAAACATTTTTTTCAAAATTTAAAGAATTTTATACAACCGAATTTAGGATTTTGAAGAGGAAAAAATTTAGGTTTTCTTATATTAGGTGAATTATGATATTTTCATCGATGAATTTTGAATATAATAGAAAATATTTTAAATGATTTAAATATTCAATTTATGGAAATTTGAAGAAAACAAATAAAAATTTGTTAGTTTTAAAAAGAAGAGATCTTATCGGAGAATTTAATTATAATATTTAAAAACTTAAGATATTAGATTTTAGCAAAATATTCTTTCAATACTGGTTAATAATTGTAAATGAATTATAAGTACAATTTTTTATGATATTTATATATATTTTTTAAGAGAGACAATCTTATTCGAATAGAGTAAGATAACTGTAAATAATAAAATGAAGATTTGTAAAGCTCTACATTACACTATAAAGGAAAACATAAATTGATAAATTATGCTACAACATTAACAATTGGCCTATGTAGCATCATTGTTGTTCAAAGAGTTCAACACAAATTTGAATTCTTAAAAGAAATTTATCATGAGGTTCCATGGGGTAAGGAAATTTCAGGCTTTTTCATCCACTAGCAGTCTGAGTGGAGCTGCACACAATCTTCTGAGGTTTAAATGTTAAAGAAAGTAACGTCGTTTTCATCCCAAAATGAGCAAACTGGTTCTGATAAGCAATTCTACGAAATGCTAAACTAGCAGACAAGGGTCCCATCAGTTGTCGGATAAAGTAAACATGAACAAAGGTTCCTGGGACAAAAGCTACTGAGCCAGGATAGTAAGTGACTTGTAACCAATTGGTCCCCTCTCTTATGTCCCCATTTAAGACAATAAGTATTTACTTGTAAATACAACACTCATTAATGCAGTCTAATTCTGAAAAGAATGTTGCACCATTCATGCAAGCAGGAAGGACCCAAAGTATTAAGTGGTTTTGATAAAAATTGACAGAATTTTGATCTACAAAAAAATAGTTGCATTGCAGATAAATTTCACAAGGGAGTATCATGACAACCAGCTCAGCAGCAGGTAAAATGTGGCTATAGGCATTAGGCAAACCACATGCACTCATTGTATAACTATTTGTCATTAAGTGCCGTTCTGGGGCCATCTTGTAAGGATGTTAAGAGCGGGAGAGGCAATCAATATATTATTGGATTCTCTATAGCTTAAATAAAGCAAACTCTACACATATTGGATTCTGTATAACTCTGCATTTCATTTCAGTTATCCTTCACTGTTCATATTTCAGAGAATACCACTTCTGAAATAATTTTTCTTGAAATTCCATCAACAGTAGTGTTGAAAGTTGAAACTTTCAAAAGCTTACTTTTTTGGTGAAAGATTCACAAACACCTTAATGTGAAGCTCTACAAACGGGTCAGGACAAACATTTATCAGCATGGGCGATAAGAGGAGTGCCTGCAATATTTTTTTAATTATTGATTGAAATTTATTAAAAATTATAATATCACACATAAAATTCATTAAATAAGAAATGAGACATACACAAATTTGTAATTTCTAATAAATTTTAACTAGCAATAAAATATATGTTTAAATAAGTGTATCGCATAGTGTAGCTAGTATTTCTCCTGACAATAGTATAATCACTGATGTTAAGTGCTTAAATAATACAAAAGTAGTACAACGCAACCCCACCCCCACCCCCTTCCGGTTTTAACCCTCCATGTGTAGTATTGAGAAGTGAAAATTTATATAAAATCTTGGTCAAGGCATAATAAGTGCACCTCATTTGGCTGACAGTGAGTGGAAAATAGTCAGAACTCAGAAGTAAGAATTGGCAAAAGATATATACTTTTTTTTATTTCATGAGATCCAGAAAGACAAAAGCATTCCACAAACTATGCAACAACATTGATGGCAAGAGGTTCCTAGAGCGTACAAAAACAATACCCATGACGATGCCAAGAAATACAAGTGGCAGCATCCTCTGAATGTTAAAATGTGCCAAGGCAAAAGCTATTGAGCTAACTAATATTGCACTCCATACAGGCATGTACTTTGTTAAAGATGGGAGAAGGAAACCACGGAAGACAATCTCCTCCCATATTGGGGCACAAACTGAGACTACCACTGCATAGAGGGCCATTGCCACAGGGTCCCTTGCAACAATTGATTGCTCTACACTTGAGACGGTAACTGGAGTATACTGAAGAACAGGCAAGAAATTTAGGTTCAGTTGTGATAGCTGATTGATAAGGGGGAACATGAGGCAGCCTAAACCAACATCTAAGTGCCACTTCCCTTTGAGTTCAAATTTGAACCAATCAGATGAAAGAGGTTGAAACTTTGCAAGACAATGACGAAGAATTGCTATCCCCACCACGCCTTCAGCAACATCAGTCAAGAGGCTGTACAATGCTTGTCCTCTGTATGTAAGATATTCCTTTCTAAACCCTGCCGTGTATGCTAAAAATGGAACTATCCAAGATCCTACTAACCAAAATGAGGCAATCCAGAGGAGCATAACCTGCAGAACCCAACTTAGTTTGCTCTTCTCTATGACACGATACTAAAAAAGAGACCAATCAAATAAACTGTACAGTTTCTGAATATTTGTCAATTCCATCCATTTACAAGTTCTTAATTGAAGTGGATTATTTAACAAATAGCCTTACTATCAAATCAATAAAAAGCATTATAATAAGGACAAAACTTATGTACAGTTTTCCATAAGTGCTCTTTGTGTTGTTCTTCAAGTTTTGTCCTTATAATAACTATCCAACTTTTAGAAATAAAATATAAGTTTATTTCTGACACTAAAATCTAAGAGCAGGTTTGATGCAGAGAATAATATTTTGCAGAATACGAAAGGAGAATATAGAATGAGATTGAAGTAATCGTTCCTATTCTAATGCTTGGCAGCATCATGATTTCATGACATATTTTATATTCGGTACATGGAATAGGAACAGAATTGTAATAAAATGACATCAATAACTCCTATAGAAATCAACTATTATAATTTTTAAAGAAATATAATTACTTTTGCAGTTTTACATTTTTCCGCTTAATGTAAAAAAAATAAAAAGATGTAATTATTTTAGGTTTTGTCCAAATATTTTCTTTAACATTAGGCCGTGCTTTCCAAATTAAGATGGTAAAGTAGCAAGAGGTGAAAAGTTTTTATACTAATTTTGAAATAGTTTAAATATATTTTTAGTCCATATAAAATAAAAGAATTTTGATTTTGGTTCCTATAATTTTATTTATTTGTTTTTCATCCCTATAAAATTGATATGTGACACATTATCTGTTTATATATTTAATGGAAGGTTAAGTGATCATCCCCGATATGACTTACTAGTATTTATAGTACCATGTCAGCATATAATACATCTAATTTTTTTAGATCTCTAAAATGAATGTTATTTATATATCTTAAAAATTAAAATGAATATTAAGGACAAAAAATAGTGATTTCGAATTTTGGAGGGATGAAAATTAAAAAAAAATTATAGAGACCATAATCAAAATTTATTCATTTTATAGCGACTAAAAACAATAATTTCAATTTTTATAGGGATGCAAAACAGAAATTTTTTATACAGGGACCAAAATCAAAACTCTCATTTTATAGAGACTAAAAACATATTTAAGTCTTTAAAATATAAGACTAGTTTATTAATTTTATAGCAATTTTAATATTGAGACTAGTAAAATCAATATAATATTTTTTAACCATAAATTATTATTAGCATACCAAGGAATAACTTCTATCATTTTGTATAAATGAAATTGGGGTAAAACTATTGCACTTTGAGCAACCAAGAATCCTCATTCACCCCCAAAAAGAAGAGGAATGAGCATTCTTGGATACGAGGAATTAGGGCCTGAATGGAATGGCCATTTCATGCCTTTTCATATACTAAACATTGGAATAGACTTTCCTAAGGTAAGGAGACAGGAATAGAATCCTTAATCTAGCGTACAAAACATACTCTAAGCATTGATAATGGTATCAAAATGTTAAGAAAAAATATACTTTACCTGAACAATGGTCTTTGCTGTCCAGGGAACTGTCCAGGGTTCCACACCACGAATGACAGTTATGACCTGAAATGTTAAAACAATACTTTTACCATTTGAGACTCCCTAAAGATGTTTGAATTGTCTATGATAGAGGTCTAGAGAATGATTGGGATGTAAATTATTGATTAATAAGGACGGAAGGAACTGAACTACTAGAGCTCTTACTACCAAGAAACCTAAGAGAATAGCCAGAGTCTATGCTCCTACAGGAACCCCCTGCTCTTACTATCTGCTTCCTATACCCCACTACTCATCAACCAATCCCTCTCTCCTCACACTTGCAACATCACTAACTCCCAACCCACTCAGCCCTTTTCCTTCTTGTAGAATATACTTTCCAAGTGGATAGCTTATTTGGGTTCATGCCCAAAACCTGATCCACTTCACCATTTGGCTCAGAAGCCCAATCAGTCTAAGTGTTTAAAAGCATATTGATGTTTGATAGTTTGTTGATGTTAGAATTTCCTTTCAGAGAATTCAAATCAATTGGAAGAACCAAAATGACATAAGCTGATTCATGTTAGCCAAAAGAACATGTCAAGACATAAAACCTATATGACTCTTTTACCAAATGTAGGTCCTTGATTTGGTTTTAATCTAATGGTTGAAAATACATCCAAATTAATTGTAGATCCTATGATTAATTACCAAAGAGGAAAATCCATTTAAAAGCTCTCTCTTTCAAAAGTATCAATTCTCTCTCATATATAATCTATTTATCAGTCTCCTCTGCCTTCTTTTTTTCTTCTTTGTTCACTCTCATATGACTATGTAGCATGTACACAAAGTGCAAAGTTTTTTTTTTTTTTCCTTTTTTTCTAACAATATGGAGTGTAAAGTTGAAATAAGACAAACAAGCATGAGTTTGCTTCATTTTTGTTGCCATATTTATTATCTTCATAGCTGAAAATTTACCTTAGTCATGGTTCTAAAACTAAGAAGAGCACCTACATCATGGGAAACACAACTTCTTTTCCTTTGGGTAGTCAAGTGCTAATATAGAAAGGGGAATGAACACAAAAGCAACTCCAGGTTCTTCGGATTATCCTATGGAATTAAATTGGAATGGTATGTCAAATTTGTCAAGATTGGAGGATAAGTTGGTAGGTGATTGATTCAGTAGACACATCCACTGGGGAAGGCTTGAGAAGATATTGAACAATTGTAATAGAAAGCTAAGAACATTTACTATTGGAACTTTAAATTTAAGAGCGACTATTGGAACTTCAAATTTTAGAGCGACCATTGGAACTTCAAATTTAAGAGCGACCGGATTATGGATCATCTCAGTTCATTGAAGTAGCAAACCAACCATTTTGGGGGGAGAAATTTAAAACCATGATTATAGAACAAGACAGCATTTAAGAGGGTTTATCTTTCTATATCCAATGACAGACTTGACAATATATTTAGACACACTTCATCTATTAGATGGAAATTAAATTGAAGCCAAAAAATTGGTAAAGGACTTTTACAGTTTGCTCTCACAGGTAGAGTGGTGGCAATGGGTTCATGTGACTGCGCACTTTAAAACAAGATGAACACAGTCAAGGCAAGAGCAAGGTAGAGAGAATTAATAAACCAGCACTTACTAAGAACCAAAACTTCACATTTTTAAATCAAAAGACAGACACCAAGAGATAGCAAATAAAAAACTTCTTTGTTTACACTGAATATTTATATCATCTCCATGAAACCAGAACAAAACAAATGAAGTAAATACCGTATAGATAGTCGAAAGCCAATCTTTTTTCTGGGCTTTGGACTGGTCACCTTTAAACTTCACCAAATCTTCTGACAATTTATCTTCTTTGAACTCAGAACCATTAGTATCTGAGGAAGTGTTTTCATGCCTAAAACACAAAACCCTCCATTTCTAGAATGGACAAAAGATTCGGGTCAGAACTACAACAACAGCAATAATAACAATAAAATTAAATAAACCCTGCAAACTAACTTCACACATCAACCCAATCATTAAATTAAATCTTTTAATAATAAATAACTAAAAAAAAAACTATGCAATTGACCCATTAGATTAAATATTAATAAAAATAATACTTTTTTTTTACAAAAACTGTTAAAAAACGAAACTTACTTTTGTAGGAAAGGTGAGTGATGATTGGGATGGAACAGAAGAGGAGGGTGGATTGAAAAGAGAAACCCTAGAGTTGTGGCGAAGGGAGAGAGAGAAAGGAAGGGAAGAAATGGTGGTGGACATTGATTGCAGTGCAAGAGTGGAGAATGATGAATAGGGTGATTGTTTTACGGTGCATCACAGACACAGACAAAAATGGCCATTGGATTGGAGCTTCCGCTCCCACCAATGAAACCAACACACACCCACTTCTGCTAATAATATCATGTCAATTTTTATTACCCTAAACCTTAGCAATAAATTAAAATGAATGATTATCACACCTTACCATGGGTTGCACATGCCAGGAAATATTTTTGCTTCCCTTGTGTAATTATTTTAGGACGTGGCTGCCTTTCAAGGCTTGCTTCATCGTTTCCTTTGATATTTGGTCATTCACATTTTTGTCACCTTTTTTTTTTGTGCAAGTTTCTTGTTACATTTTTTGTAATCGTGTGCTTGGTGGAGGGAGGGAACAGACATCAGAGTGTGCACAAACTTCATATATAATGCAGGAATTAAAAATTAATCGTAAAATTTATTAATATTAAATCACATTGTCTAAACCTAAAATATTTTATGAATAAATAAATAATACTTAAATATTATTATTTTTGTATTTAATTTTAGATAAAATAACTGCACTATATTAAAATATTATATATATTGAAAAAGTTAAATTAAAAAATTAGAGAACAAGGCCCCTTGAATTGCATGTTTGAATTCTCATTAAATTATTAAATTATCTAATACCAGCTAACTGTGAAAATTTAGGTAATCGTGCGCATGTTTGGTTTTATCCGGAAGATTTGATTGTGAAATTTATCAGTTGAAATAATTTTAAGTAATTTTTTTGGATAAAAAAATTATAATAAATTTTATTAAATTTCTTTTAAATTAAAAATATTTAAATATAAATTATTACACCTTAAAACATATTTTGTAAAATTAATTTTACAAATATTTATCCAAACACCCATTAAGTAAAATTGTTTTTGATAGTGAAAGCTGTCACGAAAATATATATATATATATATATATATATATATATATATATATATATATATATATATATATATATATATATATATATATATATACTTGTGTAGGAGTACATGTAGCTGGTAGTTACCAGTAAAGAGTATATTTTTTTTCTGGATCAACCATGAGACTAAAGTTATTGAAGTATTTATACATAGGGACTGTGAAGGGATTACTTGCCAAACAACCTCATAACCACTTAGGAACTAACTCGTAACTCCCTTGAGAGTCTCTTCTATGTGTGATGGGCCTCTAGAGGTACGTTGACTTATTGGGCTGATATGCTTCCTCTCACTTGCTAAGGATTCCTCCTCTTCTAGACCTTGCTGGGCTGGGACAAAGAGTAGTGGATTTGGGACAAGTTGCTGACTAGTACAATATATATATATATACATAAGAGTAGATGATAATGAAAATCATAAAAATTATGTATTAATAATATTTTTCATAATTTTTTTTAATTGATACCTTATTCGTTGACAATATGTTTTAAATATTTTTAAACTTTAAAATAACTTTACTCACACATATAATAAATTTTTATTATATTCACATTTCCTCTACTAATATAGTTATTTGAATCGATAAGAATACTTAAGTTATCTTCAAATTTTAAGCATTTTTATTGAATACAATGATGCCAACATACACTTGTGTTATACTTACGTTTTCATGACCAAGTTAATGAGCTAACGTGTGTGTCTCTATCGAGAGAGGAGGAAAAAAATAAAGAAACAAAAGCGTATTCAAACAAGTAGTTATGATATGATAAAACCTGCAAGTATTACTTGAAAATGATTAAGTGTTAAGTATTTATAGTTTTCTAAATTTGTTATCAAATTTTGGAGTTCAGCCTTAAGGTTCAACACATTACCTCAGGAAGAAATGACCATAGACTTTTTGAAACTGAGCATTTATCTATTTATTTAGAATGCAATTGAATGGGCTAAAACTTTTGACTTTTGAGTTCTACAATCAAATATTATTTTATTTATATTTTGTTGGTTAACACTTTTAAATATTATTTTTATAAAATAATTGTGCAAAAAATAAAAAGTAAATATTACTAAAATAAAATTAAAATGATAGCCAAATGCAGTTCCTATCGATATTTCCTATAAATTTTAATGTGATAAATGCTGTTAACAACATTTGTTTTGTTGACTGTGGATTAGATAACACGCTTATTGACATTTTTACTAAACGTACGGTTAGCAATCATTTTATCTTATACATCAATCATTAATAACCCTATCAAAATTCAAACAAAAATTTGACTAAATTTTTGGTTATATATCACTATTCATTTAATTTAAGGCAAATAGTCAAATAGATGTCTAACGTAATTTTTAATAAAAAATTATTTAACCAATATTCTTAAAGTTTTAATTAGTAATATCTTTAATTTAAGACATATTTTTATATATTAATTTAAATTTATTAAAAGTGACAAAATTACGTGGATCTTATTCTTTAATTAACGAAATGTGAAATTTACAGCTTTTAATAATTTTAACTAATAATTAAAAAATATACTAAAAAAAATATATCATCAAAGTTCTTCATAGTTTATTGTATTAATTGGATTTTAGAAAAAGTAATTATATAAATACATTTCTACTTTATTATCTATCTCATTTTTACTATATTTCTTTTCTCTTTTTTTTTCTTTTTCTTTTTCTACAACATTATTTATTACATTTATCACTTTTTCTTTTTATTTTTTTCTCTTTCTCCGCCATTCACCCTAAAATAGAATATATTTTAATAATTTTTTTATTAGAGCAACTCTAATAATATGATTATAATGAAATTATTTAACTCACTTTTAACAAGTCTAATAATATCACATGAATTTAAAATTTTCAACAATTTTTTTAAGTCTTATAATTATCTCACAAATATTTAAAACTGTTAGCAACTATTCCTTATATAAAAAATATTCTTATATAAGAACTAATACGTGAATTACTTCAACAATAAAACTACAAAAAAAAAAACTGATGGTTATATTCTTACCTAACTAGGTGCTCAAAAGTCATCATCCTTCAGTGCCGGTGAGAATACAAAAAAATATGTGGCAGGTCCCACTTTTTTCAGGTGTGAAACGTGAACATACACTCAGCATCATGTTGTAGCAATTTGTTGCAAATTATTATTTTCAACAAGTACGTGTCAATATTGTCTAGGCCTTTGTTCTTTGGGGCAGGCACAGACCTGAAGCCCCATTTGAAGACCACAAAGCAATGAATCCATGTCATCATATCTAATCATATCTTATTTACCGACCACACATGAAACAACCTTTTTCAAAGTTGTAGCTCACCCACCACTTACCACGTGTTCTATTCCTGTGCCTTTCTTCTCCAAATAGAACACTACACTCCCCCGCTGTTATCCCCATATATAACACTGCGCCATACCATTTTGTAAGCTTTGTTCTTTCCGTAACATATATACTTTATACCACACGAGCATGCAAGTGTACTAACTAACTTGTCATGGCAAATGCTGCTTCTTTCTTTTCTTGTTATTGGGTCATTCTTGCTCTGGGCCTGTGTAGTTTTAGTGGCTGCATTTCGGGCCAGGTTGGGTTGGGCTCCAGGTTATTGGCTAGCAAGGCCCAAACATGGGTTTCGGATAATGGCACATTCGCTTTGGGGTTCACTCCAGCGGAGACTGATAATCGTTTGTATGTTGTTGGCATTTGGTTTGCACAGCTTCCAGGAGATCGAACTTTAGTTTGGTCACCCAATAGGTACTGCTGCTATTAATATCATTAGTTTTTGTATCCTCATCTACTTTTTAAATTAACTGATTAATATATTTATGCAATAATGAATGTTTGTATATAACGATTTTTTTTGTAATTTAAATTAAAGAGAAACTTAACTAAATTATATTTAAAGATGGGTTATATTTTTAGTTATTCAGTTTAGCAAAAAATTCATTTTAAAATAGTCCTATCCAAGATATTTAACTGTTTTGCTGGCCCTAGGGCATGGAGACAACGCTTAAACAAAAACTATACCCTGTTTTATCATGTTGGTTGTGCTAAAAATGGATAGAACTTAGAAGCAAGAAGGTAGTGATCACAATGAAAGGGGGTTTATACGTGAGGGCCAAAATGGAAGATTATAGTTATAGTAGACCCAAATGAAAAATGAGAACATCTTTGAGGGATTAAAATGAAAAGATAGTCTTAGACAAAAAATAAAACAAAATGGAAAACCAAATAATAAAATATCATTTCAAGGGATCACAATGAAAATGATCACATTAATTTGAAGAACTAAAGTGGAACAAATAATTCTAATCACGGGCTAAGCTTAAAAAGGTGCATTTGTGAGGGTAAGAATATATTGTACTAGTAGTTATATAATATAAAGGTTAAATTATTTTGTATATTCTTATAGTTATATTATATTTTTAATAGTTCTTAGTTTATAAGTTTTAACTTTGTTTTTTATACTTTTTAAAAATAAATCTTTATAGTTTAACTAAGTTTTAATTATACCCTTGCTATTTTTTTTTATAACTGTTCCCTTGCTAATTGTAAAACTTTATAATCAAGTCTTTGAAATACGTCACATCAATATATATATGTATATATATATATATATAATATGATAATAGTCTGGAAATATCGGTAAGAACTAATCTATTAAAAATTTTCAGACGCGTGGTTATCTATTAGGAATCTAATTAAAAGTTGTATAAATATATAATCTTGTTAAAACCTTTTAAACATTACAGGTTTAAGATATATTTAGATAAACAATTTAATTAATTACATATTCAATAATTTTTTATTAAATAAAAATTAGTTCATTAGTTTAATTGTAAAATTTATTGAAATGAGTTAAAAAAAACTTATGAAAAAATCACGAGTCATTTTATAAATCTAAATATATGTCCCTTCATTAAAGTTTTTGACGAAACTACAGAGTTTATAAAGTAATTTGACTTAATATAAATACTTTTTTTTTTCTTGGTAAATAAACTAATATTACGGATAAATTAGTGACATGTCTTGGATCCTGCTTGACAAATAGAGGGATTGAAATCACCCATTATCAAATGGGTACCCAAAATTTGCTTCCCTTGGGGACGTTTGTTTTAAGGTATTACATATATTTTCAGAAATTATATATTTTGGAATATCAAACCTAAAAATACTATTTTTATAAACATGTTTTTTTTTTAAAGTAAATGAACATTTTTGGTTGATCTTTAGTAAAATTAGAAAAAAATAAAAATAAAAGTGAAAAAAAAGAGAATAGAGTGGGTGGATAGTTATTCTAGAAAATAACTTCTATTCAATACCCACCTTTTATCATAGAAAGAAGAAGCAAGAAAAATATAAACACTTTATATTTTTTTGGAATCAACAGAGAATATTAATTCAAAAATTGTACCAAATTTAGGAATGTGATATTTTCATTGTGACTTTTTTTAGAAATCTTGTTATGATACTTAAAACAAACAAAAATCATTTATTACTTAGCCTTATTTGAATCCCTTGATCAGTGGAGCCATCTGGTTGGTAATTGTTTTTCATTACTCGGTAAGAATATCATCCGAACTAGTTTTCACACTAAACAGCAGTGTTATTTGGATTTGTCATAAGAAATATGAAAACACAAAGTAATACTTTTCATTTGAAGGACAAGTATATAATTTCATGGTTAAAGATAATATCAATGTAGTGTAGACTAGATGGTTAGTTCTGTTTCTTGACTTAATAAAAAAGAAAAGTCTTCGTAAATATTTAGCATAGCAAAATAATAAAGTGAAATTAACTTATATATTTAATTTTTATAAAAGTTATTCTGATCTAACTTTTTTAAAAATTAAGATATATAAATTAATTTTAATTTATATGAGAAACATAATATATTTTATCTTATTATTTTTCTTTTTTATAAATATTTACGGAGAAAAAAAGTCATTAATCATATCTCCATCTAGTGTTTTAGTCTTTACAAAAGCTTTTGCAGGTTATGATTGCCAACATGTTTCATTTTCTTTGATCTCAATCCAAATAGAGACACTCCAGTATCTCAAGAAGCAGCATTGGTGCTTGACACCACCGGCAACCTTGTTCTCATGGATGGAGACATCACAGTGTGGACCTCAAACACCTCAGGTGCTGATGTACAAACAGCAGTCATGTCAGAATCTGGCAACTTCATCCTCCACAACACCAACAACCACCCTGTGTGGCAGAGTTTTTCTCACCCTTCTGACACTCTTCTCCCCAACCAGCTTCTAACAGTGTCTTCAGAACTAACATCATCAAAGTCTTCCTCTCATGGTGGCTACTATGCTCTCAAAATGCTTCAACAGCCTACTTCTTTAAGCCTTGCTCTTACTTACAATCTCCCCGAGACTTACCAAGTCTCTGATGAATCATACACCAACTATTCCTATTGGCAAGGTCCTGATATCTCCAATGTGACCGGGGAAGTTATAGCTGTTTTAGATCAAGCTGGGAGCTTTGGAATTGTGTATGGAGACTCATCTGATGGAGCAGTTTATGTGTACAAGAATGATGGTGATGATGCAGGCTTGTCTTCTGCAGTTCATCAATCTGCACCGTTAACTGTTCTTAGGAGACTGACACTGGAAAAGAATGGCAATCTAAGGTTGTATCGATGGGACGAAGTGAATGGTTCAACACAGTGGGTGCCACAGTGGGCTGCAGTTTCAAATCCATGTGACATTGCTGGAATTTGTGGCAATGGGGTTTGTAATTTGGATAGAAGTAAGACAAAAGCCACTTGCACTTGCTTGCCAGGAACTTCTAAAGCTGGCAGGGATGGCCAGTGCTATGAGAATTCATCTCTTGTGGGAAAATGCAATGGCCACCATGAAAACCTGACATCCCAGTTTAGGATTTCAATGGTGCAGCAGACCAACTATTATTTTTCTGAATTTTCAGTAATAGCTAACTATAGTGATATTCCTAATGTGTCAAAATGTGGGGATGCTTGCTTGTTAGACTGTGATTGTGTGGCTTCTGTTTATGGACTAAATGAGGAGAGACCATATTGTTGGGTGTTGAGGAGCTTAAGTTTTGGCGGTTTTGAGGATACTAGCTCTACTTTGTTTGTGAAGGTCAGAGCGAATGGCTCATGGACTCCAGAAGGCCAAGCAGGAGGGTCTAATAGCTCTTCTGATGGAATGGGAAGTGCAAAGGAGAAGGTTGTGATTATTCCCACTGTTCTGAGCATGGTTGTTCTCATTGTTTTGCTGTGTTTATTGCTGTACTACAGTGTTCACAGAAAAAGAACTTTGAAAAGGGAGATGGAAAGTTCCTTGATCTTATCAGGTGCTCCAGTGAATTTCACCTACCGTGATTTGCAAATTAGGACATGCAACTTTTCACAGCTGCTAGGAACAGGTAAGTGTGTTCTATATTAAATTTTATGGCAAAGGAGAAGTTGCAGGCTTGCTAATTGTACATGTTTTGCAGGTGGATTTGGGAGTGTGTATAAAGGAAGCCTCGGAGATGGTACCCTAGTGGCAGTGAAGAAACTTGACAAGGTTTTGCCTCATGGAGAGAAGGAATTCATCACTGAAGTAAACACTATTGGCTCAATGCATCATATGAATTTGGTTCGCCTATGCGGCTATTGCTCTGAGGGATCACACAGGTATGCACTGTTTCTTGACAATCAATTTTATGATTTTTTTTCTTATCTTACAATGAGTTGGCTATCAAATAGCACTTTTGGGACCTTTAACTAGGAACTAGCATTTAGTCATCAAGTTGATATATTGTTTGGATTTTCTTTTACCTCCTCGCAAGATGTTAATTTTTAAAAGTATTTTATATTATTATTTAATTATAAATTACAATATGATAAATTTATTCATTTTTTATAATAACTATTTAAAATAATAATTTTTGATTGATTGATATTTATAATAATTTTTATGCAAATGAACTGTGAATGTTTATTAAACTCAATATTTAATGATCTTAATTGGATTTAGCAAATATTTGTTTGGCAGGCTTCTGGTTTATGAGTTCATGAAGAATGGATCCTTGGATAAATGGATCTTCACTTCGTATCAAGGGCGAGATAGATTGCTAGATTGGACAACTCGTATCAATATAGCCATAGGCACTGCACAAGGGATTGCATACTTTCATGAGCAGTGTAGGAATCGGATAATACATTGTGACATCAAACCGGAAAATATATTGGTAGACGAAAACTTTTGTCCTAAAGTATCTGATTTTGGACTGGCCAAATTGATGGGAAGGGAGCATTCACATGTGGTAACAATGGTGAGAGGCACCAGAGGTTATTTGGCACCAGAATGGGTTGGTAATCGCCCCATAACTGTAAAAGCTGATGTTTACAGCTATGGGATGCTTCTTTTAGAGATCATTGGTGGCAGGAGAAATCTTGACATGTCCTTTGGTGCTGAGGACTTCTTCTATCCTGGTTGGGCTTACAAGGTATATTCAGATACTGGTTTTATTATTATTGTTGTTGTAATAGCAGCATTTAACATCCTAATATTATCGTCTTTTTATTGTAGAATCAACTTTAACATCTTTCAATTGTAGCATTTAACATCCTAATAAATTAATACGATAGATTTTACATTCTATTCAATAGAGAGAAGCATATACGAAAAGGAAAGATCCCTTTAAGAAGAGAGAAGTTACTTGTTCACTCCTCCAAGGCACATTTGATATATCGTGAACTTGAGATATGTAGCCGCTTGATAAATACTGATCGTGTAATGTTTGGTTATTGTAGGAGATGAAAAATGGGTCAGTATCACTAATTAAAGTGGCAGATAGAAGATTAAATGGGGCAGTTGATGAAGAAGAGCTAATGAGAGCTCTGAAAGTTGCATTTTGGTGCATCCAAGATGAGGTTTCCGTGCGACCAACAATGGGGGAAGTGGTAAGAATGTTGGAAGATCATTCAGTCGACATCAATATGCCACCAATGCCGCAAACAGTGCTAGAGTTAATTGAGGAAGGCTTAGACCATGTATACAAAGCTATGAAAAGAGAGTATAACCACTTCAGTTCATTCACTAATACCAGCCATCTTACATCTCATGCCACCTGCAGCAATTCTACAATGTCACCTAGATAGTCTTTAAGCTGTAACACAAATTTTATTATTGTTTGTTGCCTCCTCAAGCTACTAAATTAGTCTTTACAATTAAGTTATCCCTATAGAAACAACTTTTTTTTATTATTTATTTATTTTAGAAACAACTGTTTTTAGTTTCCGACGAAAAACTAAAATGACATCATTTTAACCATTATAAATATATTAAATTTTTATCGGGATTAAAATCAACATTTTAAAATATTTTGAGATATTTTATCCTATTTTTTTTATTAGCTTGCACAATGAGAGACAACAATCTCCCACTGTGTTCGATAAAACAAGGCATGTAGTCATCACTTCCAACTTCAAAGGACTTTTAGAGCTACCCATTTGCCTTATTGCTCCGTGTATTTCTTCATCCGTAACTCCTCTCTCAAAAGACAATTGTTAAAATTACATTAAACAAACAATCAACATCGGATTCATTAGTTTAATTATTATCTATCTTTATATCATAAGTTTGAATATTTATTTCTGTGTATTAAAAAAGTGTATTTATTTTTGAGGCCGAGTTAATTTAGATATGTATTGTATAGTCACGTGTCTTTTTTATTTTATGATATATGTTCATCAAATTAGTAATTTTTCTTTTTAATCAGTCATTCATTGAGAAAAAAATGTTTAATTTTTTTAATTAACATTACATGTAATAATTGGTTTTTGTAAATTATCAATAAAATAACCATCTATTAATAAAATCATATTTATCATTGTTATACATTTATTTAAAGATAAAACTAAAATAAATAAAACAACATTTTCACAACTAAAAATAAATTAAAAATAAAAAATCCTAATCTAAACATAACTATTTATTTAGAATTTAACGTGAACAGTTCAGCTAATTGGAAGTGAGGGCAACCGTGACCGTATATAAATTCAAGAATCAAGATAGGGTCACAGTCACCATCAAAGATCGAAGACGAGGCACGTGCAGGCATAAGTTCGGTGCTAACTACTACTCTTCATACCAAACACACATCGCCACAGCATAAGCATTATGTCGATTTCCGATACGACGCCGTAACAGTAAACCCTCTTTCAATCCAACACGATTCCAATTCCCCGTACCGAGATCGATCGATTCTCGATGTTATGAAATAACGGCAACGACGTTCGTTTGCGCGCGTAGATCGCGATGGAGAAGATGCAGCACGCGGAGGAGCTGGTGAGGGAGTTTCTGGTGTTCCGCGGATTCACCAACACTCTCGAATCCTACGAGGCCGAATTGCGAACCGACATCGGCAAAGGCTTCGAGGTCGACAAGATCCTCGACCTAATCTTCTCCGTCTACGTTCCCAAGTTTCACGCCGATAAGCTCGTCGCTCTCCTCGGTTTCTTCAAAAACTACCTCTCTTCTTCCTCCGAGACGCCGCTCGCGTCCACACTCTCTAAGCTGGACGCTTCTCTTCTACGCTTCTACGTCGTTCACGCCGTGCAGTGCAACCGCAACGACAAAGTCGTTGAATTCTTTGCACTCTACGGCACCGAATTGTTGCAGAGATCGCAAGATTGGACTCAATGGTTCGGTGCGTTTTGTTTCTCTTATCGTCGTTTTTAATTCTGTTCTCTTGTACGGTTAGATGAGATACTGAGATACCGTTTTGTGTCGCATTGCAGCGATTCCTTATAAAAAGAACCCGCACTTGGATCCCGAGTTTCGGGTCTTCTTCTCCAAGGAGTGGTATCAGGCTTTGCATCTTTCTTCTAGAAACTTCTTTAGCGAGGTCTTCAATGCTACTCATATCCTTCAGAGTCGTTAATTTCTTCGTTGTTTAATTCACAATATGTTGGTGATCTCTTTCACAACTTGTTTAGCCTTAATATTGTATCACGTCTACCTGCTCTACTGAAGGTTGGTTCAGAGATGAATGCTACCAACCTACTCAAACGAGATATCATACATTTAAATCTTAAGTTGTCACAACTTCAGGCTTTGCTTGATGAGAAAGAGGCGCAATTACGCCAATTTAGAAGGTAATCATGTGCATATTTTTATTCAGTGCTTTAGCGTATAGGAGACGTGCTTGGTTTTCTGATTAATTTGGATTGAAGTATGGAAGGGAGGATTGGTTCATTGAGCAATCTGCGGGAAGAAAGTGCTCATATGTTGAAAGAGTCTCCAGAGGTTTTTCCAGCCAGTATTCCAGGAGTAGGTCAAACGGAGATTAGCCAAGATTCAGTTGTGGGTGGACCCGGAAGTTTTCATTCCGAGTTGATTGGCACCAGGTCTAGTGATGATTTAACTTTTCTATCGAATGACCGTCTGAGAGATGGTGGAGCTGACAACACTGCTGGAAAAGGTCATGACTATCCCCATATAGGCAGACATATATACTTCAAGGCTGCTTCCTCGTTGTGAAGTGATATTAATTAATTGCCTGGTCATTGTATTTTAAGCAAGTTTATTGCTACTTTACATGGATAGTCTTGTTCAAATTCGTGTGCTGACATCTTCAAAATGATGAATTGTTGTTTTGAAAACATAACTAGTTAACTAGTCATTGAAGTGCAGGGAAAAATCTAATGTCAGATGTCTGTGAGTTCTGAGAAATAAATGAAATTCTCTGGCAATATGACTCATGTTTGTCCTAAAGACAATGATGATATTACTTTTGCATTGCCACTAGTTCTAACTTGCAAGCACAAATTGCTCTAAAACAACATATTGATTTTGTATGTGGATTGTGGATTTCTAATATAGTTTGGTTTCAAATGATTGTGTTTGTCAAAGAACCTTGCATGAATAAAATTGTATCAGACATGTAAAAACCAGTCTGTAGATATTGAATCAGTTGCAGTCTTGCAGAACTCATGGAAATGAAACAAGAAAGCTTTGTATTTGACTATTTGTTAATTTAGCTGACTTTGAAACAAGGAAGCAACCTAACAATTAACAATTAATTTTGCAGCAGAAACTGACGGGGAAGAAGATTTTGCTGAGGTGAAAGTAGAGCACCAGGTAACATTGCCTATGGAGCCTTATTTATTCCCTCCCCCTCTCCCCTCCTCCCCTCTGCATTTTCGTTTTCCTTGCAAGAGTATATTAAGTTTTATTGGAAGCTGTGTGAATATTAAATCACTGATTTCTAGGAGACATTTTTGGGGCACACCAGCCCAATCAGTCGATGTTGCTTCTCTGCATCTGGAAACAATATTGCCAGTGCTTCTCTGGATGGAACTGTCAGGTACCCTTTTTGGGAGTTGATGTAAATTGTTATTTTAGTCTCAATTACTGGGCTGTAGCATGTACTCATTTGCCACTATTTAGAACCCTCGTGTGCAGATGTATTTATAGCAATACCATCAACTTCACATACAAATTAAATAAAAAAAAAAAAATAAAGCTTGATGCACTCTTGCACTCCACTATATCTTTGTTTACAAAATGTCCTTTATATGTTTCCCTTCATTAGTGCTTCTTGTTTATCTTTCACTGAGTACTACAACTCTTCCTTAATTTTTATGAAATCCCCAGCAATTATGCCTTTGTTTGCTTTGCATGTTTTAATGAAGGATATGGACATATGATACATCAACTCCAGTGTCTAGAAATGCAACCATATATTGTGGCACGGAAATTTTGTCACTTGACTGGGAATGTAAATCAGACCGATTGGTATGTGAATTGATTTCTCATGGTGGTTGAATTTATTCAGTTGTAACGATCATATGAGATTATAAAATCAAATTATTAAGTTGTTCCTCTTGATAAAAAGCTTCTTATAGGTACATCTGATGGGTGCATAAAGGCATGGAATGTGGATGCAAAGAGAGTTGTCTGTGACCTCAACACCACTGAAGCATTTCCAAGGTATTTCCTAATTATATATTGGCTTAAATATGTTGAAGGTCTCTGCAAATATTGTAGTTTTTGTTTTTAGTCCCTATAATTTTTTTATTTTGAGCCACTATAATTTTTTATTTTATTTTTTATTACTTGCAATGTTTGTTTTTGGTCCCTATCGCGAGCCTTAACAACAATATGTTTTTTATCTTTGCAAATATAACAATTTTGGTTTTATGTCCCTGCAAAATATAACAATTTTTGTTTTTAGTCCCTACAAATGTATCAATTTCAATTTTTGTTTAGTCCCTACTTTTAGGTCCCTAAAAAATATAATAGTTTTTGTTTTTAGTCTCTAGTGTTATGGCGGGGACCAAACTAAGTGACAGTGAATATATTGCAGGGATCAAAAACAAAAAAAAATAAAAAATTACAAGGACTAAAAACAAAGATCACTTTATTTGTAGGTGTTAGTAATCACTCATAACATGAATGAAATGAATTGTATTTTGATAGAAAGTGCATTACCCAAAAAATGTTTATATCTAGCCTTGTTTATATAGCTAGTCAACAACAAAAATTAGTTAGGAGTAACAAACTCCAACTAACTATTAGTTAAGAGTAACAAACCCCAACTAACTTTCTAACTAATCTTCCTAACTAACTTTTCAATTATTTCATCTTTGAATTAATCCTAACAACAGGGACTTAAAACATATTTAAATCTTATAAATTTTTCAGGTTCTGTGCATTGCTTTTTAACTCTTAGACTCTTGGTTTTTCAGTGTATTGGACATAAAGTGCAGTCCTGTGGAACCTATTTTTGTGTCTGCTGCAGCATCTGGAGGGTATTCGTTAAATTTTTAAATATTAATTCTTTGTTGAACTAGTAAATTAATTTAATTTTGTGGTTTGATAATCTATTTTAACTCAATGTTAGTCTAATTATGATATGTATGTTTTGCTGTTTTGATTTTGGACATAAGGATGAAACTATGGTTAAATACCATTTGTCAGGGTATCCCACCTTTTATTATGCTTTCAATGTCCATTCTTTCCGTTTTTCACCTTTTGTTAATATTACGATGTTAACACATTTTAGTGAGGAATATGAGGACCATACTGTCTGTGTAGGGCTGGTTCCAACTACATTGACAACCTGGGTTTTGCTTCACTCACAGTGTGGAACATGAAGACGTGGAAAGCCATGGTATGTGCTTCTTTGTATAAAATGTTTTATGTTTATGTTGTTTTATGCCTATTTTTAATTTTGGATTTCATAAAGACAGTCCTTCCTCTTGGAGAAGATCCGCCAGCAATTACTTCTCTATGCTTTAATCACAATGGAAAGATTTTGGCAGCTTCTGCTGTTGATGGAATGATTCACATGTTTGGTATCCTTAATTTTATTCATTTGATTATTATGTCTTTGCTTTGATGTACTTAGTGATGCATCTATGAAATAAATTTTTTGTTGCTGTTAACATATTTTTATTATCATTTGATTTGATTGTCATATTTCCATAATTATTTCATTTGATTCTAATTCCACTTGATTCCTTAGTTTCATATTTACTTATCAATAATTAGCATCACACTTAGATCCCCTTAATTTCAACAGTTGGTGGTATTTATTAAGTTATATCTTCTCTTGCTGGAGTTGCCAATTTGCTGGGATTTCTTGTACTTTCTGGAGATTCCCTATTATTGGACTCAGTTGTTCAGTGAAAATGTGAAATAAAATGCTGCAATTTTTTTTAGATAATAGAATGTATTTTGAATGTTCTAGCAGTTGCCACATTGTTTGACCATCATGTCATCCTTAACTAGTTGAAGACATGTCTGCTGGTCTACAAATCACTGGCTGGCCAGCTCATGATTCTTCCATCAGTTCTATTCTATTTGGACCAGATGAGACTAGCATTTTTAGCCTCGGCTCTGATGGGAAGGCAAGTATTATTAATTTAATGTTATTCCAGCTTGTGAAATGGATTGTACACTTATATTAATTGGTTCTTTGTTGTCAGATTTTTGAGTGGAGTTTGCAAAATCAAGGTCAAATCCTGTGGTCGAGAGACTGTAGTAGGTATATTTCTAGTTTGACACCTTAAATTAGACTTGCAATGTTTCCTTTTTCTTTTTGTGCTGCTCAAAATAGTTTTTTACTAGCCAGAGATAGGAAAATTCGTTATGTGAAATAGAGGGTTGTCATATGTTGGAATCAAGAAGTAAACAACACTTCATTATGAATAAATTATAGAAATAATCTGGTTTTTTAGGCCAGATTTGAGCACAAACATCAACAAAGACAGGGTTGGGTTTCTCCGCAACAAGGAATTTCCTCTTTCAAAATACCAGAACAATCTAACATCTTAATTGCCCTCGACAAGTTTGTCACAGACCTATATATAACTATAACTATCACACCAAAACATATAACTTCCTAATCCTAAATTCATACAAAATTATTGCCTTAATAACTTCCTAATACAGAATTATAACATCCTAATTCAGAACTTGGCCTATCAATGCCTCTTGGTACAGAAGTAGCCTTGTCCTCAAGATTGAATTAAGAAAATCCTTCCTTGTAGATTAGCATTTGTAGTGATCAACAGAGGCCTAGGAATGACAATTGAAAATGGACTCACCAGTGGATAAGGACATATTTGCAGACTTGGTGGGTCGCCCAAGGATAAGAAAAAGTTTGCAAACAGTGGTGGACGTGTTGTATAAAGGACCAAACATCACGAGGATTGTGACAAAATAAGGTGATATGGGCTTGATTCATAACAGTGAGGTGGGTTAGGTGGTGGAAATGGTAGCCAAAAAAGGTGCTAGACACACTCAGATGCGCTTGGGCAAAAAACCCATTGGGAAACTAGTAGCAACATGTGATGGTGCGTTGGAGCACTAGTGGCAATGAGCTTTTGTGGGGCGACCAATGAGGAGACGGTGGACCTGGTGGAAGGAGTAAGAGGAAATAGAAAAAATGGTACCAAAATGAAGGGAACAAATATGCTCTTGATACCATGTTCAAATTGAAGGATTTGGGTGAATTGTTCGATGGAAAAACCTTGAGTCAATATCCAATTTATACTGAAAATGGTAAAAAGAATATGTACAATGATGAATGATGAATGCTGAATCTAGGAAATAAAGACAAACCTAGTAACTGTACAACAACTTAATGAGCCTTATATTTTGAACCTATTTCTACAAATCAGAAGTCTTTTTAGAATTGGAATCACAATTTTAAGGCCCAAATTAATGGAATTATAATACAATTAAACCTAACCTTTCCCAACTTTTAACCATTACCTTTGGATATTCCTAACCCCACCCTTACCCACGCCAATTGCACTCCATTTTGATTGCTTGTGCCTCCATTACAATCGCTGTCATAATTGTTGTTGCTACTACTATTGTCACTATTACCACTAGCACTAATCGCCACCACTATCATCATTGTTATTTTTATCACCATGGTCCACTATCAGTGCTGCATTTGTCACTGCCACTGTAAAAGTGTTTTACTATTATGTATTATCCACATGCTTTATTTATAATCAAATGAGGCTAAAATTAAGGATGCAAATAATGATAGAAATCCCTAATTTCTAGCTATGATATCTTTTTATATTTTTCTATTTATTATAGAATAAATGTATATCTTTAACATTCTCCCTCAAGCTGGAGCATACATGTCATGTGAACCAAGTTTGTTACAAATGTAGTGAACATAAAAGCCTTTGAGAGACTTAGTAATCATGTCTACCAATTGGCCATTGGAGTTAATGAAGTTAGTGGTGAGTTCTTGTGAGAAAGCTGGAGAGGTTCAATGGAAGGTAGTGAAGGGGTCACTAGAAACAGGAGAGGCAGCAGGGGGATAGCCAGAGAAGGTGAGCATGGTGGAGGGGTTGTCAGAGTTAGGGGAGTGCAATGAGGAGTCGTCGAAGAAAGGGTAGCGTGGTGGCAGCCAAAGGTGGCTGCCAATGGGGTGGGTACTGTTTGCCCGTGAAAAGGAGCATCCAATGTGGTGGAAAGGGAATGCAGTAAACCCTAAATCACTGAGAGAGGATGTAGTTGCAAGTATTGTTCACGCGTTGCTACTGTGGGAAAGTAAAGAATGATTGAAAATAAAAATCTTATGCCCTTGATGCCATGTAAAATTGTTTACTGTTGTGTTAATCCATACACACAATGCCCTTATCTATAATCAAATAAGACTAAAATTAAGGATACAAATAATGATATAAATTCTAATTTTTAGCTATGAAATCTTTTTATATTTTATTATTTACATAGAATAAATGCATATATTTAACTGTCACCATCATCATTGTTATTGTTGGCACCATTTCCACCACAATTGCAATCCCCATAGATAATTCTTTTTCTCAAACTTACAGTAACCTTCTTCATGATTACCCTAATCAGAGGCATCAAAATGGGATTGAAATTCAACTTAGGATTATATTTATATGCTCTAATTCTTTGCACAACCTAAAATATAGGAATTGTGATTCTAAACCAATTCTAATTCTTAGATAGTTGGAATTGAAATTACAATTCTAAACTAGAGTTTCAATTTCATATGCCAGATAGATTCTTAAAGCTAATAGAAGATAAATATTATTGTTCATTATGGCATGTAAAGGTAAATCCATGTTATCAAAATTATCATTGTTATCCATGATTAGATATTAATGGTTAATGTCGTTCTTCAAAACTACTTTTTATTAGCCTTATCCCAAGTGAGGTGGGGGTATGTGGATTACATATCATTGGACTCAGTCAAAAGTCAAATTCTTGGAGATATTATTTATCATGAGATCCTTTTTAATAATTTTCTATGATATCCTTTTTTATCTCTCTTACCCTTTTTCACAAAACTAAAAATCATGAGATCTATTCTTCTTAGCAGTGCCTCTAGTGACCTTTGCACATGTCCAAACTACCTTAACCAATTTTCTGTCATCTTCTACTCAGTAGGTGCCACACTAACATCTCATATACAACCATTTTCTATCTTCACTTTCTTGTGTGGCCGTACATCCATCTTAATGTTTTCATTTTTGCTACTCACAATTTTTCTTGTGTTTCTTTAAAGCCCAACATTTACTTTCATTGCATGTGGCATATGACTAGTTGTATAGCTGTATAATAAAACTTCTATTTAAGCTTGGTAGGTACTTTGTATTTTATAGTCACAAATAACTCAAATATTCAAATGGTATGTCTTACAATTTGGGCTTAGGGTTTAACTCATCCCTATAAAATTGGTTTAAGGTGAGAATTGTCCAAGTCTTATAAGAATTATATTGATTATATATCTAGTTGATGTGGGATCCCAACACACCCTTTTGACATCCGTGATTCTACATTTGAAATGTGGACAAATGTGGGTGGCTCAAGCCCAATAACAACATATCTAAGATAGATTCTGATATCATTTTAGAACTTGGACTTAAGCCTAACTCACTCCTACAAAATTAACTTATAAAGTGAGGATTTTCCAAGCCTTATGAGAACTACATTGGTCACATCTCTAGTTGAAGTACGATCTTAAGGCCCCCATCCCCCCTTCATGCCTTGGTCTGAACATCTGGAGTGTGGACAAATACAGGTGGACGGATCTAGGATAAGCTTTGTTATCATCTTACAATTTGAGTTTATGGTGTAAGGTAAGGACTATTCAAGTCTTGTAAGGACTACATTTATTAATTGATGTGTGAGATCCCAACAGTCTAAATCTAAATGTTTTATTTAGAGTACTACTAGTAGTATAAAACCATGTATAGCAATCAAATTATGTGGGTCTTGACTAGTTAGTTACATCACATTAATTACAACTGAATGCAATATATGTGGAATAACAGTGGTAGGATGTGTGAATTTTTTGGCTTGCTGTCAAAAGCATTTTTATCCTTGGTTGTAGATATGTTTGAAGACTTAATTCTCAGCATGACCTTTTTTACGTTTATAGGTTCTGTTACCCCCTCAATGGTTCAAGATATTGCAGACATGAGATGGCATTAGATGCAAATGGGAGGAGACTCTTGGTAACATCCAGTTCAGTTAGAGCACCCATATACCAGGTTGATGTTTGGTGGTGAATTGTGATTAGACCATTGCTTTGAAGGGCTTATAATTTACTTATCCATATTATTGGTTTGACTAGTAACATCCAGTAAATTTTGGCTTGAATATTTCCGGGTTACCTTGTTAGTTATCTGAAATTGTCAATAACTGGTTGGTCTTGTGTCAGGTTAATGGTCATCTGAATGGATGGAGAACACTTCCGCACGGTGCTCCTATTACTGCTGTGGATTGGCATCCGACCCTGCCCATTTTCTTGACTGGATCGGCTGATAACTCTGTCCGAGTAACATCCTTATCGTAGTACCACGTTGTAACTTGGGAGATTTTCATTATTCTTTCTTGAGACTCAATTGAATTTTTATGTTGTAATATATTGGCGCTCTTTCTCTCTGTAGATTGACTGATAGATAGATAGAAGTTACCAACTGATCTTATACTGTCGGTATGGTATGTTTTTGAGTCTGCGGGAAGGATGTGCTATGCAAATGGGCGTGGATGTATATTCTTTTGAGTAAAAACATCAATTTGATCTCTAAAATTGACAACACTAGTCATTTTGGTCTCATGTTATATAAAAGTAAATTTATTTCTTACTTGACATCAAATAATTCGATTCCTGAGATGTATTACCAGTCAATTTGCTCTCTTAACAGGATGAAAGAGTAAATTTAATTTTTAAAATTTTGACAACCATCACGTTGTAAAAAAGGTTCCAATTTAAAGGTATTTGGTTCGCTCTCAAGTTAATAAATTCTAAACTCGTTCAACCTTGCTCAAATCCTCAATTTTCTTTTTCTTTTTAAAATTTTTCCTATTTATTCATATGGCTAGCTAATATTTTTTTTTAATGACTGGCCCAGTTTAATTTGAACATAAATATTCGTAAAAATTAATTTAACTTATTTTATTGTTTTGGATAATTTTTTTTTACTAAATTTGACCCAACTTTTGTAGCTATAATTATAAAAAAAAAATATATGACTTGAATAAAATATATAAGTTTTTATTTTTGTTTTTATGAGATTTTTTATTTATTTTTTATTCTATTGAATTGTTTTTTATTTTTATTATATAATATTTATTAATTATTTATATTTTAATAGAATGTCAAGTAATCATTTAAAATCATATTTACTAATTTATGTAATAATAAATGTTATTTGTCTATCTTAAAATAAATATTAAAATATAAAATAATTTTTTTAATTTTGAAGGAATAAAATAAAATAAAATAAAAATTATAAAAAATTAAGATTAAAATTTATTAATTTTATAAGGATTAAATAATTTTAAATTTTAAAGAAATGAAAACTCACATATTTTGTAGGGACAAAAAATATATTTAAAACAAAAATATATTTATATTTGCGATAATATTATTTGATTAACAAAACTTTTAATAAAATGTCCAAGACTATTATATTTAATATGTATATTACAAAATTTATAATTGAGAATAAATATATAACAAATAAATAAATATTATGCTCAATGAATTTTAAGTCCAATATTTATAACACACAACAATTATGTTCTCCTAAAAATTTAATACTTTTTGTTAATATTTTTTTATTGAACAACTAAAGATAAAATGTATTGTTAATTTTATTGACAAATTTTGTCGATTCCATTGTCAATCAAAGAAAAAATATATGTGGTTGATTTTATTTTATTGACTTGGTTAGATGTTATTTGTTGGTGTTTTTGAAAAATTGTTGGGTTTTGAGAAATTTGTGATGTGTTGTTTTAAAGGAGTTTTAAAAGATGTGTATTTAAATTTGATTTAATTTAAATTTGACTTAATTGTTATGTGACATTCTTGTTGGTACGGGGTGATGTTACAAAACATTAATTAAGGATATTTTAAAGAAAGAAATTGCCAAATTTATAAAAAGGGAGGTAAGTTAGTTCATAAGAGAAGTGTAAATAGAAAATTCCTTAAAAATGTTCAAAAATTGGTTACAAAACAGACCTGGTTTGAATAGTTTTTAAATTATTTTTGTTTTTAATTTTAAAATTTTTAATTCTAATATTTTTTTAAAATAAATAAAGGTTTATATATGATATTTATATATGGATTACTGTTATTTAGATATTTGTTATGAACTTAATATGACCATTTTATGCAAATTAAATTTTTTTTCTTAATTTTTATTAATGTATTATTTATTATATTAAAAATATATATTTAATTATTACTGATTCAATAATCAATATTTTCTAAAGTTGTTTCTAATAGCTTAAGAAGCAATCATAAGTTGATGATGATCTTCCAAAATGTAATTTTTCTAATATTTCTATATTTTTATTTTTATTTATTGTTAAAGTCACATCCAATATTTTCGTAAATAATTTTTTTCTTGATTTTAATTTTCTAATACATTAATTAAATACAATATCCATTTATTGGACAAGTTATTAAAAAACTCATCAATGAACATAATATTTATTTTTATTTGGTGTAAATAAAACTTTATTATATTTACTTTTTTAATTTTTCTTTAATATATTAATATTATATATGAAAGGACTAATTTAGATAATTTTGACTTTTTCACGAAAGAAAAGCTTAAAATAGGATAAATTTGTCCTGTTGTTGTATATTGTGTCGAATCATGTGTCTATCCTGTGTTCATATTTTATAGTCATTGTTGAATAAATTATATTTTTCTGTTTTTCGAAATTTCGTACTTTACCCTCTTTTAATGTGTATTTATTGTTAGAAAAAGAAGAAAACTATATTTACGAAAAATGGTAAAAATTAAAAAAGTGACATGTCAAATTTCATTGATGAAGACAAAATACCGTTGAGTCAAATTACTAATGATAAAATGTCAAATTTCATAATACTAAGAGGAAAAACGTTTTTGGCCTAAAATAAAAAGAGTAAAATGTAATTTATCCTAAATTTAATGTACCTTATCTTATGTATTAGTTAATTACTTACATCTCTTTTGATAAAAAAAATTACTTTACATCTTAGTACTAGTTGCAAGGACTGTACATATGCTTAGGACGTATTTGGAATTAGGTTTAATTTGGAGTGAAAGGAAATAGTGGATAATTTTTTTTATTAAATATTATTTAATTTTATAATTTTCTAAAATGAAAGAAATTAATAAAATGATATATTAGTATTAACATAATGTCTTAATCTTTTTTTTTTATTTTTTAAAACATTACACAATTCTCTTAATCTTTTAAAACAATATCGTCCCTTTTCTTTTCTCTTTAAAACCTCCCAAATATACCTCTAACTTGTGACTCCCTAATTCCTTTCACACCATCACCTTTCAGCATTTCTGAAGGATCTCTTTAACCTAATAATGAATTACTACTACTCACATTACTTTAAGGTTAAGGTTTTCTTTGCGCATAGAATTTTGGGCTGAAAAAATGATGTTTCTTTTCTCCTAGCCTTTTGCTTCATCTATTCCTTTAACAAAGCAGGCATGCATGCATCTTGACAGACAAGAATATCATCAGTTTAGGTGGTGGAGGCATATGATGTAGTGGTTTGATAGGCGAGAAAACAGTCATATTCAACATCTGCAATGATAGTAATTAACCGTTGGTTAGGTGTCAAGGATAGAGCTGAGGAATTCGTTTGAACAGCATTAGCAGTTGTGGCTTTCCATTCAATTTGAAACAGTGTTCCCGGAATGTGACCTGTTTTATGACAGCGGGAACAACTACTACAGCCTTGGTTTCTAGAATGAGCAACATCAGATGTTTGAGATGCGATAACAAAGGCGTCACCAATGGAAATGACAGGAGAGGATACTAGCTGTGAAACACAGCGAGCGGAGCAAAGACATCATCCATAGAGGGAATAGAATCATGCATCAACATTTCATGACATATAGTCAAGATCATTAGGGAGGCCAATGGCCAACCAATCTTAGAAGCATGGACATGGGCTGATCTTGTTTGCAAATAAATGCTAAGAAAATATGTAAGTATATCTTCGGTGTATATAGAAGTTTCTCTTTCTCCCATACTTCATAGCAAGTTTGGTAGGAACTTAAAGCAAAATATATTCTCAATCATAGCTTTCTTATATGGCACACATCTATCTTAATATTCTTGTTTTTGTTACTCACATTTTTCTCATGTTTCTTTAAAACTTAACATTCACTATCATAGCGTATGATTATTAGTTGTATAGCCATATAATAAAACTTGTATTTGAGCTTGTTAGGTACTTTGTCTTTGTAGTCACAAATAACCTAAATATATAAATGGTATATCTTACTATTTGGACATAAAGACCTAATTTATCCTTACAAAATTGACTTAAGATAAAGATTATCCAAGTCTTATAAAAATTAGATTATCCATATATTTAATCAGTGTGGATCCCAACACACCCCTTTCTCCCTAAACTGGACATCTGGTGCGTGGATAAATATGGATGACCCAATAACAACACCCTCTCACGTATAAGAATAAATATCTAGAGTGTAGAAAAATGAGTCACTCAATAATATATCTAAGATAAACTTTGATATTATTTTATAATTTGGACTTATTCAATCCTTCAAAATTGAGTAATAAAATGAGAATTGTCTAAGCTTTATGAGAATTATCTAAGCCTTATAAGGATTACATTGGCTAGATTTTTACTTGATATGTCTAAATCTAAATATTTTATTTAGAGTATTACTAGTAGTATGAAACTATGTATAACAATCAAATTACGTGGAGTCTGGACTAGTTAGTTACATCACATAATTCTCAGCATGACCTTTTTTTACATTTCATAGGTTCTGTTACCCCCTCAATGGTTCAAAATATTGCGGACATGAGATGGCATTAGATGCATATGGGAGGAGACTCTTGGTAACATCCAGTTCAGTTAGAGCACCCATATACCAGGTTGATGTTTCGTGGTGAATTGTGATTAGACCATTGCTTTGAAGGGCTTATAATTTACTTATCCATATATTGGTTTGACTTGTAATATCCAGTATATTTTGGCTTGAAAATTTCCGGTTATCTTGTTATTTATCTGGAATTGTCAATGTCTGGTTGGTCTTGTGTCAGGCTAATGGTCATCTGAGTGGATGGAGAACACTTCTATCACGGTGCTCCTATTACTGCTGTGGATTGGCATCCGACCCTGCCCATTTTCTTGACTGGATCAGCTGATAACTCTTCCGAGTAACATCTTTATCATAGTAACACGTTGTGACTTGGGAGTTTTTCATTATTCTTTCTTGAGACTTCATTGGATTTTTATGTTGTAATATATTGGTGTTCTTTCTCTCTGTAGATTTTGACCGATAGATAGATAGATAGAAGTTACCAACTGATCTTGTACTGTCGGTATATTTCTGAGTCTGCAGGAAGGATGTGCATATTTATGCAATGGGCTTGGATGTCTATACTTTTGAGTAAAAACATCAAGGGAAATGAATTTGGTTTCTAACATCATTAGTCAATTTGGTCTCATATTACGTAAATGTAAATTTAGTTCTTAATAACATGTATCAGATAATTTGATTCCTGAGATTAGTATTAGCAATCAATTTGATGTCTTAACAGTATGAAAGGGTATTTTTAATTTTTGACAACCATTAGTTAATTTGGTCTTTTGATGCACTCTTAACATTATGGACCAAATTAATTGATACAAATCCACATCTGGGGCTAATAATTTTTAAAGTAGGGAATTAGTTTTGCTTCATTGAAATGTAAACTACCAATAACGGGATTGATTTAGATATAGAAAGAGAGATGTGATTGGAAATAGTGATTTCAAATTATTTATATCACCGCACCTGAGGTAGAAAAGAGTGGAATGGAATAAAGAAGTGTCATGTGAGAGAGAGGAATGCTCAAAAAGCAAAGCAGCGAGGGAGCCCACACCCCAAACTCTCTGGATTGAGTGCAAATATAGGCAAATCAAGCAGCTATAGAGACCTTGGGAAGGCACCGACGACCAATGCACCTCGAGGACGGGTCCAAAAAAATCGATCGACACCTTCCCTGAAGAAGGCACTCCGTCCCTAAAGCTAGCTGGTAGCCAGTGGAAGTTGGTTTGGGAACAAAAAATTTTAAAATAAAGAAATAAAATGATAGATTAGTATAAACTTAATATCTTAATTTTTTGTTTATTCTTAGAAGCATTACATAACTCTCTTAATTTTTAAAACAAAGTTTGCCCTCTATTTTCTCTAAAAGTTCACTACTCCCAAAGATACCCTTAGCTCTCTACAAATTCCTCTCCTTTTTAAATTTTCGATAGATTTTGGAACATTAAAAGAAATAAAAAACATTAATGACTGTATAAAATTTAGAATAAGAAAATAATGTTTAAATGGTAGAAAAGTCTCAGAGTTTAAAGTTTATATATAAAAGATTTACATTTACTTCGCTTCATAACAATGAATAAGGGTTCCATCTCCAACCTATTAAATGTGAAATCCTACTTTATTCTATTGTACTAATTAATCTAATATTCCCTTAGGTTATTGTTGAATAGTGACGATTTTGCAACAAGTGAAAAAGCAAGAGAAAGTTAATAGAGAACAACCGTATCAAGTATTGTGTTATTGTAAGAGATGAGAGACTTAAATAACCGTTGTTGGATTAAAATAGATCAGTGCACATATTATATAAAGAAACAATGTAAGCTATTCACAAAACATAAATCTCATCTCATAGAGCAAATAGAAGTATTTGCATTAGACTAAGTAACTTCATAAAATCTTGATCATGAATAGCTCATGAACCTTGTTGCATGTTCCAGAAACTTCTAGATGGAGTAACTTGAGAATGCTTGGACATCAAGCTGGACCTGCGGGTGCACACATATGGAGTTTGTAATGGTAAATATATTTGTTTTCAAGTTTAAATATTATTCAGGTATTACTGTTTAAAGTGTAATTTGTATACATGTAATAAATTTTAAAATAATTCAGGAAATTGTGTACATTTAATATAATGATAAATATTATATTATATATTAAACAAATCAAGTAATACAATAAAGTATCAATCAGTTTTATATATACATATATAAATCACATTAAAAAAATGAACTTTTACGTACCACAGTTGCAATTTCTTTGATTTCAATTCAATAGATGGAGTTCATCTTTTGGATCATGAAGTCATACATTCGGTGCAAAAGTGTAAAATAAGCATGCCTGCATCTTCTGTTGAAGAAAATGGCGCCCAAAACTCCCAAAAATCCAACGGCAAACCCAAATCCCAGGCCCATGTAGAAGCAGGAATATACTTCAGATTTATCATCATCATCTTCTTCTTCTCCCATGGGCTTTGTATTGTGAGATTTTTCATCTTGAGGACATATCTCTGTAAGTGGGGGCCCACAAAGGTAAGGATTGCCGATATAGCTAAGGTTTGTAGAACCAAGTTGGGTCCCTGTTGGGATTTTGCCCATAAAATTGTTGAATGACAGATTCAACACCGAAAGATAATGCAAGGTAGACATGGACTGCGGAATTTCTCCCGAGAAAAGATTTCTTGAGAGATCAATGGACTCCAAGGGTTGCAAGTTGCCAATCTCTTGTGGTATGGTTCCCATTAATTGATTATGGGACAAATTCAAGGACTGTAATCCAGTGAGCATATACATCTCTAAAGGCACACTTCCGAACAAGTTGTTGTTTGAGAGATCAATCACATTCATCAAATGAAAATATTCTAACTCGTTGCCTTTTATAAGCATTGTAATACTACATGTAAAGATAATCGGGAAATCTGGTAAGTGAATGATATAGCTGACATCACGAGTTGAAGCATAACTAGAAAGCATGGCTGTGATATTGTGTAAGCAATTCGGTATTGATCCTGACAATTTATTACTTGCAAAATCCATTACCATTAAAGAATGAAATTGACATAGTTGCGTGGGAATACTGCCACTGAAATTATTGGATCTCAATTTTAGACCTCTTACACTCTGCCCCAACCAGCTTGGTATAACTCCAGAAAGATTATTGTGACCAAGATCAAGTATCCAAAGATTCTGGCAATTTTTAAATGTAAAAGGTACCTCTCCAAAAAAGTTATTGCTTTCCAGATATAAAAATCGAAGGTTAGACAAGGAGCCCATTGAATCAGGAATCTGGCCTGTTAGGTTGTTGTATCCTAAATCAATATGAACCAACGATTTCCAATTATTCCAACAATTTGTGAGTTCTCCGGATAAATGATTATAACCCATGTCCAAGTGCACTAAATTGCTTTTATCTGTTGTGTTGTCACACAGGAGAGGAGAAATTGATCCAAACAATGAGTTATTATATAAACATAAAACAACCACTTCTGGTGATATACGAGGCATGCCACCTCTTAAATTGTTGGAAACTAACCAAACAAATTGCGAGCTTAGTAACACATTTGATATGTCCCCATTGATCGTGTTGTTTACCAAAAAGAAATGTTCAAGTTGAGTAGCGAAGTTCCAAAACTTGTCAAGAGGTTCAAATGAAGCAGTTGAGTCTGAAATGGCTAGATATTTTAGAGAACTTTGTGTGAATAGCCATGCGGGAAGTTTGTCTCTCACATAGCCCAATGTAATACATAAAAGTTGAAATGGAGGGACCCATTTAGGATCAAAATCAAAGATCAAAGAAGGAGAACTCATGGAAAACTGTTTCAAATTTGAAGAGGAAAGTAAATTTCTTTCAGACACAATTCCAGTCAAGGAATTTTCTGAAACTGCAAGAGTCTCCAAGTTGAAGAGTTGCCTAAGATTGTCTGGAAGATTTCCACTCAACTCATTTAACTCGAGTATCAATTCAATCAAGGATGATAGATTTCCTAAATTTGTGGGAATTGGACCAGAAAAAAAATTATCAGAAAGGTCAAGTTCTTGTAGTTGTTCAAGTTGTCCTACCCAATTTGGAATGGGTCCTTTGAGATAATTAAAAGATAAAACCAAGGATTTAAGACTTCTAAGATTTGGCAATGTTTTAGGTAGTTGGCTATGTACCTGACTGTTGCGAAGGTCAATATGAGCGATGTCACAACTAAGATTGAATAACCAACTAGGCAACTCAGATAGAAAATTATTGTCAGCGAGATTTAAAACTTGAAGTGAAGTAAAATTAGCATACTGAAGAGATGGATAGATGTTTTCAAGTTGACAACTCGGGAAATGTAACTCTAAAAGTGAAGGGAGCATGGTCAGTGATTGAAGCCAGTCAATTTTTTTGTGAAGATGAACACCACCAAGGTTAAGATATTGCAATGAGGAAAAACGAGAAATCCAGTGGAGATTATCGACAAGAAGATCATAATTAAGTGATAAATCAAGATAATGGAGGTTAGTGGAGTTTCCACACAAATGGGAAGGGTTACCTCTTGACAAGTCATTGCATTTCTTGTTACCCATTGAATAATTATATTGGATAGACTTAAAGTGATTGTTGCTCAAATTCAAGTAGCTCAAAAATTCAAGTTCCAGCAAAGTGAGGCTGAGCTCACCTGTGAGGCAGTGTGATTTGTCGTCCATCTCTCCCAAATCAACAAGTTGAGAGTGATTTGTATGACAAGGGAGATTAAGCTCTATAACTCTACCTGTTACATTGTCACACTTAACTCCTGTCCACTTACAACAATCCAGCTCAGGGAACCATGAAGAGAGCATGGCAGAGGGATCTATGACCCCTTGTTTGAAGTGTAGGAGTGTATTCATGTCCTTCTCATTGCAGTGAACCTTCAAAGTGCATATGACAGAGTTGAACATGATTAGACATAGTAAACAAAGCAAAGAGAATTTAATATTGGAGGCAGAGGCATCCATGATATATCACGCAACAAGATGTGTTGATGATGGGAAGGCATACAATCCAGTACAAGTATTTATAAGGTTCAAGTGAGTCTTCCATAAATGGTGGAACTTAATTCCAATCCAACTGTCTTCATGAAGTGTAGGGCACCTCATGACTTCGTGGAAATTAATTCCAGCAGTCTTCATGGATGCAGTGCGTTTTAAAGAGTAAACCTTAAGTTACTCCTCAAGATTGTGGGCACATCACGTCTAGAAATTTTTAAGTCACAATATTTATATTTGAATTTCAATTTAATACAATTTGTTAATTCTTATTTTATTTTTTTCTGATCTACTACAAAATTATTCACTAAAATCTTATAATTATGTATTAATAACCCTTCACTCTCAATATATGAAGTGATAAATTCATTTAATTTAATTATCTTCTAATATTGTTAATTTTAAATAAGATTTGAGTTATTTTAATTTTAAAAATTACTTTAAACAATAATTACAAGTATATAGTCAATAATATTTCAGAAACAATGAATATTATATTTTAAAAAATATATAATCTTTTTATGTAATTTAATATTTTTAGTGCAATGTATTTTAAATTAAGAACTTAGAGATTATGACAATGACTAGAACTTTAAATCTTTTTATGGCTAATACAATGTTTTTTTTTTTAATTCATCCTCGTCTAATATTCTCAATTTTAAAATTTAAATAAAAATCAAATGTAAATTCATTTTCTAAAAAGAATTCAAATGTACTTTCAATAAAAGAAATAAATTGATTTAGCTAGTATCTATACAAAATAATTAAAACAAAAAATATTTAATTAAATGTGTGATTTTATCACTAATATTTTTACCATAATATTTTTTTTATAAATCATACATTTATCCATGAAATTTAAATCCTATACTAATTGCAACAGCTTTTTTTTTCATGGGAGTGGGGAGAGAAGAGGTAAAGTACAAAATAGATGTAAAATTATTTTTCTTAATTTTTTTAAAATAACTAATAAAAGGACGTGTTTCAAGTTATAATATGTATTTCCAGGAATCATATTTATAGGAATATTATATTCTAAAATATTTTTTTTTTTTGAGAAACATGTTTGGTTAGTCTTAAGTAATTTTAGAAAAAACATTTAATTGAAAATAAAAAAAATAAAAAAAATAAAAGTGAAAGAAGTGGAAGAATGAAACGAAGATGAGTAGCTATTTTAGAAAAATAACTTCTATTCACACGAGAATACAAGATACCCACCTCTTACCTTGAGAATAAGAAGAAAAATATGAACAATTTATATTATTGAGAATAAACTATTATAAAAAAATATTTGTTCAAAATTAGCTTGTACCTAACTTGAGAATATAATATTTTTATGTCACATCCTTTTTATATCTTTTAACAAACACAACCTAGGATTACATTCAAATGATTTACTATTAACACTTATTACACATATATATTAAAACTATATTTCTCGTACACACAAAAAATATTAAGACTATATTGTCTTGTTAATGAAAATAATAACAAATAATATATTATGTTATAATAAAATTTATCATTTAATAATTTAAATTATTAATAAAAATATTTTTAAAAATTTTTTTAGACCTTAATAATTTGGAGTTTAAGGCAACCGCTTTATTAGGGTTGTAGTTGCCATGACCATAATTATATGGATAGGATATTTTAGTTCTTAAAATTTTTTAAAACCCCTCCATCAATCTCCTAATTCACAAAAAAATTAAATCACTTGTTTTAGTATTGTGTTTTACTTTATTTTTATCGTTGGTTTATATTAAAAAAAAATTAAAATAAATATTATTATTATGTACGTAGTTACTTTAAATATTTAGAAAAAAAAAATTTTCGTCTATAATGATCTTACTCAAATATAATTGTATATAAAAAATACAAGTAAGTTATATATTATTTTGTAATGTTAGGGACTAACCAATTTTAATATCAAACTAAAATATTCCACCCATATCATCGGGAGGACTAATTCAATTATTCACTCTAGGTTTAAAATGACATCACATATATTTTTTTTTCAAAGCTACTTCACATATCCTTATTACAGAATAAAACGTTTATTTTTTAATGTAAATTAAACATTTTAAATTTAAAATAAAAAGGGAACATATTACAAATTTTTTATCTAGACCATAAATATATTCTATAAAGACAATATTGAGAAAACCAATTTGTACATATCTTGAGTTTCTATGTAAAACTGAAGTTATATAAATTTGTGAATATATCCATGTCTAAGGATTAATGTTAATTTTTCATATATTACGTTATTATTTCTTCTAATTATCTGGACTTATTTGAATTATGCTTTTTTATTGATTTATTCGGTGAATGAATTCATTACAACAAAAATATCGTATACTAAAGGAAAAATTAATGAATTAAGATTACTTGTGTTGGTATACTTTTTGTAAAATAGAAATTAAACTGTTAATATAAATATTGTGCATGTACGTATATTAATGGGAAAAATATTGGAAAATGATAAACTATTGAAATGATACCAAAATTAATAGATAATATTTTCTACATGATTCAAATATAATATTTTATTAAAATATTACTAAAACGTCAAGGTAAATTTTTTATATTTTTGTAATATTTTTTAAATATTGTAAAAAAAATCATATATGTAATAATCGTAATTTATGAGGGCTAATAAAATCCTACCTAGTTAATATTAACTGTTAAGAATAATTTCTTAAACATATGCTAATTGAGATTCAATTCTGAGTCATATATATGATTTTTTTTATTACAATGGTGAACTCTAATAATTCTTACGCCTCCAAAGATTTAATAAATATCTAAATTTTAATCTTTTAAAATAGTAAATATTGATTTTTTTATATGATAAATATTCTTTATTTTTATTTTTCTGTCCCACACAAATATCTTACATAAACCATCAAGCTATATATTTGTGTGATGAAACAACTAGGTCAAACATAGATTATAGGAGTGTTCAAAAACTAATCAAGATCATTCCAGCAAACTACTAATTAACCTGATGCAAAAAAAAATAAAAAATAGAAACTGAACAAGTACTTTTTGTTTGGTTTGATTTTCAGTACGTTCTCATATTTAAAACCAAACCGAATTGCAAATATATTAAACTTATATTAATTCTCTTATATTATACTCAAATAAACTTTAACCTTATTAGAAACATATATTTATATTAACTCCGTTATTTTGACTTGTAATTTATAATTTAATTCAAGTTGTGATTTATTATATATTTGACTTTTTATTTCATAAGTACCGTCTCTTAATTAAATGAAAAATTAGTTCCTAGAAGAATTCGTGTATTTGTTTTGGACTCTACCTTTATTCTATTTAATGAAAATTTTCATTTGTGTGTTGACCAAAAAATAAAATGTTTTTCCTTCAAAAACAAGATAAAAATTGAAATTCCTGTTCCATTCAAACTGCAAAAGTTGGGATTAGTTTTGTTCAATTTTGATATTATTCTCAAACTAATTCAAAGCAAATTGCAATTTTTTTTTTATGATCCGAGTGGATGAAATTTTACTTAAAAATTGATCAAAACCAAATCACAAAGATCCCTCTTCAATAGATTATAGAAAGCACAGGAATGGAGAAGGTCAGTAAACGTACATTTTGGGTGAGTATGGGTCATGTTCACTTAAAGTTTTATTGAATGCTCACTGTTGTTCTTTTTTTCTTTTGATAAACGATTGACTTACCAAGTCAATGGCCAATAAGCCACAGAATTTAAGTCATGGTGGGTCTTACGCGGTACACTATGACAGAAGAAGGTTGCAGGGTGTGACCACAGTAAAATAAGTGACTTTTTTTTTTTTATATAAAGTACATGTAAAAACAAAAAATAGTTTTTCTACGAGTTAAAATTAATTTTTTTAAAAAATTAATATGAGAAAATTTTTATAAATTAATTTAACTTAAAAAAATTATTTTATTTTTTTCTTATTTTTTAAATATTTACAAAAAAATTTACCTAAACAAACTTTAACTATATATTGGTGATTTACGAAAAAGTACAAAGAAACAAGTGAAAAAGGATACATTGTGCTAGCTGCTAATGATCTAAATTATAAATTATATTTTCCACCTAATTGTAGGTTAATGCTTTCTAGTATTAATATTTTTTTAGTTATGTTATAGAGAATCTGTATCTGTTCGCTTTAAGGAAAAAAATGAAAGAATTTGTCTGTAGCAATTGCTAGTAAGTAGACAGGGACACCATTTTGCAATTACTATCGTACCCATCCTCTTTATAATCTAGTGCGTAACTTTCTTTTATACAGCAATTTGAAAACTGGAAATTATGGCATTTTGAACTGCAAGTAGGGGTTTATATATGGTCATCTTCAATGGAAAAGAAGAGAAATAAATGCAAGATATATAATAGGACAACTAATTCCAGCTGAGACTCTGATGATGCTATATGTCGAGTCATCTGATTAATTTTACTCAAAGTATTAGTTCCATCATGCAATTTTTATGTTTAAATTTTTTTATTGTTTTTTTTAATTCCTTCTTTTGTTTAAGTTGATCATCATGTATTCATTGTTAATTTATATATAATTAGCCAGTTTCTCGTATTACACCAGTAGTTTTTATAAAATAAATTTTTAAAAAACATGTAAAAGAAAAAAAAATGGGTTAAACAACAATGAAATGGTGTATCTTAAGAAATAGTAAATTATAATAGGAGATTGCCAAAGCATTTTTTTTATTATATAAGAATAAGTTAAAGAGATAAAAAATTTAAAATAGAAAATAAATCATCTATGTATAAATTAGGATACTTATTTTGAATTAGAACATTTTTAAGAATTATGTTCTTCACTGAAAGAAATTTTAGGATTTTCTTTTCTAAATGATAGTGTTTTTATTTTTTTTTAATATCTTATATTTTTTTAATATTTTTATCTTTATTTATAAATTGAATTTTAGTATTTTTTAAAAAATTATCAAAAGTTAAAAATAACGTTGTATTACAATATAAATTATTTATCATAATTCAAAACATAATTTATATGTTACAAATATTTATTTATTACAAATTTTAATTATAATATAATTTATATATTTAAAAATATTTATTTATTATAAATTTTAATTATAAACATTTTCCCACCATATTGTACAAGCTGAAAATTAGTTATAAAAATAAATTATGAAATTTAACTATTAATTTGAAGTGGAAAATCAAAATTAAAAATTAAAAATTTCTAAATTTAAAAAGTAATTTGAGAAAAACTTTTAGGTAAATAATAAAGACTTAAATTTATTGTTCACCAATATTTTCTCTAATACTTTATTTGTAATATATTTTATTAGTGGTTAAAAGTTATTAAAAACTACAAAATTATAAATGATATTTATTAAATAAGATAGAAATCTACAATATTTTATAATCAATAAAAGAGTACACTAAAAAATATGTCAATAGAATTTTACATTTAATATATATATATACATAAAAGGAGATATCAAATTAATTCAAAAGTAATTTTGAGTGTTTTAACTTTCTTATTTAATAATTATAATAAGTGATATATCTTATATGTTAATTTAAAAAAAAAAAAAAAGTTTTAAAGAGTCACGCATGTTATATGTTACATTAAAAAGAAATTTAAATAAAAAATAACTCTTATTACAGCATAATCAAGGCGAAGTAATAATTAAGGAGGATTAACACTTCCTCCAAGAACAACTTTATCTATATATACAACTAAAGCATAATCAGGAGTTTTGTTTATTAGAGTTTATGTGTGTACTCTTGCTTCAATCATTAATGTTGGTGGTGACCCACTCTAATAAAAACCTGTATTCTTTTTTCAATGAATAATTGACTTACCAAGTCAAGACCAGGAAATTTCAAACTTCATGTCTGATGGGCCATGTCTGTTTCCAAATGGTGGTCCAGTCTAATAAAACAAAATTGCATTCTTTTTCGATGAATAATTGAGTTACCAAGTCAATGAGAAGACCAGTAAACTTCAAACTTCATATCTAATGGGTCTCATCTGTTTCTAAATGAAGTTTGAAGTACGAGGAGGGTTCAAGATTTTTAACCTTTAAATTAATTATAAGAAAATAAAATATAAAGATGAAGAGTATATATATTATTGTAAAAAGATATTTTAATTTTTAATTTTTTAAAATTTATTATATTTTTTTCTTAATATCATATTTTAGTTAATGTTATAATTTTAAAATTATTATTATTTTTTAATTTTAATATATGATTTTGAATTTTTTAAAACTATTTTAATATGAAAAACTTATCTCATTAGATTTATATTTACGAAAATATGTAACTCAATTAAGTTTTGAATAAAAAAAATAATAAACATAATAAAAATATCACATGAAAAATAAATTCCTCGTGAACTCATTTTTCATGTGATTTTTACTTTGTTTTATAATTTTTTTTAGTTTGAATATAAAATTTCATGATTTTCATATAAATAAATATAAAAAAACAAATTTTAAAGTCTTGAATCAATATAAAATTAGTTTAAAATTATGCTCCAAAATTAAAAAATAATAATTATTTAAAAAAAATGATATTAACTTAAATTTAATAGTTTAATAATTTACAGATTAAAATAATATTTTAAAAATTATAATCAAATAAAAGAGCATAAATATAATTTAACCTTTCATCTCATATAGTTTTTTTTTCTTTGTAGGGACGTGTAAGTCATGATATGTACACATCTCATAAATACATATGACTGAACCTAGCTAAACAATGTTTCTTTTTTTTTTTCAAGTCGAAAGAGCTAAAGTCTAAGTATCAGTAACTTTCATGAACTGAATCAGTGAATAATAAAAGGGATATAAAAATTATATGAAAAATAAAAAATATAATTTACTATATTATTTGATAATACATGTTTAACTAGGACATTGATCTCCTTTTAGTTCACCTTATAATAGATACAAGAAAAGAGTATCATGAATCTTGAACGAACAAATTCTTTCTTATATCATACTAAGTTATAAAAATCCTCTAGTTCAAAAGAGTGCTTTACCTATTCTTAATGTTTACTTATTCTTAATGTTGGATAATTTAACCTAAATAATAAAATAAGAGTTAATATCAACTAAATATTCTACCACATATATGAAATTATGATTATGAATCACCTCTTCACTAATAACTTTGTTATTATATTTATTGTTTCATCTAAGTTAATTTTAATAAATAATGATATAAAAAAGTCATCTAATAACAATACCCTTCGTGTTTCTTACTGTTAGTCCTATAAAAATATCAATTTATATAATACAGTTTTAGTTTTTCATTAATTACACGAGTCCTTGGCTAAAACAAATAAAAAAAGAAAAAAAAATAAAATTAAAATAACTAAGTTGTATCTGTGCTTCCACATCAACTTATATAATTGGAGCCGTTTACACAAGTCCTTGGCTAAAACAAATAAAAAAGCGAAAAAATTAAAATTAAAATTAAAAAAAGTATTATATAAAATAATCAACATCAACACTATTGAATTAGATCTACATGTCGAATTTAAGTCCACTAATTAGAAGTCAACAAATATCTTCTTTATAAGTAATTACTAGTATATATAACAATCTCTTATGCAGATTATATTTATTTTCTCTTGCAACAAAAAAAAAGACGGAATGACCATTTGATAGTGAGATGAACGTTTGCTATTGTAGTGCATCTTTTAATTTCAAAGTCGTCTTTATGATATTGGAGAAATCTGTGGTGGGAAGGGCGCTCATTTTTTCTTGATATCATTGTCGATGAAAGTGATGAATAACCATTTTAAGTTGCGTTGTCCTTTTGCTTACATAAGTCTCAACTTAGTGTCTAACTCACCACTACGAGACTTGTTCTCCAATTAACAAGCTATTTCGTGGATGAAATGACAAGATGTTGTGGGCATACAGAAAACATCAGAACCACAATGTTTTATCATTCTATACTAATATCGACACCAGCAATGACAATTGCATGATAGGTTGGAAAACTGATCGGGATATATGCCTCAGATTTCTCACACCAGAAATTTGGAACAGACTACGCAGTATTCTACTTACTGCATCAAAGCTTAAAACGTATTTGTGCAAAACCTGTTGAAATGCTATTCCTACAAATGGAAGATTGGCAAAAGAAAACGAATTGACGTACATTGTCAATGGCCATTATATACTGAAAATTCTTCAATGGCCTTTGTTGGCTTAAAGAGTTTGATATCAGAAACGTAAAATGCTTCCAATCAACTGCAAACTGTTTTTCTGATACATATATTTACTTATAAAAGCATAACAACAATCAATACTACTTATGATGTATGGGCTACCTACACAACACACTTACAAAACTTACTGCACCATAAAAAAGTATGGACCATTATACTTTAGTCCTAAAATACACGCACAAAAATTAAGAAATACAATAACTTTTCTTATTTGTTATAAAATAGTTTTAAAGTTTTCTTTTATTTTATTTTTATTTCTACTCTACAATAAATGTGTTGGAATTCCTTCCTTAATTGTGGTTCACAAGTCACAATGCTTGGGGATGAACATGTTGGGTTATTTTTGGGCTCCCAACTATGTGGACAAAAGCCCAATACTCTCAAGCCCGCTAGGTTTCTCTTTATAAGAGGAGAAGGGGTTAGATTGAGAGACACACATCTAAGTGAAGAAATCCTAAGAGAATTAGAGTATCTTTTTGTATTCCTCTTTGAGAGAAAGAGAGATATATACAGAGAGGTTTGTATACCATCCGAGAGTTTAGGACTACTTTGTAATACTTTTAGGACCATTATACTATGAAAGAGAGATATATACTTGAGAAAAACACTTTGTAATACTACTTTTATAGTAGAGATATTTTACTGGACTAGGTTCCATGGTTTTTCCCGAGAGGGTTTTCCACGTAAAAATTCTGGTGTCTTCTTCCCTCTACTCTTTCAGTTATTTTTTCTTACGCTTCCGCATAGTGCCCATTTTGCATTCACAGAGAAGGGAATTGGTATTGCTGAATCCCAACAAAATGCATATTAGGTGAAAAGTTATACATTAGGTGAAAAGTATGAATATAATTGAGAAAAAAATTAATGATATCCTGAACTTTGTAAATGACAAATAAACAAAAATAATTTTTTTTTTTCTAAAAAAATCGACACTTACAGAAAGTGACATGTCAAATTTTTATTGCACATGACAAAATACTTCTGAGTCAAATTACTAATGATAAAATGTCAAATTTCATAATACGAAGAGGAAAAACATTTTCGGTCTAAAATAAAAGGAGTAAAATGTAATTTACCCTAAAATTAATATACCTTATCTTATCTATTAGTTAATTACTTAAATCTATAAAAATATTACTTTATATCTCAGTATTAGTTGCAAGCAACATGTTTGAGAATTGGGTTTTGGAGGGAAAAGAAACAAAGGACTTTTTTTTTTTGTTAAATTTCTATCGAATATTCTTTAATTTGATAATTTTAAATGAAAGAAATTAATAAAATGATATATTATTATAAACATTACATAATTATCTTAATTTTTAAAAATACCCGCTTTTTCTGTTCTGTTTAAAACCTCACTCCCAAATATACCTTTAATTCGTGACTCCCTAATTCCTTTTTCACACCTTCACCTTTCCAAATTTCTAAAGGATCCAAAACGAAAAAATAAAAAAAAAAGACCGATGACCATATATTTGGTTAAATAGTAGTTTTAACCTAATAATGAATTACTGACATTAATTTAAGGTTAAAGTTTCCCGACTTAGGATTTTGAGCTGAAAAATGATGTTTAATTCAATGTAAAGAAGGTCTCTGAATTCAAAATGTATTTATGAAGGATTTATATTTATTTCGCTTCAAAGACGAGGGTTCAAATTTTTAATGTATCAAAAATCCTATTTTACTTTACTCAACTTATCTCGAGGCTACCACATGTATGAAGTTATTGTTAAACAATCATGTCACACATTGCGAGTGAAAAAGGGAAATAATTAAAAGGAAGTTAATAGAGAGTGACCATTCCAACATTTTTTTTTGTATATACCTAAAACCATCTTCAAAATTCTACATAATATTATAAAAAACATTCCAAACTGTTCACAAAACACAAAACTTCACAAAAAGTTGAACGTACAAGTCACAATTTTTATTTCTATATTTTGAATAACACATGAATCTTGTGGCCTCTTTCAAAATGTCTGTATGAAGTACCTTGTAGAAGCATGGACATCAAGAACCTGCAGTGTACAATGCAACTGGAGTTATTATACATGTGAGGGCAGGCATTTATGTGGGTATATCTTACGTATGAATGCTGGCTACCTTTTTAACATTTTTTCTGAGAATTTTTTTATTATTAGTTAAAATTTATTGAAAGTTATAAATTTTGGTGAGATCCTCACATTTAATAATTTTTTTTTCTGATTTATTGATCTGGAGGAATTCTGACAAGACTCATTAAATACGAGTAAATTTCACTGAAATTTATCATTTTTAATAATCAATAAGAAAATGGTGTAAAAATAAATATAGAATAAATTTCCTCTATTTTATATACACGTATCTATACGTACGTACACCCGAGTTAGATCAAAAGAGTAAAAATTACTTACTAGAGTGAATCTTAAAAAATTGATCCTTTACGTACCAGGTCACAATTTCTTCAATTGATGAAGTTCATCTTTTGGAGAACGAAGTCATACATTGATGTAGAAATCTAAAATAAGCATGCCTGCATCTCCTGTTGAAGAAAATGGGCCCTATAACTCCCCAAAATCCAACGGCAAATCCAATTCCCAAGCCCATGTAGAACCACGAATACACTTCAGATTTATCATCATCATTATCTTCTTCTCCCATGGGTTTTATAGTATGGGAATTTTCATCTTGTGAACATATCTTTGTAAGTGGAGGTCCACAGAGATCAGGATTGCCCGTATAACTAAGATTTGTAAAACCTTGAAGTTGGGTCCCTAATGGGATTTTGCCCATAAAATTGTTGAATGATAGATTCAAGACCTCAAGATAATGCAAGGCAGACATGGACTCGGGAATTTCTCCCGAGAAATGATTTCTTGAGAGATCAATGGACTCCAATTGTTTCAAGTTGCCAATCTCTTGTGGTATGGTTCCCATTAATTGATTATGAGACAAATTCAAGGATTGTAATCCAGTGAGCATATATATCTCTAAAGGCACATTTCCATACAAGTTGTTACTTGAGAGATCAATGGCATTCATCAAATCAACAAATGATAAGTCGTTGCCTTTTATAAGCATCCGAATACTACCGAAAGTAGATAGTGATAAACCTGATAAGTGAATGGTAAAACCTAGTTTCCGAGATGAAGCATAACTAGAAAGCATGGTTGTGATGTTATGTAAGCAATTAGGTATTGGTCCTGATAATCTATTACTTGCAAAATCCATCACTATTAAAGAGCGAAGTCGACATAGCTGTGTAGGAATATTGCCACTAAATTGATTGGATCTCAATAGAAGAGCTTTAACACTCTGTCCCAACCAGCTTGGTATAACTCCAAAAAGATTATTGTGACTTAGATCAAGTATCCAAAGATTCTTGCAGCTTTTTAGTGAAAAGGGAACCTCTCCGAACAAGTTATTGCTTCCTAGAATAAAAAAACGAAGGTTAGACAAGGAGCCCATTGAGTCGGGAATCTTCCCTGCTAGGTTGTTGTATTCTAAATTAATAAGAACCAACGATTTCCAGCTCTTCCAACAATCTGTGAGTTCTCCGGATAAATGATTATAAGCCATGTCCAAGTGCACTAAGTTGCTTTTATATGTCATATTTTGACACAAGAGAGAAGAAATGGATCCTGATAAATTGTTATTACTCAAGTGTAAAACAGCCACTTCTGGTGATATACGAGGCATGCCACCTCTTAAATTATTGGAAGGTAACAAAAGAAATTTTGAGCTTAGCAACACATTTGATATGTCCCCGTTGATTGTGTTGTTCACCAAATTGATAAATTCAAGTTGAGTAACAAATTTCCAAAACTTGTCAAGTGGTTCAAATGAAGCAATTGAGTGTACAATGGTTAAATATTTTAGAGAATTCTGTGTGAATAGCCATGCAGGAAGTTTGTCTCTCACATAGCCCAAATGAATACGTTCAAGTTGAAAAGGAGGGACCCATTCGGGATCAAAATCAAAGATCAGGGTAGGCGAACTCATCGAAAACTGCTTCAAATTTGTTAAAGAAAGTAAATTTCTTTCAGACACAATTCCAGTCAAGGAATTTTCTGAAACTGCAAGAGTCTCCAAGTTGAAGAGTTGCCTAAGATTGTCTGGAAGATTTCCACTCAACTCATTTAACTCGAGTATCAATTCAATCAAGGATGATAGATTTCCTAAATTTGTGGGAATTGGACCAGAAAAAAAATTATCAGAAAGGTCAAGTTCTTGTAGTTGTTCAAGTTGTCCTACCCAATTTGGAATGGGTCCTTTGAGATAATTAAAAGATAAAACCAAGGATTTAAGACTTCTAAGATTTGGCAATGTTTTAGGTAGTTGGCTATGTACCTGACTGTTGCGAAGGTCAATATGAGCGATGTCACAACTAAGATTGAATAACCAACTAGGCAACTCAGATAGAAAATTATTGTCAGCGAGATTTAAAACTTGAAGTGAAGTAAAATTAGCATACTGAAGAGATGGATAGATGTTTTCAAGTTGACAACTCGGGAAATGTAACTCTAAAAGTGAAGGGAGCATGGTCAGTGATTGAAGCCAGTCAATTTTTTTGTGAAGATGAACACCACCAAGGTTAAGATATTGCAACGAGGAAAAACGAGAAATCCAGTGGAGATTATCGACAAGAAGATCATAATTAAATGATAAATCAAGATAATGGAGGTTGGTGGTTTTTCCACACACATGGGGAGGGTTACCTCTTGACAAGTCATTACAGTATTTCTGGCCACTCATTGAATTATTATATTGGATAGACTTGAAGTGATTGTTGCTCAAATTCAAGTAGCTCAAAAATTCAAGTTCCAGCAAAACCAAACTAAATTCACCTGTTAGGCAGTGTGATTTGTCGTCCTTCTCTCCATAAGCAACAACTTTAGGTTGATTTGTGTGACATGGGAGATTAAGCTCTGTTACTCTAGCTGTGATATTATCACACTTAACTCCAGTCCATTGACAACAATCTAATTTTGGGAACCATGAAGAGAGCACACCTGAAGGATCTATGACTCCTGTTTTGAAGCGTAGGAGTGTGTTCATGTCCTTCTGGTTGCAACGAATCTTCAAACTGCACGTGACAGAGTTGAAGATGGTTGTACATAGTAAGCAAAGTACAAAAAACGTAATACTCGAGGGAGAGGCATCCATGATCAAGCAAGAAGATGTTGTTTATGTTGTTGAAGTCAGTCTTCCTTAAATGTGAACATGGTGGAAATTAAATACTAATCCAATGGTCTTCGTGGCGTGTATGGGCACATGGAGCCAGTTATGGTAAATTAAACTCTCAAGGAACCATCCACTATTGAAAAATATGGTAAATTTCCTGCATACCCCTTGTTCCATCTGTACTCTTAAATTCTGAGTAGATGGGACCATCCAATTTCTCCACTATTTTATCTCTAATAGTTCTTTTTTAACAACCAGATGCTATCGGAACTAACTCCTAACATGTACGCATCTCATATTGCTCTGTCCCTTCGTCTCGTGACTTTTTATTTACTAAGTTTCTTCCCGTTAAATGAAAAATTAGTCACTAGTAATTCATGTATTGGTCTTGTTGGAATTCCCTCCTTAATTGTGGTTCACAAGTCATAATGCTTGGGGATGAACATGTTGGGTTATTTTTGGGCTCCCAACTATGTGGACAAAAGTTCAATACTCTCAAGCCCGCTAGGTTCCTCTTTATAAGAGGAGAAGGGGTTAGATTGAGAGACATACATCCAAGTGAAGAAACCCTAAGAGAGTTAGAGTGTCTTTTCTGTATTCTTCTTTGAGAGAAAGAGAGATATATATTTGTATACCATCCGATAGGGTGAGATTCATTGAGAGATCCTCAGAGATTGAGAGAAATACTTTGTAATCCTACTTTTATGATTTTTACCGAGAGGGTTTTCCACGTAAAAATTCTGGTGTCTTCTTCCATTTACTCTTTCAGTTATTTTTTTCTTACGCTTCCGCATAGTGCCCATTTTGCGTTCACAGAGGAGAGAATTGGTATTGTTGAATCCCAACAGGTCTCCACTCTGATTTTAATTAACGGAAATTTCATTTGTTTGTTTATTAGAAAAAATTAAATTATATTTTTAATACTTTATTTTATGGTAAAAAATTATTATGATATTTTATTTTTTTAAAAATTATTTGGTTCTATTGTTTTAACTTTAACATTTGAGATAATATACTCTTTCTAAGTAATGGTTGTTTTCGAATTTTCGACACAATTTTAAATCATTATTTTTTTTAACTGAAATTGGTAAAAAAAAATTGTGTTCAAAATAAAAAATATTATTATTTTAAAAAGACAACATTATGTCAATTTTAAAAGTTAAAGAACTAAAATAAATATTTTAAAAATAAATGAATAAAATAAATTTTCATAATAAGATAAAGAACCAAAAATATAATTTAGTTTTAAAAAATTAAATTTTGTGTCTTAAAAAAATAAAAATAAAAATTGAAATAACCATTTCATTAAAATAAATCAAATTAGTTAGGTTCATATTTAATATTATTTTCAAACCTATTGAAGCTGTCAATATTTTTATAGTCCAACTGAATAATTTATAACTGAATTGAAAATTCATCCAAACTCAATCGCAAACGATCTGAAATAAATGGTGGAGTTGGATAGCACTAACATGCAGTGCATTGGCAACGAAATAGTTCCCTTATACGATTTTAGAGAAATGAGATTGGATGATTTTGTTAAAATCATTCTCAAGTGATTAACAATATGTTATTGCTAGATACTGTGACATTTATTTATTTTTATATTTTGGTGAAGTATTTCCTTTTTCTTTTTCAACAAAAAATATTAAATTTAATAAATAAATTTTTTCTTTAAAATAAAATATTTATTTTAAATTTTTGTATAAATAAAATTCTTCTAAAAGAAGTAATATTTTATTTATAATTTTAAATTTTATCAATAAAAATAAAAATATATATTTTTAAAATAAGCAGTGCAACATTCAAAATAAATAGCATAATATTAAAATAATAAACCAAAAATGTAGTTTGGAGATGACAAATGATGGCATGTCCAAATGGAAGAGAGAAGACGAAGGAAACTTTAGAGGTGGGACCGGCTGATTCAGCTAAAAAAATAGTTCCAAAAAATCATCTCATTTAAAAGTTAATACAAGAGTGGCTCGTCAAAAGACAGAACAATGGATTGACGAGTAAACTTGTTAAAATAAAAAAAATATAAAATATATTAAAATATTAATTTATTTCTTTTTAATACATCTCTTGTTTTATTTTATATCCATATTATTTACTTTTAATTATAAAAAATATTTGTTCTGCCCCTAACTAGAGACGTCAAATATGAAAATTAGGTTTCTGAAAATAAACAGATAAATGGGGAAATAAAAAAATACCAGAGATAAAAAGGAAAAAAAATCCACTTTTAGCTAAGAATTTTAGAACGCTATATGAAGTAACATTTTAAAAGAAGTTTAAAAACTATTAAAAATAAGTTACGTTATTGAATAATTCGGTTTTTGCTTAAGCAAATGTCATATATTAGAAAAAAAAATTATAACAACATTAAAAGAATAATGTATAGAAATTTAAGCTTACTGTAGAGGGAGAAGACACATAAAATAAAAAAATGAAAAGATAAAATATTTTAATAAAAGCAAAGAAAAATATCACTGTTCAAGAAAAATATATAAAAGTAAAACTCTAAAAGAGATAAAAGAAATTAAATTAAACCTTGCTTTTAAGTTTTTCATGTCATTTCATATACGGTGTCAAGAAAATTCCTCCAAATGAATAGTATAAAAATTTAATAGTTACAATATAAAATAGTTTAAAATCGTTGTCAAATCATGACTTATATAACTTTTGAAATATTTATTATAAAAAAAATTAATAAACTTATTATATTCAATAATTTTACAATTAAATGAATGTGTAATTTTACAATGTATTATAACCTGTTTTCTCCTAAAAGAATCATTAGCTGACTTCACTATTCTCATTAGCTTAAAATATAGTATGTATGAATGATTGGTTGGCTGTGTCACTAAAAATTTTTGTAACTCGTAACATCTTTCTATAAGTGATAACTTAAATTTATCAGTCAAATTACTTTATATATTGTGTTGAATTTTGTCGGGCAGGATAAAAGAAAAATAAATTTATTGCTAAACATTCGCATGCATGGTAATCATTTTGATAAATATATTCTGATATGATTGTTTGAAGTTTGGAAATCTCTAAGGACGAACTATTCTATTTTGCAATTTCTAGATCTTGGATCATTTTGAACATTGATACTTAATTGAATTAAAATTGGAAGACATGGCGTAAAAGAAGGTTATTGCAAAGACTAAAATTGATTTGAATTCATTATACTAATTAGTTATAATAATAATTTTTTTAAAAGTATAATATTTTTTTGGAATCAAAATCTATTTGTAATATGTCAAAAATAAATTATAAACGTACAATCTTATTTTTATTTAAAATATAGTTCTAAAACTATAATTGTACAAGGTAAATTATAATAAAATATACAAAATTTTCTTATCAACAATCAAAATTATATTAATTATCTTTAGTTATAATACTTTTTAATTCGTAACTACCTTAATTAAAATATATATATAGACTAGTTATTAGGGTAGACTTAACAGCGGGAGATTTGAGGAATACGAAGAAGGTAATTATATTTCATACTAAAAAAGAAAAAAGCATTTACATGTTAATGATATTTACTTTAGTTAATTCAAATAAGACTAAACACATTATAATCAATTTAATTATCATGTATTTTTATAAAATAAAAAATTAAAGAAAAAAAATGAATGTGCTATATTGTCACATTATATCTGCTTATGTGACTTTTTTTTTAATGTTAATATAATTGATTCGTATCTTTTAATTTCAAACCATCTATATGCACGACAAAATTAGCTAATTGACTGCAAGGGTGGAAATTGCAAATTGGAGTTTGGATGAACCTTTGGTGACAGAGTGCTCTTTGGGTGAAAGTGACGGAATGTCCATTTGATACCGAGATTAACGTTAATTCCGAAGTCGTTTATATGCATGATAAAGCTAAATTGACTATAAAAGACAAGGGTGGAAAATAGAAATTGGAGAAACCTTGTGTTGCCGACACAAGAGCGTTCATTTTTCCCCGATAACATATATAGTTGTTGAAGCTGACGAATAACCATTTGATACTTATTTTAAACAACGACAGTAATGTTAAAATTTGAGTATGGTTCCTTGTCTTGTCTAAGAGTGAGGTAGAGTTTGTTAGCATGCTTAGCTAAATTGCGTGTTTGTTTGTTCAGAGTTTGTTAGCATATATAGTTTGTTTGCTTATGTAAGTCTTAACTCGTGTCTAACTCACCATTACAGACGAGACTTGTTCTCCAATGAACAGGCTATTTTCTGGATGAATTGACAACATGGTGTGGGGCATACACAAAATTAGAACCACATGTTTCATCATTCTACAAATATTCAGATAATATCCACACCACAAATTGCGTGACAAGTTGGAAACTGATCAGGATACATGCCTCATATTTCTCACACCATATATATCAGCAGAAATTTCGGAACAGACTACGCAGTATACTAGCTTAAAACATGAGTGTCTTGTATATTTTCTTTAATATTTTCAAATATTACCGTCTTCATTTAATTAAATTTAGAAAATTCTTTTTTTAAATTAATCGAGTGATTATCAAAACCAAATATTTTACTGCTTGTTCTTTTGTATTGAGTTTCACCTTATATTTTTTACTTGGTGTGAAGTGGTTATAAAATCATTAATATTTTTTTTCTTCCTTATAAATATAATATATTTCAAAAGATTTTTATAAGAGTGCTCTCTCCCATGTATTTTCTTCGTTTGTATCTCGTGAGTTATTGAATTATTCTTATTTAAAATTTTGTAATTTCTACTATTTCAATTATTATTAGAAAAACCTGTTATATTTTGAGGTATCTGTGCATCACATAAATAAATCTTTTACAAACAATGTGAAATTACATGTATCAAGCTGAATCTATTTGTAATCAATCATTTAAGTTTGTAAGTTCTTGATAGATTGTGATTCATAAAGATAGACAATTACAACAACATTATGCACAACCTGTTGAAATGTCATTCCTACAGATGATGGATTGGCAAAAGAAAAACTAACTGACATACATTGTCAATGGTCATGATAAACCGAAAATTCTCCAATGGCCTTTTACGTAGCAAACAACATTTATTATAGTACAGAATTCTTTAAGTTACTGAATCTCAATTTAACGTTACTGTCTTGTACATTTTTTCGCTATTACTCGTTAATGGACACTCAAAAATAGTTATCGGATTAGTGTTATTGGACATTATGACTAAACTATCAAACATTTTGAAAGAGTTATCTATCGCTTCAAAAATATTGTTGGAAGACACTGGTAATCTCACACATACAAGCGTAAAGAGCACAATTTTTTTTTTATGTATATTTGATTATACATACAGTTTTACATACTAATGAAGTGTTACAGCATAATTGACTAAATTAACTAGTAAACATAATTAACCACCGACCTGCTTTTTAAACACAATTAACCTTTAACCAAATTTCAAGAAAAATAGAAAAACTGTAAATATTTTAATACAACAGTCTAAATAATCTCAATTTTCAACACTACTAAATATATGATGAGTATTTTCATTCATTATGGCATATAAAATTTAGTGCAGTTTAAGCAAATTTATGGTTGTTGATCGTAACTGCTTTTTATTGCCTAAGGTTGACTTACATTTGAATGGAGTAAGTAATTCAATTGAAATAGTATTTTATTTAAAACACTACTGATCAAGTTAGTCGTAAGTGTGTAAGACAATCCAAATTGAGGGCTGGAACTAGTCAGATCAGAGAACAACAAGGATGAAATACGTGACTGAAGTAATCTGGTAGGACCGGTGCTTTTCTTTTCTTCACTGGATCAGCTGGTAGTGCCCACACACTGTATTTGGGGTTTCATTTCTTTTGCAGCGTTTAGGTAGTAGGTTCGTTCTATTTGATTTGTACGTTGTAAACTGTTAGTATTTGCTGGTATTGTAAAATGTAAAAAAAATAAAAAAAATAGAGTTTTTTAAGAGTGAATGTGAATTTGGGACTTTCGTATTTAATTTTTTTCTTGAGTAGCTTGAATTCTTTTTTTTTTTTTTTTTGCAAGAATTCTCTTAATTTTTTATTTATAGGGAAAGATACGTTAAAAAATAGAGGTAAAGCAGCTTCAAATGGAAGTTAAACTCCGAAATCAAATTGTGCCAAGGATTTTGAGCAAGTATCAACTCTTGATTTTAGTAGTGTAACTTTGAGTTATTGAACAATTAGAATCTTTTTATTTATAGAAAGCTTTCATCAGAAAATTTAGTGGTCCTTCACAAAATGCTTCAATCCTCCTTAAGAATTGTCATGAGCTTATTCATTCAGCATTTGCTATTATTGTGATATGTAGCCAGAGATTGGAGTTTTGTGCTGTCCCACGGGTTCAGAGATTAGAGTTGCACTAGATTAATGCAATATTTTCTTAGGTTTAGAAATAACATGCTGAAGAACAAGATTCATGTTATGTAGCAAAAGAAAAGGTAAGCTATAAAGATTGCAGAGTCTAGAAAGGATACACGCTCAACTACTATGTCTCGGATTAAAATGCTGCAACCTCCAAAGACCAATCAGGGGATGTCACAGGTGGCAAACTGCTTATAAATTGAATATGACAATATGAGAATATATACCTTATATCATCAATTGGTAAAAGTGAAAGACAACTAAAACTCCCAAGGTCTTGAGTTATTTCACTGAACCTTAATAGTGGGAAGAAAGTCAAAAAATTGCAATAAAGAGAAACAGAGAGAGATAGCAAGGTAAACATAAGTTGATGAGATATGGTATCTATAAATAACTGAATAATAACAATACAAACAGAGAAATGGTGGTTACAAGACAAGCCTATCATTGTTGATTAAATGGCTGCAGTAACTCCTTCAACTGGTGGTTGCCATTCTTTGCTCCTTTATTTCAGGGCGGCTTGGACAGGTTCACCCTTTATCATCCTCCTTTAATCCTTTGCTCCTTTATTTCAGGCATTGGCTCCAAAATATGGTGAAATGTTTGCAACATTAAACATGGCAAAGACTCCATAGGGATATTTTAATGGTAGAATATTTAGTTTAGAGTATTGCCGATAGTATAAAGTTTAAAAATTTATGTGTACGTGTATAACTCAGTCCAAAATTTTCAATTTTTTAAAATTTAATTTAAAATAAATAAAAGCACATATTTAACAATGATTATTAATAGAAATAAATTTTTTATCAATTATTATTAGTTTTTCCTTATAAAACATATAATTTAGTTATTTATATTAATTTATAATTTTTATATCTTGATTTCTTATAATTTATACTATATTAATTTATATTTTCTTTTTTTATTCTAAACTTGTCATTGTTAATAAATTTTGTTGTATTTTATTAAAATGTAAATCTAAGTATTAGGATATATTTGATTTAGATTTTTATGTATACGTTAAATATTAAGACTCTACAAAATAATATTTAATTTAGTTTAGTTTTTAGTGTTACAAAATTATAATATTATATTTATTTAATATTATTTAATTTTTTATTAATATCAAATTAACAAAAATTCTTGAATCTTGAATTAGTGTCGATTTAATGAATAAATTTTAAAATTATTGAGTTTTACCATTTAATTGTACTATTTAACTTCTTTCTTTCCCTTTTATTTTATATTTTTTTTAAATATTGAGAGCCACATGTGCCTCTCTTTTCATAGTATATATATGAGAGAAAAAAAAAGGAAAAAAGTTTAGATTGATGTGACTTACATTATTTTTACATTCAATAATTTTTAATAAAATATAAATTTTATCAATTTTATTATTAAATTATAATAATATATTATCCAGATTATTTATGTAAAATCTTGTAAAAATTTAGCAACAATTAAAACTTCTTATTCTTATATATTTTAAAAACAAATGTACATGAAAATATTAAATAGTTTTAGAATAAAATAAAAAGTTTGCTTGTTTTATAAAAAAGTATCTTTCGTAAGCTCTTCAAAACAATTATAAAAATATTTATATAATAAAATAAGTCTAATTAAGTAAGTTATAAATAAGCTTTTTTAAATACACCCTAAAACCATTTTCAAATATATTCTTCATTGTTATAAGAAACATTACAAAGTGTTCATAATACAGAAATCCCATAAAGCAAATAGAAGGATTTGCAATAGGTTAAGTAACTAAGT